>OY288221.1:1250000-2500000 GCA_958449745.1 Ochropleura leucogaster | reverse complement strand
ACCGTAATTTAATTTTGATTTAATTTTTCAAATGTTATTACCTATTAGTTTTTTTTTTTTTATGCTGTATAGAATCGTCATTTGTTTACGTGAAAATATGCTTTTAGTTTGTAGAAAATAATGATTTATGTTTTTTTTTTATAAATAAACCCAATTGATTTTGACACTACCACTGGTATTTTAGACTTTTCTGGGTCCCAGTGAACAAATCGAGACGCATCCCAAGTCTGTTGAAGGGTGGGGACGGGGTTCATACAAAATCCCCCATGGTCCTTTCTACTAATTGTCATTTAATTTTATGTTATTTAATGTGTTAATCATGAGTCGGACTAAATGGATCAAGTAATCTGAAATAAATAAATTTAAAAATGTATTTTACAGAGAGTCACAAATTAATTTACAAGAAACTGATACATGGAAATCAAACGTTTTTTAAAATGAACGCATTTGGGATGTTCTATATAGATGCGAAGCTGCCTATGTGTTTGATGGGAGCAATAATTAATTACGTAATTATGGAATTACAGTTCCATTGACCGCTTGTATGCCGGAATTACAGACACAATTAGGGCCGATTTCACCAATTTATTGAGATCGAGATCACATAATATAACACACCTTCTTGCGCTTTATTGGCTCCACCAGCACCATTGAGAGCTCGGTACCACCTTGAGGGTCTTCACAATCACATCGAAGTGCTTGATTGGTTTCACCAGAACCAATGATAGCATGGTGGGACGGGTTGAAATAAAACATCTGAAAACTGATTTCACCTTTCGAATCTCGAATTTCGTTCTCTAAAATGAAGTTTCCGAGGACAAACAGCGTAATAGTTGTCACAAAAACGAAAAACGTTTAGAATTTGCAACATACCAAAGCGACTTACTGCGTCTATAAAACGAAACATGTCAGCATTTCAAAACGTTGCAAGTTATCAAAATCACAGTAAAAATATGGACAGTACGGAAACTACGTACTAACGTTCGAAACGGCACACTCACACTAACACGCGAATACGAGACCTCTAAGCGGACATCGTCGTAAAGTATGTAAGTAGTATACATGTCGTAGCAGACGAAAATATTTTTAGTAAATAATTGTAACTGTGTAATATAAAGATATTTCTTTTTTTAATGTACCTAGTGGTTTTTTAATAACTATCATTTTCGGGTTAAAACTAACCAGTACTATGCGTTTCAAATTAGAAAAGGATTACCTTGGCCCTATATTAGAATTCTCTTATGCCTGATGCACGCTTTTCTGATACTTATACACGCTTTTAAATAAACAATAACCATATGAAAATAACATGAACAAGATAAATATTAGCATCACATATGCCGCTCGTCGCTTGCGACGTCCACCGCGCGCCCTTTCGGCAAATACCGAAGGAAACGTTTTCGTCTATCCGCGGCTCACGCCAAAAAATGTAAAAGGTTACGCTATATTGATAAAGCTCACAAGTTGTTTTGTATTAATATTAAACTGATCCGTGTTATAAACGATCTTTTTTTACTGGTATTAACCGAAGCCCTGAGAGTGCTTACTTAAATTTTATTTTTTAACTAGTTATTTTAACTCGATTGTTTGATCACTACAGAATACAGAATCCGATGTTTTAATAAAGACAGTTCAGTTTCAAAAACATTTAGAGTGACAACTCTAAAGCTGCAGTGGAGCGTAGGTATTTATTTCTACAACTAGGCCTAGTTTCCTTACTGTCCATACTTATACTGTGTCAAAATTGTTTATATAGTTGTGTCAATTTTATATTTTGTTTCGCGACGTGCTGCAAGCTTTTCCTATTTCTTTACGCAAAAGGTATGTCGTTGACCGGTGGATATGGGACGCTGTGCGTAGTGTACCTTAGGAGGACCAAATTTTGAAGTGATTGAACAAAAAGCGGGTGCTGTACGTCTTAAGAAGATTTCGCATGAAACAACGTACTTATCTTCTTCCAAGCTCAAATCTTTTGGTCGGTTATGAGAACATCAGTGAGTTCGTGCAACTCTGTTTATTTGTGAGAGAGCAGCCTTGAGGAAAGTCTCTGTCGTACTGGTATGGCTAAAAGTGCAATGTCCAACCTGGGAAAAATTTGGAAGTCGCGACATCCGGCGGATTATTGGTCCGTGTACTGGTGTTCTCAATATTTCTTTTTTGGCTCTGTAATGTGGTGCAACAAAAGTCGTAAAAGCAGAAAAATGGATGTTTTTGAGATGTCGAGTTTGTGAAAGCTGATACGTAATCCATGGGCCGAGATATGACCGTAATGGGAACATCTCGTCCATCTCGTCCACGAGAACAACATCACCAAACTGCTTTCCTCAATCGACAGGACCGTATTTACTGATTTTTCAGACATATTATGCGTGCGTGTCTGTAAAAAACTTGTAATATTGGGCCAGATAAAAAGAAAACGCGCGCAAGGCAGAGCGCCGGCTATATCAAAAAGGCTGTTTGAGATAGTTTCTACCGAATGATTCGAACTGCAGGAGAGCGCGAAGTTGGAAACGGGTCATATGTGGTTGCTCTATCCACAGCAGTGAGAGAACGCGATCAAATCAAACGATGTAATGGCTCTTGTTTTCATTAAGAATTGTTATATTTTAAAAGTTATTTTTAAATAAAAAAGCTTAAAACAAAGAGCGTGTTTCTTTCAGAATATTATTTAGAGTTTTCCGCCATCTAGTAGTACATTGTTGAACTAACTTTCAATTACTCGTGATTGTCATAATTCTTAGAGAATTTATAAATAAGGAAATGGCAAAGCTGAGCTCGTCCATTTACAAAACCCTAACTCGGCTGTGGATATTACAGTATGCTCTGCGTCTCTGGCTTCCATTCTTACCTGGAATATCTTGCCTCATTCTTATGGTAGTGACCACTTTCCATAGCTTGTCACTATCTCTGATATATATATAGATTTGTTCCAATGCGTAATTTTAATCCCTCTTAAGTACAGCTTAAAGAAACGATGCAAGCTGGTCCTCACATTCTGTTTCTCTTGAAAATAAGTTAGTTTCTCTTCCCTCTCCCGATAGAAATAATCTTGTTTATTGTTATTCCAAATTTGTTTGTGTTTGTTCCTACAAGTTTAAAGTCTCTACTTCTTGGTGGTATTCAGAATAAACTTCAGCTATCAAGGAAAGAAAAATAGTAGAAGATGTTATTGTCAAAGCTTATCTCCTTGTTAGTAATTTGTAGTATGAAAACAAATTAAAAGGTACAGATCCTCCTGCAATATTGTCGATATTTCCGCCAACGATCCTTTTTCCTGGATTGAATCTTTCTAGGATAAACTCCCCCCCCCCTTTTTTTTGGGTGGGAAATCATCCAATGACTTCCCCCGCTCTGGGCAGAGCGGGGGGCATGTCAGACTTGTACTGACTAAAACCCACCCATGTTCCTTCTATTGCCCTTTACGTTCCGAGGCCGCGGTATCTCTTTCAAACAACCCGCAACCCCGGTAGGCGGAGGCTCTGGCAAGCCCCTCTGCTTTGCTGACTCTCTTTGAGGCCCGCGTGAAACACGAACGCGCCGTCGACACGGCCTGTCGTCAATCTACGGACGGACGGTGAACTACCCATTGCTCACCATACTGAAACCATACTGGTGATCCGCAAGATCCGGCCCCGTCCCCACAAGGTGCCCGACGAGGCAGTTTGCAATTAATTTTTCAAAGAAAGCCCATTGTGCTGCTCGACGAGGTGGGCGCTTGCCCACCTCGTCGAGCAGCACAATGGGCTTTCCCCCCCTTGAGTTCCAAGTTTAAACTCTTTTTCCTCTATACCTCTCTTTTTTTCCCCCCCTTTTAATGTCTTCTTTCTTTTGTGTTTTCTCGTTTTGTTTTTAACTATGTAAAATCATCATAATGTAAATTCATCGAAATTAATAAAATTAACTTGTAACTTTTTGGATGGTTTTTTTTTTGGACTTGAAGTCTTTGTTCTGTTTCTGTTATTCTGTCATGAATTGATATTCTAAATCTGCAAAGAAATACTTTTATTGTTTCTATAAGTATTTTTAAAATATTCTCCAGCGTTTGATAGTTTTTTGCAAAATAGTTGTATCTCTCGTAGCCATTAATGAAGAGTTGAAGTTGAAAGACTTCACGTAAACTTATTACATAATTATCTGTTTTGCAATACGGCCATATTGGTATAATGTCCTTAAAACGAAAAAGGGACCCCGTTTTTACAATAAGTGAAAAGGAGACTCTGATTGAGCTGGTGGAAGGCAGTTTTTCAGTATTAGAGTCCAAAAAATCTGATATTGTGAGCGTACGCGATAAAAATGAACAGTGGAAAAGACTTGCACGTTCATTCAATGATATATCAAGCACATACCCGCGCGAGTGGACCGTTTTGAAAAACTGCTGGGAAAATTTAAAAAAAAGGGCAAAGCTGGAACTAACCTTAAGGAACCAAAATTTTCTTAGAACTGGTATGTACTGATTCAAAGCAGGCAGGACCTATTATGATTTTACAATTTGTATTTAGATCGTAAGTCACACAGTAAATAATTTTAATACACCTTTTTCTTTCAAAGGAGGAGGGCCGCCAACAAAAACCAATAAATCGCCTTTAATGGAGAGAGTGCTGGCACTTATTAAAAAGAGAGCCACTGGTTTTTTTAATATTGATGACTCGGATGGGGCCTACGTTTTAAGTGAGGATTCTTAAAAAAAAATATTTTGCCAAAATGCTTTCAAGTCGGTATAGTGAACAAATTTTATTATTTTATTTCAGCATCTAGTAGTACGGTATTAAACGTGCAGACGCGACCTGAAGATTTGGTAGATGTAACAGGTATGTACGTGCTAGAAATGCCTTCTTAACAGAAGTCATAAGTGTCCTTTCTAGGGAAAAGAAATTAGATTTTTGATCTTATAGCTGTTAAATGTATTAATTAATTTCATTATTTTCATTAATTTTTTCATAAATTTCAATAATTTCATTAATTTCATTATTTTAGAACCCGCGTTATCAGCTAATCAGATGCAGGAAAATGTTGCAGACCATGAACCACAAGCAGGCACATCAATGGCTGTAAGTATACTGTACTACAATTTGTTGATAAATGGTTTGTTTGTTTAATGACTTCTATACACCAAGCTCACCAATATATCAGCAGCATTGGTGAGCTTGGTGTAAATATATTAATAGAGTTCTTGATAAATATAAATATTTTTATTAATGTCGTCATATTACTGTACAGGACTGGTCCCAATACCAAGCTAATTTGTTAAGAGGACCAATACATCCAAATTTGGCTCGGTCACCAAGCCCAACCGCATCAAGTACCCCTCAAAGGTTAGTAACATTTATTTAATAATAACAATAATTTAGAATATGTTCTATCCTTTGACTTTGCACACGTTCTTGGAACCCACATTTACATTTTTTTTATATGTCTAAGGCTCTCCTAGTGGCGTTCTTAACATTTAAACTAAATATTTGCACACAACAATTTCAGAGAGCGTGCAGTCTACAGAGCACCACTCACTGTGCCTACGACCATGGAGGTACCAGTTCGTGCAAGTACGAGTCGCAGGAGACCAATAAGACCAGATCCATCCCTCAACACGCAGAGGCTAGATTTATTACTAAAAACAAACGTGCGTGCTGAGGAGGAACATGAAATTGAAATGTCAATAAAAAAAGAAATTTTAGAGCAACAAAAATTTACTACACAACAAGAAAAACTAAAAACTGAACAAGAACGATTGAAAACGGAACAAGAAAAAATGAAAACAGAACAAGAAGTACTGAAAACGGAACAGGAGAAAATTAAATTACAAATTTTACAATTGGAACTTTTCATGAAAAAGTAAAATGTTTTAAGATGGTAAATAAGTGCATAGTTGTCAAAATTGTGTTAACAATAAATAATATCCGAACGATTGCAGGAATCACGATAGATTTGCTGTAAAAAAAAAACAAAGCATTTATTTCAATTAGACCATTATAGACACTTTGAATGTCATAAAAACAAAAAAGTTGCTGCTGCAATCCCAGTCACAAGACATGATAAATTGTGAAATAACTTTAGTTTCCCATTCCAAAGCGTAGATCTCTATGGAGCTCTATGGAGAAGAATAAGCAAAAAAATCCATGGACACGCTTAAAAAAAATCTTAGATACATTATTCATGTTGAGATTATACATATATATGAGAACGATGTAGAAAAACGAGCACATAAAGAGCGTCCCGAGCAAATGCAAAAACAAGAGTTAATTATGTAAATTAAAACAAACTGTGGCAGCTAAGACATGACCAGTCACGACTAACAGCGCCCGTTCACGAACATGACGTATGGATCAGCCACCATCAGAGACATTTAAGTGAGCATGACAATCTCTCAACCACTAGGAAATTATTATTATTTATTAATAATAAAACTAAACTTCGACATACCATCTATGTCAGAGTTAACGTTATAAAGCTGTTTATTTATTTTTGAAAAAAAATTGGTTTGTGTTTGTATTGTGTCTATTATTTCGATGTAAATAAAAACTTCTGTAATATTATAAAACTTTGTTTATTAAATATCTTATAAAATTTGAATTTAAAAATACAAATAAATTTTAGCAAGCACTTTGAATTGTCGGAACAATGAAATAAAACAATAAAATAAAGCTACAGTACCAGTCTGTAAAGTACTATAGTTGCCATTCCAAAGAGTAGATCATTATGGACAAGAATCGAAAATAAACTCCATGGACTCTCATAAATAAGAATATTGTTACAAAATATCATTAATGTTGAGATGCTAGATTATGTGAAAACGCTATAATCGTCCAACTCATAAAATGTTAATGTTTTCTTTTATATCTCTACTAGCTGTTCCACGCGGTTTCACCCACGCTGCTCAGCACCTGTTGGTCGTAGCGTGATGTTATATAGCCTATAGCCTTCCTCAAGAAATGGACTATCCAACACTAAAAGAATTTTCCAATTCCAACCAGTAGTCCCTGAGATTAGCGCGTTCAAACAAAAAAACAAACTCTTCAGCTTTATAATATTAGTATAGATATATACAGTATTAGATATAGTCCTGTAGTAGGTACTCAACTTGCTAATCTGAAAAGACAAGAAAATAAAGTTTTAGGTCATGTATTGTTTGTTTAAATTTTTTTTTCGGCTGTGTTACATCTGTTTTGAACATTCTTCTTCTTACATTTTTATTTAACACTAGCTTTCGCCCACGGCTTCGCTCTATCTCGGTATAACACACCAAGCAGACCTGCAGTTTTTGCTCTTGCGCCTGATTGATTTGTAATAGCAATACTAAGTTTTCCCTTTTCTTACCTCGTTCTCCGTCATATCCCAATTATTTAAATAAAATATCTTTCTCACCCCTTTTCTCTTCTTTTTCTCACTTTTTTTAGCCTATGTCCGTCTCCTGGTTCCCAACCATCTCTATACCAAAATTCATCAAAATCGGTTTAGCCATTAGAGCGTGAAGAGGTAACAAACGAATAAACTCACTTTCGCTTTTATAATATTAGTAAGGATGGATTACATTTAAATCAATTTTGTAGCGACACCCTATATTGTGCTATCACGACCCATTGATAGTTGTAGATAAAGGAGATCTGATTAAGGTCAAGGGTACGCCCACTTGAAATTAAAAAAACATATATGGTTCAAACTTACTGCGTAAAGTAGTTAGCAATTAGCTCACAACGTCTCTCGTAATTCGTATTATTTCTTTGGGATGTGTTATTACTTATATTGTGAACATCACCCTGTGCTATCAAATCATCCCAAAAATCTGGATTGATAACTTGGCTATCATGAGGAGGCGTGGATTCACGACTTCGTATTGCAATGTTATGCAGAACGGCTGTGGCAATAATTATCGGAAATGAATTCTGCAATGATATTCCTAAACCTAGAGCCATGGCTGGAAAACGCCTTTTCCATACTCCAAATAGTCTTTCTACACAATTTCTTGTTCTTATTTGAGATTCATTGAACAAATTTTCGGCAGCTGTATTACACCTATCTAATGGAGTCATCATATACTTGCTGCAGGCATAGCCAGCATCTCCAACGAGAACTGCATTACCATATTTCCCTTGTTCAAACATAGCTCTTCTATAGCAGTTGTTAAAATATAAGAATCGTGTGTACTCCCTGGCCATCGAGCTACCACATCAATGAATTCCAAATTGGCATTACAGATTGCTTGCACATTCAGAGAAAAATATTGTTTTCTATTGCGGAAAAGCTCTGGATCCTCCCCACCTAAAAATATGTATTTTGTGTAAACGCATTGGAGGCATTTACAAAAAATGCTGCTGGCATATACGATTTAAAATCAGATAGTCTGATCTGTAATAAAACATTGCTGTACCTGGTGATTTTGTGAACTTTATATGAGTGCAATCTATAGCACCAATAACAAACGGAAATTTAGCTTTCTTATAAAATTCAATTTGGGTTTTGTGGATATCGTGTGGTAATTCTGGAAAGTAAATATGGCGTGGGCGGAGAGAAGCTATAGCAGTGCTGACTTTGTGTATGATTCTATGAGCAGTAGAGGTGCTAAATCCACACAAATCAGCAGCAGTAATCTGATAGCACCCAGTTGCATAGAAACGCAGAGCACAAAGCAGTTGATTAATTGGAGACACGCTGTGGTTTCTTAAACACAAATTATAATAAATTAGACATAAATAGCTGTTTTATGCACGAGGCGGCTAATAAAAAGGCAGCACAGCTAATACGAAAAAAAACGTCTATTGGTTCTTACATGTTGGTCGGAAACTCTATCTTGTCTTCAATAGATTCCAACACAGATAGAACTGTTGGCTTTGTGAGTCTAAACCTTTTAAAAAAGTCTTTGTCGTCCAAGTTTTCAAAATGGTCCTCTCTTTCACGGAGCCATCTTGGACGACGCACAACAGATTTATAGTCGTCCCAACTTTCGTCAAAACACAGTGATAAAGATCGTTTCATTATAAGTATTTAGATATTAAAATTTTTATAATAAATTTATATAAGAATCAAAAACCAATCAAATAAATACAATATTGACGACACTTACAGCAGTAATAAACTGTATAATCTATGCTTACAGCCTACGCTAGCGATCACACTCCGTTACAAGTCATATTTGTGCGGGTGTAGTGACATTTGACACAATTTTCCAAGAAGTTAAAAGGTTTATGGGTATGTAAACCTTGTTCTTGATAAAAATTTCGTATAGGAAATAGAGGTCCCGACCAGACCGGTGTCGTCTGGTGGGCCTGCCCGACAATGTTATCTATATACCCTTAAGTCGCGGATAACATTGCCTATACGATATAGATTATCGATGTTAGTTCTTCAGTTATCACGAGCTGTATTTTTTGCCGTAGTGCTTATTTGTAGTGCCGCTGCAAAAGTCTTTAGTAACCTGACTGATGGCTGTTTTGATAGTTGCTCTTTCGAAAACAACCAACGAAACGATCTAAAAATGGGAATGAAACATCAAGCCGCGGGCAAAAACTAGTATACCATATAAAAACGGAATTACTCTATCGTCCCACAGGGGTTTTTAAGTCTATGTCACAATTTCAATAATAACGAACTTCTTGGAACCGTCCAAGAAGTTTGTTACATATTTAATAGAAGAAGTTGTTATTAATCTGTGAATGCACATTTTATTGGACAAGGAAAACACAATCAGATAGGAATAAAATACACTTTTACAAACAGAATCTTTAATGATAAATTATTTATGTATAATAATATCACACCGGTTGTTCCCAATGACTATGAGTTAGGTTAAAGTGAACTTATTTATAAGTACACCTACATTCCGGTAGTTTCCTTGAATGCCAATCGAATCCAGTCTGTAGTTTAATGCAAATTTTCCTGCTTTTCTGAAAATATATGTTTTAATATTCGACGGGCCTGTTGGTCTAGTGGTTAGTGGCCCAAACTGCTGAGCCGGAGGTCGTGGGTTCGATTCCCACCCAGGACAAACTTTGTGTGATGAGCATGATTGTTTGTTCTGTGTCTGGGTGTGGTTTATCTATAATATGTATGTATTTATAAATTATATAAGTATGTATATCAGTTGTCTGGTTACCATAACACAAGCTCTACTTAGCTTGGGACCAGATAGCCGTGTGTGAGTTGTCCCAAGATATTTATTTATTATTTTATTTTATTTATATTAATTTGAAATATTTAAATGTTTTTGTTGTTAGTAAATAACGGACCGTTACTGATTCTTTGTTATTAACTGTTCAGTTCCTTATCCGGGCAAAATACCAATGTCTAAAATGCAACCCTATCAGCTCTGATTCTTTACATAATTCTATATGCAGCGGAATCCGTGCACATCTGCAGACATCACTAATAACACCTAATTGCATAGAAACGAGGAGCACATTTCAACTAATAACGGTAACCCTGAGGTTTCTAAAAAACAAACAGTAATAGCTTAGGCCCTCTGAATAACCCAAGAGCTTTTGTGCGCACCAGGTCCACAGCTGAATAAAATGAATCATTATGTGGTACTTACCTACATGTCTGTACGAAACTATTTTACCGTCTACAGAATACAGGTTCACCTCTTGGTTTTGTGAGATGAAATCGTGTAATAAATACCTGGTCGTCAAGGATGACAAACTGTTCTTTTCTCTCGCGTGTCAATCTTGGACGACCAACATCCTCATCGCAACGTTCACGTGAACAGTTTTTCCACTTTACGTAGCCAAATACCAACAATATCAATATTTTTAATAATAAATATTTTACAAAAGTGATGGCACTGTCAATACACTGACAGCTCATAGTTTGGTTTTCGACTTGATCGACACAAATCGGGGCGATCAATCCTAACTTTAGTTAATAAATCTGATCACGTGATTTGTTCACAGCGAGGGAATGAGATAGCTGCCATTTTGTAGCCTGTCTTTATCTCGCAATTACCTATTGTCATTGTCATAATTGTTGCATAATATTATAAGTTTATTTTATTGAAAATGTGGATTTTATTGGCTGTGTAAAATAAAAAGTCTTCGCGTGAGCTTTGGGATGTTCGTCGTTCAAGATCGATAAACGAGAAAAAGGAATATTTTATCAACCTTGATGCTCGAGAATTTATAACATGATTTGGATTTCACAAAACCAACACTTCTGCCTGTACTGGAGTCTATCAACGATAAATTAGTGCCAGCAGTAGAGGTCCTAAGGCTGATATGATGATGATGTGATGAATATCTAATTTAACTGGCAAATACGTGTGTGAACTCACAAAATTGGTTCACCAAGCTGACTTCCTCAAAACAATATGTTATGTGTACTTATCTCATGTGTAGTTAAAGATTTTCTTAAATAAAGTTATTTTTATTCCGAAATGGGAGCGTGTTTATCCTTTTTCATACGAAATGTGCATTCACAGGTCTACAAACAGCTCCATCCATTAACTTTAAAACAAACTTCTAGGCTTCTTCGTTGTACTACTAGGTGACTGAAAACTAAATAGGTAGTCTGAAGAATATACGCTATTTATTTAAATAAGCACTTTATTTTTAATCCACATCCAAATTAATATAAAGTATAAGGCGCATCACATCATTTGATTAGATTCATGTGAAATCTTCTTCAACTCCGCAATTTTTCGCTGTACTCGTTTTTATTCAACAACTTTAAAATACTGATTCACTACTTTAAAGTGTCTAATTGTTGCCATTTGCGGATGCCGATTCCCTTTTTCATTTAACACCATTACTTTAGTTATTTATAGGAATAGAAAAAAGCAAGTAACACAATGACACAACTGTAAATACAGGTTTGACAATTAATTGCATTTTGATATTCTGGCGATTTCGAGAATAATACTCGCAGTAGGTTGCTTTCCGCTGTTGGAAAAGCTAAACGCACTACGTTTTTGTGAAAAAATTGCGATCTTTGAGTTCTTTGCCATGGAAACGTAAAAAGTGTTTGATTTTATGATCTTTTGCCATGGAAACGTAAAAAGTGTTTGATCTTTAGATCACGAAAACGACCTTAATCGAGATCATGTTACAAAATCGGTGAAATCCACCCTTAATTACGCATTGTGTCTCGCGTGGATCCACGTCATAGACACACAAAGGTTAAATGTGAATGTATGTATGTCATTGAAAAATAGACATCAGCTTGGCCTATTTTGTTTTATATAATTCTGTTGTTTGCAAAAAGACGCTAATTCCAAAAAAATAATATTAAATCATTAAAAACAAATATTTGCTGTTTATTTTTCTACTCATTTATTATCACATATTTTACGAATTTTTATATGTATGTCGTATGATCTTGATTTGTTCCGATGGAATTTAAAAGGGCAGAGAAATGTACATCAATTGCTTTTAGCCAATTAAAATCTGACACTCCCTTTTAGCTCCGCCCACATAGGGAGGAGTCATTATGATGATATGCCGTCCAAAAAAATGGCCTACTTAAATAATTTCTTACGGTGCCATGTGTGAATAATTAATTGAATGATAATACTAGAATACTTTTACTATTATAAGTTAAGTACCTTTCAACTACAAACAAGACTAATCTTGTCAGTAGTTGTATGGTACAGACGCCAGCAGATCAAGCTACCCGAAATTGTAAATATTTCCCAATGAACCTTGAACCTAATACTTTAGAAATAAAGTCGAAAATCTATCAAAGAAATCTAACAGATTGTAGTAGCTTGATGTGCAGGCGTCTGTACTTCAACTTAAATGGGGCTGTTTAAGCAGTCTGGGGTTGAAACGCTAAGGTCATGGGGTTCGAGTGCCCTAGTTTTTTGGAATATTGAAATAAGGTTGGTACATTTTTCCCGTGGGCTGAGGTTGTTTTCGCCCAAAAAAATCTGCAGTGCCATACAACGTGGCAATACTGCCATATCTGGCTACTAGCTGTTCCCCACGGTTTCACCCGCGCTGCTCAGCACCTGTTGGTCGTAGCGTGATGTTATATAGCCTATAGCCTTTCTCAAGAAATGGACTATCCAACACTAAAAGAATTTTCCAATTCCAACCAGTAGTCCCTGAGATTAGCGCGTTCAAACAAACTCTTCAGTTTTATAATATTAATAATTAGTATAGATTATTTCCGTTGACATTGATGTGAATACACGTACGCCCGTAATACTTGTACACATACATAATTTTCCTGATATGTTTTTGTACAGTTTGCAAATTATGTACATACCAGCTGGCGCCCGCGGCTACTCCCGCGGGATATAAAAAAAATCCTTTGTGTTATTCCAGACTATAATCTACCTCTGTGCCAAATTTCATCAAGATCCGTTCTGTTGTTTTTTCGTGAAAGAGACATATTATATCCATTCTAACAAACATTCGCATTTATTATATTAGTAGGATGTAACCTCTTAAAGAATCGGAATATGCCACAATATCTTATAAGTACTTCTATTTAATAGTTAAATTTATTATAACATGAAAAATGGTTGGTTAAAAGAATATCATATAAACAAAAATCTTACAAAATTGCAAACTGCAGCAAAACAACAATATAGTTAATAATAAGACTCAAAAGACCAAATTGTAACGCGGCGTCGAAGTAGAACAGGCCACACACACGTATCTTGCTGAATGATGCTCGATGCAAGCGAATAACGTTTTTGCATATCTTTTTTTGATCATCTGTGAAATATAATTAAGTAGTTAGACAATATTTTTGGAGAAGTTTGTATAGTACGGCCAACGAGAAGCGATACCAAATGTAAACAAAACCCATGCTAAAACCCCATCTAAAATGGCCGCCCGAATGTTGGCGAACCCGTCTTAACGTTGTCATGTTTTTGCCGGGAGAACGAGACATTACGACAAAGGCACAAGATGGAAAGAGCTAAATATTAGATTGTCAACGCCACAGTTGTTCTTTAGGTTAATGACCTTTCGTATCGCTTCTCGTTGGCCGTACTATAGCTAAATCAACAGCCGCTCGCGTTGGTCGTTAGGTTGAGCCACGCTTGCCTAGGTTGGACTCTAGATAGGTAGTTACCCGCTACATACCGAGTCTCCTCCGTGCCTTGGTAAGCACGTTAAGTACACACTACACAAATGTCCTTTTATTGGTATTGTTCGTCGCATCGTTGAGCTTCTTGATTCGAGCTACACGAAAACTGACAAATGCTTGCACTGACACACACTGACAGGTACAATTAATCTGTGTGGTGCTTTCTTAAAAAGACCATTTTAGAAACTAATCTGCAAAGTCCCTATGTAAGTTAACCAACATTTTGTCTGGACTTTAAAAGAGACTAGGACCTCTAATTTTATTTCGACTGTTTCTTCAGTCGAATACGTGTAAAAGTATTTTTAAAAAACCTACTTGCAAAATAGACATAATTTATTATTTAAGATGTTAGTCCCACCTGTCATCTATAGATCTTTGATAGTCATTATAGGTAGCCTGAAAGTCGGACAACCGGTCTGACAAAGGTTTATCGAAATACCCAGTATTAGCTGGGCTGTGGACGTCAGATGGGCGGTCGCTTCATGTTAAATACTCGACTCCAATAAAGTTGGTACAAAGATAGATGACAGAATATTCTTTACTAGCTGTTCTCCGCGGTTTCACCCACGCTGCTCAGCACCTGTTGGTCGTAGCGTGATGTTATATAGCCTATAGCCTTCCTCAAGAAATGGACTATCCAACACTAAAAGAATTTTCCAATTCCAACCAGTAGTCCCTGAGATTAGCGCGTTCAAACAAACAAACAAACTCTTCAGCTTTATAATATTAAGTGTAGATTATGTACTATACTATACAAATAACAAGAATAACATTAAACAACTTATAAATGCGGTGACACAATGGGCGGTCTTATCGCTAAAAGCAACAAAGTTAAGTTGATGATGTTTATGCCATAATATCAACATTATGGCATAAACATCATCAGCTCATCATCATCATCGCAAAAGCAAAAATAAGTAGTCGATACCCTGGACAAGATATTACCTGAACAATTGGACATTATAATCAGTGCGCATGAATCTTGAGCTCTTTCAATAGATACGTAGAATTTTTCGCATTGCCGGCTCAATATTGTTAGAATTATTAAATCCTTAACAAACCACAGAACTACAGCCATGATTCCGTAGAATGATGCATCCTGTAACAAAACAATTGGTGGTTTGTTCATTTGCTTCTTCATCATTCAATCATTCATTTTCCTACCCTTGTCGCATTCTATTTGGGGTCGGCGCAACACGTTTTCTTCTTCCATTCTCCCCTGTCAGACGTCACGGCATCATTTACTCCTTTCTCCTTCATATCATTCCTTACACAATCCATCCATCTTTTCTTTGGCCTTCCTCTCGCTCTCCGTCCATCAACATTCAGATCCATCACTCTTTTAGTCACATGTCCTTCATCCCTCCTCATTACATGTCCATACCAACACAAATGACTCTCTTTCAATTTTTCTGTTCCGTTCATTTGTTTCTTCTATACTTTGTTACGATCGGTTTCTAGTGGTTGCGAATGAACGAAGAACGAGACGGATGGATTTGAAACATCGTTTAATAAAGTGGAACAACTAAATCTAACCGGATGGCTTAACTAACTTACATAAATCTAATAACAACTAAATCTAGCCGGAGGCCTTAACTAACTTAAATCAAACTACTTCTAAAAAGGGCGCCAGGAGGGTTTTGGCAGATGATCCGCACATGGAACCTTCCACTCCAATAGAGACACAGCCGGCTGGCGTGGGTATTCAGTCTTACTTCTCACCGAAATTGGTGATGATGCAAAATTAAATAAATGTTTACATACGGTTTGGCCTGAATGTGCACTTCCGTGATTTCCATAAATCTTAACTAATAAAGGGCGTGACGGTAGGCTGTAACAAGTAATTGGCCACAATAAATCATAAATTACAACTGGATTAGTGAACAGGTACCAATGCCGGAACTTAAAAGTAACTCACCCCTTTATTGTTAAATCTGTTACACATAAAATATTTCTTGCTATGATTCCAATTCACATTACAGTTATGGCGGTATATTGCCAATGTTCGCTCACAGACAACACACGTCTGTCTCCAATTAGGGTTTACGCTGTTGTGTCTCATTCAAACTCACGGTCGCCGTTATGACCCGTTCGTTAATTTTTTTTGGATACAAATATCTCAAATATATACAAAAAGACATGTCCGGGGCGATTGGGTTTGAACGCGCGACACACAACACCGCAGTCCTCAACCAAATGTATGAAGGCGTATATCCTGTAGTCTCGTGTACAGCTGTATTTATGGAATGTGCGATTCCTTGTAAGTGAACATCCCATTCGTTATGCTTTTTAACACTCGAGTTTGCCGCTATAAGTGTGCCTACTACCCTATTCACCCGTTCGGTCGGATTACTTTGGGGATGATACAGAGGGGTATACCATAATTTCGTCTGATACTTAGTGGCCACTTCTTTGAACAGCTGTGACTCAAATTGTTTACCATTATCACAAATGATTGCCATTGGAGCCCCAAATAATAATATTTGACGTTCCACAATTTCACAAATTTTGTCTGCTTTTCCCGTTCTTAGTGGAAAGAGTAAAACAAACTTACTAAACCAACATGAAATGACTAATAGCATGGTATTCCCAGTTTTGCTTCGAGGAAATGGACCCATTAAGTCTAAAGAAATCACTTGCCATGGCTGGCTCACTTCCCTATGTTGACCCATCAGCCCAAAAGGTTGTTGCTGTGAAACTTTATATTTAGCACAGGTTTCGCAGTTGCTGACGTAATTCTTTACATCTTTTAACATGCTAAACCAAAAGAAGTCCTTTTTAATTCTGTAGAGTGTTTTACGCACACCCAAATGCCCAGAATTTATATCATTATGACTTTTTTTTATCACCTCGTTTTTAAGTATGTCCGGTATGAATAATTTCCAGTGGCAAGTATCGCTTGGATATTGTTTTAATATATTTTTTTTAAAAAGCAAATCTTTAAACACAGCCCATTTTATATTTTTGTTAGGATTACTGAGAGTTTGATTCAATTTATTTAGGTACCATTCATCTTTGTGTTTTTCTAGTATTTTTATGGGTTTTGTCTCCAAGGTATTGATATCTACTGACCTAGACAGTGCATCCGGCACTATGTTAAGTTTGCCTGGCCTGTGGATTATATCAAAAGAAAATTGCTGTAATTTCATAGCCCATCTTGCAAGTCTTCCATGAGGATCTTTCATTTTATGGAGCCATAATAAAGCCTTATGGTCCGTGATGACTGTAAAATGAACTCCATCAACGTATGGTCGAAATTTCTCGACAGCATAAACAACACTCAAGAGTTCCTTCTCAGAGGCTGAATATCGTTGCTCGCAATCATTGAGCCTCCGACTAAGGTAAGCCACTGGTTGATCGGAGTCTTCTGTTTTCTGACATAAAACAGCTCCAATGCCCTCATTGGATGCATCACACTGTATGGTGAATGGCTTGTTGTAGTCTGGGCAAGATACTACCGGTGCCGAGGTTAGCAAGGTTTTGAGCTTTAAAAATGCTTCCTCAGCAGTTTGAGACCACAAAAATTTTGTTCTCTTGTTTCCCTTAGTAAGATCATGTAAGGGAGCGGCAATCAGAGAAAAGTTTTGAACAAAACGCCTATACCAACTAGCTAACCCAATGAATCTCTTAAGTTCTTTATAATTATTAGGTCTGGGAAAATTTAATATCGCCGTTACTTTCTCAGGGTCGGTTCTAAGGCCTTCCCTATCCACTATATATCCCAAAAATTTTAAACTAGATCTAGCAAATTTGCATTTTTCAATGTTTATGGTCAAATTAGCTTCCTTCAAAATAGCTGTTACCTTCCTCAATACCTCTAAATGTTCCTCGAAAGTAGAAGTGCAAATAATGATATCATCTAAATATGCCCATACGTTATCATTATGTGCTTGAAATAAAATGTCCATCAACCTTTGTTGTGTCTGTGATGCATTAACTAAACCAAACGGCATGACTTTAAACTGAAATAAACCTCTACCAGGCACAGCAAAAGTAGTTTTTTCTTTACTGGACTCTTCTAACGGTATCTGCCAAAAAGCTGATTTTAGGTCTAACGTGCTTAAATATTTCGCACTGCGCAGATTGTCAATTATAGTTGTGACTCTGGGTAAAGGATATGTGTCTCTTTTAGTAATTTTGTTTAATTGCCTGCTATCTAAACATAGTCTATTATTCCCATTTGGCTTTTTTACTAAAAGCACTGGGGAACACCAAGGACTAATAGATGGTTCTATCACATCATACTCGAGCATCTCATCAACCTCTTTCTCTATTTGTTTTTTTATTGTTGGTGAGAAATTATATTGTTTTTGGTAAGCTGGTTTGTGATTTTCCGTGTCAATGTTATGTTTTAGTATGTGAGTTCTACCTAAACCTGTACCAATGCTATTCTTCATATCTGAAACTAAACCCAACAATTCTTGTTGTTGCCTGATACTTAAGTCTTCGATAGGTATGATTGACGTTTTGGACGTTTCTACCAATAAGCTTTCTTTGTTTATGAATTCGCAATCACTCTTCAGCTTCACTTGGATGCCAAATGCATCAAAAAAGTCCTTACCAAGTAGCAAGTTCTGAGATAAACCCGGCATGACCAACATTGCCATAATGTGAAATTGATTATCAAATGACACAGGCACATCAAAAGCCTTAGTTATGATATGATCAGTTCCATCTGCTGTAGATAGTTTAGCTCCCGGTACAACATACGATTTCAGGCCCAGAGAAGTTAAAACACCAGCAAACTTAGTACTTATCACCGATAAATTAGCTCCACTATCTAATAACCCTATACAGGTTCGTTCCATCACCTTGAACTCAATAAAATTACGGTTATCATTTTCGTTGTGGAACATTTTGCAAATTTCGTTATGTTTGAAGAAATGCCTTAATGTACGTAACCAATCCTGCCACTCTTTGCTTTGTTTTTGTAGGGGAGGCACTACTTGGCAGGTTTTGTACCTTCCCCTAGAGCGTTTCCCTTACACGGACAGTTTTTCGAGGTGACTCCAAAACGACCACACTTATAACAAAATAGCCGTTGCTTAATCGAAGTACAGGCTCTAAACAGATGGCCTGTTTCTCTACAATTCCAACAACGACTTCCTATAGTTTGCCTATCCGATATTTCTGCAATCGTCGCTTCCTTAATCTCATGATTGATGCTATGTGTGGTTGGTTTGTAAGCTAAATCTGGTTCTAATCTAAATTTATGACTTTGTGGCTCCTGAAAATTGTCACAATTACGTTTCGTTCGTTCCAATATTTGCAGTATACTAACCAGATCCTCCACCGATATAAAAGTGTCCCTGCAAACAGCTCTTTGAAAGTAAGGCTGAAGATTTCTTATTATGATTAGAATTTTTTCATTTTCTGAAATTTTGTTAGGTAATCTATTGAACATATTTAGCATAACGAAAATGTAAATTACTGCTGACTCGTCTTTACCCTGAGTCCTTGCTTTAATTTCCTCTAACAATTCTTCCTGGTAATAAGGAGATTGGAATGTGCGTTTGAGAAGGAAGACCAACTCCTCCCAGTCACATACTCTGTCTTTATTCGCCCTATACCAAATAAGCGCATCGCCCTCAAAGAAATCAATGGCATATCTACACAAATCCACGTCCCTAGCATTGCGAGCGTCTTTTATTTCTTCTACTCGTTCTATGAAAGCATTAACGCTTAGATTATTTGTGCCGGTAAATTTTATACCCCAAGTACTGATAGGAACTAATTTACGATTAGTCCACCCATCATCCATAGTGGATGACCGAAATAATTTTTTAATATTGTTTTTGTCATCAAAACACTCCTCGAATGTACAAGTTTTCTTTTCAATTTCTGGCTGAATTAATTCCTTGTGTGACATTGCTTCTATTACACTGCTACTTTCCTCCAACTTTTTAATAATTTTGTTACCGATCTCACCTAAATTTTCAACTAAGTTCTGTTTATCTTCAGCAGACAAATCCACCTCTATTTTTGGTTCATCCCGCTCTTCTAACTGAGCTAATAAGTTGTCTCCCTTATTTTTTAGTGCCGATATTTGTTTTGTGTCCCCGTCTGATTTCGGTAAGATGAAGGCTAGTCTGTTCTGAACATGAATTAATCTAGATACCAATCTCCTAAACAAGAGTTTATCTGGCCTATCTGACAATTCCGAAATATATTGTGTTAATATCTTTAGTTTCGACGCACATATTTCTAGTTCCGCTGACGAAGATTCTAAGCTTTGTTTCGGAGCTTTAATCTCATGAGTGTAATCTCCCGTTTGTTCACTTACAAGAACTTCTTTTAATAATTTCTTTAATACTGTAACAACCGCCTTTACACCTACGCCTCGACACGCAAGTTCAAACTCTAATTCATCCTTTAGTAGGTAGTTAGGATCCATATTTTTTTTTTTATTTATATACCAAACTTTACCTTAACTACAGTAGGAAACAGTACAAAAAGATCGTTTAGACGATTTATATATATATCTATAATATATATATATATTTTTTATACGCTTGACATTTAATTTAAAGCCACATAAACAAAAAAAAACAAAAAAAGTTTATCAAAAAAAAACACGGTGTATAACCTATTTTTTTTTTTTTTTATGCCCAAACTTGCACCTATTGTTACAATTAATATCTGTGATTAGTTTTATAAGCTATAAAAACAAAATATGTAGTAAAAAAAAAACACCCTGTATACGCTTGATAATATTTTAACAGCAAAAATTTCCTAAGTCAACAACCCCGCACAGCTTATGAAGTACAACCAAACATATTTGGGAAGGGTTTTTTGATTTTTTAACCTTAAACAACAATAATAACAAAATTTTTGATATAACCCCCGTCTACCCGCTTGCGTTGAAAAATAACTAAAATAAATTGCGCAGTATTTAATAAACATTCACCACAATCTACTCGTAGGTAGACGTAAAACAAAATCCGTAGAACATACACTATACAAACAACCAAAATTATATTTTTACGTTGGGCGCCATGTTACGATCGGTTTCTAGTGGTTGCGAATGAACGAAGAACGAGACGGATGGATTTGAAACATCGTTTAATAAAGTGGAACAACTAAATCTAACCGGATGGCTTAACTAACTTACATAAATCTAATAACAACTAAATCTAGCCGGAGGCCTTAACTAACTTAAATCAAACTACTTCTAAAAAGGGCGCCAGGAGGGTTTTGGCAGATGATCCGCACATGGAACCTTCCACTCCAATAGAGACACAGCCGGCTGGCGTGGGTATTCAGTCTTACTTCTCACCGAAATTGGTGATGATGCAAAATTAAATAAATGTTTACATACGGTTTGGCCTGAATGTGCACTTCCGTGATTTCCATAAATCTTAACTAATAAAGGGCGTGACGGTAGGCTGTAACAAGTAATTGGCCACAATAAATCATAAATTACAACTGGATTAGTGAACAGGTACCAATGCCGGAACTTAAAAGTAACTCACCCCTTTATTGTTAAATCTGTTACACATAAAATATTTCTTGCTATGATTCCAATTCACATTACAGTTATGGCGGTATATTGCCAATGTTCGCTCACAGACAACACACGTCTGTCTCCAATTAGGGTTTACGCTGTTGTGTCTCATTCAAACTCACGGTCGCCGTTATGACCCGTTCGTTAATTTTTTTTGGATACAAATATCTCAAATATATACAAAAAGACATGTCCGGGGCGATTGGGTTTGAACGCGCGACACACAACACCGCAGTCCTCAACCAAATGTATACGTTACTTTGGCTATTAATAACCTATACCAAATTGGTGGTTTAGTCTTAGATACCAAATGGAGTAACGTCATTACAACTTCTTAAACCTAGCCACAGCTGTGGATAGGACTCCCCCAAACTTTGCCACTCGTCTTAATCTTCCAAATTCTCGACTAAACCGCAAAGAAATAAGTTTAGGCGCCGGATACACCAACAGATGAATCACTTCTGTAGGTCGATCAGTCTGTATTCATTATCGATAGACAAAACCCGCAAGCATGAAACCGTCCTTCTCCGTCTCAAATAAAGTCCTAATTTGAGCGCCATGAAATTTCGAGGACGTAGAGGTCAAATAGTTTTTGGAATAAAGAAATAAGGATATAATAGTAATATTTATATAATAAGGAAATAATAGTAATATTTCCTTAGTACAAAGGGTTTATATCGTTTATTTATTTTATTTTGAAATTGTACTTACTATTTCATTAACAAGAAATCCGATTTTGAGTGACACAATACAAGTTTGACAGTACATGAGCGCATGACTAAATATTTCTAAAATGTAAAAAAGTATCTGAAAAGAAACAATATTTATAAATACATATAAAATATATATAAATTGAAAACTATGTGCTCTTTTAAAGATATCTTATATATCACAGTTTTAATCGCCACACTTCTTAAAACGGCTTGACCGATATTTATGAAATTTCAAAAGTATGTTCAGTAAGTCTGAGAATCGGTCATAATCTATTTTTTATAACCCTTAGTAAAAAAGTTGGCCTGAGCAGCTTGTAAAGCCGCTGGGCATAATAAGTTGTACAGACGACAGCACAAGCTACCCGAAACTGTCAATTTTTCCCAATGAACCTTGAACCTAATACTTTAGAAATAAAGTCGGAAATCTATCAAAGAAATCTGACAGATTGTAGTAGTTTGATGTGCAGTCATCTGTACATAGATCACTCGAATAGTAATCTGTCTTTGTCATACAAAATCTTTTAAATATAATATGACCAAGAATTAATGATAATTTTAAGAAGATGAATAAATAAATTCGCAGTAAACACGAAATTAACAAATTTAGTGAAACAAAAACTAGAAAGTCATTTCTATTCTCGACGTTTTATAAATGCCCATGTATGCCTTTGTAAAAAAATATATTTAGATTTCATTTGATGTATAATGAAACAGAAAGTACTTACGAATTGCTGAAAACAATCTTTGAAGCTGACATAACACTCTAACATATCAACGTAGGCCTGAAACATCTTTTTACTATTACTTTCTAAGGGCGTATCTTTTGTCCTTTGAAAATTTAAAACGTGAATACTCCATAAAACAAGTTTACTTTGCAACAATTTCATCAATCGAATGGCATAAATAATATTTATATCAAAAACAATTATAACGTAACAAATAAACACTGACAAGTAAGTAATACCAGTTAACTCGCAAAAAACAGTTAAAACGAGGAAATGACCAGCCACTCCTGAGATAACAGTGATCCAATTCCAAAAGATGAATCGTTTAAAACTAACTTCACAATTGAGAAATCTGTGAACTTTTTGAAAAGTAAGAACAAATTTTATAGATTTTTTAGAATGAAAAACCCCGCATAGTAAATTAATAATAAATCCCACGAAATAGAAGACAAAGTCATACAAACAGCTAATGTACAAAAAAGTATCAGTTTTCATAAAATCTTCAGTCATATACGCTGCCATGGTGGTGAATATTATTGAAAACATTACAAGTAATATTGCAATAATTGAAAAGAAAGTGGACATGAAACTATTAGGAGTTAAAACATCATGCTTGATCCGATATTTGGGAAAACACACAATATTTTGCATAAGATTCAAAGGCAAAAGCATCGATTGCATATCTTTATCAACCAAGTTGTTTGAAATAATGACTACAGAACATTTAAGTCTGTTATTTCTTATTGAGTTCATTATGCTTCCACGTTGGTAGATCGAACAATAAATACTAAACATTTACGCCCATTAAACTGATTATAATAATAATGGATAACTTTAATAAGGTAATATTAATTACTTAACTGTATTCCAACATTGTGCGCTATTACTTTAATCATACTAATATACTAAATGTGAAAGTAACGCTTTATAATTGTCAAAAAACTTTACAAGTCATAACGCATAAAAATATATCATGGTCTAGGATAGATTTTATCCAGTTAACAAGTTTCTGTAGGATAATTTTGATCTCGATACTGGAGAAACCGCGGAAAATAGCTAGTATTTATTGTTGTCAATTTGTTGAACGGGTTTATAATAGAAAATTTGATTTTTTTGGAGTTATCTGTTTTTTTTTTCAATTAAAGGTCTTATATTTACATACAAAGCATTTTTACTGACTGTACCTTATATCTTTGAACTTGTTTTGGTATTAGTTTAAACAATGGTATCCGTTCGGAATAGAAAAAAAATATGAGTTGAAACAAATAACAGTGGTATTAGTTTTTGGTATTAGAATGGAATAAATCCTCTTGACCGGCTTTTTTTGTTCAAGAGCTGCGGTTTCTCTTTCGAACAATGTAGTTGCACCAAAAAATCTGCACCTTCAAGGGTTTAGACAAAAGTCTACCAACTTTTCATGGACTTCCGCCCGCCCCCATTCAAAGAATATAAAGTTCCAACATAATACATAGTTAATTACAACAATTTTATGTATGTCTATTATCTATTATAGCTATTTTTATCCTGGCTGAGGGTCATACTTATTAAATAGTAGTTTTTGCCCGCGGCTTCGCTCGCGTTTATTTCGGGGTAACCAGTTTCCCCTTCCTGATTTGCAGGTACCTGCTACCTTTAGTTTTTGCCCTTGCGCCTTATTTATTGTAACAGCAATGCTAAGATTTCCGTTTCCTTCCCTCCCTCATATCTCCCTTTTTTTTTTTAAAAAAAAAAGCCTAGCCTATGTCCGTCTCCAGGGTCTCAACTATCTCTGTACCAAAATTCATCAACTTCGGTTTAGCCATGGAAGCGTAAAGACGTAAAAAACAAACAAACTCACTTTCGCTTTTATAATATTAGTAAGGATAAGGATTTAAAAATAGCAAAAACATGTTATAATAAAACATTTAATTCCGACAAAGATAGTAAACCAAGTGGTATTAACTAAGTTATAACTTAACCAACAAGTGCAAAAACAATACACAAAGATGGAGCATTCCGCGCCGCCGCGCCGGGTTTCTGCACAAATGCAAACGTAAAAATAAATGGTAAAACTGTATGTTAAAAAAACAAAATTCAATAAGTAATTATGTTGGAAAATAATCTTTAGTTCATACATTTTCTTTTTCTAATCAAAAATTCCGTCACCTATATTCCTTTGTTCATTCTTTTCATAAGACTTCAAAATATAAACCCTTCAAATTATAATTTTTCAGTTTATTTTTATTCACCAACATCTTCTATATTACTTTAAATTATTAATGAAAATGAAGCAGGTGGAATTTTAACAATGTGTTATTGTCGGGTTCAAATCCGTGAACATCAGTAGCAAATCAGCTCAGTGATGTCTGTCAATTATTTTCTTAGACACTAAATTAAGTACTATTACGGTTGTGCAATTTAACAGTTAAAAATAATAAAGGTACTAATTTAATTTTGAAAGTATGTATATTAATAATAAATTTTCAATAAGTTAGTACGCAGTGACCACAAAACCCCCCAGCACCGTTGAATGTCAAGAAACAATATATTGTTGCTACAGTCACAGATAAAATGCCAAATAATTTGTGAAAGTACTGCAGTTATCGATTAAAAATCTTTATGGTTCTCCATAAAGATTTTTAACTGAAAGGACAAAAACTCCATGGACAGAAAATTCCATGAAAAATACAATATAACTTCACAACTCCCCTACCTTTTTATTATTACGTTCAGTCACGGTAGCGCAACTGATGAACAACGGTGCTTTATTAATTTGGGTTCAGAGACGAACAGCTAATTTTGTAACATAAAAAAAAAATTATAAGTTACCCCAAATGTATAAAAAATTTAGAGGTGTCAAGGGACACCCGGATGGAACGAAGTTCTCGACGCGACACCACACTGTTCAATGCGAAATAGAAATGAAAATATCTGGCTTGCTTTCTATAAGAGAGAGAGAGACAGACAGACAAAGAAACATGCGACGCCGCACAGCTTACAATAGCTTACTATAGCAAAAAGTGTCGTGACAACTTTTCGTAAGAATTTTTTCCGTCTAGCCCCCTTTCACAACGCGCGATAAGGAACTTTGTTCCAAAAATTAGGTTTATTCACAAAAATGCAAACTGCAACAATACAACAGTGTAACTAGTTAACAGACTTAGCAGACCTAATTGTAACGCAGCGTCTACGTAGAACAGGCCGCAAGCGTGTATCTTGCTGAATGATGCCCGATGCAAGCGTAGGATATTCTTGCATAATCTTTTCTGATGATCTGTAAGAGTTTTTGTAGTGTGAACATACTTTTACTAGCTGTTCCCCACGGTTTCACCTGTTGGTCGTAGCGGGATGTTATATAGCCTATAGCCTTCCTCAAGAAATGGACTATCCAACACTAAAAGAATTTTCCAACCAGTAGTCCCTGAGATTAGCGCGTTCAAACAAACAAACAAATAAAATCTTCAGCTTTATAATATTAGTATAGATTAACCCTTAACTTGGCAGAAAGGTTGATGTAATTTTTTTATTATTTTTTTCATATAATTGGGTTGCTAACTGGTAAATAGAAGCTTAAAAATTAAAAAATAAATTCTTAGAATATTAGTTTTATTTTTATACGTTGTATCTAATTATGCACACTGCCAAGTAATCATACATGTACCTTTGGCAATTTATGTGCACTGTAGGATACACCGCTTGATGAGTGACAAAATGAAATTTCTGTTTTATTTTATAAAAATGTTTATTTTTGTAAAATAAAAAATGTCTTCTATACATAAAAAAACCATAATTAAAATATGTAAAATCACAGTCGTACAAATTATAACGTTACGCGAGGATAATAATTATAATCTATGAGATTAATCAATCGGTACTACACATACAAAAGGTAAACAAAATTATGAAAACATGTTTACTAACACATAGCTACTTTTATGAAGAAGTAGTAAGGCTATTCTGCCCATACTACTTATTGTGATAATTATTAAAACAGTTTCGAGCTGTAAATTTGGTTTGACCCTTTCTACAAAACCTACATCGTTCTTTGGATGTAAAAGTTGGCATGTGACCCACTTGTTCATAACGTGTGTCCGACTGATTTTGAGGAGTCACGAATTTTTTAACTTCTGTTTTCATTTTATCAACAGTTCGGTCCACAGTCATAAGACTATTAGCTATCGCACATCTAAAATCTTTCAGTTTCAGAGGTTTCGGACAGTTGCTTTATCGCCGATATATTAGGCTTGACTTGAAGTAACATTTGTAGAATTTCTGGCTGCCACCACTACTTCTCTGTAGTCGTCTTCACTTCCGATAATATATGGAGATTTTCTATAGATGATGGCAACGATGGTGCACACGAACTATCATCGCCGTCTGAGAAAGGTCTTATTACTCTATCATCAGAAGAGTCGCAGCTATCAACATCTGAGCTTGCTCCTGGTTTTGGAACCAAAGCCAATATTTTTGGGCTCTTGTACCAGCCTAAAAGTAAACAAATAAATTGTACGAGGATTTATTTTCAATATAGTGAAAATATATGTATATGCATTAATAATTGTATTGCATTGGCAATGTATCTCAAAATGCACACTGCAAAATTCAGGTCATAACATGGCCACTTGGCAGTGTGCATTTGTAGATACATTAATATTGACAGTCATGTTTTAGATGTAAAACCTTATTGTTAGTTCAAAATTCTTTACGTAAACCAAAGAATGCACATTCAATAAAATAATTATTATGTTTATATAACGTAGTATAGTAATTTAGTTAGGATTATAATCAATCCTTACCTTGTAACTCGTAGACGCACGCGCACACTCCGGCATCCTGCGATCTACTGACATTCTATGTTACTAGATGCAATAAATATATTTTTTTTATCAACTGCAAGGGTCCTTTATAAAGGATAAAAAAAAAGAAAAACACAAATATAAGATAAATGTTCTCAAATATTTTTTTATAGAATGTGTGCATTATTAGATACAGTACCAAGTTAAGGGTTAAGATTAGTGTCTATAGTTCAGCCAGCGGTGTTCAAATTTAAAGCCAAGCGCGTATAATTATTTTATAATAACATACCTGAGCAACTTGACTTAAAAATATATGCGCAGGAATCTTGAACATTTTCAGTCGTCAAGTAGAATCTCTCGTATTGGTGGCTTAATACGGTCTGCCAACTCAGGCATTTTATCAGCCAACAGAACACGATCGCCAATTTCATAGTTGCGTCAGTCTTAAAAAAATATTTATAATAACAACATTATTTTGTATAAATAGCACCATCACTATTTTTAAAAAGTCAGTACTTCTGTGCAATTCGTAACGCCTACTTGAAAAATGTCATCGCGAAAATGTTTAAACTCTCCGGACAATTTTTAAAGGTTTTAAATATCTACACCAGATTTTTCCATCTATATCTGAAGCTAAACTGAAAGAAGGTATTTTCGTTGGCCCGGACATAAGAAAATTGATGAAAGATATAGATTTCGATGAAAAATTGAGTGAAATTGAATTAGAAGCCTGGAAATCTTTTAAGGAAGTAGTGAGGCATTTTCTAGGAAACCATAAAAATCCAAATTATGAGGAAATTGTAAAGAAAATGATTGAAAATTTCGGTAAAATGGGATGTTCGATGAGCATTGAAGAGCAAGGCGAAAGATTTCACCAGGACTTGAAGGAGATGGAACGTCGCTATCAGAGAAAGTGGAATAAAGTAATTATGGCAGACTACTGTTGGCTATTAAAGCGTGATGATCCAAGTCGGAATTTCAAGCGAAAATCTCGCAATCGCAGCTTCGGTGAAAAAAAAGCAAGATACCATAAAAGTATTTAATATTTTTAATTTATTTATTACTGTCCCTTCAATGTATTTTTAATGTTTTAAGTTTAGTAATATAATTGTTACTTCATTGTAATAAAAAAAAACTTTGTAAAGTTGGCCTTTTTTTCCGATTTCACATAAAAGGATTTTTCAAAAAAACCGAGGGTGATAGGACAAATCCAAGTACATATTCGTAATCAGCGCACCAAAATACCTCAAGATCAGCAATCAAATCCAAAAGGGGAAAATAAGAGTTCAAATTTGCAGACCTGTGATATTAATCTACCCTCATTAACTGTCTTCTAACGATTTAAGTTAATTTCTATAAAAAAAGCATTTAGCCTACAAGAAATGAGGTCTTTAGCAAATGACCTAAAAATCCACTAGCTTTTTTGATAATAAGGGTATATCACATACTTAATTAAAAGTTATGTTTAACTACATTTATGAGAACTCATTCATTAATGTCTACTTCAACCATTTAGTGTGTTTTTTGTTCAATAAGATACGATTAAAATAAAATAATTAATAAATTACTAGGAAGGCTTAAGTAATTTAGGCAAAAAAAAGAATGATCTATAACTAAAAATCCTGACGTGATGGAATTTTTTAAATATTTTTCCCGTAATCAGCGCCCCAAAATCTATCCAAATCGCTCATCAAAACTGAAAGGGGAAAACCATTGCAGACCTGTGTAATTTATTTGGTCGGATTTAAAGTAACCAGCAGGCAGGGTAGTGGCAGTGAGCAGCAGGTTAATGCCGAAATAATATCAGCCATACGGTTCGGCCTAGGTTGGTCCTTGGATTCTTCGTTATGCCGTTGATCTCGCCTGTCATTACTAGACCTTTGACAGTGGTCACAGGATGCAAGAGGCCCAACAGTCTGCCAACTAGCTAGTTTTACCAAAGGATATCTTATTACTTAGTACTGAGTTGGAGGTCATATCGGCAGCCGCTCCAAGGAAAATACTGGTATTTAGCTGTATTCAGTAAGACTGAAAGTTGACCTCAGCGTAGTTGAGAAGGCGAGACGACTTACGGCCACCCTAGACGCGAGTCTGTGGACAGTGAGCCGTAGGTACTGTCCGTCCGTCTATTGACGACAGGCCGAGTCGATCGTGTTCCATGCGCCTGAAAAAGATGTCAGGAAAACAGGGGCCTTCCAGAGCCGCTGCCTGCTGGGATTGCGGGTTTTTCAAAAGAAATACCGCGGCTTCGTAACGTGGGTATTAGTCAGTACCTACAAGTCTGGAAATCTCCCCGCTCCGAATTTATTTGATGATTTTCCAACCACAAAAAAACGTCTGGCAAAAAGTGTTGTTTTCCTTCAAGAACTCCTCAGTCAGCCCAGACTTTGGAAATTGGCGGTAATATACCCTTGTGCACGTTAAGCCGTTGGTCCTGCAACTGACTTCGCTCCAGCCGTGTCTAATTACCGTCTCATCGGGCTATAATAATGAGGAAACAGTGAGCGCACCAGGTGGCTGCACACTTATGCACTATAACATTTCCCGCGTCAATGGCTTATCCGCTCAGATTGGCCGCCGTGATCGAAACGGCCAGGAGGACAAATTTACAATATAGAAACGAGTTCATTATCATTATTAAAATGAGGTACGATTACTTACTATAACTTCCATTTTTAATACATCAATTGCCATTTGAATGTAACATAGTGAATGCAGGAATGCTTCAAAAATTTGATAAAGTGCCTGAAAATAAACGTTGGTGAGAACAGTTTAATACTAGACATTACGTTTGTAGGGTTCTTGTGTATAGATTACTAGCTTTCGCCCGCGGCTTCGCCCGCGTTAAACTTGGGGTAACACAGTACTCCTTGCGCCTTATTGATTTGTATTATCAACGCTAAGTTTTCCCTTTTCTTCCCTCTTTCTCCCTCACATCCCACTTTATTTAAATAAAAAATAGCCTATGTCCGTCTCCTGGTTCCTAACTATCTATGTACCAAAATTCATCACAATCGGTTTAGCCATTAAAGCGTGAAGAGGTAACAAACAAACAAACTCACTTTCGCTTTTATAATATTAGTAAGGATTTTATTATTATTAGAGTGAAAGCAGTCCCACCTCAGCTGGACACAAGTCTCCTGTCAGTCCTTCTATTTTCACGGTAGTCATATTGAACTAAACGGTTTTTCTTGTCCTATTGGCTTTTCATCCCATAATATCGATTTCTGTGCAACTATCACCAATTCCACAACTGATCCACTAGGAACTAGTATCAGAAACAGAGAGGTAAACAAGAAAAATAGGTTTTGTATTAACCAGATTTTCTCTAATGAAAATTAATTGATTAGTTATTGATAATATTTACTTACAAAATGTTGATAACAAAGTTTGTGAATGTCATAACACTCAAATATATCAACGTATGCTTGAAACATTTTGTTGCAAAACAAATCTTCGTGCATCTCTCCTGCTTCTTGAGTATTCATAATTTTAAAACACCACAGGGAAAGTTTATTTTCCAATAAATTTATGACTCGCCAAGTATAAATGACATTAAAATCAATAACAACCACAAGGCTGAGACTTACAAAAATATAAACATTCTCCTGCAGCAGTCTGCAGAGAGTTGTAAAAACGAAAATATAACATAAGAGATATATTATTATAATGATCCAATTCCATAGGATGAAGCGGTTAAATCTTATTTTACAATTAAGAAACCTGTGCACATTCTGAAATATAATAACAAACTTGATAGACATTTCAGATTGAAATATCCCGTTCGCGAAATTCATAATAAATCCGAAACAATAAATGATACAGTCGAAATAAGCATTGATAAAATTGAAGGAAGGACATCCTGGACAGACATTGGTGAAACTGATAATATATGTACGGCACAGAAATATTAAAATAAACAATAGTGTTCCAGTAATACAAATAACATTGCAACTGACACTATTTGGGGTGATCATGTTGTTTTTGATACGATATTTAGGACTGAACATAATGAATTGCGTGAGGTTAAATGGCAAAAGCATTGACTGCACATCTTTGTCCAGCTCATTGCGTAAAACTTGTCTCTTATTACGCAAATTGATCATTTTTAGCGGAACACTAAAAGTCTCCTGGCACGAATGACATTACCATCGTATGTTAGTACATACACTAAAATCAATAAGCGTTACTAAAAGGTAACATCAATTATCACTCACAGACATCTCTTAAGTGTATTTGAAGAACGATCAACGTAAAAGTATTAAAAAGTGCTTGACTTGCTGACAGGTGTCAAGCACATTTTATAAAAATATCTCTACTTAATAAAAATATTGTTAATGAAAAAAAATTATACGGTTAAATAAAACACATTGATTTAATCAAGCTTAGATTACAGAAATAAGAATATTTCCAGACAACAAAGCAACTAACACAAACCAAATCATACACACGTATCTTGTTACGTAATTAACTGGTTTCCACCCGTGACTTCGTCCGCGAGGCATTAGTGACTTTGGCCTAACGCTTAACTTTAACTCGCGTGATGATCCAAAAAATATATGTATATTTCTCTCCCCTTTTCTTAACTCTCTCTCAAAATTATAATTATTATTAATTATTGCTCATAGAATTATTTCTAGGGCGTGTTAAACACAAATTAGACTCTCCTGTAAACCTCGGATTTTGACATAACCTAATGTCTGCCTGACGGGCCTGTTGGTCTAGTGGTTAGTGGCCCTGACTGCTGAGCCGGAGGTCGTGGGTTCGATTCCCACGCAGGACACACTTTGTGTGATGAGCATGATTGTTTGTTCTGTGTCTGGGTGTGATTTATCTATAATATGTATGTATTTATAAATTATATAAGTATGTATATCAGTTGTCTGGTTACCATAACACAAGCTCTGCTTAGCTTGGGATCAGATAACCGTGTGTGAGTTGTCCCAAGATATTTATTTATTTATTTAATGTACCGACGCCAGCAGGTCAAGCTACCTGAAACTGTCAATTTTTCCCAATGAACCTTGAACCTAATACTTTAGAAATAAAGTCGAAAAGTCGTTTTTTTTTTTCTTTGGCAACTGAGCCGATGAGTGTCAAATTGTTTTGCTGTTGTAATGCCGTGTCATTCGTTTTTCGTAGTTAACCCAAATAAATGTGGTTTTCGATATTTGACGGGATTTTTTAAGACGTCTGCTCGATTACTGGACTCCGAAATTCTTGACTGACCCTTGCTTGAAACTTGGAGACCGTACCTTGCTACCCCTGCTCACCTTTTCTGGAAAACCGGATTTGTAAATTGCTTTTTGACATCATGAGCCTGTGCATTAATTGCGGGATAGCAACAGACCGTTGCAATATAATTGGAAGGCGAAAATAAAATGATTCTTTCAATTATACAAGAATTGGTCGCAAAATAAAATAAAAAAATAGAAAATGGCTCATATAAAAGTGTGTAAAGAAATGAACGCTGACCAAGAGCTGTCAACATCAGAATCAACACGGATACCTTAGAAAAAGGGGTCTCCCCCTTTTCTCCCTTTTTGAGAGAAAGAGGTAAGAAAAGGGGAGAGAAAGATATATATTTATTGGATCATCATTCGGGTTAAAGTTAGCATTAGCCCAAAGTCACTAATGCCACGCGGACGAAGTCACGGGCGGAAGCCAGTTAATTAATATATATTTTACTGTTAATTATTTTGAAAACTTCTATTTACACTATTCTTTGTATACTGTATTATTATTTAAGACCTTGTAAAACACATTTGAAATGCAATAAATCATTGAATTGAACTCCGTCAGTGTTCATGCACCTAGTTCTCCGCTTGGCTCTTTGTGACCTTAGCCAGCCCTCGCCAACTAAGTGGTAACAGACTGGAAAAAAATCAGCGAAAATTTGACGTCAGTAAATAACCTTAACGCCATTGGATATAATATCCTTGTTTTCATTTCAGAACTAGCTTTTGCCCGCGGCTTCGCTCGCGTTAAATTCGGGGTAACACAGTACCCTTGCACCTTATTGATTTGTAATAGCAACGCTAAGTTTTCCCTTTTCTTCAATCTTTCTCCCTCACATCCCATTTTTTTTAAATAGCCTATGTCCGTCTCCTGGTTCTCGACTATCTCATTAAAGCGTGAAGAAGTAACAAACAAACAAACTCACTTTCGCTTTTATAACATTAGTAAGGATGTGTGTAAGAATAAAAAAAGAGAAAAAAAAAACATGAATTTCATTTGTCATTACAAAAATGCAAACTGTAGCAACACAACAGTGTAATTAGTAAGAAGACTCATCACACTTAATTGTAACGCAGCGTCTAAGTAGAACAGACCACACACACGGGTCTTGCTGAACGATGCTCGATGTAGACGTAGTACATTCTTGCTCAGCTTTTTCTGTTCATCTGTCAACATGTACAAATAAAGAAGAACCAATTTTATGGACCCTAATTTTTCTTTTTTTTCCGGATGGGTAACCAACAGGTAACTTGCCGCTCTAGGAACAGTCTTGCCAACTGTTTATGGCACTCCAAAATTGAAACACAATTGATTATCAAAAACTGCTAACTCTATGGTAACCATGGTGGTCATATCTTATCGCTGCATATACATTTTTTTTTCGGGTGTGAATTAATCATCCTATGACTTCCCCCGCTCGGGGCGGAGCGGGGGGCATGTCAGACTTGTACTGACTTAAACCCACCCATGTTCCTTCTATTGCCCTTTACGTTCCGAGGCCGCGGTATCTCTTTCGAACAACCCGCAACCCCGGCAGGCGGAGCCTCTGGCAAGCCCCTGTGCTTTGCTGACCCTCTTTGAGGCGCGCGTGAAACACGAACGCGCCGTCGACACGGTCTGTCGGCAACCGACGGACGGACGGTGAGCTACCCATTGCTCACCGTCCACAGGTCCGCATCTACGGTGGCCGGGAGTCGCCTCGCGGCGCCCGGCGCCCTGGGAAATCGCTGCATATACTTTCGATTTAGTTAACAAAAAAACGAATTCGAGCAAAAATCTGGCACGGCCGTACCATGCTTTTCTCGAAACAGTTAAGGCTATTTTCGATTCCCTATAGCTTCGTTATGGACGAAACTAGAAGCCTGATTTTTTGGCAGGCATTGTATGTGCATGTATAAGGTATATTTCAAATTTAATTAATTTAAAAACATGTTTTTTTGTTTTGTCTAGTGCCAATCTAATAAACATATTTTTTTTGTTCCCTTGGTTGTTTACTAAGAAGTCTTGGACTATATTTTTTGAGCTTGTATATCTACTAAGGTTGGTTAATATTGCCTATTTGTTACATAATTTATTAATTGAAACCACATAAAATATTTGAAATCAACACTAAATTGAAAGTTACCTGAACAATCTGTCTTCAAAATAATCGCGCAAGTATCCCGAACACTTTGAACAGCTGAGTAAAATTTCTCGCATTGGTAGTTCAGTATAGTCTGCCATATTAGATCCTTCATCACCCATATTAATAAGGAAAGAGAACATGCAGTTGCATCATCCTAAAAAAATATAAACGTATATTTTTTTTATAAATTAAATACTCCTGTATCTTGGGTGCATTTACGAACATTTAAAGTCACATACACAAACAGCCAGACCCGAAACAACTACCTGTAGGTCATACAAATATTTGTTACGTGCGGACCAACGTCATGCAACACAGCAGTCGATTTTACGCATTCGTATTTTACATGTAGCCTCTGCCTATCTGACCTTTAAAAGCCAGTTACTGGGTAATACGATATCCCTTGATAAGACTGGTTGTCAGACAGGCTACTGACAACCCACAATGACTGTCAATTATCTACAGTTGACCGCCGAAACCAGCGGTTTTTAGAGGCGTGAAAAATACTCAATATGTAATGGGTCACCTAACTACTGCCTGACCTTGACAAGGGCTGCTCACCCTTTAAATAACGACACGTGCAGCTGTTATCGTATAACTATGACCTCCACTTTTTAGGGTTCGGTACCTTAACAGGCAAAAACGAGTTTTCTGTCCGTCTGTATGACAAGACCCTTTATCTTAGGAACGCGTGGAATATATATGGTTTCCAGCGGTTACACCCGCTGCTCACTTAGGGGTATGATGAAAATAGATGTTGGCCGATTGTCAGACCTACCCGATATGTACACAAAATTTCGTTTAAATCGGTCCAGCCGTTTCGGAGGAGTATGGGAACGAAAACTGTGACACGAGAATTTTACATATTAGATAATAATCTCAAGTCTGTTGTCCCTTGGAGCTGTAACCAACCCTTTAAGTTTACGCAATCAAAAGACATGGCCATTTATATTGCAAGTTTGTAGGGAACCCTCGGTGCTAGAGTCCGACTCGCACTGGACCGTTTTTTTCTTGTAATTAATCTAAATCTAAACTAATATTGTGCGCAATATTGTATGCGAAAGTAACTCTGTCTGTCTGTCTCTTCTTCACGCCTAAACCACTGAACCGATTTTAATGAAATTTGGTACAGATATAGTCTGGGACCCGAGAAGGGATATAGGATAGTTTTTATCCCGAAAATCCCTTGGGAACGGGAACTATTAATCCACGCATACGAAGTCGCGGGAAAAATCTAGTGCAATATAACTCTTTAAAAGCGTGACTCAAGAGGTGAAAAAATTCTCGTTTCAAAAAATGTGTTTGGACTGTTTTCTTAATTAAAACATACTATTTAGTGCTGGATTTAGTTTACACAAAACCCGCTTACCATATTACCATGTAAATTACCGGCTTTCCATATTTCAATTGCCATGCGAATGTAAATCAAAGAATGAATTAATGTTGATATAATGTAAAAAAGTATCTGAAACAGAAAAAAAATGAGATAAGATGATATCTTTTTACAACAACACTTTCTTTCCAAACTCTTGTGAATATAATAGAAACTTACAAGTTGCTGAAAACAATCTTTATTTATATTGTAGCACTCTAATATAGAAACTAAAGCCTGGAAAACTTTTTTGCAATATCTTCGTCTTAGCGTTTGCTCAATATTTTGTGCAGATAACGCTTGAATGTTCCATAAAGTAAGTTTATTTTCCAACAATTCAATAGCTCTCGAAGTATAAATTATATTATAGTTCATAAAATTAAGTAAAAATGCACAATACAATAAATAAATAGGCATACATAGTCTAATAAAAAAATAACTATAGATAATTAAATAAGATGTCAAAAACAACATTATAATAATCCAACTCCAAATAATAAATCGTTTAGAAAAACTTCTATCATTAATGAATCGATGCACTTGTTGAAATGTAAGGACAAACTTGATACTTTTTCTAGAGTGAATTATTCCAACAACAAAACTAAAAATGTACCCGAAACAATGATAAAAACAGTCAACATAATAACTCGGTGGATCTAAAACAAGCATTATTCCAAAATCATCCATATAAGATAGCAAGGCATAAGAGCGGTACGAATATAAACATACGAACAGAAGTATTCCCATCATTGAAACAAAATTGGAAACAAAAGTATTTGGAGATATGAAATGATTTCGAATGCGATATTTTGGACACAAAACTAAATGTTGCATCAGATTCACAGGACGAAATATTGATTCAACATCTTCGTCTACAACATCGTTCAACATAAAATTTACAGGATATTTTTGTGGGTAAACAAATAGTTTCTTCAATTTCGAAAACATTATTTTTGAAGAAGCTGTTGGTAGTTTCTACAAACACAAGCAAGTGATACAAGTAATCGATAGTAAATGTACGTATTTAACGCACACGTGTATCCATTATTATAATTTGAATCCTTACTTAATATTATAAAAGCGAAAGTGAGTTTGTTTGTTACCTCTTCACGCTTTAATGGCTTAACCGATTGTGATAAATTTTGGTACATAGACAGTTGGGAACCAGGAGACGGACATAGGCTAATATTTTTTGGAAAAAATTGGGATATGGGGGAGAAAGAGGGAAGAAAAGGGAAAACTTAGCGTTGCTATTACAAATCAATAAGGCGCAAGGAGAAATGTGTTACCCAAAATTTAACGCGGGTGAAGCCGCGGGCGAAAGCTAGTAAGTAATAATTAATTACTGTAATGAATTTTGACACGTTTGATCTATCAAGCTTTTATTTTAGGATGTCGGTAGTAAAACATACAAGTGTTATGGTTTTTGCAATATCCATGACTTCAAGGGTAATATAATATGCGGCGGCGACCTCTAGTGTACAGCCCTGGGTCAATCCATGATTCAGAGTTAGAGGTAACTGCTAGCAGTTATCTCCTTCTGCAAAGCAGTTATACTAGTAAAGGAGGTGGCGGGATATTTGAGAGAGAGAACCTCAAACCGAAATCCAAATCTTGAATGGGTGTGAGTTAATACAATTCTGACACTCCTTTATGCCTAGAGCGGGAGGAGTTATTTGATAATTTCTCATGAGAAAAATAAGGTCAAAACTTCTCGTAAATAACAATATCGTACAGCTCAAATACGCATACTCTATGAATTCGACTAATAATGATTCGAGTCAAGATTAGCAAAGTGCCAAGTCCTAATAAACTAATAAACATCTTGCTTGATCGCATCGAAAACCAAATATAGATTTACAAAGTAGGCTTACCTTATTTTTCTTCAAATAGTTCATCATTTTTTTTTTTTTATTATTGATAGGCTCGCGTTTGGCCACTATCTTACCTGATGGTAAGTGATGATGTGGTCGACGATGAAGCACGCTTACCTAGAAATAACCTATTCACTCTTGACTTGAAGACCCCCAGGTTATAGTTGTCAGGAAATACAGACTCCGGCAGGGAATTCCACTCCTTGGCAGTACGCACAATGAAAGTATTTGAATTCATTGAATTTCTCTAAGATCTTGGACAGCTGTGTGTCGTTACAGTGGCGATCGTCCGCAAGACACGGTGGAGAGGATTGAAGGAAATAACCTCAAACAAACCCAGTCGCTGCGAGTCGACTCCCGACCACCGTAGGTGCAGTTCTGTAGATGGTGAGCAATGGGTATCTCACCGACTGTCCGTCTATAGACGACAGGCCGTGTCGACGGCGCGTTAGTGTTTCACGCGCGCCTCAAAGAGTTGTAAGCACCGGGGCTGCGAGTAGTTTGAATGAGATACCGCAGCCCCGGAACATAAAGAGCAAAAGAAGAAACAATGGTGAATTTAGGTTTATTTTGAAAAACTTCAGTTCATCCGTGATCATGGCGTTTGCAACATCGCCGAAATATTGGAAACTCAATATAAATAATAAACATGGTACATTTCCCGTTTCAAGTGTTAATTATAATTATTTTTAAAAGTCTGACACTGCCTCTGATGCACCCAGAGCGGGGGAAGTTATTTGATGATATCCCATCCGCGTAAAAATTATAAAAAGCAGATTTTATTAAAATTGGTATATAGTATTACTAGCTTTCGCCCGCGGCTTCGCCCGCGTTAAATTTGGGGTAACACAGTTCCACTTGCGCCTTATTGATTTGTAATAGCAACGCTAAGTTTTCCCTTTTCTTCCCTCTTTCTCTTTCACATCCCACTTTTTTTAAATAAAAATTATCTCCGGCTCCTGGTTCTCAACTATCTATGTACCAATATTCATCACAATCGGTTTAGCTATAAAGCGTGAAGAGGTAACAAACAAACAAACTCACTTTCGCTTTTATAATATTAATAGTAAGGATGCATACAGTCACCAGTGTTTAGTGTAGTTGTTATTAACCCTTAACCACCTGCCAGCGGTCATTATGTCCGCAACGACTTTTTAAATTTGAATTTCGTCAAAATCCTTATCGGGTGTTAGTATGCATCTATGTACCTTTTCTGTTGGCGGTTTAGTTTTGCGCGATCGCTCGGCATAGATACGAGTGCGCACGTTTGGCTTGGGTGAGCAGCGGTCATGGTGGCCGCGTGAAGGTAGACGTGATTATTGATCATAGCTTCTGTTCGTCAGATCTTGAAAATAGAAGACGAATTGCTTACGGTTTCTGGAGCTGATCAGATGTTTTTCTGCTAGAGATTTGCCTATGTATGTAGAGAATGCGTTTGTGGTGTCAATGGAAAGTTGATATTAATTCAGACACAACTTCATTGATCGACTAGAGTAAGTTATAGCTTATATAGTTTCTACTAGCTTCTGCCCGCGGCTTCGCTCGCGTTAAATTCGGTAGTGCCTTATTGATTTGTATAGCAACGCTAAGTTTACCCGTGTCTTCCCTCTTTCTCCCTCATATCCCACTTCGGGCACTAGGCTATCTTTTAAAAAAATATAGCCTATGTCCGTCTCCTGGTTCCCAACTATCTCTGTGCCAAAATTCATCAAAATCGGTTCAGCCATTAAAGCGTGAAGAGGTAACAATTGTTTGTTACCTCTCACTTTCGCTTTTATAATATTAGTTAGGATTTAGATTCTCTAATTTTGGTCTTTTAAGTTTGAAAATGTCTTGATGGGCCAGAGGTGGTCATGAAAGCGCCTCGCTTCTCATGCATGAAGTTGTGGTTTCAAATCCAAGCATGTACCAATGTGACTTTTTCAATTCATTTGTGCTTTCTAATTTTCTTTTTATCTAAGACACAAACATCGGAGAAGGTAAACATCGTCAGTAAAATTGGACTTATAATTAACTAGCTTTTGCCCGCGGCTTCGCTCGAGTTCAATTTGGGGTAACACAGTTCCACTTACGTCTTATTGATTTGTAATAGCAACGCTAAGTTTTCCCTTTTCTTCCCTCTTTCTCCCTCACATCCCACTTTTTTAAAATAAAAATTAGCCTTTTTCCGTCTCCTGGTTCCCAACTATCTCTGTACCAAAATTCATCAAAATCGGTTTAGCCATTAAAGCGTGAAGAGGTAACAAACAAACAAACAAACTTACTTTCGCTTTTATAATATTAGTAATGATAAGGATGTCAGCATCATTGACATCAGACATAGAATAAAGATTTGCGAAGTTCATAATAAGAACAGCCGAGGCTAGAAAACCATAGCCTATTTATTTGACAGTCTTTGGAGGAACCGACGTGTTGATAGAAAAAAGAACGGTGATCAGTAGGCCTACTATGACATTTTAAAGCAGAACTTATTCCGCTGAGGGAAAGGGACAGAGCTATACAGGATGTCTAGCACCATCTCTTTCACTCAGTGTACACATAACACAGAACACGTCATGGTAGGGTAGCAGTAAGGAATGTTTCAGGTACAAAGCAAGATGCTGAAAACCAAGACTTTATGATCGATGTAAAATTTTACAATGGGCGGAAATAAAATCAGCCGGTCACATGCCATGCAGAGTCGTAACGTATTTATGTTTCCGAACATCTAAAATATGTTTAGATACATCGATAATATATATCACCGGTTAAAACAAAATGTAATCATCAAAAAGTATTAACTACAATGTATTCTATAGCCACAAAACCCTTTCAATTTGATTAAGGATATTGACATGAGCAAACTTACTTGATTACATACTCCATACAACTATATTGATTCAAACGAAGAATTCTTTCGAAGCGTACGACACAGTAATATTGGAGTTTGAAATTAAAATGACGAACACTTCTCAAAAAAGAAGTGATAGGATCTTGGACAAGAGGTTCCAAAACATGATCCTTCCATTTATGTGTGTGAAGCACTTGTTTTTTAAATCAAGCTTTGCCGTTACTAAAAATTACATCAGTCCCCATAGCGTGTTCTACTACATCGCGTCCCTCATCGGTACTCTTTTCTTCATCATTTTCCATTCGTTAACATACCTAAATGTAGAATATTTTGGATACTACAGTCCGTTTCTCGTATATTTTACTCATGTGAACCGTTTATTGTTGATTTTCTCTTATTTTGTCTTTTACTGCATTAACACTCTGCAAGGAGAAAACAACGTGCAAATGATATTGAAGATTCAAAAAGCTTTCACAATCATCGATTTTAAGAATTTTCAGACGAATACTATTTGGAATTGGATTTGTATTTTGTTGGATATTATTGCCATCTTTATCTTGGCCCTAACAGTGACTAATGTTCGACACGCAATATTTTTTTATACTTTGATTTATTTTGACGTGAGCATAATTTATGGCATGCGTATAATTTCTTTGATAAGAGATGGAATGATTTTATGGATCACCGAAGTGGAGTATAACAGTAAATTGAGCTTGGAAGTAGAAAATGGTCAATATGATGATAATTATGAAAATCTGTTTCAAGCATATACTGTTCTACTGGATGCGTTTGACATCTTTAAGAGAATATTTCAGTATTCGGTAAGATCTTCTGTATGAGTTCTGATTTATTTGTGTATGTAGAAATATTCACAACCCGTTCTTAAGGATTTGTTAGCGAGTATTCAAAATATGTAAGTTAGGCGCTGCTTACGTTTATCACAATAAGAAGCTACAAAAATTGTGCCCATTTATTTTGAGGTTTTCAGTAACGAAATTACCTACACATTGTGTACATCTTTAATAATCAAGTTTAATTTTTTTACAGGTATTGTACCAAACAGTCGTCACATTTTTGCATTCTTTACAATTCTTGGAAATAACAATAGAATATGAAAATTATCTTATTGTTCATTTATGTCCGGTAAGCTATTCTTTTTTGTGCATTTATGTTAGGAAAAAAGTATCTCATTTTTGCATTCAAACTGCTTTCAATCTGCCAAATAAAATCAGAAATATAATAATACTAGCTTTCGCCCGCGGCTTCGCCCGCGTTAAATTTGGGGTAACACAGTTCCCCTTGCGCCTTATTGATTTGTAATAGCAACGCTAAGTTTTCCCTTTTCTTCCCTCTTTCTCCCTCACATCCCACATTTTTCAAAAAAATATTAGCCTATGTCCGTCTCCTGGTTCCCAACTATGTCTGTACCAAAATTCATCAAAATCGGTTTAGCCATTAAAGCGTGAAGAGGTAACAAACAAACAAACAAACAAACAAACTCACTTTCGCTTTTATAATATTAGTAAGGATTTTAATTTACTTAAAATATGAAGTACATCTGTATAAAATAGAGAAAGAAAAGATCATAAAGTGTCAAGCATTATGGTGTTAGCGAAAATAACCCAGAAGTTTAAATCCGGGCAAGTACCAATGTGACTTTTTCTATTCATTCGTACTTTCTAAATTCATATTAAACCTCACAGACAACGCCAAAGGAAAACATCGTGATGAAATCTAGATTTGTCTGAAATCGCTAACCCCTGTTAGAAACGCGTGGTGATAAATTTTCGTGCATTTTCTATTTGAAAAGACTCCTTTGTGCAGTAATAGGACAATGATAGGCTAATATCACTTTTACTTTACAAAGCATTCCAACGTCACCTAACACTAGAATCAATTAACAGTCTAGTCACTTCACAGTCGAGTCACTTCACAGTCGAATCAATTCACAGTCAAGTCCATTTAAAGACGAGTAACTTTACAGTAGAATCACTTCACAGTCAAGTCGCTTTAAAGACGAGTAACTTTACAGTAGAATCACTTCACTGTCCAGTCGCTCCAAAGTCGAGTCACTTCACAGTCGAGTCACTTCACAGTCGAATCACTTCACAGTCAAGCCGCTCCAAATTCGAGTCACTTCACAGTCGAATCACTTCACAGTCAAGCCGCTCCAAATTCGAGTCACTTCACAATCGAGTCACTTCACAGTCGAATCACTTCACAGTCAAGCCGCTCCAAATTCGAGTCACTTCACAGTCGAGTCACTTCACAGTAGAATCACTTCACAGTCAAGTCGCTTTAAAGACGAGTCACTTCACTTCACAGTCACACAATATTTCTTACTACAACGTCATCAGTATTTTCCTGTCTTTTTCTAAAATAATTTCTTTATTACTCCTTTTCACAGTCTACTCTTTTCTAGCCATTCCACCCTAACACTAACCTGTATCAATTGTTCATTTTCTTATAACAAGGTATCAGAATCAATGTTTACATCGGTAACAAGTATCTGTTGCAGTTCTGTTTGTGTTCATGAGTTGGTGGTTCGCACGACATATCATCACGCTTGTAATTACCGAAAGGTTAGATAAAGGTGTAGCTTTGCTGCCGGGGTTGCGGGTTGTTCGAAAGAGATACCGCGGCCCCGGAACGTCAAGGGCAATAGAAGGAACATGAGTGGGTTTTAGCCAGTACAAGTCTGACATGCCCCCCATTCATGCCCCCATTCAGGGGAAGTCATTGGATGATTTCCCACCCAAAAAAAAAAGTGTAGCTTTTAGCGTGAACTACTAGAAGCGTTCTGTTCTATTAAATTGTGTAAATGAAAGTTTAAATGTTCAGAGGTTTGATTAAACGTTTAATTTCCTGACAAATTGATTTTTTTAAATTAATATCCCTGTCCGTCTGACTGTTTGTCAAGGCCTTTTATCTCAGGAACGCCTCGAAGTATCGAGTGGAAATTAAAACCATATACTCAACTCTGCAGCCCCTTGAAGCTGTGAAAAACTCTTTAAGTATAAGCAGTCAAAAAATTAAAAAAAATGTACGGAACCTTCGGTGCGCGAGTCTGACTTGCTCTTGGTTGGACTTTTTCTGATCTCTCCTGTCAATCGTCATGCTACCATTTACTCCTTTATTTCATCATTCATATCCTCACTAATATTATAAAAGCGAAAGTGAGTTTGTTTGTTTATTTGTTTGTTTCGTCTTCACGCCTAAATGGCTTAACCGATTTTGATGAGTTTTGGTACAGAGATAGTTGGGCCCTAGAGACGGACATAGGCAATTTTTTTTAAAGATTAAGATTTGAGGGAGTAAGAGGGAAGAAAAGGGAATACTTAGCATTGAGAAATGAGGGAGAAAGAGGGAAGTAAAGAGAACACTTAGCTTTGCTATTACAATAAATAAGGCGCAAGTGCAAAAACCACCGGTAGCAGGTACCTGCAAATCGGGGAAGGAGAACTGTGTTACCCCGAATTTAACGCGGGCAAAAGCTAGTATGTTCTAAATAGTGAATTGTTCTTCTTTGTTCTAGCTGGGCATCATACCTCTCCAAGTGGCCACCGCCTTTTGGATGGTAAGAAACATGATTATAATAACTATTTTCTGCGTCAACTGTGAGAAGTTCTACATGACTGTCTATGATGCAGACGCTACCTGCAGTTCGTTGTTGAAGACGACCCAAAAGAATGGTGAGTCCAAACAACTGCTCTTTCTTCTTGAGTCAATGGTAATTTTTATTGGAACGAAGTTCCTTATCGTGCGTTGTGACAGGGGCCAGACGGAAAAAATTCTTACGAAAAGCTGTCACGACACTTTTTGCTATAGTAAGCTATTGTAAGCTGTGCGGCGTCGCATGTTTCTCTGTCTGTCTGTCTGTCTCTCTCTCTCTTATAGAAAGCAAGCCAGATATTTTCATTTCTATAGGAACTTCGTTCCATCCGGGTGTCCCTTGACACCTCTACATTTTTTTTTCCTACTTTGGTGTCTATGACCACATGCGACAGTCACCATAGGCGGTGTCTACTAATATCACCTTTGCACACTGACACAATTAACTTAAGAATGTAAGTTTGATTATTAAAACCAGCTGCATATAAAGCATATCGACGGTCCCTACGTACAGACGCCAGCAAGTCAAGCTACCCGAAACTGTCAATTTTTCCCAATGAACCTTGAACCTAATCCTTTAGAAATAAAGTCGAAAATCTATCAAATAAATCTGACAGATTGTAGTAGCTTTATGTGCAGGCGTCTGTAGATAAAGACATGTCAAAAATGGCATTTTTTAAATTGTATCATTGGCTTTAGATTATCTATGCGCATATGCTAACATACGATTTTTTTTAAATTTATTTACCTTGTTTTAGAAAACGTATAAGAGAACAAGTATTGTAAATACAACGAATAAGAGTCGTAGAAACGGTCATCTATCAGTTTTCGCAAGAAAACGTGAAAAAATAAAATTTGTATGTGTAAATGGCATCATAAAGTTCTTAAAACTGTTAAAATATTCTAGAAAGAAAATATTTATTATTGCTCATAGAATTATTTCTAGAGCGTGTTCAACACAAATTACGCTCTCCTGTAAACTTCGGTTTTTGACTAAACCTTATGTACGTAGGAACCGTCGATATAAATGATAAAGGTTTCAATTCCATTATCTACAGCAGGGAAAATATGCAGTAATCCTTACTAATATTATACAAGCGAAAGTGAGTTTGTTACCTCTTCACGCTTTAATGGCTAAACCGATTGTGATGAATTTTGGTACACAGATAGTTGGGATCCAGGAGACGGACAGGCTAATTTTTATTTTTAAAAAGTGGCATGTGAGGGAGAAAGAGGGAAGAAAAGGGAAAACTTAGCGTTGCTATTACAAATCAATAAGGCGCAAGGGGAACTGTGTTACCCCAAATTAAACGCGGGCGAAAGCTAGTTTATGTATAATCTCTTTATCACCCTCAAAATTAACCAAATCCATTTAACTTCAAAAAGTGAGTCCCTTTTTGTTCTCTTCATCGCTGTCATTGCGGTGAAGTTGTCAATAACCTTGGATACCACGGCATGTCATGCAGCCTAAGTGCAGGCCGTTGAACATGGCACAGGAATATTATCGACAACATTCGTCACCATCGGCGTTCCAGCTGCATTGGAGCCCAATGGCTTGGCATTGACAATGGCAAAAGACCGGAAGGCATTTCTTAGTATCCGTGGCAGGTGTGGGACTCAACATGTGTCGATAATCTTGCTGTGCTGGCGCTGCTGCTGCAGCAGAGAACCTAAAGTGGCGTAAATTTAGAAACCTTTTTGGTAACTATATTTTAGAGACATTTGTGGCTGAATCCGTAGAGTCCTTGTAAACACAGCGTTTTTAAAAAAAAATCTTAAACTCATATACACAAACAGCTAGACCCGGAACAACTATCTGTAGGCTATACAAATATTTGTCCCGTGTGGATCGCACCCGTGATACGCAGCGAAGCAGTCGTTCCATCAAATACTTCAAAAGAAGTCCTTATTTTTACAGCGGTACTCAAGCAGTTATTGAAGAAAGTGTTGCGACTACATCGTGCAACCTTCCACAAGATGACTGCTTGTTGGATGTTCACGATTGACTCACGTCTACCACAGGAGTTCGCTTCTCTAGTGTTAGAGTATCTATTGATCTTATTACAGTTTGCCTTGTTGATTTGGGGGACAGAAAAAATAAAGAATTAAAGAGATTCGCCTTTATTAAGTTTTTTTTTTTGCTGATGGAACATCATCAAATGTCTTCCCCTGCTCAGACTTGACAAAATCCCACCCATGTTCCTTCTACTGCCCTTTATATTCCAGGGCAGCGATACCTCTTTCAAACAACCCACAACCCGGGAAGTTATTAAGTAAGCTATGATAATGATAAAATAAGAACACCATGCATAATCATTTAAAGTTATAATTCTGCTACACTTAATCCCCGTAATAACTTCAGTTCGTCCGTGATCATGAAACAAATAACAATCATGGTAAATATCCCGGGTTAAGTTTTAATGCTATCTCATTATTTGCAATAATAAATATTTCCTAAAAAAATTAATAGTAGTCTGCTGGTATCGGGAGCAGTGTAAGCTACCGGGAGTTAGGCCTCCAGAGACAGAAACATCTTTACAATGAGGGGTGATGATTTGTTTATGTGTTTTTTTTGTAAAATTTTACTTAACTTCTCGCAATGGAAGTCGTTAACATCAAATCAAATGTACTGATACTATCGATTGACATTTAAGAGGAATTATAATTAGAGTCCGACTGAAAGTTCGGTTTCGGCCGAGTTTTGGGCAAAAATCAAGTTTCGGCGGCAGTTTCGGTTTCTACCAAAATCGGCCGCAACTGTTGCTGAAACCGAAACTTATGTCGCAAGTTCACGGTCGCGTAACTTTGTATCCAGCGGCAACGCTTTGATGGACGCTGTCGGCCCGGTTCGGCCCTGTTCCTTTATTAAAGATAAAGATCTCAAAATAACAATTACTGTTTTGATTAGTGTTAACTGATAAACATAATACTACAAGAACTTAATAAAAAAAAAATATTAGGTATATAAACGAAATGATTACAATAAACTTAATATATTGGTTTTCATTTCATGCCCTAATTAATGCAAAATAATAGGTAAAATGCACCAAATTTCAGTATATAGGTAAAGCAATTTAATACTTAACCACGTGAGTTTCGTTTCGGCCGAAACTGAAGCCACGGCCGAACATTCGGTTTAGGTTTCGGCTGGAAAACTAGTTTCGGTCGACCTCTTCTTATAATATAGTACAATGATAAGGATTTACAGAAATATAGGCAAAAATAAAATCAAAATGTTGTTTTTTTTGCGGATGGGAAATCATCAAATAACTTCCCCCGCTCTGGGCGGAGCGGGAGAGCATGTCAGATTTGTACTGACTCAAACCCACCCATATTCCTTCTATTGCCCTTTACGTTCCGGGGCCGCGGTATCTCTTTCGAACAACCTGCAACCCCGGCAGGCGGAGGCTCTGGCAAGCCCCTCTGTTTTGCTGACATCTCTTTGAGGCGCGCGTGAAACATTATGGCATTTGGACATGGCATTAAGTCCACCTCTGTACTTTTCGCTTGAAGTGTTAAATAAATAAAAAAACAAACAGAGTTACTTTTACATTTATAATATCAGCATAGATTACAAAAAAGCAAACTGCAACAGAACAATGACATAATTTGTGATAAGTCCCATCAGATACATCGGTAAGGTAGCGTCTACATAGAACCATCCGCACGCGGATATCTTACTGAACGTCCGATGTATACATAGTACTTTCTTACAGAGGCGCTTTTGAGACTCTGTAAAAAATCATGCAGTTAAAAAATGACAATCCGTTTATCCTACTACTATAATAAATGCGAATGTTTGTGAGCATGTATGGATTTTTGTTACTCTTTCACGTCAAAACGGCTGAATTGATGTTGAAGAAATTTGGCACAGAGGTAGATTATGGTCTGGAATAAAACATAGAATACTTTTTTTTCGATATCACGCGGGTGCCAGTTATCTTACTAATCCTATTTTAATAATCCTACTTTCTACTAATTTTATAAATGCGAATGTTTGTGAGCATGTATGGATGGATGTATGGATAGATGTATGGATGTTTATTACTCTTTCACGTCAAAACGGCTGAACTGATGTTGATAAAATTTGGCGCAAAGATAGATTATGGTCTGGAATGACACATAGGTGCTCTTTTTCGATATCACGTGGGCGAAACCGAGGGCACCAGCTAGTAAAGTATCATACTCAAACAGTCTAGTCTTTTCCCAAATTTATTATTGTTGGCGTCCAGTTTTACCACACGCAGCTGAATACCAGTATTTTACATAGAACGACACCTAACATGTCCTCTACATATCAATTAATACTAAGTAATACGGTATCCCTTTTTAGGCCCGGCGCCCATTATCGGCATCGGCAAAGAAAAGGATCCTTCGGCATCCTACATGCAAGCGCACACTGTCGGAAATTATGCTTTGGCATGCTGCAACGTTCTTAGGGATGACGAGGCGTCCTTAAGCATGCCGCACCGTCTTGTAGCTTGCCGAAGCGTCTCATATCGTGTTGTGTGTGAGTCAAATGATACAAATGGCGGACGCCTAGCCTCGCCCCGCAGGGCAAACTATCCCCGAGTGTTACCTCGGTGCCGGCGGCGTACCGAAGGATGCCGAAGCATCCCGAAGCATTCTCAAGGCTGCCGATACAGCGGCCTCAAGCATACCTACCGTATTTTTGTTATTACGACCTTATTATGCAATGGAAATTTCTACTTTATTGCCATTACGTTAATGTATATTGCTATTTGCCGGGCCTTAAGACTGGTTGCCAGATTTTCAGACCACGCACTACCTATAACGACTGTCAAAAATGTACAAATGACAGTCGGAACCAACGGCTTAACATGCTTTCTAAGGAACGGAGAAAAGTCAGTATGTAATGATGGTCACCCCATCCACAGATGAACATAATTATGAAAATTGCTTACATCTGGAATTTGAGCGCAGAATGCAGTGAACGGGCGGAGTTGGGGGTGCAGAAGCGTGTAAATCATTTTGATCTGAAAATTCATTTCGCGGGAAATACCACCAGTGTATAAAAAAATAGAGGTGTCAAGGGACACCCGGATGGAACGAAGTTCCTATAGAAATGAAAATATCTGGCTTGCTTTCTATAAGAGAGAGAGAGACAGACAGACAGAAAAACATGCGACGCCGCACAGCTTCCAATAGCTTACTATAGCAAAAAGTGTCGTGACAACTTTTCGTAAGATTTTTTTCCGTCTAGCCCCCTTTCACAACGCGCGATAAGGAACTTCGTTCCAATATTATTACAAAAAAATAATAGGATTCAATAGCAACGTCATAACATTTGGAAATGCCTTAAGGTCCACCAATCCTTACGATCCTTACTAATATTATAAAAGCAAAAGTGAGTTTGTTTGTTTGTTACCTCTTCACGCTTTAATGGCTACACCGATATTGATGAATTTTGGTACAGAGATAGTTAGGAACCAGGAGACGGACATATGCGGACATACGAAAAAGTGGGATGTGAGGGAGAAAGAGGGAAGAAAAAGGAAAACTTAGCGTTGCTATTACAAATCAATAAGGCGCAAGGGGAACTATGATACCCCGAATTTAACGCGAGCGAAGCCGCGGGCAAAAGCTAGTTGTTTATAACTCACTTGGACAGTTTCGTTTTTTCATCAGCTTTATACATGCTATCTTTGCTTCGTCTACACCGACATAAAATTTTTCACAATGGAAACAAAGTATTATCAAGAGCATCATATTTTTGATCAGCGATACAAGTGTCAAACAGCTGAGAGCATACTGAGAAAAAAGAAAAATGGAACGTAGAACAATCCTTACGAATATTATAAAAGTGAAAGTGAGTTTGTTTGTTTGTTTGTGACGTCTTCACGCCTACATGGCTAAACCGATTTTGATGAATTTTGGTACAGAGATAGTTGGGACCCTGAAGACGGACATAGGCTAACTTTAAAAAAAAAGAGTGAGTTATGAGGGAGAAAGAGGGAAGAAAAGGGAAAACTTAGCGTTGCTATTACAAATCAAAACTCACTTTCGCTTTTATAATATTATTAAGGATCACGATACCCTTTGGCAAGACTGACCGCAAAACGAATAAAACCAACAATACAATCTGATTTACCTTTGTCCTTTTGGACACTACTAGAGCTTTAAGTAAATCCAATATCATCACAGAATAACTGATAGTGCGAAGAAACGTGTCGATCGTGAAGTATAACATCTGAAAACAAAAATACAGTACGTAGAATTAGATTAGATTAGATCATCAGCCCATATCCCGCAGACTAGCAAAAAATAACTAAATGTACACAACGTGTCTTAGTCAGTTGGAGTCTGCCCCATAGCGAACGTTATCTATTGAAGAAGACAACTGCAAATGCCCGATTGTCAAATCGATCCTGGGCAATTCTTTTTCCAGCTATGACCATGCAAAAGTTCTCGTAATATTCTTCACGGAGAGGAAAGCATACAAGATATTATGTCTGATCTGCTACTACTGCCCTGTCGACGGCGCGTTAGGCCCATAGCACACGGCGTATTTTAAATGCGCAGAAGACACGCGTTTCAGGAACGCGCGTCTGCGGTGCTGTAGACACTGATTGTTGCGTTTGTATTGATATTATAAGCGCGCATGAAGCGCGTACACGCGCATTTGAAGAGATACAAACGCGCGTACAAAGGAGCGGAGTAGGGGCAAGGGGGGTGCGCTAACGCACCACTACATCGCCCGCGCTTCAGTTGTAATAATAGTTTATTGTCTGCTGCGACTACAGCGCGTCTGTATCACTGTATCTGCGCGTATACGCGCAGTAGAAGCGCGTTTCACAATTGCCCCGTGTGCTTAAGTTACAAGGTTGCGGTCGAATCTCGTTTGAATTGCGTATACGCGCATAATGTGCTTCGTCTGCGCGTTTAAAATACGCCGTGTGCTATGGGCCTTGTTAGACGCGCGCCTGAAAGAGATATCAACAAAGCAGAAGGGCCTGCCAGGGCTAACGCCGGCCGGGGTTACGGGTTATTCGAAAGAGATACCGCGGCCTCAGAACAAAAAGGCCGATAGAAGGAACATGGGTGAGTTTTATTTAGTACGAGTCTGACACACCCTTCGCCCCGCTCAACCCAAAGCAGGGGGGGAGTTATTTGATGATTTCCCATTCGCAAAAAATTGCTTCTTTTTTATTTTACTTGTTCGTCTCCCATTTGTCTTATTGAAAATTACCATTGCATTAAATAACTGTTGATGTAGATAGAATGTAATTTTGTGTTGAACAATTGATAAACGCAATTGTTATGCCTCTAACTACATGTATCAACGTTCATAAATATGTTGACTGAACAAACAACAGATACTTGCTACTTGAAAAGGGCCTAAATTCAGCAGACTAGGATATATGTATCTTGCTAGGATTCATATTATTTAAACTCAAACTCACCAGTGCTTGAAAAACAACCGTGTACAATTTGTAGGCCTTTAAAATATTTTTGAAAGTCCCAAATAATTTTACACAAGATTCATTGCTTTCCTGATCATTTTTTTAGCTTTGAAATACTTTTGATCCAATCGTTAAGATATTTTGTTAACAATATCAAAACACGAATACCATAAATCAAATTGCAATCCAATGTCATGAATATAGTGTCACTAATAACATCGACACATTTGAAATCATCAATGTTTATGATAAGTACAACTATAAAAATATTAACACACAAAATGGTTACAACAGAAATCCAATTGTAAATAATAAAACTACGAATACGATAACTGAAGTCTATGCTTCTGTGTATCTTCTGAATCATAAGAATAAGCAAGATATTTTTATACTTGTGTACGATATTAAGAACACAAAAAATTACTACGCCACAATAATAATTAAATGCAAAGAGCATATCAACTATTAAAAACACAAAATGATTATGGATGTTCCAAAATGTATCATCATCGATAAACACACGGAATATACAGATCACTACCATTAAACACGCACTCAAAACCGACAATAGTATTGATTTCTTGCCATTTGGAGCAATAAAGTTATTTGTTACTACATATCGCCGTCCCCGGGGAATAAAATGGTAATCGTAAAAACTAAATTTTACAGGAAAAATAAAAAACAGTTTTTGTGAATATCTCATAAACTAATATACATAGCTGGATTGTTCAAATACCAAAAGAAAGGTGATTTTTTACAAAAGAATTGTAAACTATATTAAATAATTTATCTTTCTTAGAAATGCAGTTACTAATTAAATTAACTTTACCATGAATTAAAGGCACTTACTTTAACTGTAAAGCAACATTACGATATTATTCGCATAAAATCGCATGTAATACGTTACCGTATTATTGTATTGCTATGTTATTGGTCGATTAACTGTGAAAGGATCCCATATCGTAATGAACTGTTACCATTTTATTCGCTGGGAAGCGATCAATTACAGATTACAGCAATAGCAACTGACGTGTTTATTCTATGGAAAATTTATTAGACTAACTGTAGGCAAGTATTAAATACTGAATAAATATTTTGTACGTGTGCAAGGTAATATGCGAAGAAAAAAAACAACTGTTGTCTATTAATTTTTTATTTTTCATAATTTTTAACAACTGTTTATAAAAATCAACAAAATAATTAGGAACTGTCTATTTCAAAGTACTTAATTCTTATTTTTTAAAAAGCTGATACCGGTATTTGCACTACTCCGTGTCGTCTACATGCTCAGAGAGTTCAGAGTCTGAATGCTCGTTCGGGTTATCCTCGCAGCTCGTGAGAGACTCATAAAACGCATGGTAGTGCTGTGGGATTGCATCACTAGTACACAAACTTAATAAATCTGCATGTAGCGCTTTACTTATAGGTATTTGCTGATCATAAGCTTGTCTCAAATGCAAATTGATTGATTCAGCTTCTGCTGCAATTGAGGCTGTCGCTTTTCGCCCTCGCCTGGGTCTAGTTATTTGTAACTCCGTGTCTAGTTCCAGATATTCTTCTTCGAAGTTATACTTGAACTGGAGAATAGTAGGTTTAAAACGTGATACCTTCACTTCCATTATTTTTGCCCATTTTATTTTGTTTCCGTGAGTGTCTCTTAGCCAGTGTTTCCCAGAAATAAGGTTTTTTATGTTGTAAAAGTCACGCTGCTTCATCTCATGGACCTTATATTTATTTCCAGTTACTTTTGCATTCATGATGATGCTGTAAACTTGGTCAGGAGTATATAAAACTTTATTTTTCATTGCCCTTTCTATGCATGAATGCATGCTATCACCTTCGTTCTGGCCGTGGCCAGTCTCAAAAAATCGATGGGTTATATTTTCTAAGTCATAAGCTCTTATGGCATAAAGGTATAATGCAAAAATGTACCTGTTTTTGTTCTGACCAGCGCAGCCATCGGAATAAAAAGATACATTTTTGATACCTTTGAGACCTTCTTGCTCGATGAACTTCAGTAAGCAACTGCCGATTTCAATCGATCCTCTTTTGGCAATAGACAGATGCCAGACATAGCAATTACCAAATTTTCGCAGTGAGTCGTAGACAGTAAAATTATAAACGGGGTATTTTCTTTTATAGTGAAAAATCCCCACTTCAGACTGAGGGATACTGAGGACCTTTTCTAGATCAAAAATGGCGATAGTTGTAGTTCTTTCATCCACTGCAGCTTTTTCTTGTTCTTTTAACTGGCGCACTTTATTCTTTCTCATCAAATGTTCCCTATACTTAGCCTCTAGACTAACTTTGGTTATTTCATTAGCTTGATCAAATTGGGAGCAGGTTCCGCATAAATCTTTCTTTGGTTTGAAGAACGAGTAATTAAACTCCGTGTTAAAAATATATTCATAATGCCGCTTTGTAGCCTTGTGTTCTGCAGAATAATGTTGATTGGGGAACCAGAGTTCATACAATCGGTACATTTTAGAAATGTTTAGGTGCTCTGATAAATAGAGTCGCTTTATATCTTTCCTGACATAGTGGGATTCTACAGCAGGAAATATATTAATATGCGCCATCACGCTTTCTTTCGTAGAATCACCCATTTTATGGGGCCTGTTTTTATGAATTCCCCTTTTGTCGATTAAACTTTCGTCTCTTTTTATTTTTTCTAATGCGGTATAAACGGTTTGTTCGGATATTTTTATCGTATTTAAAAAGTATGTTTTGCAAACGTTAATATTATTATTTAAGCCGTCTGAAGGAAATGAGTATTTTATGGTTTGTGTTCTGTTGTTTTTTCTATCTAAAGTTATTCGCTTTACAGGTTTAACATCTGTGTGTCGAACAATATATTGCCATTGAAGTTCGTGATTCCCGAGTTGATAAAAGGTCTGAAATATACTTTCTCTTTGTTCAGTAGTAAATTTTTCTGCGCACTTTTTGTTACACTTGCATGGTGGTCCAATTTTCTTTGCATCGAAAGTTTTTTTAGAACGAACCCCCTCGTAAGATTTTCCAGAGTTTTTCAAAGCTTTGTTTTTTTTATTTTTCCATTCATCCATGTTACAAACTCGTTTTCTACTTAATTTTTTGTTTATTTGAGATTGTTGTGTTACAGAAGGTTCAAATTCTTCATTAGGCACATTCTCTGTTCGTAGATTTTCTTGATCAAAAGAAGACGATTCATTTGATTGAACCATATAGGTATCGTTAATCTGCGGGACTTCTTGACCTATTTCCATGTCTTGACAATTACCTAATTCACAATTAATTACTGTTGTGGTTATTCTTGTTTGATCCATTTCTATTCTTTGTAGAATATGCAGATTGTCATCTTCTGCTGTAAGACCTAGTATACTTGGACTGTTTTCAACTAATGTTTCATTTGGGTTCAGAGTACTATCTCCATTGTTCGATTTTAATGTCTCGTCTCCTGAATTCTCTTCTAGTTGGTGTTCTTGGCGTGATGGTGTAAGAAGGGGTGCTTTAGATCGATTGTCATGATCGTCTGAGGGTTGTTCCAATATAACTCTAGGGGCCCCGGCAAATTTGTAAATAGCAGTGGGAGAAGCAACAAAGTCCACATTATTATCTAAAATGAAGGATAAATTAGAAACTACTGATGGACTCCAAAGCTTATTGTTGGTTTCAATTAGCTTTTCTATACAAGTTGAGTCTCCTCCAAAACTTGAAGTGGAGCTTGGTGTTTGGATTACACGGTTAGGGCTTGGTAAATACTCAGAAGAGGCATCTGTAGAGTAATCTTCGTTTTCTTTATCCCGTTCATCGTAATATTGTTTTTTTAAATCTGCAACGATAATATATAAATTACTTAGGTACTTAACTAATACCACTAGTGTAGTTTACTACTACTGCTATACTGATAGATTTGTGATTTAATCACATTCAAGGGATGAAATTATTTGGGTGAAATATGAAGGTTTGGAATAATTATTAGTCTATTCAGTACTGTTATGCGTTGCAATGCTTTTTTCCATGAGAAACCTTCCTGGGTGCACGCTCAACAAACAACAATAAATAAACAAACAAACAAAAATTATGTTTTATACAGAGTGGCTAGTAGATGATAAAACTATTCATATTAACTACCTCTTAAGTCGTAAGACTGTTTCACTTTCGTAGATCGTTGGATTACACTTGGTGAAACAAGTTCTTGATCAATGTCTCCAGTTGGATATTCAGATGAATGATTTTCTAAAAAATAAAAAAGGTGCATAAGTATCTTATCTAATTAAAAACCAATTCGCCAAGTGTGAGTTATAAATCAAGCACTGAGGGTGTAGTAATAATAATAACAGATATTTGACCCGATATTCGGGCACGGCGACTGGGCTCATCGAAACCAGCTAACTGCGCGGGAGTTGTTTATAGTGCCCAAGTAAGCGCGCAATACACAATTGCACCCACTATTTTATCACTCCCATAACCTGACGGGATGGTAGACTGGCAAGACCGGCGAGAGATTAGGCGCAGGACCGACTTATTTACGTACTTCTCCGACAGCACGCATCATCTATCTTGTCGGACAATCAGGTGATCAGCCTACATAATAATTTATGTTGTTATACCCCGCGGGAATCGAACCCATGACCATCAGATCTAGAAGCTAGTGCTCTCACCACTAGACCACGGAGGATTTAATAACCAGTTTTTTTAGAGCTAAGTGTTAATGTATTCTTATTCTATAATGTATACAAAATAAAAATATACATACAAATTGCGTTAATATAACAACAATGAATTGCAATGAACATAGGTACCCAAAAACGCGCGCAAATGCGTGCTCGCATGTGTGCGCGTATGCGTGCAACGTACTTACGTTGTTATTTACAGCATGTTATGGTTTGCTTGACAGAACGGAGGAAATAATACCTACTGTCATTATTTCCTCAGTGTTAAGCAAGGAAAAAAGAAACAAATTACCTCTTAGTTCGTTTGACAGTGTTTTATCTACATCACTTTGGATAACACTTGCTTTAGCAGCGTGACTATCTGAGGTCTGATCTCCTGATAAACTATTTCCTGAGACAAAAAAATAAAACAAAATAAACCCTCTGTGTGTATGACAGTCCTATCAATGCTTCAACTTCTTTGAAATAACATATAGGTAATGGTGTTAGAACTTAGGTAACTATTAATCTTACCTTCATTATTATCAAGAGGTATTAAATCCAGCATACGTCTCGCTCGAGGGTTTTTCAATAGTTGCTTTTTCATTTTTGTAAATATTTAAACTTAACAACACCTTTGAAACCAATTCTCAATAATACAAATCACTATAGTCACTCGAAAATAATAAAAAACGAATAATTCAACTAAGCTAATTGTTATGACACGATCACTTTCTTGAACACAATCATGGGACTGAATTGCGTAAACTAACAATGCGGATCGTTCGGCACGTGTAAGGGGCGGGGCATAGTGCTGTCACTGTTTCACAAGTGCATTTGAAAGAGAGCGATGCGTCTTGCGTATTTAAAGTGATCACAGCATAAATCGTTAAACCGATAACAGAAAATATGTAAGTTTTCGGATACAGTAATCGACATTACTTTCTTTAATTTGTAATAAAATATATCGTAAAAAACTTAACGATATTAAAATAAAATTGTCTGTTACCGGAATAAAATTGTATTGAGCTTTACGCAAATTAAGTAGTCTATTTTTCCCGCGAATATAATGGTAAGAGCATCTTACTGGAAATGTAACGTATCGAAAGAATTGTAATAATCTCTAACAATTTTATTCGTTGCAAAAAGTCTACTAAGCATACAATTAAATTATATTGTTAAATCTATTACAATACACGTGAACATTTCGTAATTTCTACAATAACCATAGGAAATGTCTGAAAAAAATTGACCAAGTGTAATCGGACCTCTAAATATCGAATATGCAATAAACTTAAAACTATCGTAATAGCACATTACCATTTTATTCCCCGGGGACGGCGATATTTTGAGAAACAAAATAGGCGTAGAAAGTAATTAAGAGGATAAATTATTTGTTGGACATCTTTCTGTAGGCGATTGTACTCTAATACTTTTTGTCTGATGGACGCCATCACTACACTATGGAGAGAAATCAGGGTATCTCAAAATACTTAGAGACTGACAGCCCAAGCAACTATATTATATTGGGAATATTACGAGCTTTCAACCAAGTATTTAACCTCTAGACACACTTAAGTCTAGGACCAAAGTAATTAAATGAAGTTAAACAGCAGTTATCACATTATTATGGCATTTAATTACTTTATTCATATTATCAACAAACGTGTTGATCGTATAAACCATTTAGTTGATTTGTCAAAAAACTACTAAAGTTTTATTAAACACATAACTTATGCTTTTTCAAATTACTTAAGTATGTTTTAGCCAGTAATTCCCCCATACAAACAGTGGCAGGTTACTCCTCTATTTATGGTTGCATTTAAGAAAGTCAGGATTATATTTTTTTTTATTATTCGCAACGTTTGTACGGCACTAGAATTCTGAAAAAAGGCGGTCTGAAAGTTACAAACCTCTAAAAATTCGGAGTTTCAAACCAAATTTTAGCGCAACTTTAATCATAAATTTCATATTTAATTAATCCTATCGAGATTATTTTCGAGTTTTTTTCTACTTTCTTGCTTAATTGTGTGGTTAGTGCTTAACGTAGTGTCAGAGTTTCTATACCGCCCATAAGTATTTCTCACCTAAGCAAGTAATAATTACGAAATGCGAAAATGATACTCAAACCCTTTTTTTGGGTTGGGAAATCATCAAATAACTTCCCTCCGGAGCGGGGGAGAGTGTCAGACTTTTACTGACTAAAAACCATCCATGTTCCTTCCATTGCCCTTTACGTTCCGGGACCACGGTATTTTTTTCGAAAAACTCGCAACTCCGGCAGGAAATACCGAAACCCATTTTTTTATCGACGGTCAATGTTGCATGTTAAAAAATCGAAAACATTAAAATTTATTATAGACGCTATCTATCACAAGGAAAGCCTTAACGTGCTTTTCTAGGCACGGAGGAAACTATTGTTTCTGGTTTTAACTATCATTTGTAGTTCTTTGACAGCTGGCCAGAATTATCAAGTAGTATCGATTTACGGATACAACTTATGTACTTGTCACCAGCGAAATTAATGACCAATTTTTTTTTTTGTGTTAAACTTCCCAATAACTCCCGGCGACCTACTTTACAGTATTTAAGTGCCAGACAGCCTAGAATACAATCGTTAAAATTGCCGTTTTTATTCGACAGAAATCGATGTTTAAAACGAAAATTTAATTTTATTATATTAACTAGCTTTCGCCCGCGGCTTCGCCCGCGTTATATTTGGGGTAACACATTTCCCCTTGCGCCTTATTGATTTGTAACAGCAACGCTAAGTTTTCCCTTTTCTTCCCTCTTTCTTCCTCACACCCCACTTTTTCCCAAAAAATATTAGCCTATGTCCGTCTCCTGGTTTCCAACTATCTCTGTACCAAAATTCATCAAAATCAGTTTAGCCGTTAAAGCGTGAAGAAGTAACAAACAAACTCACTTTCGCTTTCATAATATTAGTAAGGATTTATAATACATCTTAACGCTGCCTACATTAAGTTTAATCATTAAAATTGTGACAAATACAGGTTAGGTGAACAATTAAATAAACTTTACACGATAAGGAACTCTTTAATAGTACCAGGATTACAGAAATGCAAGCTGCAACAGCACAACAGTGTAGTGAGTAAGTAGGGTCATCAGACATAATGGCAGGTCAATATCCACGTAAAAAAAACCACATGTACTCATCTTGCTAAATGACGCACGATACAGCCGCAGGATATTTTTGCACAGCTGCTTTTGGTCACCTGGAATCAGTCGTTGAAATTATTAGAGTAAAAATTAAAAAACATCGAAGTCGTGACCTCTCGCATCAAGCTACAAATTACAGGTTCAAATCCGACCAATTGAAACATTATAAACTGATCTTAGAATACCAAAAACAAATAGCCTTCAATTTCATTTATTTTATTTTCATTTATAGTAAAATTTTAAATCTTACAATTTTCAAACAAATACAAAATTTTCCCAAAAAATAAGACAATCTTTACTAATATTATAAAAGCAAAAGTGAATTTGTTTGTTTGTTACATGTTGTGTAATTTTTATTAAAAAAAAGTGCGATGTGATGTGGAGAAAGAGGGAAGAAAAGGGAAAACTTAGCGTTACTATTACAAATCAATAAGGCGCAAGGGGAACTGTGTTACCCCAAATTTAACGCGGGCGAAGCCGCGGGCGAAAGCTAGTCCTTATCCTTACTAATATTATAAAAGCGAAAGTGAGTTTGTTTGTTTGTTTGTTTGTTTGTTTGTTACCTCTTCACGCTTTAATGGCTACACCGATTTTGATGAATTTTGGTACAGAGATAGTTGGGAACCAGGAGACGGACATAGGCTATTTTTTATTTAAAAAAAGTGGGATGTGAGGGAGAAAGGGGGAAGAAAAGGGAAAATTTAGCGTTGCTATTACAAATACGATAAGGCAGAAGGAGAACTGTGTTACCCCAAATTTAACGCGAGCGAAGCCGCGAGCAAAAGCTAGTAAATTATAAAAGTCGAAAAACAAGAACCATGATTGACAATGTCATTTGGAAAAGTCAGTGAATCAAAATCAATGAATTGAAAATATAATATTGACGAAATCAACTCGCAATGCTATCACATGCATGCGTTCCCACCTCCGGACTCGTCGCCCAGGTCCGTTTCGCCGCCTCCGGAACCCAGCCTCACCGCGAGTGGGTACACGGATGTGGGTGTGCCCCTAACCATCGAAACAGCAGAGGAGGTAGATCAAGGTATACCGGCCCTGACCTTAACATCTCTAGTGACATTGGCAAAACCAATCACAAAACAAAACACACCCGCTTACATCAAAAGATGGCGGCAGGCTGCTCTGGCCTTCCAATCTGTCGTGGACAAAATACAAAGTACACCCTGGACTGCGATCAATACATTAACCTTACGGTTCTAGCAGATACTGTCTGCGAGAGAGGACCTCCGCATAGAGATAGTTGAAAGAGTGCTTGAACTAACCCAGTCAGGGTCTGAAGGAGCCGTGCTGGTCCAAGTGAAATTAGTATGGGAGTTCGCATCCCTGAAGGCCATCCTATAAATGGAGGCATTTATCAAATCAAACTGCAGAGCGCTAGAAATACCTGCAGTGCTGAACCAGACTCTTGATTTAAGGTCGAAATGGGCGGCCATAGAAGCCGACAGTAAACTGCCTTAGAGCAGGGTCAAAGATGTGAATTAGCCTCACGGTTCCAGCAGATAATGTCTGGGAGAGAGGACCTCCGCAGACGTGCGTCCAGCACAAAGAAGGAAGGCCCAGTAGTGGGAGGCAGTTGGCTCATAATAATAAATAACGACCATTTATCACCACACTTGCTCAAGACGGGTTGGCGAATTCAGATTTAGGTAATTATTAGTCTAGATTTTAGATGTCCTTTTGAAAGAAATATAAATAAATAAAGTCAAATTGGTACTTTGCCCGGATTTCAACCCACAACCTTATGCATGAGAGCCGAGGCGCTTATCGTATGGGCCATCACGACTTCAAAAAGGGTTTAAGATAGAGAGAGACAGACTTTTATTTAGTAAACAAGCCGCAGCTGTGAGTACAGCGAACACTGACTACTTCGTATTATATCAAAATCAAAAGTCATTTATTCAAATTAGGCTGATAATCAGCACTTTTTGAACGTCAGATTACAAGAGACAGTCCCACAAAAACGCCCTGCCCTTCGCCACTTCCTAGTGTTTTAGCTGGGAAGAAAAAGTCGCAGAACAAACTCCCCAGCAACACATCTGTCTGTCAGGTTAGAAGAACCAGATTTTATACAATTCCGTTTATCACAAGAAATTATAAAAAAATAAAAATAAGAAATTATTCATTCATTGACACTTGTCAGCTAGCAAAGTATTATATGCATATTACCTGTACATTCTGAAACCAATACGTTTTCGCATATTTCTTTTCCACGCTTGACAGCACCATAGAACGCATCAATTCGTAACGTCAGTGTCATTTGTATCATCATGGTCTTTATCATGCCGGAGTACAAAAACAATGACACGTAAGGAGTTCTTAACTAGAAAAAAAGTGGGTATTTTACAGATGAAATTCCTATCACTGGGTTGTAGAGGTCAGATAGACAGTCATCATCATCTTCTTGCTCTTATCCTATGTAATTTAGGGTCGGCACAAGACGTTTTTTTCTTCTATTATCACTTGTCAATGGTAATGCAAATGGTAGGCTATTATTTATTCTTTATAAGGGTTCGGTACCACAAAAGGAAAAAAGGATAGATCACTTTGTTGTCCATCTGTCTGTCAAGATATAACCTGGGGGTCTTCAAGTCAAGAGTGAATAGGTTATTTCTAGGTAAGCGTGCTTCATCGTCGACCACATCATCACTTACCATCAGGTGAGATAGTGGTCAAACGCGAGCCTATCTATAATAAAAAAAAAAAAAAAGATCCTTTATTTCAGGAATACGTGGAGGTATCAGGAGTAGAAATTACAATCATATCTGTGGCCTCTTGATGGCTAATCATCCTAAATCTAAGTCTACGCCGTCAAGATAGCCACAGGACAGTTTTCCCTCATATCAAGCCTTACACAATCCGTCCATAGTCTTTTCTTCTTCCTATTTCTATCCACCAACATCTATATTTATCTCTCTTTTAGTTACATGTGCGGCATTCCTTCTCATCGCATGTCCATACCCAGACATACAATTCGGATTCTATAACAGGCGACACTTTCAAACTTTCTTTCAAAATTCCTTGTATAGGCCATTATGGGCTTATGAAAGTCGATGGCTATAATACGCATGTAAATCAGATAGACAATCACGTTTTGTGAAATATCTGTATTTCTCTGCATCTCGTTAGACTAGAAGCCGACCCCAACATGTTTAGTAAAAGATTAGGTAGATGACGATGAAGAACGCATAGAAATAAGCGGTTTTCGCTACTCCGTGATAAATACTTACCAAAAATATTTTACGGAATTCAATCATGACTTGAACGTTGATCAGGCAACGGAAGAAGGTCTCGATTGTTTGGTATAGAATCTGAAATAAATTAATTTCAATAATTGACAAAAAGTAATGCCTCATCAGGAAATCAAACAAAGTTCTGATACTTCGGCTGAAATGAGTTCTAATTTGAACCTGTAATTTTAACCAGTATTTTGAACCTCAAACCAACCCAGCCGTCGCAGGAGACGCCCTGGGCGTCGGGCGCCGCGAGACAACTCCGCGCCACCGTAGACGCGTGCCTGTGGACGGTGAGCAAAGGGTGGCTCAACTTCCGTTCGTTTATTGACGAGAAGCCATGTCGACGACGCGATAGTGTTCCACGCGCGCCTCAAAGAGATGTCAGCAAAGCAGAGGGGCCAGAGCCATCGCGTGCTGGGTTTGCGGGTTGTATACAACTACTGTTTTTGCAGATAATCTTAAAATGTATGAAAGAGCAATACAAACCAGCAACTTACCGGTTTTTCAAAAACTTTTTTGACTATCTCGTAACATTTCAATATGTCGATATAAACTTCAAACATTTTTGTGTTATTCACATTATGGTCTTCACTATCCGAGATTTTTTTTATTTCCAAATTCCAAAGATTAACTTTGTGTCTCAATAATTCAATCAAGATTATAGCATAAATTAGATTAGTATCGAGACTTGAAGTTACCAATAAGTTTAATACAATATGCCATGGAGCAACGCACATGAAAATAAAAGTAATAATATAGAAGGCCCACAGTAGTGAGATATGGATCCAAGCACTTTTAATAGATCGCTTAATACAGTCCTCATTGTTAATGAATCTATGCACTTCTTGAAAGGTCAGAACAAATATAACCATCTTCTTTGTATTGTTGATATTGCCGATACAGTTCATTATGAATCCCGTGCAGTAAAAGAAGAAATCATAGTAAGAAGCGGAATACAAGAAAGTAATCACGCCATATCGCCTTAAATTTGGATCTAACGATATTTCTAATACTCGATAGACGTAAGCTGACAGAAATATTATCATCGCGCACACAATCATTAATTTATTGCAACTATTATTCGGACTTATGACATTGTTATTGATACGATATTTCGGATTCAATACTACTATTTGCATTAAATTAAGAGGAAATAACAAAGACTGGACGTCTTTATCAATTTTTTCGATAAAAACGTTTTCAAAGGGAACGTTGCTTGCAGGTTGGCGCCCGATTTTTCTTTTCATAGACCTCATTTTATAGGCAGTTTTCGAACGCAATTGCTTAGAGCGAAAATAATACTGAAAAAGTACTGGAAAATTAATTATTATGATCATACTAAAGGTATTTATGCTTTTGCTTACACATACATGAGTAATAGACAGATACGATCATTAACAGTATTAAATAATAATATTTATCGTGTTTGAGGCCTTCATTGGTATAGCAGCAGAAATAATAAATACAAAACTTCAAGTTAAGCAACATAACATAACATCACGCCTGTAACCCCAAATAGGTTAGGCAGAGGTGTACCTAATGGTACCCAAGTAAAAGGGGGTGAGCCCATTGCCATAAACCATGCCCAAATCCAAACTTCGTGGATTTAACTGAGAAATTTCCTATGAAAAAACTCATGAACCCCGCTCAGGGAACCAACCAGTCGACCAACGATTTTATTTAATTACTAGCTTTCGCCCGAGGCTTCGCCCGCGTTAAATTTGGGGTAACACCCTCCCCTTGCGCCTTATTGTTTTGTAATAGCAACGCTAAGTTTTCTCTTTTCTTCCCTCTTTCTCCCTCACATCCCACTTTTTTTAAATAAAAATTAGCCTTATTCCTATTCTTAGCCTATGTCCGTCTCCTGGTTCTCTCAAATCAGGCTATTGATAACAGATGATCTGTAGGCCTACCATGACGTCTTAAAGCAAAACATATTCCACTGACGGAAAAAGATGTTGCTAGACACCCTGTATAGCTCTGTCTATTTCCCTCAGTGGAATAATTTCTGCTTTAAGACGTCATGGTAGGGTAGATGTTTAAAGAAAAGCTTGGTAATTTAGAAAAAAACTGATTGGGAATCTTTCATGAAAGTACCTTCCAATTTTCTAGATATTCACCGATCTATACAATGTATTATTTATTGTTTATCTTTTAAACATAAAGTTGGTGAGTTTATACGGAAAAAGTCGGCAGTATCTTCACATCGTTAATGTTTCCCCACTGTTTGTTTTTTTATTTATTGTATCTGTGTATATATTCTTTGATATATATTTATAGTATTTTGTTTTATATTTATTGTATTTTATAAATCTATATAGGTATTAATATTTTTTGTTTTACACCTACCATTGTTTGTCTCTGCACCACCCAAAGGTTGACTGGTAGATAATGCCTATGGCATTAAGTCCGCCTCTGTACTTTGTGCTTGAAGTGTTAAATAAATAAATAAATATTATCGCGGAAATTTTATCTTTTTTTTTTGCGGGGGCAAAAAATCCAGTTCCATTTGGTATTGATGAAAAGTCTATAAAGTTCTTGAATAGCAAGAACGATTCCAATACCGATTCGATTTTTGAGTGAAAAATGTTGAGAATATAGAGGGTGGCGATAGTCTCTGGATAAAAGATACACAAATAGGCAGAGTAAATACACAGCGCGATTATGTTTCCCTACTAATATCGATCACAAATAACGACCATAATTTGGTTTGAAGTTCATTTGATCTTATAAAGTTACATTTTAACTATTTCTTTAAGAATATTATTGTTTGCACCAAGTTTAAAAGGAAAAGCATAGACTGCAAATCTTTATCAACTACATTATGGTGAAGTGGTATTATGACTCGATTATTAGGGCTATCGGTCGGTCAGGTTTTGTTCTTAAGTAGCTTATTGTTGAATTGTTTAGACCCACTAGCTGTGGCATGCGTTGCTATGCAATTTTCGACCTTTCTACCTACGCTACCTTTTCTTTGCTATAAACCTCATGGAGCCCGAGACCTTTCCAACGAATGCAAAACCATGGAAATTGGTTCGTGCGTTCTGGAGTTATAGCGTCAGGAAGGAAAACCCGACTTATTTTTATATAGTAGACTAGCTTTTGCCCGCGGCTTCGCTCGCGTTAAATTCGAGGTCACACAGTTCCCCTTGCGCCTTATTGATTTGTAATAGCAACGCTAAGTTTTCCCTTTTCTTCCCTCTTTCTCCCTCACATCCAACTTTTTTCAAAAAAATATTAGCCTGTATCTCTGTACCAAAGTTCATCAAAATCGGTTTAGCCATTAAAGCGTGAAGAGGTAACAAACAAACAAACAAACTCACTTTCGCTTTTATAATATTAGTAAGGATTACAGCTACGCCTGAATGTAAAGAGAAGGATTGTTACACTTTGTTTATGTTTCATTAAATCAATAACCCTTTATTTTATGTCGACCTAGTATTTGAAGAGTAATTTATCACGGGCAAGGCCTCAAGCATTTGTAGATGAATATTTAAATAAGTAATTATTGATTTGAATTTCTTATTCACTGTAATGTTAATAAGTTTCTACACTGAGGCCAACTATACAAAAGGTCATTAACCTAATAGTAGGGGAGCCCACGATGCTAAATGGGGATTTACTCGAGCGTCGTAGAGACCTATTGGGATGCAAAGCTTAGATGATAAGAAGAAAAAAATATTATATGATATATACCGTTACATCGGTGGGGGCAGCGGCTATAGATTTTTAAATATGTAAAAAAAAACTGTTGCATGGACATCCTCGAGCGCGTCAGATATTGATAGCATCAATGCCCTATGTATTTTTAATAATGTACGTATGTTAATCTGATCGTTTGCATGATGGGGGTGGTTGTATTTAAGGGTTGAAAATGAAAAAAAAAAAAATAGTCGAGCGCGTCAGATTTTCTAAGGGAGTGTTAAGTGCACCAAAAAAAAGCTCTCATTCACTAATCTGACGATTTGGATGGGACGCAAACTCGCGGCCATTTTCATAATGTGCAAAAAAAAATCGCCATTTTGAAATACTCAAGCGCGTCAGATTAAGATATATGTGGTTAATATTTATGTTCTAAACGTACCGTCTCATAATCTGACGATTATGTAGAGGGAATCGCCTAATCTGACAAAAAAAAATAGAAAAACGGTTCACCTTAAAGGCCATCCCTGCAACTTCTCGCTAATTCCATTCCTGGGCGCTTAAAATTGTACTTATGACATTTTTGAGCTCAAAATATAATTTCTATGCATTTGAGCTCTCCCAGCTCGAAAGTCTGATAGAAGTTTCATAGAACACTATTTTTGGAATTTTCAAACCGCAATAACTTTTGAATGGATCAACCGATTTTCACACGGTTGGCGGCATTCGACGCAGTTTTATCATCCTCATAAGTAATTTTGCAATTTTAATTGATTGGACCACAAATTTCGGAGTAATCCCGAAGAAACACTTTTTCGGGTTTCTTTCGTTCACGATATCTCTCGAACGAATCAACCGCTTTTGACCAGCTTGGTGGCGATCGACGTGGTTTTTTAAGCTCAAAGGCGGATTAGTTTTTCGAGTTGATCGATAAAGCCGGTTAAAAGTTATTCCCAAAAAATCACTTACAAAAAAATTTTTTTAGCTGTGATGGCGTCATGGCAACAGAAACCAGAGTGGGGACGGAGTGAGAGAGTAATAGATAGAGAAAGAGTGAGAGAGGAATAGAAACGTGGAGAAGGAAATGTAGGCATCACGCAGCTGCACGCATTTAACTTTATCGACGAATTTTGGTTATTTCGGCTTGTGGAAATCGTCAGATTATATATTTTTCATTATTCTTGAATTATTTCCTTCAAAATAAAAAAAAATTTAGCTACGCTCGAGAATGTCGAGATGACGTTTTTTTTTTACAACTTTGTTGCCCTCCCCTTTTTTTTAAGGCACTCTCAAATTGTCAGATTATGTTTGGATATACACTTTTCAGGGTGTAATTAACTCACCCTACCTTAATCTGACGCGCTCGAGAATTTCTGATGGTAAATTTTTTTTTACTAATCTGATCCTGTATCCTTCACGGGCGGCCTTATATATGGGCCTCATGTTCTGTGGAGGTACTTAACTGGGTACAAGGTATCCCCCTGTATATTAATCTGCCGCGCTTTAGTAAATCCCGAAATCCCCGCTTGGGCTCCCCTACTATAAAGAACAACTGTTGCGTTGACAATCTAATATTTAGCTCTTTCCATCTTGTGCCTTTGTCGTAATGTCTCGTTCCCCCGGCAAAAAACATGACAACGTTAAGACGGGTTCGCCAACATTCGGGCGGCCATTTTAGATGGGGTTTTAGCATGGGTTTTGTTTACATTTGGTATCGCTTCTCTTTGGTTTAATACATTAAACTTTTCTATTGTATAGATTTCTTTTACACTATATTTTAAATACCCTGTGAGGTCTAAAAGGAGCATACATGTTCAATATAAAGACTTCTTTGTTGGGGTAGGAAACCATCAAAAAACTTCCCCCGCTTTGGGCGGAGCAGGGGCGAGTGTCAGATTGTTACTGACTAAAACCCACCCATGTTCCGTCTATTGCCCTTTACGTTCCGTGGCTGCGGTATCTCTTTCGAACAACCCGCAACCCCGGCAAGCGGAGGCTCTGGCAATCCCCTCTGCTTTGCTGACATCTCTTTGAGGCGCACGTGAAACACCTTGTCGTCAATAGACGGACGGACGGTGAGCTACCCATTGCTCACCGTCCACAGGCCCGCATCTACGGTGGCCGGGAGTCGTCTCGCGGCGCCCGGCGCCCGGGGCGTCCCGCGGCGGCTGGGTTGGTTTGAAGTTCTCTCCCTTAAACGCCCGGCCACCTCCTTTGCTAGCATTACTGCTTCGCAGAAGGAATAATATAAAGACTTACCTAATAAAATAATACGTGTGGCACTCGGGGTCTGCCGCGGTAAAACTATTGCATAGCATTTTTTATCAACTTATGCAATAAATAAAAACAATCAAAATCAAATATTTAAAAACTACTTCCAATGAAAAGAAGTCGCAGAAAGAAATTTTTTTTTTAAACTTAGACAATAAATAAAATACTAAATATAATATTTAAAAAGTACTTCCAATGAAAAGAACTCGCAAAAAGAAAAACAAGACCTTGGGTTTAATCCAGCGTAATAGAATATAATGTAATGTCGATTGACTATCCGATTCTCTACCAAACACGCTATTAGAACATTAGAATGGGGATTGAAATAACTGACCGTATTGTGTAAACGACGTTAGACAAGCCACACCTCCGTGCCCGTCGGAGTGGGGAGCGTCAGGTTATTTTTCGTTACAAAATTTGTGGATTCGGTCAACGCACTCAAGGCCCGCGATATAAGCAATGCAATAGCTTAATAAAGAAACATAAAAAAAATCACCATTGCCCTAAATTTCTAAACGTGATATTTTCGGTATTAGTATATTCGATAGTCATTTTATTGTTTATGACGTCACTACCCGAAAAGCAACAAATGTTTGTTATCCCGTGTTGTCCTGCACATTCACTCATATTATTTTATTTTGGTCGAAGTATTATTTTAATTTGTAATTCAAATAACATTACATAAATAGAATCTAATATCGATAATTAATAATAAAGAAAAGTCAAATAGTTGTGTTTCAACATTGGTGTACGATAAAATAAATTGTATAACAATATTAGTTAATTTTCTATAACATTCATTGAATTTTCGTGAACTTGACATTCAATGGGATCAATAAAACTGATTATATTTTGCCTTGGATAAGGCAAAGATTTAATTTTATTACACGACTGAAGAATCAAACAAACATTAATCATTTGTTTGACTAAAACATGGTATACAATGTTTTTAAATAACACTACAAATAGTTCCAACATGTCCAACTTGACCCAACAAAATTTCTAGTTTAAGCAAACGTGCAAAGCAACAACATTTCTTATCCATCAATTCATTTAAATTACAGTTTTTTTTTAAACATCGCCCACACTAGGAATTCATCATCTTGTATTGTGAGTGCGTTTAAGAACATTTAAAGTCACATACACAAACAGCCAGATCCGGAACAACTATCTGCAGGCCATACAAGTATTTGTTCCGTGCGGGAAACTCGACACGCAGCGCAGCAGTCGATCGCTCAGCCACTGCGCCAAACGTGTCGTCAAATTTAGTCACTTGTGCAATTTAATCTTAAAGATTCTTAAATTTGGAGTCTGTATTTACTGACCTGGGGGTCTTCAAGTCAAGAGTGAATAGGTTATTTCTAGGTAAGCGTGCTTCATCGTCGACCACATCATCACTTACCATCAGGTGAGATAGTGGTCAAACGCGAGCCTTACACTAATAAAAAAAAAAAACAATTTGAAATGAATTGTTACAATTTTTTTACTAGATACGTACGTACATTACTAAGCAGATTTTATTATATTCGGCAAGTCTTAGCAAATCATTCAATACTAGTTCATAAAGATCTCATCTATTCAAAGTATTTACATCGTTTTTTTTTAATATATTAATATTTTTTTATAAAATCGGAAAGTGTCATAGCTAAATGGATTTTATTTATAAGGAAATAGTTTTAATTGATAGATTAAAGATCCCCAAATAAATTCAATAATACTGATTTTTATTTATTTAATGTCATCATCATCATCATTTTCCTACCTTTGTCCCATTCTATTTGGGGTCAGCGCAACACGTTTGCTTCCATTCTCCCCTATCAGACGTCACGACATCATTTACTCCTTTCTCCTTCATATCATTCCTTATACAATCCATCCATATTTTCTTTGGCCTTCATCTCGCTCTTTGTCCATCAACATTCAGATCCATCTCTGTTTTAGTCACATGTGCTCTGTCCCTCCTCTTTACATGTCCATACCAAGATAAACGACTCCCTTTCAAATTTCCCTTTCCTTTATTTTTTTTTAAGTGATTTTTTTTAAAGCAGCGCAGTTGACTGAAAATTTGTGTCGTAATCGGTTTTCATAGGGTGTCCTGCTACAAACTAATCAGAAAAGTTTTGAATATGAACGTTGAAATCAGATTAGAGGAAAACCAAAGAAACGAAGTCCTGATTTGTGTACAAATAGAATAAGATCATTTTTTAAACAGTTTGTATCTTATTATGTATAAATTAAGACCTTGGAAAATCAAATCAATCAAAGAAACGAAGTAGAGATTGTGATTGATGATTATGACAAGAAAGAAGATAACTGCTGTGATGACGATGAACAGAGGAGTGTGGATGACGCCATACTGCGCTGACTAAATTAAAATTTGACGGCACGGTTAGCGCAGTGGCTGAGGGATCGTCTACTGCGCTGCGTGTCGCGAGTTCGAAACAAATATTTTTATGACCTGCAGATAGTTGTTTCGGGTCTGGCTGTTTGTGTATGTGAGTTTATATGTTTGTAAATGCACCCACGTCAACGCAACAACGGGCAACGTTTTTTTTTTTTTAAATAAAAAAGTGTGTGTGTCTACTCCGACGCACGACTGGAGTTTACTCCTTAAGTACGAGTATCTAACCATACGCAAAAAGAGTTTATTCAACTGAAAAAAGATTAATATCATATGAAAGGGTAAATTCACAAATTAATGAAAAAAAAATAGCAATATAAATACATCGACACTGATAGAAAAAACCAGCCCAATAACATATAGTATATAGGTTAGTCGCCTATACAGCATACCATATGTACGTCTTAATACACTCACAGCCAAATTAGAAAGTTGCGCACTAAAGGTGCGCACCATAAACGTGACACATTTTCGTTACTTTATTAGGTTTTACCCCTCGGATTTTTCTCATACCGGGCGCCTTATATATGAAAATCGATTCTTAAGGAGTAAACTCCAAAAGTTGGAATTGAAAATTTCAGGTCTGGATATTTTTTTAAACAAACCACTATGCAACTCAGTTTCGTTTCTTTAATGCAATTTGTGACAGTATGACATTCATTTACTAACATTATCTTCAAAGAAAAGCAAACTGTAAAAGAACAATAGTGTAGCAGGTAAGTAGTGACAGCAATCTTAATGGGTGACAAACGTCAATGTGGAACAGACCACATGCAGTCATCTTGCTGAATGATACACGATGCAGGCGCCGGATATTTTTGCATAATTTCTTTTCATCATCTGTAAACAAATTAATTGAATTAACTGGAGTACTATTCAATTGGGCACAAGGTTTCAAAGTACATTAATAATAGGGTAGTTGACACCACTAATCAATTGATATACTTTTTATGAGCTGTCAAAACGCGCTTCCCCCATAGATTTTGTATGAGACTCGCAACCGATGACGTCACTAAGTTGTCAAGTCAATGATGCAACTATTTATTGATTTAAAAGCAACTAAAAATCGAATTTAAAAGTTATTTTGAAATGATTGGAGTTCTCAGGTCTAGAATAAGGTGTTCTTTCAGAAAAATTGTGTTTCTAAATTATTGGTTAATGGTGTCAACTACCCAATTATAAAATCTGTTCACCTGTACAGTCTGATGCTAACATAAATTCACATGAATCTTGTGCACACTTGACAGTTTCATAGAATGCGTCAAACTGTAGACCGAGTGAGATTTGTATGGCATAATTCTTCACTAAGCAGAAAAATAATAAAATCGACAAGACAGGAATTCCATGCTAAAATAAAGAGAAGAAAACATTTAAATTATTTCATCTGTCACTTCATAAACACAATTTCTCAATATCTGCTACACTACCATGACGTCTTAAAGCAGAACTTATTTTGCTGAGGTAAAGAGACAGAGCTATACAGGATGTCTAGCACCATCTCTTTCCCTCAGTGGAATAAGTTCTGCTTTAAGACGTCATGGTAGGTCTACTGTTCACTTACTATCTTAGTTCTATACTCTATCTTGCTGAATTCAATCACAATTTGAACATCAATTAAAGTTTGACAAATGGCTCCAACAGTATGGTGTAAGATCTAGAAATAAATATAACTTGTTATGAGGCAATATAACGTGGCCTTAAAACCAGACGAAGGAATAATAAATAAATATCTTGGGACAACTCACACACGGCTATCTGATCCCAAGCTAAGCAGAGCTTGTGTTGTGGTAACTAGACAACTGATAACATATATAATTTATAAATACATACATATTATAGATAAATCACACCCAGACACAGAACAAACAATCATGCTCATCACAAAAAGTTTGTCCTGGGTGGGAATCCACGACCTCCGGCTCAGCAGTCAGGGCCACTAACCACTAGACCAACAGGCCCGTCTATTGATGCCCGGAATTGAGATGACAAACATGATACAAATGATTAATAAATGGGCGACGCCTATTCAATTAAATATCATTAAATCCATAATCATGATAAGAGTGGTTTTTTATAACAAAACACTTGGAGTTTCTCCTGTAACATGGGTGCGTACACAAACAGCCTGACCCAGAACAACTAGCTGTTTCGTGCGGGAATCGAACCCACGACACGCAGTGCGGCAGTCGATTGCTCAGCCACTGCGCCAATCGTGTCGTGTAGGATGCGATGCAGAAAAATTAGGACTGTTAGCAAGGAAAGTTTACTTGAGTGACCATTGAGTTTCTTGCCCATTCTTCAACGTAGAAGTCAACGCTTTGGAATCGCAATCTACAGTGCTTTTACAGTTATTATGCCTTGTGAATGGGACTGTGGCTTAATTTTTATTGATATCATTGTATCGAGAGTTCAAAATTGCCTGTAATTGGCCTACTTGAAATAAAATAGCACCATGTTTTGTTTGTCTATACTAGACAAAACTCCAAATAAATGGGATAAAGTTATAGTATTTTCTGCTTACTGGTAGTTGATAAATGTTTCTGACGATCTTGTAACACTTAAATATTTTATCATAGGCTTGAAACATTTTTGCTGTCTGTAGTGTACTGAAACCATTCTTCTGTATCTGTAATAACTGAGTATTCCACAGCGTAAGTTTATCAGTCAATAACTTAATTAGTCTTATTACATAAATTTGATTTGAATCGAGAGTTGACATTATCAATTTATATAAGATGACATTCCACGGAGGCGTAAAGAAGAATAACATATCAAACATTACGGTTAAAATGAAAAACATGAAAATTGAAATCACGCTTATCCAATTTACTATGATTAAACGTTTAACATCAATGGCATTACTCAGAAATCTATTCACTTCTTGAAAGTATAACACAAATAAAACGCTCCTTTTAGAATAAATAAATTGGATTGTCGAGTTTATGATGAAACCCAAGCTCTTAAAGTAACATTCGAAAATAGATGCGAATCCCAAGAAATTAACTGGACTGTATCGTCTGAAATTATCATCAAGCATTATCTCCAAGAGATGATATAAATACGTCGTCAAAAAAATTACTGCGCCACTGACTGATATACACTTATTTAAAAAATCATTTTGATTTATAAAATTCTTCCTGATGCGATATTTGGGATTGAGTACTAAAATTTGCATCAAATTGAGTGGAAAAAAAATCCGTTGAATATCTTTGTCAATTTCGTTTTTCGAATTATACTTGACACTTTTTCCGAATTCAATATCAATATTTGTGTTCAAAATCTCCATTTTGTGTTACAATAACTGCGGCAAATGTAGGATGGTGAATTACAAAGGACACACTAACCTGTTAATGATGGAAAGGCTGACAGCTGAAATGTTTGTTTAGACACTTCATTACCCTAATTGCTTTTAACTAAATATTTAAATAATGTACTATAGGAAACATCGTAAATGAAAGGCATATTCGTAATTAAATTCTGTTTATTATTCTCACAAAAGCTTGACACACGCGGTTGGCTCAGGATTCCATTTGTTTTTACGCATCTTCTTTCGTTGAAATTAGTATTACTCTGCTCAGGATATCAAAGGCTCTCTTACCCTCTCAATCACTGTCTCACTGCTCCTTGTCAACATGTCAAGTGATTAGAGTTTACCATATTGTGTTTCAGGCTCTAGGTCTCCCCTATTACCCAATCTATTTTTCCGTTAGTACCTCTGCTAGTACCTTCATAAATGCCAGTGGAATTCTACACAATAATAATCACAAGTCAACAATTGGGTAGTTGACACCATTAAACAATAATTTAAAAACACATTTTCTGAAAGAACACCTTATTCTAGACCTGAGAACTCCATTTATTTCAAAATAACTTTTAAATTCGATTTTTAGTTGCTTTTAAATCAATAAATAGTTGCATCATTGACTTGACAACTTAGTGACATCATCGGTTGCGAGTCTCATACAAAATCTAAGTGGGAAGCGCGTTTTGACAGCTCATAAAAAGTATATCAATTGATTGGTGGTGTCAACTACCCTATTGTAAAATGTGAAATGGTAGATGTGAATGATAAATGGTTTGATTGTCATCTGTCTGATTCGCTCTATCTCCTCGTACTTATCACGAGACTTGACTTGAACTTTGACTTAAATCATATCCACACTACAGTACGTAAATTAACGAAAATACTTAAGGATAACACAAGTGACTATTGTTTTTAAGATTCCGTTGCCAAAACGTAAAAAACAGAACCTTTATAGATCCGTAAGTCACAACCTTTTTACTCTAAAACTCGCACCACACAGTTGGGGTCCAGAAAAGTTACCATGACATCGTATAGCAGTTCTTATTCCTGTGTGAGAAAGAAATGGTACTAGACACCCTGTATAGCTCTGTCTCTTTCTCTCAGTGGAATAAGTTCTGCTTTAAGACGTCACGGTAAGGCAGTTGTTGTCTTATTTTAACCGCTACTCATGAGTTAAGTGAAATACAATGAATAAATGCAATATAGGGGTGGCCCTCGAAATATGTGACTGAGGGTCGTAAACATAAAAAGCGGTTTTAAAAATTGATATCGAAGTTTGATTCCAAATTCTTTGCTGACCGTCATGAAGCATTAACATTTAATTACATATCGCAAACTGCAGTAGAACAAAAGTGAAATTTGCAAGAAACGCTAACACAATTAATGGCAAGCAAGCATCAACATAGAACATCTGACAGGCATTCATCTTATCGAATCTCGCTCGATGTAGACGTTTAACGTTCTTACATAAACTTTTTTCATCATCTGTAATGAATACAAAATAAATATTGTTAAAATTCTTAGTTTGATATCTCGTTAAATTAAAATCGTTGCCAAACAAACAAACTACAATTAATTTAAAAATATATTTTTTAAACTGACATGGTCACTAACATAAAAACAAATAAAACAAAACATTAATTATAGTAAACATAACAAATATTTTGTTCCAAATTTTACAATTAATTTGTCACAAAAAAACTCATCTATACTATACTAATATTATAAAGCTGAAGCGTTTGTTTGTTTGTATGTTTGTTTGTTTGAACGCGCTGATCTCAGGGACTACTGGTTAGAATTGGAAAATTCTTTTAGTGTTGGATAGTCCATTTTTTGAGGAAGGCTATAGGCTATATAACATCACGCTACGACCAACAGGTGCAGAGCAGCGTGGGTGAAACCGCGTGTAACAGCTAGTAACTATAGAAATTTTTCACTGGTAACTAAACCAATCTGCTATTCCGTACATTATGACCGAATAGGTATTGCCGTTTTCTTGGAAACAGTTTTTTTTTATTAGCCTTTCAGCCCCACTTCTAAAGACACTTCTTCTTCTTCTTCAAAGGCCTCCGCCAGTCTTTCCACGCACAGGCGCAGCTCATGACTAACTGCAGCCATGTGCAGCCGCAGATTGTGAAGCGGCTAACAGACCGCATCCTGACCGGAACATCATGCGAGCGTAGTAATATTAATCAACTAGCTTTTGCCCGTGGCTTCGCTCGCGTTAAATTCGGGGTAACACAGTTCCCCTTTTCTGTATTTTTTGCCCTTGCGCCTTATTAATTGTAATAGCAAAGCTAAGTTTTTCCTTTTCTTCCCACTTTTTCCCTCATTTGTCACTTTACAAAACTAGCCAAAAAAAATTTGCCTATGTCCGTCTCCAGGGTCTCAACTATCTCTTACCAAATCGGTTTAGATATTTAGGCGTGAAGATGTAAGAAACAAACAAACTCACTTTCGCTTTTATAATTTATAGTAAAGACTAGCTTCCGCCCGCGACTTCGTCCGCGTGGCATAGTTAGTTTAGGTGATCGAAAATATGTATCTTTTTCTCCCCTTTTCTTCACTCTTCCTCCCACACTTGTCACTTTAAAAAAAATACCATAATTCATCAAATTCGGTTCGGACATGTAGGCGTGAAGCTTAAAAATACGGAAGCTTAAAAAATGGAGTGAGTTCTCCCGTTTCCCCAACATTTCCCTTCACTGATCTGCTCAAATTGATCGTAGCGTGATGAAAAGTATACTATCCTGCCCAGGCGTATGAAGAATAATTGTATTAAGTTTCGTTAAAATCCGTCGAGTAGTTTTTGTTTCTATAACGAACATACAGACATACAGACAGACAGAGAGACAGACAGACAGACAAAAATTTTACAGATTGCATTTTTGGCATCAGTATCGATCACTAATCACCTCCTGATAGTTATTTTGGAAATATATTTCATGTACAGAATTGACCTCTCTACAGATTTATTATAAGTATAGAAGATTAACCAATCAATTAATTTCAGGCATCGAAGGCCCATACATACACACTAATAATTGATGATAGTATTTTAATCAAGTTTTAAACGTCCCTGTGTGTATTTTGGCTTTATTTTGTTCTGTTTCATTAGGTTATGGAGGGAAGCAAAGACCAAATCTCCCCCTCTTTATAGCCTTGTCGACGGCGCGGCGGCGCGTTCGTGTTCCACCGCCTGCCAGTGTTGCAGGTTCTTCGAAAGAGATACCGGGGCCCCGGAAGATAAAGGGCAAAAGCAAGAATATGGGTGGGTTTTAATCAGTAAAGTAAGAGCGGGGAAGTTAATTTGGTGAACTCCCATCCGCAAAAAAAGTATCTTTAAAATAAAGTCAGAATTACCTGTACAATTCTGTTTTAAAATAAGTGCACATGAATCTTGAACATTAATCACCGCTCTGTAGAATTTTTCACATCGCAGGCTCAATATAATAAATAGCGCCACAGTTTTGAGACTCCAAATGATAAACCAAAGTGCTGTTACTTGTGTTAGAAACTGCAAATAATAACCATCAATACATATGACTTATACAACATTATTTTTAGTATATGCGAAACCTGAATATAGTTTGTTCAGAATAAGTAACTGAATCGATTCCAATAATTTTTACAACATGTTAACAGTTTTACGCATAAACTAAAAATAATGTTGTATAGCAGTCTTAGTTTATTTCTAGCCTTTTTAGGGTTCCGAATGATAAATGATGTTTATTTTGCAAGTAGGTTTTCACAAACACTTTTACACTTCTTTTTTTTTAAACTAGATGAGGCCGGTGTTTCGTACCCGACTACTCTGAGAAGAAACAGCCGAAACAAACTCAGAGGTCATAGTCTCTTTTAAAGTCCAGACATAAAAAATCTTGGTCAACTTACATGAGAATTATGCAGATTAGTGTCTGAAGTGGTCTTTTTAAGAAAGCAGCACACAGATTGAGTGGACCTATCCAATCAGTGCAAGCATTTGTCAGTTATCGTGTAGCTCGACTCATAACCCAAGGAGCTCAACGAAACGACGAACAATACCAAAAAAAGGACATTAGCGTAGGTCCCTAAATAGTAATCAACTGCCAGAATCGTAAAAAAATTAAAAAAAAAAAACGGAACCCTTATTGAATCACTTCGTTGTCCGTCTACATGTCTGTCTGTCTGTCAAAACCCTTTGTCTCGCAAACGCGTGGAAGTAACGAGTTCAAATTCAACCTTGTACTCGGGTGTGTGGTCTTTTGAACCTGAAAAAAAATCTGCCGCTTACAATACACAGAGCCACCTTACTATGCAAGATGTATTGAGAGGTACTTCCTTCTCAATCGAGTCCTTGATCTAACCGCCAAAGAGCCTCGAAAGATGTGCATCTTGAGATAGGTTTTTCGGTAATTATTTTTATCTATATCCCCATAAAAAATGGCTTGTCCCGACTGACTATCAACGCTCAATAGGCCTACTATGACGTGTTGAAGCAGAACTTATTCCTCTGAGTGAAAGAGATGGTGCTAGACACCCTGTATAGCTCTGTCCTTTTCCCTCAGCGGAATAAGTTCTGCTTTAACACGTCATGGTAGGGTAGCAGCTCTTACCACTGAATAGAGTTGATTGGTATTTGGTAAACATCTTGCTAATATAACTTGAATATTAACTATAAAAGGAATTTGGTAAATACATCATCAATACGATTTGTCGGCGCGGTTAGCGCAATGGCTAAGTTGACTGCTGCGATGTTGCGGGTTCGATTCTCGCCCGGAACAAATATTTATATGACCTACAAATAGTTGTTTCGGGTCTGGCTGTTTGTGTATGTGAGTTTAAATGTTTGTAAACGCACCCACGGTACAGGAGAAATTCCTAGTGTAGGGCAACGTGTTTTTAGAAAAAATACGGGTGACATAAAAAAAATACTGTAAAAACCTGGCAAAGCTAGTGTGTCATTAATAAAATAAATACTTAAAGCACTATGTTTCAAATCATCAATGGTCAACTGAACGCTCACTAAATAGCGATACATGAACAGCACAGTATAAATTACGATCTGAAAATTAATTTGAAGTTTTCGTAAAATTTTGTGACACATTCATTAACAAGCTCATATTAGTTTCACTTGTAACTACTATATGTATATATTTAAGAATATCTTGGAATCTTAATTTGACGCACTTTTGCACACGCTCTGAGTTTGGATGACAATACATGACTAGCTAAGAAACGTCATTACAAATTCAATATGGCGGCCTCCCCAAGATGGCGGACAGGCTATTTGAAATGTATCCCCGTAATATGGGTGTAAAATGAAAGGGTTTGCTGTCGGAATGCAAAAAAATAATCATGTGAATTAAAAAAAAGCGTGTTTTATAGTTTTTTAAACTAATTACTTATTTATTTACAATCGGTGTTAAAAGACCCTTTGCGAAGTTGAATGGCTTTTTTGGTCTGGATCACAGAGTAAAATAATATACCTATACAGGAGAAGAGTGCCCTCTTGTGACTTTTTTGTTATACAATTGACGCCATCTTGCGACACTAGCAAACGTGTCTTACACAGCCTGTATACTATAGCTATATATATATGTATATATATAGATAGTTAAGTGTTTTGAGTTGATTTGTGTATTCATTGGAAAAGTTACAAATATCGATAATGTAATATTTTTCTGTTCCTGTCAACATGATTCGAACTGTTTAAGCGTCAGAATTTTACAAATATACAAAGAAATAATATTAAGGAACAAAATAATAGCACATTATTGATATAACAATTCCAATGAATATACACAGTTTTTCAAAAATTAATATTCGTTAGACATAGTAAACTAGTCGTTAAAATCTAGTAGTAATATGAATTGTCTGTTGTAATAATGAACTAAATACACAACAAAGTGGGACAACAAGAAATACGCGCACACGCATCAAGTAGTCAACACTTTGTAAATGTCAAATCAAAAATGGCCTCTCTATTTTTTCCTTTAAAAATACATTAAATATTCAAATTTAATTCAATTCCTAATAATGCTTGATTCACAGATTCGTGATAGGTTCGTTTACACCTTGTATTAATGCTATTAATTATAACTTACCTCTTTTTGAGACGTAAGCTTATAAATGTCATAGCAATCTAACAAAATAACGTAAGCATGAAACATTTTCTTACAATAATCTTCACTGATCATACCCCCCAAATTTTGATAACGAAGAGCTTGAATATTCCAAAGATCAATTTTTTCTTTTAACAGTTGAATTACACTGATAGCATAAACGATGTTTGTGTCGAAACGCATTACAATAAATGAAATTATTATAACAATATGTATGGGTTGCTGTGTCATAATACTGAAGATAAATATACAGAATATGTAGAATATACTGAGCAACATAACAATAAACCAGTTACCAACGATGAAGAGGTTACTATCGGTTTTATTCAGAAACCTATGAATGTCTTGCAATTTCAAAAGGAAGATAATATTTTCATTGACTTGCATAGCACCAAGCACATAGCTTATAAAGAGTCCTAAGCTAAGGCAACAAAAGTCGATTTTGGATGAAATAATCACCAACAGACCAGTTGAAAAATAAGTACTATACGAGAGAAAGTAGTCGTAAAATAATATCGATATTAACAAAAACATGAAACACAAAGACACTATTTTTGATAGATTACTATTTGGTATAACAAAATTATTCTGAATGCGATATTTTGGACATAACTCAAATGTTTTCATCACATTGAAAGGTAGAAACATCAACTGCACATCCTTGTCAACAAAATTATTTATGAATACGTCACCATTGTGACTTTTGAGGTAGGAAAGTATTTTTTTTGCTATTGTCTTCATTCTGTTTAGGCTTTCCGAAAGTGTCTGCATAAAAGTAAGTAGATATTGATTATTAGAATAATATACTAAATCGAATTTTGATTAAATTCCACCTAATGCAAGCTACAACTAGTATATGTTCCGTTTTACATTGTGATGTTATCAGATTAAAGCTGCTTTCAAGTACAAATTGATTACTGGCGTTCTCTCAAAATAATGACAAGAGATTTATGATACATGTATGATTAATGAATATGGTATGTCAACAGCATATCTATGAAATCCAAAGTTAATAAATGTACTACAAAAACCGTCTTCACTATTACTACAAATTTGCGGCTAACTTTACGTACAGTCAGCACCAAAAGTCGAAGAGCAGAATCAACATAACAAAACACCTGTTCACAATAAAATGCCATAAGTTATAGTCGCAACTAGGAAACACAATAGCCTGTACACCAGAAATTCTTTCAGTGTTGGATAGTCCATTTCTTGAGGAAGGCTATAGGCTATATAACATCACGCTACGGCCAACAGGTGCTGAGCAGCGTGGGTGAAACCGCAAGGAACAGCTAGTTACAAATAATTCAATCGTTTGTGAACTCATTCAGAGAACAATGAAAGATATTAATGTACAGTACTACTTTTACTGTACTTGTACTCTTCTTTTTTTTTTGTTGGGAATTCATCAAATAACTTCCCCGCTCTGGGCGGAGCGTCAGAGAACCTTGGGGGGAGTGTCAGACTTGTACCGACTAATACCCACCCATGTTCCTTTTATTGCCCTTTATATTCCGGGGCTCCGGTATCTCTTTCGAAGAACCCGCAACCCCGGGAAATGTACAGTACAACTAGCTATGAGTTTGAAAGTGCGAAGTGCACACGTCAGTGGCATGCAGGCGATACCGCGCGCGTGAAATCTTTAAGGCGCGGCAACAAGCTAATGTTTAGGTATTCGCGGAAGTGAGGCTAGCTGCATACTAGGCATGGTCTGACACAAGTACACGACAGTATTGCATCGAAAGAATAGAAATAACGTCGAAAATATTTCGTTGTTTGATTTTATTTGAATATCATGTCCGCCAAAATGCAGGCCTTTTGCAGTTTTTATTGAATATAAAAAAATACAGCCCCGTGTTTTAAAAATTTTAGATATCTCTTTAGTCTATACATTTCCTTTGTTATAGATATAAAAAAATATGATGGTTGTCGCTGAAAAAAATTAGAATTTCGAGACGAAAACATTTTTTTTTTCGTAGTACTAGACCTCTTTTGTAAACTGATTTTGTTTAACTCTTTACTTTATGTATTGAACTATACACGGTATTTTTTTTTTGGCTAGTGGCATGTACAGATACGGCTAACTTTGCGACGAAAATCTAGACGTTTTACGAAGTGTTTTCACCCACCGCCTCAAGAGTCGCGCGTGGTACCACCCACCGCCTTCGTGAGAGGATTAAGTATTATTTGTTTACAACGTTTCATATTATATAGATTTTAATACCCATGACGCGTATAAAAATTCTTCTACACGAAAAATTCAAGTTAAAAGATTCACCTACATTATTTTAACAATAAAAAACGGAACAAAGTCTGAAAAACTTTTTAAGAAACACAATATTCTAAATAAAATTCTTTTCTTCTTGAATCAACAAGTTTAAAAGGCTTCAAGAAGATGACACACATTAGTGATCAAAATTGTACCAGGCTTACAGAAATGCAAACTGCAGCAAAACAATGGAATAGTTTGTAAAAAGTTCCGCAAACTGCAGTAACTGACACACGTCTACATAAAACAGTCGACAGACGCGCACTTTACTGAACGACGCTCGGTGCACGCGCCTCACATTCTTGCTAAACCTCTTATCTTCATCTGTAAATAAATAAATAATAAATATCTTGGGACAACTCACACACGGCTATCTGATCCCAAGCTAAGCAGAGCTTGTGTTATGCTAACCAGACAACTGTTATGCATACTTATATAATTTATAAATACATACATATTATAGAAAAATCACACCCAGAAACAGAACAAACAATCATGCTCATCACACAAAGTTTGTCCTGGGTGGGAATTGAACCCACGACCTCCGGCTCAGCAGTCAGGGTCACTAACCACTAGACCGAGAGGCCCGTCAAATATAAATGCACTTATTAAAATGATTGGCTTTTCCCTTTATTAAACCGAATTTATTTCTGCAATCGTTTCAATAGTTTATTGTTTTGCAGCGAACTTGATTTTTCAAACTCACCTGTACAGTCTAATTTCGGAATAAGAACGCACATATCTTGTGAATTCTCTACAGCGATGTAAAAAGCTTCGCTATACAAATTTACTGCCATTTGCAAAATAAAACACTTCAACATCCAAGCGTGTAATACTACAATTGAAGTCAACTCCTTATGCTGCAAAAAACATAAGATCAAATGAAATATCAATACTTAGCGTATAAAAAGACTGATTTTAAAGAAAAAGTATCAATGTGGAGACGAGCGGGTTGAGGTAACCACTGATTAATTGACAAGTCTGTATATTTGAAGATGTATAAAACATCTATTAGTATTGCCTATTAATAAAGATGTCGCAATTTTAATTGACATGATGATGTGATCTTAGTAATATATCAAGATAAAGACATTTGTAACTAGTGAGAAATGTTTAATTTGAGGAATTCTTTGAATGACAAAATGCAGCAAATCTAGTAAGGAAGGAAAATTAATATATATACGTACCCATTCCTGTACTTGTTTAAGCTTTTTATATAAATTAATCAAAAGTTTAACATAAACCAACGAATGAATTAAATTATTAAGCGTGTAATAAACAATCTGAAAAAAAAATACAATACATAAATATAACTTTAGCATCGCTGCCATAAAAAAAAAACAAATTGTTTGAGAGTAAAATACATTCCGAGACTAACCACTACTTGAAAAATATTTTTATAAATGTTGTAACTTTTTAATATTTGAACGTAGACTTTAAACATTTTTTTGCGACACACTTCATTTCGTCGATCAATAAATGAGTTCGAAACCTGATGATTCCACTGAATAACTTGATTTTCGAGCAACTTCATGTATCTGATTGCATGAATTAAATCAACGTCAAACATTATTGTGCACATTGTACATAAAATGAGATATAAAGGAAGGCCTCCACTCATAACTTGACTGTAGGTGAAGAATAAAAAAAAGACGCTAATAATGGTGATCATACTAATCCAATTATTTCTAGTAAATTTTTTAAAATCACTATTCAGAACCCGATGGGCTTTTTGAATTGTCAAAACCAGTGACATGTTCTCTTTTGATAGAAATATATTAGTAATAAAGTTGACCCAAAAACCGGTACAGTCAAAAATAACGTCCCAAAACGCGACCATGTTTTGCGTATAAACTGTGTTCAATTGATCTACTGTATTCAGTAACAAAACTGTAATCCGATAAACATACAAAGAAATTGGTAATGTTATTCCACAAAGCAACAAGAATTTGTGTAAGGCATCATTTGGAGTAAGGATATTGTTTTTGATGCAAAATTTAGGACTTAACACAACTGTTTGGGTAAGAATCAAAGGAAATAGCATCGTTTGCACATCTTTGTCGACGATATTATCCAAAAAATCTTCGTCTTTTCGAAAATACTTTACAATATTCCGTTTTATTTGTTTTATGACGGACACCATTTTGAACGAACTGACTGAACACAATTAAACTACGTTTTAGAATAAGAAAATGTGGAATATTTGTATTAGAAACACTTAATGAAATTGTTTTTGGTCGTGTATACGACAGTTATTTCACGTTATGACAGGCTATCGTTATTTAAACATCTTCATAACTAACTATAACAGGCATAAGAAATAACGTAAATATCTACATACATCAAATGTGTCCTTACTAAAAAGTATTACACAGTTAACGACTACATTGAAGATTAAGAAATTCGGTTTTAGGTTTTAGTTTTCAAGACATTGTGTCACCCTATTTTAAGTTGTTTAATGTAATTCTTGTTATTTGTATCTTGTACATAATAAAGATTATTCTATCTATAGATAAATAAATAATAATAATAAATAAATATCTTGGAACAACTCACACACGGCTATCTGATCCCAGGCTAAGCAGAGCTTGTGTTATGGTAACCAGACAACTGATATACATACTTATATAATTTATAAATACATACATATTATAGATAAATCACACCCAGACACAGAACAAATAATCATGCTCATCACACAAAGTTTGTCCGGGGTGGGAATCGAATCAACGACCTCCGGCTCAGCAGTCAGGGCCACTAACCACTAGACCAACAGGCCCGTCAAAATCTATCTATCTATTTTAGTTGCAGGGAGGTAATAACCTTTCATTAGCATCAGTTACGTTATTTTTACGGATCACAAATATTTAATATGATTGTTTTTATTTAAATAATACCGACTTATATATATATATATCTCTTTCTATTTACCTATTTAATCCCAATCATTAAACATCTATGAAATGGACAGTAGCATTGATCAGTAGCTTTTTTACTTGACGTTCAGTTTCCCTTAATTGATTTGACAATTACTGGGACTAGTAAAAATACTCAGCAACATTTTAAATTACAATCTTTATCTTCCTCCAGCCTACGCCAAGTACTATTGATAAACATTAAAATATATAATATATATAAACAACATACGGTTGTAATACGTTTAACTCAAGGTTGCAAAAAGTCGTTATTTACAGATCTCACAGATTCAGATTTCATTTCAGATTTACAGATTATTTATATGTATATAGAGATGTATAAATCTCAAAACATTCATGTTTATAAAGTAAGGTATATTTTCTAAGTACTGGCTCTATACCCAAACAGCAGACGACAACAGACGACAATCGTTATCGCTCAGCAGTCACTAATACATTTTCAACTTTATACCCTAGCGCATATAGTTGAAAATCTATTAAAGACTGCTGAGCGATAACGAACGAAAACGATATGTAAACGTCAATAGATTTTAACTATATATAAAGCTGAAAATGTATTAGTGACTGCTGAGCGATAATGATTGTCGTCTGCTACCGACTGCTGTTTGGCTAATAGGGCCAGGTCATTTATTTTATTGTAAGTATAGCGTTAATATTACTAAAATTGGGATTCGGTAAAAAAGTAAAACAACAAATGAAGAAAAATTTAAAGAAGAAAAAATGCATTATTTTCAGTATTACAGAAACTCAAACTGTAATATAATTATAGTGTAAGTAGTGATGAGGGCGCACAAGCGCAACGATAGCGCGGCGTCTATGATGAACAGGCCACACGCGTGCATCTTCTTGAACGAAGTTTTCTGAACTCTTTGGATATTCTTGCAGACTCTCTTTTGCGTATCTGGAAAAGTATAATATTATTTCAATAGTGTCCAATACAACAACATCTTCAGAATGTTGTTGGGGTTGCCTCGCTTCTGTAGTGCATCGGGGATGTTTGCGCTGTACCGCACTGATGGTTTTCATGCAGTTATCCGCAAGAAAACTGTATCCCTGATCTGTGCGTGGCAGCTGCAATGGAATTCTGAGGACTGTTGCAGATAGGATGTCTTCTCCACTATGGAGATGTCTTATCGAACGTGTAATTTAATGTTTTTGAATGTAACCTTAATTATTGTAGTTTGATTATTATTGTAGATATTTAATTTGATTCAAGATAATTTAATTTCATCTAATTTATATTGATCAAATTTAATTTAATTCAATTTATTTATTTTAAACTAATCTAATTTATTTTGTCTAATCTAATGTGTCTTTAATATGGATGGAGTTATCCGAAATAAATGTTTTTTTTTTTATTTATTTATTTATTTTAATAGTAACCGTATAAAGAAACGAGTAAATAAAGCCGTGATGTCTGGCAGGGAAGAATGGAAAAAGAACGACCTAATCGTAATACACGACACTAATCCAGATTATGAAATGACGAAGGCCTTTTATAAGTCTCTTTTTTCTGATTGCATTGGATACGAAATATCTGGTGAAGTAGAAAATTAATTACACCTAGAACAATTCGGTTCACCTGACCAAATGATGTCCAGTATGCTGGAATTTAAGTTTTAACTTAGACATATAATTTTTCATTAGTAAGTATTACAACTTCCATTAGTTTGTTTCTTTACTTTACTTATACAGGGTGGCCAGTTGATAGGCGTCCGTATCGCTAATAGATTCCACAAAAAATAATATCTAAAAATGATAGGAATAAAGAAATAAAAAATAAAAACCAATGTTAGGTGAAAATTTTGAAAATAGTACTTAAAAAAATTCTAGCTCCTAAACTACAAATAATCGCGGAACATACATGGGGGTAATTCCGGTACCCCTTAGCATAAGGCATCAAATTTTTTTTTTTAGACGCCTATCAACTGGCCACCCTGTATGTAAGATTTTACGAGGTTTTGAAACTAAACGGACCTTCATCGGCGCCTGTACCTTAGTATTTTTTTTAATAACTATTGTAATCTGAATGAACAATTAAATTAATTAACTATTTTGTATTCCTTTCGGCGGGACATTGTGTGGATCAATTTTTTTAAACAACTTCATAATATTGTTTTCACAAAATGAATAAATGAATGAATTTGAATATCCAAAGCTCAAACTCCTCTTCTTCCAAAGAAATAAAACCATGATCATCGTGACTTTGGTAGACGGTTTGTTTTACAGAAACCTGGGTTTAGTTACCTGAGCAACTACTTGAGTTCGCAAGTTGCACACAAACACTCTGGACTTCTCTCATGGCCGAAAAGAATTTCTCATTTTCCACGCATAAAAACGTAAGCAGGAGCATATTTTTGATAATCCATGTTAGAGATATAAATGATAACACAGCAAACTAGAATAAAGATTATTAATTTGAATAAGAAAATCAACAATCCATTTAAAGAGAAGGAAATTGAAGAGAAAGGATCAATGATTTAACAGATAATAAACAAAAGAGTATTATGTTCCTACTTGTGCAGTATTCACAAGTCACAAATAAAATATTCAATAATCCTCTAACAAATTATTAAACGGAAATCCAAGCTAGTACCTAAACTAAACATGCAAAATTTTGCGGTTTAAGATAAAGTTACTCTTACGCTAGTGTCACTCCCAGCGGTTACTTTTTTCATTTCTATTCGCATAGTTATGGAAATTAATGATTTAGAAGCCGTAGTTACAATATAGTACAGAATCTGAAACAAAACTCTAAAACATCTATATTTCAGTCGATAATCACATTTACAAAAAGTATATTAAACGCTCGTGCCTCTTCCTGTATGAGAAGTGGCTCTTGTCCAACATTGAGATAGTTATAGACTGGTATTATGTTAAACGCACCAATTGATTTGAGGTCTTCTCAAATATTTTATAGGCTTCTAAGATTTCTAAATAGACTTCGAGCATTGTTTTCCAATAATCATCGTTTTCTGAATTATCAACGCTTCCCGACATTTTCACACTTTTCACCCAACTTTTGAGAGGCTTCGTCAAGAGCTTCATGATACTGGTCGCGTACAAAATGTTCATGTCGAGGGTTAACCAAATTTGATTAGTAACAGTCAAGCCGAAACCCAAAAAATCAATGACGAAGTATGAGAAAGTAATCCAAGAAATATGATAAAAGTTTAAAATTAAAACATTCAACCAGTTGGAACAAATGAAATGTTTGAAACTTTCGTTTATTTTGAGATTAGTAAAGATAGCCTGAATTTTTTTGATGAATAGTACGTTGTTGTATTTCTGAGTGATATTAGTCCAGCAGTGTAAGAAATTACCAATGGCAAGCACAAGAAATACATAGATCTTAGCCCAATGTTGGATGTATTGGAAACCTGTGACATTCTCTGTGAATGTGAATCCAAATGTACTAAAATAGCAGAAACTCGTAAATATAAACGTGGCTGAAACGGAAATAATGTTATAGAAAACACCGTTCGTACTGACGATATTATCCTTAATTTTGTACTTGGAACAGAAGAAGACAGTTTGCATGAAATTAATTGGCCTCAAGGCTGACTGTAAGTCTTTACTAAGCCAATTGTTAGTTGGTAATCCACTATTTTGAGGAGTTGATTCACATTCCGTTTCAATAATGAAATCGTTTCTTTTTAATTCTCCTTCGTCTCTGTTAGTTGGACCCACGATATATGAAGATGAAGGCATGTTAGTTACGTTATGTAGTTGAAGTTTGATTGGTGTGCGCGTTCGTCAATCAATAGTTTTTTTTTTGTTGTTTGGATAACTTATCATATTAATTTAATTGTGTAAACTTCCTTCCAATGTTATTATTATCTTCAACGTCAACGACGTTAATGTGTCAACTTATGTTATTTCTACTTTGTTTTTTTTTCACATTTGTAATATGTACAGTAAACCTTAAGGATAATCTATTTATATATGCATATTTGTATGTAACATCGTTACCTTCATCAAATCAACCGAAAACAAAAACTCTGCTGAAAAAATGCTTCCTAGAGAACGGCGAAGCTACCAGACACCGGAAGTCACCCGGTTTTGATATAGACTTATGGTATAGACAAAAATTCTGTTTATGTTAGGTTTAGATATTGTATTGTATAGTGGGTTCATATTATTTTGTTTTAGTATTCGTAACTACATTTATTTTAGTAAGAAGTTCCATATAATAAGCAAGTTACCGAAACAGCTGCGTTGAAGGCGGCAAAGGGTATTTCGAGTAGCAATACCGTCAACGAAAGTAAATTAGAATTTTTTTAAACCCTCGAAGAACTTCGTTAATCAAACTTTTATAATTTAGGCAGGCTAAAAGTCGTTTAGAAGAATTCAAAAACCCCAGATGTGAATGAGACTGTTTTCAAATTGTATCATGATGATTATGATATGTTTATGTGTAAGTAATAATAGGTTAAGGCACACACACATATTTTTCTCGTACTTTCTCACACATTACCGTCTACATTTCGTTCTCATATCTCCTCCTTCTTCTTTGCAGGTCTGGTGGCAGAAGTTTCTTAAGAACTAAGCAGTACCAGACAAAAAACATATAATATTTGAGTACAAAGGTACTCAAATATTATGGTATGATTTTTTTGTCTGGTCTACTGTGTGAACATAAATTATTAAATAAATGATTTTACTAAAATTGTCCTCTTCTTTATCGTGTGCCTAACCCGTTATCAGAGTTTTTATGCAGCCCATTGACCTCTGATTTAGCTAAAGATGCAATCGGGAAATATCTTCTTCAACGAAGCAGGTGCAATTAATACGCACGTTAATCTGAAAAATCAGAGGTGTCTGGAGTTGAAAATCGAGACTTGGCAATTCAATGGCCACACAACTAGACTATCGCTGCTATCATTGTTGATATGTTGTAAATATTTGTAAGATTATGGAAACTGTGCAAACAGATAACTTTTGAAAGAAAATTCCTGACCCCTGCCCAGAACTGCTTTACGGTTCAAACTAACTTCTGCACCGCCATCAATTCAACGACACAGTTGGTGTTGTGGCTGAGTGGTTCGACTGCTGCGCTGCGTGGATTCGATCCCCGAACAAATCACAGAACAAATATTTGTATGACTTACAAGTAGTTGTTTCGGGTCTGGCTGTTGGTGTGAGTTTGAAGTTGAGTGTAAACGCACCCACGATACAGGAGAAATTCCTAGTGAGGGGCAAAGGGGAAAAGTTTAAAAAAATAGTTTTGGGCACAAATAAAACAAACAAGATAACATTTTCTTCATTTTTAAGTTTATTGAGTTCAATATTGTGAACACTCAAAATCATAAACCAAATCTTAATCCGAAACAGGGACACGAAATAAACAAAACTAATTCTTCTTCTTGAGATTTAAGTAATAAAATTACTTCAATGAGAGTTTTACAGAAACTCAAACTGAAGTATAACGATAGTGTAAGTAGTAATAAAAGCACACAAGCGCAACGATAACGCGGCGTCTATGATGAACAGGCCACACGCGTGCATCTTCTTGAACGAATTCTTTTGAAATCGTTGAATATTCTTGCAGACCCTTTTTTGCGTATCTGCAAATATTACATTTATATTTTTTTTTGTGAAGAAGTACAAGAAATATAAAGTAGAAGTATGTACTTCTGTTATTCTATGCCATGCACGCCATTGACTCTTTGAAATTATTAATGCTAAAATTATATGAAACTAGCTGTTCCCCGCGAAAACCCACGCTGCTCAGCACCTGTTGCTCGTAGCGTGGTGTTATATAGCCTATAGCCTTCCTCAAGAAATGGACTATCCAACACTAAAAGTATTTTACAAACAAACAAACTTTTCAGCTTTATAATATTAAAATTATAATATTAAATAATATAATATAAAGTATAGATGAATTATGTATTTGGTAATATAGCTGTTGGTATTCTAAGGTTGGGCAAGGACCCCAAGCAGGGGCTCGAAGAGTATTTTTAGGAACAAATACGTGTTTTTACATACCGTCTCGAGAAATAGTAGGCGAGTTACTAGGTATTCATATGTCTAAGAAATAAATTGAAAATGCTATACTGCCATCTTAAGAAAGAAGGGCACAACTAACATTTTTATCGAAAACGAGTTATATACATATTCGGAATCAGGAAAAAAAGGCCTATCTGCCTAATTTTTTTGTGTATTTGTAACTACAGGATAAGTTGTATCATCATAGCAAAACGAAAACATTTTTTCTTCAAATAAAAAATAACTTAGGTTTGAAAAAACAAGGAATCGTTATTAAATTAAGTGTCCATAGTTTTTTTGGTTTTGTTTTCAAAAATTATCGTTTTTTATCAATGACTAAGAAGTACGGGTTTTCTTATAGATTTTAATTTAACTTACTTGAACAGCTGCCTGAATTTGTGAGCTCTATACAAATACTCTGAACTTCTCTCATAGTCGAGAAGAATTTTTCACTCTCCACGCTCAAAAGTATTAGTAGGAGCATGTTCTTAATTATCCACGTTAAAGATACAAATGACACGAAGGCAAACTATAAAAAAAGAAAGTAATTATGGCCACGTACTTGATGATTTCCAGATAGAGTTTTAACTAAATACAGTATAATCCTGCCCATTTTTGGCCAGGGCAGCCAATGTCTGCGGAATTACCATCATTAGCATCTACGCGAGGGATATTTTAGTGCAAAAGTAGTGCGCAGACACACGACTTCTACGCTGAGTGTCGCGGGTTTGATCCCCGCACGGAACAAATATTTGTTTGACCTACAGATAATTTGTTTCGGGTCTGGCTATTTGTGCATGTGAGTTTAAATGTTCGTAAACGCACCCACGATACAGGAGACATTCCTAGTATGGGGCAAAGTTTTAACAAAAATGACACAGATCCACTCTTTGTTCCCTCACTCTCATAGTCCGATGAGCCAGCAAACCGAAAAGACCGGAGAGAGATCAGGCAGGACCAACGGCATAACGTGCTTTCCGAAACACGGGTATCTTACCGCCAACCTACAAACTCCGGGCTGTTACAGAGAAATTCCTGATCGAGCAACCCAAGTCAAGTGTTTAACTGAGGTTGTATTTGTAGGGAAATTTAAAAAAATACTACATTAGAGAGTACAAAAATGAATACAGCTCCATCTATGACCCAACTGAAGAACTAACATAAATCGAATCGCGCTTAAAAGTTAGCCGCACCGTGACCACACTTTAAAGTCTATTCAGACCTAAGCGGTATTAGCTACCGTCTGCGTCAGAGAAAACCCAGTGGGTATGCGGTAATATTACTATTCACACCGAAGCGGATTTCGCTATCCTTGTGGGTAGAATAACGCGCGGTAGCTATTCAAACCTAAGCGGTATTCGCTACCATCTGCGGCAGAGAAAACCGCGGTACTTGATACTAAATACCTGAGCGAAACCCGCGCGGTATGTACCTCTACCCACAGCGGCAGCGAATGCCGCTTAGGTCTGAATAGGCCTTTACTGATATATTTAACTTATATTAGATTGCATTTAGGTCTAGGTACTTTTATTTTCTTTAATATGGTAAGGATAGACAGAATGTAACATTTCTAGGATAAAATGTAGATTGAATCGTTCTTACATAACCGTTACTCGCAGTAGTTGTTTTTTTCTTCTCTATTCGCAATATTATACAGATCAGTGGCTTGAAGGTGTTAAGTGCTATATAGAACAAAATCTGAAACAAAAAGAACTTAATAATGATCATTGGACTGTCGATATAAACTGTTAGATATAACTGTTATACAGGGTGGCCAGTTGATAGACGTCCAAAGAAAAAAATTAGATGCCTTATGCTAAGGGGTACCCGAATTACCCCCATGTATGTTCCGCGATTATTTGTAGTTTAGGAGCTAGAATTTTTTTTAAGTACTATTTTCAAAATTTCCACCTAACATTGGTTTTTATTTTTTATGTCTTTATTCCTATAATTTTTAGATATTCTTTTTTGTGGAATCTATTAGCGATAGCAATAGCTAAAAAAATTAAATTTTTTCTTTGAACGCGTATCTACTGGCCACCCTGTATACTGTCTATATATAAATCAATTCAAACATTAACTTACCAAGTGATGAAAAGTCTTTGCAAACAATTTATAGGCTTCTAATATTTCCATGTAAACTTGGAACATTTTTTTCCAATAATCGTCGTTACGTATGTTCTCAAAATATCTTGATAGTTTAACATTTAACACCCAACTTTTCAGAGACTTTCTTAAGAGCTGCAAACTTCTCGTAGCATACAAAGCATTTAAATCAAAGCTTATCCAAACATAAGTAGTGATACTTAAGCCCACTTTAAGACCCATAAACTCAATAACGGTGCAGGCAAAAATAACCCAAATAATATGATAGAAATTCAGTGCTACAACAGAAACCCAGTTGAAAAATACCATACGCTTCAAAATTTCATAAATTTTAAGGTGTGAACAGATAGCCTGAGTTTTTATGGCAAACAGAACATTGCTGTGCCTATGAATAATATTACAGCAGCAGTTCAAAAGGCTACCCGTGAAAAGCAATGAAAACATAGAAATCTTAACTGATTGTCGGTAATATTTGAATCCTCTCTCGTCATAACTTACTGTAGATGTAAACGTGAAATAATAGCACCCAAAAATTACAATAAAAAAAGAAAAAATAGAAACAATATTATAGAAAATACTGTTTGTCTTTATCATATTGCCCCGAATCTTGTACTTCGCACATAACAAAACAGCTTGCATCAAATTTAGTGGTTTTAAGGCTGATTGCAATTCTTTCCCAAGTATATTTGTACTTGGTGATTTATTACTTTGAAAGGTCGCGGTAGGTTCTGTATCAACAAATAAGTCGTTTCCACATAATCCTTGTTCATATCTATTAGTTGAAGAAACAATGTAAGAAGATGAAGCCATGACTGTCACAGACGGTAGTTACCACTCGATTGGAGACTTATATTGTGTATTGCAAATCAATATAATTTAATGTGTATAATATGTATTAAATGACAATCAATTAATGATGTCACATCATACAAATTAAATTGAATGCTTATATACCATTCAAAAAAAATATGCTCAACTTTTGTATAGACATAATAAAAATACTAGTGTTGACATTTAACATTTGTAAGTTACTATAGATTCCATATTGTGCACGTTGGGCGCGGACGGTAGCATTCTCCGGGGAATGGGAAGAAATTCCTATCCCTTGGGGAAGATCACTGTCCGTGGCAAATATTCTGACAGTGGAGGGGTCCAACCTGGACCACTGGGGCGTTGTTCCGCGTGACCCTCTGAAAAGCAGAGGGCACAGTGGAGGAGCAAAGGTGGGCTCGATGTGCACTCACCCTGCTTCGAGCTGACAGAGGAGGCACTCCTTCTCTGTGCCCGTCGATCTCATTGCCCCAAACCGGAGTGTCGTGGATCACGTCTCGTGCCTACGATTGGGACCGAGGGTCTTGGCTTAACTGCCCGGACCGCGAGGTATAAAACCTCTACAAAAAGTCACCCCGAATCTCAAGCGGCGGCGCACCGCGAGCAGATGAATGGCTGACGGGTATTATTATGAAACCATCAGCCGTTAGTGCGTCCCCCGCCAGGGTACCAGCCAACCCTCGTGTCGGGACCGTCTGGGGGTACCCCACTAAACTGCACGGTAGAAAGTGGGAGACAGGGACCACACCCTCCAAATGAACAAGAAGAAACGAACAAGACGACTTGCAAGCAAATACCTTACGGCGGTACCAGCTGCTCAGCAGCTGGAGAATTCGCCACGGTCCCTTCGGAATCTTCAAGCCTACTGCATTCTGGGGGGGGGGGGGCAACAAACGTCTTTTGCTTGCCATTGGCAATTAGAGCCGAGGAGGCTCAAGGAGATCACGGTCTGTCGAAGACCTGATCTTCGATCAGGTACCCGACCCGGATCGGGTGAAGGAAATAGAGAGAAGAGGGATGCGGAGTCGAAGTCCGACGCGCTCGTCCTGGCACAGGGTGGGTCGCACCAGGCAGCGGTCAACATAATGACACGCGGGGTTGCGATAGTCGCGGATAGGATCCGGCTACTAGGTCTCGAGGTGGCATTGCACAAATCCGAAGCCATGGTTTTTCATGGCCGCAGAATACGCTACCGTAGGGATCCCATCTGACGGTAGGAGGGGTTCGCATCGGCGATGAAGTATCTGGGAATCGTCCTCGACAGCCATGGGATTTTCGCGGAGCATTTCTGACGTTCGGCTCCTAAACTCGAGCGGCCCGGAGCTGCTTTTAAGCGGCTCCTGCCCAATCTGAGAAGGCCAAACGCCTCCTGTCGTAGATTCTATGCCGGAGTAGTGCAGTCAGTGGCACTTTACGGGGCCCCGGTATGGGCGCGTTTTAGAGCACAGTAATGCTAGCGAAGGAGGTGGCCGGGCGTTTGAGGGAGAGAACCTCGAACCAACTCAGCCGAAAATTAAGTTATTTCCTTGCGATTTTACCCTATCTCTGATATTATCTGAACAAACGACGAAAGGCTACATGTGTACTACGTTAGACGAAACTTAAGTAATACATGCATTGAAAAACCGTACAGCAATAAATTGCAACATATAACAATTATTTAATCGTATGAACTTCTTATGTATCTCTATGTAAATTTTCTTGGCTATACAAGGTTGCCGAATATAAAGCTGTTAACAAGAACAGCTGCACTCAGCATACTAATTATTAGAAACTGGGTAACACGCAACTTAGAATCGTCGAAATATGCAACATAAATGCTTCAAAAATGCAACAAAAGTGCCAAAATGCGCAGCATAAAAGTTACGATACAATGTTTATCTCACTAACTACATTTTTATTTTTTATCTTAAAACGAACGGTATTAACAGTACTTGTCCCAAATGATGAATGAATGAATGGTACGATTGAGCCTTCATTTAAGTGAATTATTATTATTATTACTTGCAAACGATCGTTCTACATCCACTTCTTTCATACAAATTTTGAAATGATGCATCAAATTGAACTCTATTAAAGCATTACAATATCGGTTTTTTAATTCCTCAATCAAATCAGATGATTTTAACTTATCTAAAGAGAAAAATATAAATCTACAGTACGGCCAACGAGAAGCGATACGAAAGGCCAATAGCCGCGTACCCACCTAGCGCACAGGCTCGCGCGGCAGCCTCGGTGTCCGGATCGCGAGCGATGGCTCCCTCGACAGCCTCAGTAGTTTTGTTCAATTTACACGAGGCCGCCTCGCGAGGCAGGCTGAGCCATCATAAGTCCGAGAGTATTCGTAATGGACAGTCGTGTATTTTCAGCTGCAGCTATTTTCCTAGCTGCTTATTGTTTAAAGAAACGAAAACAGTCACGTATCAAGAAAAAACTTAGACGCTTCTGGATTGACTCCTCCTGACTGCCCGTGTATCAAAAGTACACAAGACAAACACGGCAAGAAACAAAACTTGAAGTAGCTTCGCGCGCGAGCCAAAACATAACCGTCCCCACCTAACGCACAGCGCTCACTGAGGCACCTTTGAGCGCGTCAAGTTTACCGACAACAGATGGCTCGGGGCCGAGCCGTGCTCGGTCGAGCAAACGCGCGCCCGAGGCAGGCCGAGGCACGTCCACACCAGCCGAGGCATATGGCTCGCGAGGCTGCCGCGCGAGCCTGTGCGCTAGGTGGGTACGCGGCTATTAACGTAAAGAAAAACTGTGGTGTTCACAATCTAATATTTAGCTCTTTCCATCTTGTGCCTTTGTCGTAATGTCTCGTTCTCCCGGCAAAAACATGACAACGTTAAGACGGGTTCGCCAACATTCGGGCGGCCATTTTAGATGGGGTTTTAGGATGGGTTTTGTTTACATTTGGTATCGCTTCTCGTTGGCCGTACTATAAGTAGCAGTGAAATCAAAGATTTAGATTTATAAAAACTCAAACTGTAGAATAACGATAGTGTATGTAGTGATGAGAGCACACACGCGCAAGGGAAGTTCAGCGTCAACAGTGAACAGACGACACGCGTTCATCTTCTGGAACGAGGTAGTTTCAAGTCGGAGGATATTCTTGCAGATTCTTCGTTGATGTTCTGAAAATGTTTTTGTTTTATTTTAGAATGTATGCCTGTTTTCATTTAGCTAAAAAAAAGAAATACAAGTTTCATATTCTTTGCAACAAACATTTTCGTGTATTACCCATAAAATGGGTGTGTCGCCATAAGGGCTCTCCACAACGATCGATTTTTTTAAGTCAAAAATGTTATCGTTGTACACTATGCGTACGTTTTGTACCGGACTGTCACCGTCCTCGGCCCTGTGTTGCCATGTAGGTTTCCTCTTTTTACTAGTAGTAGTAAATTTAGTTTTAATTTTAAGCGTGTATTTACCTGATGAAAACACTCGACTTTTACAATGCCCTTACGGATCGGACAGTTATTTTCTTACCGGAGTGCCATGTAGTAAATGAGAGAAAAAAATTGTAAAAAGAGAGTAAACATAAATAAATATTAATAGACTTTTGTGGCATCACCTGAGCAACCTCTCGAGTTTGCTAGTCGTATACAAATACTCTGAACATCTGTCATGGCTGAATAGAATCTCTCGGTCTCCAGAGTCAATAAAATCAGTACTAGCATGTTCTTAATAATCCATGTTAGAGATATGAATGAGAGCAAAGCATACTGAAATAAATACAATTTATTATTTGAAAAAAATAAATTAACGAGTAAAATATTAATAAAAGAAAAGGAACTGGTAACTATCAAAAGAATCGAAAATATAAGCTTTTTTATATGTCAAAGGAGAGGCTGAGATGCTATACCAAATAGTGGCATCAATACTCGACTCTCGACATAAAGATAAACCAATGAGCTTCTAGCTTTTATGGATCAGCATTTTATGGATGAGCAGCGTCACACACGGTCGGTTAATGTGAGCACAAATAATTAACTAAAAGCAGTTGTGTATCTTACAATAGCTTCATTTCCTGTTGTTACTTTTTTCATCTCTATACGTATCACTATAGAAAACAAGGATTTTGTTGTTGTATGTATAGTATAAAATAATACCTGAAAAAAGAATAATATTATCAATTTACATATTATACTATAATTTTAACCTAAAAAGTTTAAAAATGTTAACATAAAACAGAAAAGTAATCTCAAATAATTTATCTTGGTATTTATATTAGACATGTGAGATAAATTGCCTTCTTTGGAGGATGAGGGGGAGATCGGAAAATAAAACTTGTTGCGAAGACCACAAGAACCATGAGAAAAAGACAGGAAGATTCTAATGATGAAGCTTACAATGAAGAATTCGATTAAAAATACCATTTGATGAATCGTCTTTCCAAGCAGTTCATATGCTTCCAATATTTCCATATAAATATCAAACATGTTATTCCAATAACGCTCGTTTTCTCTATTTTTAGTGCATCTTGACATCTTCACATTTTTAATCCAATTGTTGAGAGGCTCCGTTAAGAGCTTCATCATTTTCGCAGCATACAATATAGTCATATCAAAGGAAACAAAGCAATATGACATAATACTAATACCAATCCCAATGACGTTCAGTTCGTAGTTGTAATAGGAATAAAACATCCAAAGAATTTGAAAAAAATTCAAAGCCACGACACAAATCCAGTTAGAAAAGATGAAACGTTTAAAAGCATCGTTGATCTTGAGATTTCTGGAGATATTCTGGATTTTTAAGACGAGTGCCACGTTATTCTGCTTCTGGATGATATTAATGCAAATATTTAAAAAGCTCCCGACAAAAAGTAAAAGATATACATAGATTTTATTTAAATGCTGAAAATATTCGAAACCTTTTAAATGGGTCGTGAATGAAAATCCAATCATGAAATAAAAGCAGATGCCTAATATTGTTAGCGTGGCAAAGACTGAAAAAATGCTATATTGAATACTACTAGGACTTATTTTGTGATCCCAAATCAAGTACTTAGCACAGAAAAACAAAACTAGCATGATGTGCATTGGTATTAGAGTCGACTGTAAGTCCTTTTCAAGAAAATTTTTACTTAATGAAAAAGTATCATGAGACGTTTCTAAAAGAACTATATTTTCTTTTAATTTTTTTTTATCTTTGTCAGTAAAAGGCATGTCTACCACAGAAGGCAATGCCGACATGATTAAGGTATGTGTTTAATATTTGATTGCTTTGTAATTTGAATAAAACACAATAGTTAGTCGCTTATATACCAGTTATTCTAATATTTATGGTGAGTGATGTTTGCATTTTGATGAATATTATAAAACACAAAGACAAATGACTTTACGTTTCTTTTCCCAGAGAGTTAGGCAGAAACTAGAGAAGGTTATCTGCTACGCCATACATATACTCAATTAACCTTTTCCTACGTCTTCTTCTTGCTTTCTTCTTTTTGAATAAGCCACTAAGCTGTTTGAAGATCGTGAGATGCCTGAATATCTTCATCGTGTGGCTGGGGCATATTTGACTGACAGAACCTTCATCTACCCCGGTCACCAGAGAGTGGAACCGGCGACAGATTTTGTGCTATTGCTCCTGTGGAACATCGGTTACGGCTGGGTGCTGCGCGTCGAAATCCCCAGTGGCGTCAGCGTGGTTTGCTACGCTGACGACACGCTTGTCCTGGCACATTGTGGGGGGAAGGGGGGTTCACATCAGCGTCGATTCGACGATGCATTACCTGGGAATAGTCTTTTCTGTCCTTGGAATTTCGCGGAGCATTTTAGAAGTTTGGCGGCTGATTTTAAGCGGGTCTTGCAATCTGATGGAGCCAAACGCCTCCTTCTTTACGCTGGGGTCGTTCGGACCATGGTCTTTTATGTGGCACCTGTGTCAGCGCGTTCCTTGTGGCCGCTTACTACCTAAACGCAGCCCAAAAAGTGGTAGCCATAAGGGTAATCCAGGACTACCGATCCTGTTGAGGCGGCGAGCTTGCCCGATTGCCACCATGGGATTAGAAAGCGATAGTCCTGGGTGCCTGTACGAGTGGCGCACGGAGTCACTACACCGGAGGAAAACACCTTAGCGCAGAAAATCGCTACAGCAGACAGACCTCCGGTGTGATCCTCATTATGGTGGCATGGAAAGGGCAGTGCACGCAACAACAGAGGTGATAAGTAACCTCTTTTAAGGAGTGACTGGAGAGACGCCAAGGCACTTTCGCTGCCCAGAATTCAGCCCAGTCCAAACTACATTGTTTAATTTGGACTGGGCTGCGAAAGTGTTCCTTCGGCTGGCGCAGGTCTTTAGAAAGTTCCTGCACATAATCGAGCAAATGGGAACGGCCGGATGCCACCACGAATTTTTATTTTCAATTGCATTTTGAAAAAATGAGGATACAGTTAATCAGATGAAAACCACGGTAACAGAGGGAAAGAATAGACTATTCTTACAAATGACAAGATAATTCTTTCTGTGTAGAAGGTAGACATTCTTATTTCTGCTGAATAAATGTTAAGCAAAAAGAGCATTATTCGAGTTCTTAGGAATGTAACTACTGGAGGCCAAGCAACACATTGACTAGCATTCCAAAGTACTCTGTTTATTTTATTTTTGGATATTTTCTTTTTCATGACAACATACGGGCAACCTGAGCAACGAGAGGAATAACCAGCTCGGGAAGAAGCCGCAGTAAGGTCAAAGAAGATTCCAGATTTCGATCTGACACTTATCACTCATCAAGCGAAGAACCGTCGGAGACGTTCACAGATGAAGCGACAGGTTGTTCTTTGAACCGTTTCTAATTAAATGTTTCAAAAGCTTTCTAAACTATATTATTCAGGGGTTATTGACAGCAAAAAAAGCTAAGGTGTCAGAAAATATTTTATTAGACCACAAAAAACAAAATACAGACTACAGGAATTCGAACTGTAGAATAACAATGGTGTAAGTAGTAATGAGAGCACACACACTCATCGGAGTCGCAGCATCTATGGTGAACAGGCCGCACGCATTCATCTTCTCAAAAGAGGTAATTTGAACTCGCTGGATATTCTTGCAGACTCGTTTTTGAGCATCTTTAACAAAATTAAGAGTATTTTTTTATTGAAGGATTAGAGAGGGGTCTCAATACCAGGTTTCCCAAAATATTTAAAAAGAAAACGCTATAATTTATTTTTTAGTCGGGCAATATTGCGATCAGTAACAGAGGTAAAATTCAATTTCATACAAAACAGCGGATTATGTTAAACTCCTATGTTATAGAGGTTGACCTTATCAAGAGAATCACGTTATTTACCTGAGCATCCTCTTGCATTTGTCAGTTGTAAGCAACTAGTACTGACTTTCCTCATTGCTGAGTAGAATCTCTCCATATTCACACTCAAAAATATAAGCAAAAGCATGTTCTTAATAATCCAGGTTAAGGACAAGAATGATAACACAGCAAACTGAAATAAATACATACACATCTTAAAAATATAGAAGAACTCTGCTTAACTTGCGTTAAATTCGGGGTAACACACTTCTCCTTTCCTGATTTGCAGGTACCTGCTACCTGTAGTTTTTGCCCTTACGCCTTATTGATTGTAATAGCAAAGCTAAGTTTTCCCTTTTCTTCCATCTTTCTCCCTCATATGTCACTTTAAAAAAATTGCCTTAAAAAAGTTAGCCTATGTCCGTCTCCAGGGTCCCACCTTTCTCTGTACCACAATTCATCAAAATCGGTGTAGCCATTAGGGCGTGAAGACAAACAAACAAACTCACTTTCGCTTTTATAATATTAGTAAGGATTAGTTTGAGACGAGAACGAAGAAATGAATAAGAAAATTGTAAAAGTATTGGGATAATAAAATTCCATACAATGCCTGGTAGTTTTTAAATTTAAAAGGTAATTTAAACTTTTTAACTACGAACTTACGAGGGTACTAGTTTCAATCTCATGGTTTACTTTCTTCGTTTCAATACGAATTGCTATACCACTCAACGATTTGAATGTTGTTTGTATGATGTAGAATAAAACCTGAAACAATAACAATATAATATACAAAATAAAGTACGTAAAAAGAAAATAATCTGCATCTAAATAAATAGTATTCTATGACTTTTTGACACTGAACAAGTACCAAGCGATAAAACGTCTTTTTAAAATATTTCATAAGCTATTTGTTTTCGAGAACTTATAACTGAACTAATACTAATTAAATAGAAGAAATCTAAAAACAAACTACATTTATTCCCAAACTATCTGAAACATTAAAAAAAACTGACATAGGTAGACAAATGTTCTTTAATTCATTTAAGACTGTATGAGGATATGAAAATTATCTTACCAAGTGTTGAAATGTTTTCTTAAATATTGCATAAGCTTCTAATATTTCCATATAAACCTCAAAAATTGTATTCCAATGGAATTCGTTTTCTGAATTTATCACATACATCTGAATATTTCTGACCAATTTCTTCAAAGGCTTTGTTATAAGCTTCAAGTGTGTACTGGCACACAAAACATTGATGTCAAAGATAATCCAAAAATAGGCCCCGAAATTAACACTGCGTTTAGAATAATTGAAGACGAAATAGGAATAAAAAATCCAAACAACATGAAAAAAGTTTAATGTTATAACGCTAACCCAATTAACAACGAAATGTTTGAAACTTTCGTTTATTTTAAGTATTCGATAGACATCTTGGATTTTTATGATAAATAATAAGTTGTTGTACTTCTGAACTATATTCGTGCAGCAGCTTAATAAGCTACCACAGACAAGTAAACAATAGATATGCATTGAAAACAAATGTAGGAAATATTTAAATCTTTCATCAGGAACTGTGGTAAATCCAAAAACGAATTTAAAATAGAGAACCATACATGTCACTGTAAAAAAGATTGAACCTAAGTAATAGAAATTACATTTGGTCGAAATTACGTTGTTTTGAATTTTGTACTTTGCACAGAAGAACAATGCTTCCATCACGTTAACTGGTTGTAATACATTTTGTATGTCTTTCACAAGAACATTTTTATGCAACAAGTCACTGTTTTCATTGGCTGTCGTTGGTTCCACTTCAACCATACAATCAATTTCTTTTAGATCATTATTTATATTGGTTGCAGACATGTCTGCTACATAACGGTAACTTAACGTTTATAAGAGTGCGTGGTGTCTGGTCAATAGATTTTAATTTGTTATATGCATTATTAAAATGTTTATCTATTTCGGAGGTACGAGTACCGAGGATAATAACTTAATTACAATGACACTCACTACTTAAATATCTTCAATGCAAAGAATTGAACCGACATAGTCGCTCGATTGCGTCAGTATAAGGTCACTTAGTAATTCTCGTTCGTTTTATTCTCATCAAAAGCGTCTAGGGATCAAGTACTTTTTTAATTAGAAAAAGAACGTAATTTTTACACTAGTAATTATTTTGCTTAGTTAGTCTAGCAAACTACCTAATTCTTATTCTTATTTTATATTTAAATTAACAACTTATCCTTTCTTTGTTGATGTTGTAGACTTCTACTGACTTAAACGCACCCATGTTCTTTCTATTGCCTTTTACGTTCCGGGGCCGCGGTATCTCTTTCGAACAACCCGCAACCCCGGCAGGCGGAGGCTCTGGCAAGCCCCTCTGCTTTGCTGAAATCTCTTTGAGGCGCGCGTGAAACACGAACGCGCCGTCGACACAGCACCTTTGTAGCCTTGGGGCTTATTGGTTTATAGACCGTCATGCCTCCCTTATGATTACGTAAAGTGCCTGTTAGTATGGTTGTAAGGCTTGTGACCTTACAGTAAAAACCAATCAATAACCACTTCCAACATAAACGCTTCATATTTTATTTTTGTGTTTAGAAAAATAGTCCAAAATGTCCTTTATAAGAAAAAAACAACGGAATGTTGTGAAGTATTTTCGAAAAAATGAAGTTTTGTTGGATAATATCGTTGATAAAGATATGCAGGCGATGCTTTTACCTTTGACCCTGACGCAAACTGTTTTGTTATGTCCAAAATTTCGCATAAAAAATGACATCCTTTATCCAAATGATGTCTTTTATAAAATTTTGTTGCTGTGTGGAACACTGTTTCCTATTTCATTTTATTGGTATCGGATGTCAAATATGTCACATAATAAAGTAGTAGAATGGAGGATAGTTAATATGCAAAAAATCGCCGTATATTGGGACGCTATCTTCGACTGTTCCGGTTTTTTATTTACCTTGATATTTAATCTTGTTCTATCGAAGAAAAATATTTCATTTGTATTGACTATTCAAAAAATCCATAGAGTCCTCAATTGTGAAGTCATTTTCAAAAGTTTTACTAGAAACAATTGGATAAGTATGACCATCGTCTTTTGCGTCATAGTTCTGTTCTTTACTCACAGTCGAGTTTTGCTTGCAAATATACCACTCTATGTCATTGTATCTGCAATAAGCCCAATAGTTTTCGATGTTGATTTAATTCATGCAATCAGGTATATTAAGTTTCTAGAAGATCAAGTTGTTCAGTGGAATCATATGATTTTGAACTCATTCGTTAACCGACAAAACGAAGTGAGTCGTAACAGATTGTTTGAAGTCTACGTTCAAATTTTGAAATGTTACAACATTTATAAAACGATTTTTCAAGGTGTGGTAAGTTCCAGCATGTACTCTATCTCTATCCAATATGATTTAAGGCGGCGACATTTAACGTTTAAAACAAATATTATTATTTTTCAGATCGCTTACTATACAATAAACAATTTTTTTCATTCGTTGGTTTATGTTGAACTTTTGATCCAATTCATTAAAAAACCTAAACGAGCAGAAGACTGGGTACGTAAAAGAATAATTTAAAAAAAAGTGTGTGTGTGTCAGCTCCGACTCACGACTGGAGTTTACTCCTTAAGTACGAGTATCTAACCATACGCAAAAAGAGTTTATTCAACTGAAAAAAGATTAATATCATATGAAAGGGTAAATTCACAAATTAATGAAAAAAAATAGCAATATAAATACATCGACACTGATAGAAACAAACAAGCCCAATAACATATAGTATATAGGTATAGTCGCCTATACAGCATACCATATGTACGTCTTAATACACTCACAGCCAAATTAGAAAGTTGCGCACTAAAGGTGCGCACCAAAAACGTGACACATTTTCGTTACTTTAGTAAGTTTCACCCCTCGGATTTTTCTCATATCGGGCGCCTTATATATGAAAATCGATTCTTAAGGAGTAAACTCCAAAAAATTATAAATGTAATATTTGCAGATAAAAAATATTACAACAAAAATTACATCTGGTTCTTTCTATTGTGCAATTTTGACGTCTGCTAGGATTTCGCTTCACAATTCATCGTCTTGTCTTCTACTTCAATTCTCTCATGCGTATCGCTGTCTTTTATCTCTTGAAAGAATCATTACTATTATTACTACTACTAACTATTCTATCACCGCTATACGTAATCCGTCTTTAAGAGGGTCTTAACTTAAAGGTTAAGATGCAATATGCGATGAAATTTAAACCATATACTGAAGTTTATGGACCCTTTGTGCTGTGAAAACCAACCGTCTAATGCCCCGTTCCAATAAACAAAAACGACTCGTTTTCCTTAGTTGTATTTTGACATAAGTCTCATAGAACTTATGTCAAAATACAACTATCCGTAAGGAAAACGAGTCGTTTTTGTTTATTGGAACGAGGCATAAGTCTACACAGTCAAAAGTAATGGCTGTTTATGTCGCATGTTTGTACGGAACCCTCAGTGAGTCTGACTCGCTCCTGGCCGGTTTTAATTCGGTTATCCGTATTTTTCCTAAGTAGCATTCCGAATTTTAAAACAAATATACGTAAAGTACACCATCATCATCATCTGTTTGATCAAATGCTTCTTTTTACAGTTCATAGTTTTGTCATCTACCGTCGGAATATACGCTTGGATGTTGAAGTGCCTTATTTTGCAAATCGTACTAATCTTCTATATCGAAGCTTTTTACATGGCTGTGGAGAGTTCTCAGGACACATGCGCACTCATTCTAACATTAGATAGTACAGGTTCGTTTACAAAAACAAGTTACTTGAAAGGGTTTGTATAAATCCTTACTAATATTATAAAAGCGAAAGTGAGTTTGTTTGTTACCTCTTCACGCTTTAATGGCTAGACCGATTTTGATGAATTTTGGTACAGGGATAGTTGGGAACCGGGAGACGGACATAAGCTATTTTTTTAAGTGGGATATAAGGGAGAAAGAGGGAAAAAAAAGGAAAGCTTAGCGTTGCTATTACAAACCAATAAGGCGCAAGGGGAACTGTGGTACCTCGAATTTAACGCGAGCGAAGCCGCGGGCAAAAGCTAGTTTGTAATAAAAAGGGAATCATTTTTAGGACAATACCACTTATATTTACAGAAGAAGACAAGCGGTTAAGCAAGAACGTGAGGCGCGTGCACCGAGCGTTGTTCAGTAAGATGCGCGCCTATCGACTGTTCTACGTTGACATGTGTCTTCTGCTGTACTTAGCGGAACTTCTCATAAATTATTCCGTTGTGTTGCTGCAGTTTGCTTTTCTGTAAGCCTAATACTTGACCACAAAAATGTTTCTATCTTGTATTCTAATGTTAAAATAAACGTTAGTTTTGACACAACCTCCTGCGTGTTTTAATATGATTATGACGATATTGTAAAACCAAATGATTTTAAAAGAGTAACCATGGAGTTTTTTGCCGGTTCTTTTCCATAGGAAACGACCAACCCGAACCGTGCATCTTTTCTCGACGTTTTATAAGTGCCCATGTAGGCCTATGTCAAATAAAAATATTTTGATTTGATTTGATTATATTTATGATTTCCAACATTTTGGGCATGAGATATGTTTGTTGATTAACACTTGAAGAGTAAGAGTGATTTTTTCTGTAAATTTTTAGGGTCTGTCCAAACGCGGATTATGGAAATCTAAAGTGACCTCTTGAAAAGCTGCAGTAAACTTAGAGGTTTACGGAATCAAAAGATTTGGCCATTTATGTTACACTAGCTGTTCTACGCGGTTTCACCTACGCTGCTTAGCACCCGTTGGTCGTAGCCTATAGCTTTCCTCAAGAAATGGACTATCCAACACTAAAAGAATTTTCCAATTCCAACTAGTAGTCCCTGAGATTAGCGCGTTCAAACAAACAAACAAACTCTTTAGCTTTATAATATTAGTATAGATTTTCCATACATTAGCTAAGCGAATCAAAATCTACAGAGTACTTCCCGTCGACTTAGAACCATGAAATTCGGTAACGAAACATTACCATAGACCATCGGTGAACGAATAAATCCAAAAACCGTAAATTTTTAGATACGTCGTCAAAAAAATGTGATTATAAATTTAATCCCAGTTGGTAATCTAACTGCGGCCTATGCCGATGTATAGAGACAATTGTTTTTGAATGACAAAGTTCAGTTTGGCCTTCAACACGGTTTATCTTTTTGTTAGAACAATGCTCGGTACTTTCATTTTTTACTTACAAATTAGTACGTAACAATCGGTGGGAGAGTCAAACTTGTACTTGACCGGTTTTCATTACTATTATTGCGAGCCGTTAAATTGGTTTTTGCAAACTACTAATGCTGGTCTCGCACCTTTTCTTCATAAAAAAAATACTGCAAGAGCACCTAAAAAAAGCAGTTCTTTTTTTTCGGATCATCAAAAATCTTCTCCCGCTCTGGGCAGAGCGAGAGGTAGTCAGACTTGTACTTACTAAAAACCCATCCATGTTTCTTCATCTTTTGCCCTTGCTGTTTTGAGGCCGCGGTATCTCAGTCGAATAACTTGCAACCACGGTAGACAGTGGCCATGGTGAGCCATCAGGAGAGGTCAAGAGGTCGGTCATCACCTAGTCGTAACCGATGTTCCACAGGAGCGCCCACAAATGCAACAGTGATTCAAGGAATTTCAAGGGCATTGTTGATATTATGGCGTCTTCTACGGAACTTTGAATATAGGCAATGACGCTCCGGGATAATGTAGCTTTAGTGAAACAATTGTCGGTATTTCAATTCGTCAAAAGATTTTTCCCCACTTCTTACCATATTGGTATAGATTTACAATGATTGCTAGGATAATTGAGATTTTCTGGAGTGATCGTGAATATTTGACGGATCTTGCTACTCTTAATTACCTGGCTTTCTATGTTAGTCCACTGTTTACGCCTATCGATTAGATATTGATGACATAGATCGCTGTGTAAATTGTACGATTAAATGATGTTTATTTTTCAAGTAGGTTTTCACAAACACGTTTTATGGGTGGGTGGACGTGGGTCTTATTAAAAAAAACACTAGATGAAGCCGGTGTTAATACCCGACTACTCGAAGAAGAAACTGCCGAAACAAACTCAGAGGGACTTAGAGGTCAGAGGTCTATTTTAAGGTCCAGACAAAAATCTTGCTCATGAGGACTATGCAGATTAGTGACTGCAATGGTCTGTTTAAGAAAGAACCACACAGATTTGAGTGGACCTGTCCAGTCAGTGCAAGCATTTGTCAGTTATCGTGTAGCTCGACTCTTAACTCAAGGTGCTTAACAACACGACAACGAAAGTAGGAACACCGTGTGGTTTTAGTCCTTAGGAGTCTGACATAGTACTGCGCCGGTCATCAATGATGAATAGGGTAGTTAACACCACCAATCAATTGATATACTTTTTTAGAGCTGTCAAAACGCGCTTCCCCCATAGATTTTGTATGAGACTCACAACCGATGACGTCACTAAGTTGTCAAGTCAATGATGCAACTGCAATTTGATTTAAAAGCAACTGAAAATCGAATTTTAAAGTTATTTTGAAATGAATGGAGTTTTCAGGTCTAGAATAAGGTGTTTTTTCAGAAAAATTGTTTTTAAATTATTGGTTAATGGTGTCAACTATCCAATTCCAACGGTAAAAAATGAGATTTACAATAATAGGGTCAAATCAATAAGAAAACTATTTATTGTTAACCTATAATAGAGCGTACATATGCAATTAAGGTTGTATGTGTGTGCATGTATATGCATTTTGAGGTTATTGTGCGCAATCCAATGTTCCTATTTATCTTCAAAACGGCTTGACTGATTTACAAGTTCTCTATAAAATGTTTGTGGTCTATTGGCGATGTTCGTAGATATTTAGTCTTTATTTACTCAGCAGGGGGGAGCTACTAAACCAATAAGATATGGATACTTTTCTTTTTTTTGTTACTGTGGTTTTATTAAATAATTATTTAAACTTTGGTTTCCTTGAAGAGTCGAGGCGAGCAAGCATTGAGACGAAGCGGTCCTAAAATCGTTACATTTTTTTGTTGCTTACGCTGTAATGTTACTCAAAAAAAACAATTTTGATAATATATTTATTAGTTCAAAAGGTTTACAAAATCGCATATGCGAGTAGTACAACGATATAATTAGTGAGAAGACCAATCAGATTTAATAGCAACGCTGCGTCTACGTCAAACAAACCACAAGCCCGTATCTTCCTGAATGACGCTCGATGTAATCGTTGTACATTTCTGCATAGCCTAATCACTGCATCTGAAAATATGTTACTAATTATTATATAACTAGCTTTCGCCCGCAGCTTCGCTAGCGTTAAATTCGGTATAACACACCAAGCAGACCTGCAGTTTTTGCTCTTGCGCCTGATCGATTTGTAATAGCAACGCTAAGTTTTCCCCTTTCTTCGCTCCTTCTCCCTCACATCCCACTTTCGCTTTTATAATATTAGTAAGGATTGGTAGCCACATTTGTATTCTAAGCAATTCTACTTTCACAAGTCCTTTGTATCATCGCTTTTTGCCTACGTCGGTTCAAATTCAGAAACCAAAATGTATTATTTCTATTGGGCTCATATTGGACATATTCCATCAATAAATGTTGTAGGTCTTCGACTACTTCACTTTCCCCACAATGAGTCAAGCAGTTTTTTTTAAAGTTGCCCATCTCTAGGAATTTCTCCTGTATCGTGGGTGCATTTACAAAGATTTAAACCCACATTTTTGTTCAGGGTTTGATCCCGTATCACACATCATGCGATCACTCAGCCACTGAGCTAACGGTGCCGTCGATTCTTCATAATGGACACAATTTTTTACATGGAATTAATTTAAATTCATCTCACAAAAATTACCTGTACTATCAGAGTTCAAAATAATAGCACAACAATCTTGAACGTTCTCCATTGCTTTGTAGAATTTCTCACAGTACAGACATAATATTGCTTGCAGCGTTAAATTTTTCATCGACCAAAAGTAAACGGAAAAGCACGTGATTACTGCAATTTCCTAAAACAATATGCATACAGTTTATTGAAACACACAAAGTACCATATCTATTTTTGCTTCGGCTGGTTCTCTCCTGGAAAGACCTCCCTTCTTTCCATTTCTCCTTCCTCTTTCTTCTTCTCCGTCCTTATTCCTGTTTTGACATTACGTTTGTTATCTATTTTTAGTATTTAAATTCAAAATCTGTCTTACCGACAATCCACCTGCAAAATATTTGCCGCACATTATCTCGACATCCGTGTGTCACTAGCAGGATTCAGCAGAATACCAGCGTCAGGTAATCCACCTGGCATTATGCTGAGCTGGACTCCTTTTTGGTGCAATTTTGAGACACTCACCGCCCATTAGTGGGCGACCTTAATAAATATATGTGTTGTGTCTAAATGCCTATGGGTCGATTTTACTCAATCTACCTTACTTTTTTTTAATGTGTACCAATTGTTTTACTGTGTGATGTTTTTTTTTTATTTTAATTCTTGTATTGTGTCTTTTGTTGCATCAAATAAATGATTTATCTATCTATCTATCTATCTACCGCAACTCTGCGTTAATGGCTTACCTACCATTATTCATTGTTAATTTCGCAGTAGTCCCTTTTAATTTTGGTCTCGCACAAAAAAACTAAAATAAAAACCCGAAGAAAACCCAAACTGTTCTGAAGTAATTTCGTAACTGACTACAGCATAACTTTAAGTACTTACCAGGTTATTTTCTTTCATGCCATTTTTTATCACTTCAAGTACTGTTTGAAAATAAACAAGTGAGTGAATAATCACTTCTACGGTGTAGTAAAAAATCTGAAATTAATATACTACATAATTAGATTTAAAAGAAGTTAAATGTTGCATTTTATGATAACAAAACAGGAAAATATAGAAAACTAGCTTTCGCCCGCGTTAAATTTGGGGTAACACAGTTCCCCTTGCGCCTTATTGATTTGTAATAGCAACGCTAAGTTTTCCCTTTTCTTCCCTCTTTCTGCCTCACATCCCACTTTAAAAAAAATAGCCTATGTCCGTCTCCTGGTTCCCAACTATCTGTGTACCAAAATTCATCACGATCAGTATAGCCATTTAAGCGAGAAGAGGTAACAAACAAACAAACTTAATTTCGCTTTTATAATATTAGTAAGGATGTTTTTAAATTACAACTGCTATACTTACTATTTTTCGAAAACACACTTTATAGATTTCGTAACATTTCAATATATCTATGTAGGCGTCAAATATTTGTTTGACTTCATCCACATCTTGAATTCCTTGCAAATTCAAAGCACGAGTGTTCCATAAATTGACTTTATCTTCCAAAAGTTTCAGGAGTCGTATGGCATAAACGTAATTGAAATCAAAACTAATCAAAGAGCAACAACTCAAGACGTAGAAGTAAGCCAAACTTAATTTCACTATACAAGTAATGAAAAGGACGGTAAAGAAACTACCAGCCATAATAACACTGCACCAATTCCAAAATATACAGTGCTTGAATCTTTTGCTATCATTAAGGAACCTGTGAATGTTTTGGAAAATTAAAACAAAGGAGATATTGGTTTGAGTGCTGACAATGCCGCTGATGAAGTTCATGGCTAGTCCGAAGCTGTAGTAGCTACAGTCAAACAAGGAGACGATATAAGGTACAACAGAAATATCTACATTTTTGTCAACATGAAGAATATAAAACCGGTGAAAAAATACATAAATAAATATGCCAGTTCCGATACATGACACAAATTTGTGGATGATGCCAACCGGACCGATAAAATTGTTTTTGATGCGATATTTTGGGCAAAACATTATATTTTGCATCAGATTCAAAGGTAATAGCATCGACTGCACATCTTTGTCCACCATATTATTCAATAGGACGCGATTTTCAACGATAACTCTTTTTCTTGTCATACTCGTATCAGTGAACATTGTTTCTAGTAGCTTTAATGAACTTGAAGTGACAAGCAAACCATACTTAGTGCTTTCAATACTTTCAACTCGTTGTCATTAATATAATTTGGAGATACTCTAAATAATTACCTCACAGGGTGCTTCAGGGAGCCACATGTCGATGTTTTCTTTTGAAGAATTCTAAACTAAATAATGACAGCCGCTGGGATCGATTATTAGGTTAGGTCACGCTTGCCTAGGTTGGTCTCTGGATAGGTTACCACCCGTTATATACCAAGTTCCGCAGTTACTCAGAAAATACATTAAGCCATTGGTTCCGGCAGTAATTTGTAGACCTTTGACAGTCGTTACAGATAGTCAGTGTCCCGAAAGTCTGTCAACCAGTCTTACCTAGAGGTATCGTTTGACAAAGGACCAACTGGGTTATGAAAGTCAGATAAGCAGTCGTTCCACGTAAATTTTTAATATACAGCTGCATCTGGTTGGACTGGAAGCTAAGCCCAAGATACTTGGGAAAAGTTTGCCAGAAGATGACTCCAAGTAATCATGTATGCCTACACATATACATATATTGATCAAATAATCAATTTTATTAATTGAAGAATTTTCAAGAACATTTTACTCGAACATCAATTAATCAACTCGTATTTAAAGATATGCATTACATGAATATTTCAAAAAGACAAATATCAAAAACCTATAGATAAAACATTTATCAGTGTCTGGATCAAACTTAACTGGCTAGCGTAAGGCCAAAGACGTGATGGGTGTTGACATAAAAAAACATAAAACAAAATAATCATTTTTTTTTTACAATCCTATATGGCGTTGTAATACAAGCTCCTGGGAGCTTTGTAATAGATCTCTGCCTGTTGGAGAGTAAGTGCCTTCAATGAACCATAGGGACTCAAGTATGAAGTAAAATTATAAAAAACCGGTGCGCGAGTACGGAATTGTACTGCAGCGAGAGTTCCAAACAAACTTACGACATAAACGGCCATACCTTTTGACAGCGTGGTCTTAGAGAGTTGATTGTTTTGCAGTTCAAAAAGACCACAAACTTGGGTATATGGTTTTAATTTCAACCCGATACCTCCACGGGTTTCCAAAATTCAAGGGTTTTTTTCATTTGGTACGGTAAGGAACCTATAAAAATAAATAAGGTTGGCTCTCATACCCTCAACTGAGGGTTATATTTATTTTATTTATTTATTTGGTAGGTAGGGTAGAAAATTGCATAGCCGGGGCACAGCTAGTTTATATATACATTTTATGTTTAATTACTTTATTTGTAATTTTTCTCTTGGTTACACAAAATATTAATTTAGAGTAAGAGAAGAATTAATAATTAATGTTGAAATGGAACGTAACCATAATGTCAACGTAAGCTGTCATAAGAAAACGGACATTTTACAGCACGGTGTCAAATGTCAGTGACAGTGCAGTGGCTGAGCGATTTTCTGCTGCGCCGCGTGTCGCGGGTTCGATCCCTGAACAGAACCAATATTTGTATGACCTACAGGTAGTTGTTTTGGCTGTTTGTGTATGTGAGCTTAAATGTTTGTAAGCCCCGGCAGATAAGTCACCACTTTATTCGAGATATGGCGGAACAAAGCTTGATTGATCTGCACATATTTGTCATTTATTCAAATGAACTCAAGACAAAAAGATCTAGAGAAGAAAAATGAGAAAAAAACGAAACAAATGATTGGTTTGGTAAATGAAAAATACACTTTTTTGAAGTTTCTTTTATTTATTCTTTCTATCATGCATAATATTTATTATTCTTTTGTTTTTGGCCAGTTTGTATTTATGATATTTGTTTCTGTTAAAAAAAAACAGATATGAAGTGGTCAAAACTGACTTCTAACGCGTAGATACCAAATTCCAAATGCGGTCGCTTGTTTTGGTTCCCTAGGACAAGTAACCAGTCTTGATCATATTATCCGTATAGATTGTTATGACACTATTACTGACTCTACAGAAAATTGTATTATAGCAAGATTACGGTAAAGTTAGTGAATACACCGATCAATCGTAGCGGTAGCGTAGCGTCTTCGCAGAACAGGCCACACGCAGTCATCTTTCGGAACGTTCGTTTTGATTGTAGTAGTTTTTTATATAGATGTTTTTGACTTTCTGTAAATATAAAACCAGTAAGAAAACTTTTTTTAAAATTAATTAATAATCAAGTTTCTAAGATGAAACGTATTAAGTGTTATCTTACAAATACCACATCGGGAAGTTTTTAGCAATTATAGTTTTAATTCAACTTAAACATGGCGACACATCAAGTTATACATTACTAGTACAATATGGCCTCGCTTTGTACAGGTTCCCGAAGGAACGAGAGATCCGCGTAAACTGGTTTTGTTTTGCTCGGCACATAGGAATACTTATAAATATGTGAGATGATTTGCTGCTCTTTTTCTTTTTTTATGATAGTAAACCATTAAATAAATAAATATCTTGGGGCAACTCACACACGGCTATCTGATCCCAAGCTAAGCAGAGCTTGTGTTATGGTAACCAGACAACTGATATACATACTTATATAATTTATAAATACATACATATTATAGATAAATCACACCCAGACACAGAACAAACAATCATGCTCATCACACAAAGTTTGTCCTGGGTGGGAATCGAACCCACGACCTCCGGCTCAGCAGTCAGGGCCACTAACCACTAGACCAACAGGCCCGTCAAACATTTCAGTTTGATGAACCTTAAACCAAGCCACGGTTAAGGCTACAAACTGGACGGACGGACAGGGAGAGAACTCCTTTTCCGTCCAGCCAGCTTCGCAGAAGTAGACTGCTTCCCATTTCTATTTGCTTCGGACCATGGACTGTGCCAGAACAGGATGCGAGAGGTCACCGCCAGATCTGCTACCCTACCAGGGCGTCTTGAAACAGTACTTTTACTCAAAAATGCATGTAATGTTGTCATTATTTTGACAACCTTGTTTGAGCAAAGTCGACCTTGCCGTTCTGTTTCAAGGAGCGGCCGGCAAATTGTTGCTGGCCGACCGCTATTTTGACGTTTCAACGTTTTAACAAATCAATTCCAAAAAGATTTTATTTAAAACACAGCTGTTTGTACGTCTTAAGGTAAAAACAAAAAAAATAATTATATTTTTTATTTAAATTACTTGCTGGTTTTATTTAAATTAGGTACCTACTTGCATTTTTGAGTAAAGCGCTATACAAACCTTGGCCCACAATGACTGCTTCGCTGGTCACGCTATGATTGCCTCGAGCTAGCCTAGCTACGCTCTAGGCCTTTCAGCTTGGCCATCATGGAGCTGCGCTACGCTGCGCTGTGGGCCATCATCAGCGCGACCAGCAAAGTAGTCATTATAGACCGCGGCAGTAATGTACTAATTCCAGAAACGGAATGACCAAAAGAGCTAAACAGGGGCATAACAAGGAACATGGGTAGGTTTTAGACCGTAAAAGTCTGACACTCCCCCTTTGCTCCGTCCAGAGCGGGGGAAGTTGTTTGATGATTCCCCATCTGCAAAAAAAATGGCGTCACGGTAACCCTACTGAACTTAATTGACATCATTAGATAAATAGATTGCTCTATGGTATGATAAGATTAAAATAATGTGTTCTAGAATATCCTTACTAATATTATAAAAGCGAAAGTGAGTTTGTTTGTTACCTCTTCACGCTTTAATGGCTAAACCGATTTCGATGAATTTTGGTACAGAGATAGATGGGAACCAGGAGACGGACATAGGCTAATATTTTTTTGAAAAAAGTGGGATGTGGGGAAGAAAAGGGAAAACTTAGCGTTGCTATTACAAATCAATAAGGCGCAATGGGAACGGTGTTACCCCGAATTTAACGCGAGCGAAGCCGCGGGCAAAAGCTAGTTTTCTTATAATTTTTTTTTAGGCATTTTAGAATTGTCAAAACACTTCCCCCACTCTGGGCAGAGCGGGGCGGAGCGACGGACTTTTATGAACTAAAACCCATGCATGTTTTTTCTTTTGCCTTTCATGTTTCCTAAGGTCAAGGTATTTTATTTTTCAGACTATAGTCTAGTCAACATGTTCAAAAACGTGTTAAATAGAAATAAAGCTCCTAAAAATATGTGCGATGGCTCATTCGATTCGGAATGACGTCTAGAAAAATGTTTTTTAAGGGTATATTAGCACATAAAAAATTGCGATTGTTATTAACAAAATAAGATAAAAAAAAAGGTATTTCGTTTTTCCTTAATAACTTTTAGAATAATAATATTTAAGGAATTTTGAAAAAAGATCCTAAAAGAGGAGAAAATTTCCAATAAAAAAGTCTATATTAGAACTCTATCTATATTATTTATAATTTTTTTTTAACGCTGAAAATAGGGCTCCGCGAGGGTGTTACGGCATAGGCGCGCCGCCTAAAAAGCCGGTATATCACCTAAAATAATTTTTTTTTAATATTAAATGACAAATTAAAAATTTGAAAAAATTATGGTGTAATGTAGACACTTGAACAAAAAAAACCTGGGCGAAAAAAAATTTTTTTGTCGATTTTTCAAAAAGTTACATCATTGTTAATTAACCAATTTTTTTCCAATCTCTGTTTTTATAAATTACGGCATAACAATTAAAATAATTGATCTATAAATTTTTCGCTTCGTGGAGCTCTTTTTATTTAGGTACTTAATAAAGTTATGCAAAAAAAATTAATTAAAGTTAATTATTTTGTTAATTATAATTTTTTTAAATTAACTAAAAATGAAATTTCTAAAAAATGTTATTAAAAAATTTTTTTTTTGTTAATGTATTATTATTGCTGTTTTCGCATCTAATATAGCTATTAATTAACAATGGAAAAAAATTTTTTACGTCATTTGTTAAGAAATTGTTTATAAACAAATAGACTATTTTGGGATTTTTAAAAAAATTTTTTTTACTATCTTATAGCATAGGTGGAATAATGATTTTTTAAAAAAAAATTTTTCTTAAATAATTTTTTTTATTGTTTATAATCGTTTTTTTCATATTTCAATTGTTTAAATAATTAGTTAAGAAATTATTTTATTCTTAAAAATAATCATTAACCCTTTTCAATGGAATGACAGAGAAATAATTTTTTTTTATAATTAATTTAATTGTTTATTAACTTAACAATTTGTTATAAACAAATTATATTAACCGTCATATTTTTTTCGAAAACTTCAAAAAATTACAAAAACAACCATATATAACAAAGTTTAGAAAAAAAAAATTTTGTATTTTTTACAACACTTTTAAATATTACATAATAATGAAATTACAGCCGTTACATTATTTGTCAAGTTAATAATTGCTATAACTTTTAAACTATTAGAGATACGGTAAAGAACATTCAGATCATTTTTGTTAAGGATTTATTTATCTTTAAATAGAATTCAAAATCGATTCTGTAACTATTATTTATCATTTGTTATAAGCATTTATTTATAAAAATTGTAGATTTTTTTTTCATTTTTTAAAATTCCATAGATTATAAATTGTTAAATAATATAGATACAGCTACGGACTCAAGATCTTTTTTATTCTATGATAAAATATCTTTCTAATTACGCATTAACTATAGTAATATCCATCTTTGTTTAAATAATATGCTAATTCCAATTTATACTTACCCAATTTATATTCTGCTACAGATCATTTTTCATTTATTTATCACTTGAATAATTAATATTCAGCTTAGGTTTAATTATTTATTTACTAAAATAAGCCTTAATAACGTTCTACTGGAGCTTTATAAATTATTTATTTTCAAAAAAATGACATCTTTTATTTAATAATTGAATTTATTCTCTAATTTTTTTTCTCAGGTATATTTTCGAAAATATTTTATTTTTATTGTTAAAAACTTAAAGTCTGTAATGTAAGAAGGAAAGGAAATTATTAATTACACATTATTTTGTTTAAAAAACATTTTAAAATATATTTTCATAAATAATACAGAAGTTGTTAGATCATACGAGTTCTCCTTTTTTTAATTGGTGGAATTCCTGAACAGCTCGGTGCATCTATCTTTGGAATTGAACTGTTGTCTTCCCCCTCTCGTATTTCGGTTTTTTCATCTTCAATCTCCTCATAATCTTGTGAGTCTCTGGACTCCTCGAGAGGATCATCTAAATCGGAATCGTCAGATCCATATATGTCTTGAATGATCTGACGATACTTCGTACTTTTTTGGCTTCAAGCGTCGTCAATCGTGTTACATCCGAAGTTATCATCGTCTTCTTCTTCGTCATTTTCTTCGCTGTTCTCTATGTTTTCGACCAGGTCGGACGCATTACTACAAGTTTCTCCTTTACACCCTTTACAAGATCTTGTGCATTTTATCCCGTTTTTACTACAACTACAATTTTTTGAGCAATTCGAAGTTGTGCAACTGCAATTGATTAATTTCAGCACTTTTTCGGGTGCCAAGGGTGTGGTTGTTCGGATAGGTAGAAACATCGTTTCAGTCTTTTGCCATCCCCAATTTTCTGCATTTAAAGGGTTACCAAGCCATGTTTGTACTTGATAATAAGCCCTTAATGAATGTAAATGTGTAGCAGAATCTGTAGGAGGTAACGTAGCCAAATTAACCGTCTTAGACTTGGCTACATTGGATAAAAAGTGATCAATCCTACATTCATTAATGGACTTGTTATTGGCTCCAAACATTTTTAGCATAATTCGCTCACCAGCTTGTTTTATGTCTTCGACGGTCGACTCAGCGTTATAAAACTGTTCAACTTCGATTTTTATAGTTGCGTCTTTTTGGATCAAAGTTAATAAGCTATTTTTACCTTTCCGGAAAATGGAGCTGACAGTATCACAACCAGAAAAAGCATGAGCAAACAACAAAATATCTTTTAATTGAGTATTTTTCTCTGCTTCATAGAACACGTCCGGTTTTTTTTGGATTTTTGGTTTCCACATTACAACATTATCTGAGGATGAATCAATGATCATAGCTGCCAAATCGACGTCTGTAACAATAATTTTTTCTCCAAGTTGCTGCGCTAAATCCAACGCTTTGCGGACAATCAAAACATCAGCATCTTCTTTGGCTTGGAGAATAGTGAAACCTGGTTTCTGCTGCAAGTAATTAATCAAAAGCTCAACAAATCTTGATTTATTTTTGATGTTAGATAAGAAAAAGTCTTTATTTCGTGGTATTGGCATATCTTCTGTAAATGTAACTTCCGGTGAGGTTTTAGTACGCACTCTTCTGTAACGTTCGTAAGATTTCACTCCTAAATTGTTAGTATTGTAACCATCGAAAACAACTGTAGCATTTGAACAATAATTGTTGGATATGAATGTTGAATAGTCCTCGAAAATTCGTTGAAAAGTTCCATCCTTACGCCATGTGACTTTGTGTAAAAGATACCCACCATCTATGACGAAATTAGATTTGGAGAGATCAGGTTTTACAAAAGCTGTTGGCTGCAATGATTTATATAACTCAGACTTATTGCTTTGTCTCATTAAGCCTTTGTCATCGAATAAGCTCATTGGGAATGGAGCAAGTTCATGGACCAAAGCTTCTTGGACAATGTTTTTGTCATTTATCATTGATGCAACAATCCGCTGAAATAATAGTGTGGTATTGACGGTAACTGGCTCTCCATCAACGATACAAACCGGTGTTGTTTTAAGAAGTGTCTTTACACAGTTCTTCTTACTGAACTTATATGTCTCAGCATTAGCTCCAACCATCTTCGACAAGCTTTCTAAACCTTTCTCTACCGCTTTATGACAATCAACTGTCGAGTCGCCAACTAACCCGGTGGACAGCGATACTAATTTGCCAGGTCTTTCATCAAAAAGCCCATGTTCTTTTAGCCAATTTTTGAATGATTGAACATCTTCTTTATCTTTTTTTTGCCGAGCTGAAGAAAGATCTACATGTTGGTTAGAAGATGAACATCTTGAATTGGGAAAAGATTCTAGTTGATCCATTATATCGTAAGCATACGGCATACCTTGAATAAACCGTGTCAATACGCTGTCTGTCACTGACCGTCCATGGGTTGCAGATTGAGCACCAGTTTTGAGAACGCGCATCAATGTTTGCTCAATTGTCATATCGGTCCAAATTCCCGACCAGGCTTTCTCCGTGCGTCTTACGGTAAAAAGACCTTTTTCCGTGAAAGTTGTAAACTCGGCAGCATCCATGATATTTTCAAGACTTAGCATGTCTTGAAGATAGATCTGTGCTCCCTTGCAATAATTAAAGTGTCCTGCTGCGTGAAAAATTGGTAACATTTGATGAATACATGATAAATGTAAGTTCCAATTTCCTAAACGTTCTGCTTCAATAAACTGTAATGCCACAATTATAGCGTTGAAGTATTGTAACCACAGTTCAGCAGTTGGACTTTTACCTTGTAACGTAGTTATCGCACTAGTAAATAATTTTAACAAAGCCACAACATCTTCATTACTATTAACTTCATCTATAGATGGTGGATAGTTTTTTAAATCAGCAAATAAATTGGAGATGGTTAGTTTTTTATCTTCTATTTTCCTCGATATACTTATTAGTGAAGGAGGAGCTTCCATTGGCCGACATTCTTTCACATGCTTAATATTTTCATGGCTGTTTAGATTTTCCGGACTTTCTGCGAACTCAGCTATAATTTCTCCGATAGCATTCACTGCCAGCATATGTGCACGGATTGCTCTGGAGTAAGCTGTGCACGATAACATTTTATCAACCGAATTTTGAGCAAAAACTGTACAAAACAATTCAAATATTCCAGAGCCCTCCATTATTGTTCCAATTGCTATTAAGTAAGACATAAGTAAATGAAACCCTCCTAGGCGAGGAATCACATTTTTCAATTGTTGCTCTTTGGTATTACATAGTATTTGTTTCGATTTTATATAAAGCGGATAATCAAAAGTTACAAAGCAGGTTTGACGACCTGTTTCGTGGCAATGATTTGCAGCATAATGCAACGCTGTATAAATAGTTCTAAAATCTGATGGATTTTCATCTATAAATGGCAAGCAATAAACCCTCGACACCTGGTAAAATGGCAATGTAGAAATCCTATCAAATAAGCCACGAATGCTAGGTAATTTTTTTACTCCCATATAAGAAGCCCATATATGCGATGAATATACTGTAGAAATGCCTGGAACTACATCTCCGAATTGAAATCCAGATACATCTAAATAATTCACAGGTTTCAGTGACGTTTCCTGCTCAGGCAAATCTTTCAACTCTACAGCTCCAACGGTAGCTATTTCAGATGCTGTTGGTAGCCTTTTTAGTTTTGGAATTTCCCCGGAAGTACACACAGCATGTTTAGGAGCCACGCAGCAAATACCGCCCATAATGTGCATTGTATTCTTACCGTCAATAGTACATGAGTTGTGATCAGCATTATCATATACATACTGTGTGAAACAAGGTTTATCAATTTTCGTAACTTCAGCTTTTATTGTAGATAACTCATGCAATGCTACGCTATGATAAGATGCACATACTCCGAGTTTCGCCAACAAATTGACAATAAGTTTCGACCCAGATTTTCGGTTTATGTACATCCCTGTTGATAGAAGTAGAGAGGAAATAAATGACCTCGGCCTCATTGTAGAAATGATTGAATGAGCAATATAATCTTTTTTTACTCCAAGAGCAGTAAAATTTCCGTTATCATCATCGCTGGTTGAGTGTTCATTACCACTTTCTTGTTGTTCTAAATCTTCTGCAGCATCCGTTGACTCCGTCCTTTCTCTGAAAGATCTTTTCTTTTTATGTATATCGAACATCAGTAGTTCTTCCAAAAACGTATCTAAATACTTCGGAATGTCTGAATGAACATTGTCGAGGAAGCTGATAGAAGAAGGATAAGTTTTAACTTTGTACTGTGTACTTTTAATTTGTTTCCTAATCAGTTCAGCAGCAGTTCGGATAACGCGAATATTTTCATCTTCTTTGCGTTGTTCAGAATGCATATACCACATATCGTCTAGTGGATAATCACCAGCACCACCATAAGTAATTACACTTTTGTTTCCAACTCCTGTTATCGTAATATCATTACCGAAATGTTTTTGTAAATGACTTATTAGAGTTCGCGGTGTCGGTTGATATTTCATGATTTTTATGAGTTCAGAAATAGTGAATTGACATTCTGAATTATTTTCTATATAATCAAAAATATATTTTAATGATTGTTCGAGAGGAGATTCCTCTTCATCATTTTGATTAGTTGGAATCAGTTTAAAATTATTGAAACATTTAAGATGATAGCGTGCTTTCACTGCTAATAACGAATCTACACGGATTATTAAATCTTTAACTTTTTTACCAAGTAAATCATTACGCTGGTTTATCATATCTAATAATATTTTCCGTACATCATCTGAACGTACAACATGTTTTTTACGGAAACTGTGACAATAATCTTTTTGGCAGAATAGACATAATTTATCATACGCAAAATCAGAAAAACTACTGCGTGTAGATTGTGCTGAAACAGATGAACTTGAAGACTCACAATCAATTTTTTGACATAACAATAAATAATTTGTTCGACACTTCTCATGCACTTCAATTTCCATTTTTCCTTCTAATGTTTTGTATTTTTGATCGCCAATTTTTAAACTACATTCTCGCAATGAAATTATTCCGCGTTCTTTAACTGTTTTCCTTTCCTTGACACCAATCAAATTTTTCTCACAAATAAAACATTTCACAGAGTAGTCCATTGCTATGATATAACAATTATAATATTATAAATAGAAAATAATGTTATTAGCCCGAAAAAAAATGAAATTATTCATTCACTAACAGACAATTGCTATCTGCATAAATATAACTATTCTCTCACAAATAATCGATATTGTTGAATGCAGTTTAACCACTCTGCACGACAGGATTTTGACACATGACACATCAGCTGAATCGGTGGGGCGACGCGAATTGTCATGAAATTCAAGAATTTTCATCAATTTACAGCATTCAATTTTGTTATTAAAAATAAGTCTCCGGGGCTGTATCATATGATAAGTTTGAGGTTTATATTTCCAAAAACCTCATAAGGTCGATAAAACGGCGTCAATCTTAAGGTTTTAGTCAGTACTAGTCTGACACTCCCCCCCCGTTTTGCCCAGAGCCGGGGAAGTTATTTGACGATTTCCCACCCAAAAAAAAACCCCGGTACACGACATCAAGAAAAATCCAGGTTCAAAATGGACTCATTTTGAACGAGGAGTTTTCTTGGTGTCGTGTTTCCATCTCAATTGTGCTCTTCCTCTATAGGCCATTTTTACCCCAAGGCTTCCACTCCAAGAACACTTTGGCCTACAGCCATGTTTTAGGAAAGAATGAATACGCTTTTCAAATAACCAATCTAACCAAACAATTTTGTCGAACAAATGTAATTCATCTAAGCTGATTTTTTTAATGTGCTTACCAAGATCATAATTGGCGCGTTCTATATTCAACCTTATTTATTTCTATTTGCAATTATTCACATTCAAATAGTAGGTATAAAACCAAATTATTAATAAAATAACAAATAAACATTTTAATATAAATTTGAACAGCGAGCGCATTCCTTTTTTGAATTTTTATCTGAAAATAAAATTGGCGCGAATTTAGCCATAAATCAGTTTGTACTGTTTGTTTTTGAATCGGTTTTAGTGGCGTAAAAAATATTATAATCAATATTTATAGTATTTTACACGTATTACAAAATTAATTTATATTTTGATCTATCAATTTCTGATATTCCTTAATTTAATTATTCGAGTTGATTGATTTACAAGAAAATAATCGACTGAAATAATCGTATTTACACATCACAAAATTAAAAAAAAAAAGAAATGGACGTCAATTTCGAAAGTGAATTTAGTAGTGGTTATGAATATTCCGTGTTATTGGTCCTATTATTGCAAATTACGATAAGATCTGGGCATTGTCATGTTATTTATAATATTTGAAATGATATTTGTGTCAGTTGTTATAGAATCTATTCGTGAATATATGATATAATGTGGAATTAAAAATGTAAACAAGCACGATTGGCGCGAAACTTCGACTTTAGATTTCAAAATGTATCATTACCACTACTAATATAAGTTCAATTACGAATGATTTCTTCACGTAATAAAAGGACACGTTAATCATGCCCAATAATGTGGAGTTTAAATGTCCGAAAACCTATTTTTTTATGATTTTTAGCGTCGACCTACACTGCCATCAAAATGGCGATGATCGTAATTTACGCATTTGGATTTTATAAGACTTAATTAAGAAACTTCCTCAATAATTAAAGAACTTCTAATGACGTTTACATATGAGTTTTTTATTCTACTATCTTAATGAATGCACACCCATTTTATTTATTAACCAGAAAATAAAATATTTACAAAAATAATGAGGAGGTCATATGACTTAAATGTCCGACCCCTTTCGGGGCCAGTACCGAGCCAGCGGAGGTTTGAATGTCGAGCCCCCGAAGGGGTCCGTACCGAACTATACGGTTAATATGAAAACATGTTTAACAAAAAAAAATTATTACAAATAAAACTGTAATTTTGCGAATTAATTTAAGAATATTTTCAACACACTACGAGTAGAGGTTCAACACTGAACTGTTGTAAATAACTGCTAGACTGAATATGAGCTACACTCTTAGTTAGAACAGGAATATAGGAGCAGGTAAAAGAAATCTAACAAAGAAGAAGACCTTCAAAATAAACAGCTGCTCCTTGCAACGGTTCAATTTGAATTTAGTGATGTACTAAAATGTCCTTGAAAAAGAATGGGCTACTATATATAAAATTCAAAAACGTATTATAAGTACATGAATATTAAATTATCATTAAGTTAACTAATGATAATGAGTTAAATGTATAAAGGAGTTCAAATTAGTGACAATCGGATTAAACGTCATACTTCATCATTTCGAAAATATACCTGAGAAAAAAAATTAGAGAATAAATTCAATTATTAAATAAAAGATGTCATTTTTTTGAAAATAAATAATTTATAAAGCTCCAGTAGAACGTTATTAAGGCTTATTTTAGTAAATAAATAATTAAACCTAAGCTGAATATTAATTATTCAAGTGATAAATAAATGAAAAATGATCTGTAGCAGAATATAAATTGGGTAAGTATAAATTGGAATTAGCATATTATTTAAACAAAGATGGATATTACTATAGTTAATGCGTAATTAGAAAGATATTTTATCATAGAATAAAAAAGATCTTGAGTCCGTAGCTGTATCTATATTATTTAACAATTTATAATCTATGGAATTTTAAAAAATGAAAAAAAAATCTACAATTTTTATAAATAAATGCTTATAACAAATGATAAATAATAGTTACAGAATCGATTTTGAATTCTATTTAAAGATAAATAAATCCTTAACAAAAATGATCTGAATGTTCTTTACCGTATCTCTAATAGTTTAAAAGTTATAGCAATTATTAACTTGACAAATAATGTAACGGCTGTAATTTCATTATTATGTAATATTTAAAAGTGTTGTAAAAAATACAAAAAAAAAATTTTCTAAACTTTGTTATATATGGTTGTTTTTGTAATTTTTTGAAGTTTTCGAAAAAAAATATAACGGTTAATATAATTTGTTTATAACAAATTGTTAAGTTAATAAACAATTAAATTAATTATAAAAAAAAATTATTTCTCTGTCATTCCATTGAAAAGGGTCAATGATTATTTTTAAGAATAAAATAATTTCTTAACTAATTATTTAAACAATTGAAATATGAAAAAAACGATTATAAACAATAAAAAAAATTATTTAAGAAAAATTTTTTTTAAAAAAAATCATTATTCCACCTATGCTATAAGATCCCAAATCCCAAAATAGTCTATTTGTTTATAAACAATTTCTTAATGACGTAAAAATTTTTTTTCCATTGTTAATTAATAGCTATATTAGATGCGAAAACAGCAATAATAATACATTAACAAAAAAAAAATTTTTTAATAACATTTTTTAGAAATTTCATTTTTAGTTAATTTAAAAAAATTATAATTAACAAAATAATTAACTTTAATTAATTTTTTTTGCATAACTTTATTAAGTACCTAAATAAAAAGAGCTCCACGAAGCGAAAAATTTATAGATCAATTATTTTAATTGTTATGCCGTAATTTATAAAAACAGAGATTGGAAAAAAATTGGTTAATTAACAATGATGTAACTTTTTGAAAAATCGACAAAAAAATTTTTTTTCGCCCAGGTTTTTTTTGTTCAAGTGTCTACATTACACCATAATTTTTTCAAATTTTTAATTTGTCATTTAATATTAAAAAAAAAATATTTTAGGTGATATACCGGCTTTTTAGGCGGCGCGCCTATGCCGTAATACCCTCGCGGAGCCCTATTTTCAGCGTTAAAAAAAAATTATAAATAATATAGATAGAGTTCCGGGAGTAAGGACTTTTTTATTGGAAATTTTCTCCTCTTTTAGGATCTTTTTTCAAAATTCCTTAAATATTATTATTCTAAAAGTTATTAAGGAAAAACGAAATACCTTTTTTTTTTTATCTTATTTTGTTAATAACAATCGCAATTTTTTATGTGCTAATATACCCTTAAAAAACATTTTTCTAGACGTCATTCCGAATCGAATGAGCCATCGCACATATTTTTAGGAGCTTTATTTCTATTTAACACGTTTTTGAACATGTTGACTAGACTATACATGTTTTCATCGTAAGTAAAATATTTCGCATATAATCTTGACCAAAAGGATAGAGGTAGACATTGAGAGTGTTTGCCAAAAGTTTTATTAAACATATTTTTCTTACTTGGACAGTTTTTCCTCTTCAAAAGTTGTACGCATGCACATTCAGCCTCCTCGACAGCCATGTAGAACTTTTCACAGTGAATACTGTGTATTGTTATTAAAGTTATATTCTTTATTAGCCATATGACGGTTGCAACACATCGGAACAAAGGCTAGAAAGTGAACATATATGACGCTCAAAAATTATTACAGAATCATTTGCCTAGCCTTTTCGAAACTTTGTTGGGGTCGGCTGTTAGTCTATTTGGACTGCACAAACAATCTTTTGACGGCACGATTGGCGCAGTGGCTGAGCGATCGACTGCTGCGCCGCGTGTAGCGGGCTCGATCCCCGCACGGAACAAATATTTGTATGACCTACAGTAAGGTGTTTCGGGTCTGGCTTTTTGTGAATGTGAGTTAAAATTTTTGTTTACGCACCCACGATACAGGAAAAATTCCAAGACTGCGGTAGCGTTTAAAAAAAAAAAACAAACAACCCATTTAGTACTGGGTACAATACAAGGGGTATTACCCAGTACTAAATGGGTTGTTTATTGTTGCCTAAGGCTGGTTTGACAAACTTTCGGGACACTGACTATCTGACTGTCAAAGATCTATAAATGACAGCCCGGGTCAACAGCTTTCCGAGGCACAGAACAAACTCCGGATGTAACAGGTGTGGATAAAGTGGATAGGTGACGGCATCCACTGACCAACCTAGGTAAGCTTAACCTTAAAATCGACCCGACTGGCAGCTTTTATGTAGCCACGTGCCATTTAAAAGCGACCGCGTTATCGTGGCTTGCAAAATAGAAGACACACAAACAAATAAACTTACTTTGGTTCCGACATGTACTCGCAGTGTATAAAGCATTAGGTGAGAAATAACAAGATTCCGGTATACTGCGCTAAATGTCAGATATAAAACCTGTGAAAGAAAAAATATTAAAATAAAGAGTTGTGAATTGACAACAATAGCGCTATTAGAAAAGCTTTACAACAAAACAAAACTTAAAAAAATAGCAAAATAAATTTTGAACGCTTGACAGTAGGATTGCAATCGATTACCAACATGGTTGCCAACTCGGCTCAGACAGCTTAAACTAGCAAAATCATGAAGATTAGCAAAACACACGAGCAGCTGTAGAAAAAGCGTAGATAATCATAGAATGGTAATTTAAAGAAACTTCTTGATTGGGGGAAATCTCGTTCAACTTAAGACTTACCAAAACTTGGTAGATTTCCTTAAGTAGCTCGTAAGCTTTTAAGATATTTTTAAATGTTTCAAACAGTTTCAGACAATGCTCTTCATTTTCCTGTTGATAAGACATCTTCAGAATTTCTTTAATCCACTCATCTAGATATTTTTTCAACAATATAATTATTCGAGTGGCTATAATTAAGTTGATGTCCAAACTTGTGAACACTATGTCAAAAAAATAGTCGATAACAATATCGACCAAATATTCGTAATAAGCTGTTAGATAATACACAGTGCTTATAAATATGTTGATAAAGATAATTGATGTAGTTGTTATCCAATTCCAAGAATTAAAACCCCGGATTCTCTGGCTGAAATATAAATCCCTGTGCACAGTTTGGATCTTCAAAATAAGAATGACGTAGTTGTTGCTATGCACCAAGTCCGTCATGAACAAAGTCGTAAATCCGATCGAATTAGTGACGAAATAGAATATAGCAAAGAGTTGCAAGAGGTTACTCTCCAAATTCTTCATGTGTTTATCTGTGATGTTAACACTGTACGTGCGATAGAAACACATTGAATTTAATAATAAAACAAAACAAAATACAAATATTTGGTAGGTTTTTTTTCTAGGATAAATATGATCACTTCGTACAGAATATTTTGAAGCAAGTAACAGATTCAGTACAAAGTTGAAAGAGTAAGCAATTTTTTGAACTTCTTTGTCTAATCGATTGTTGAGTAGAAATTTGAATGAGGTCTCAGGAAAGATTTTCCGAATAAAGAACATAATGTTTATTTAAAATTTAAATGTGTGTTATTGGATATCTTATTTGGGCAACAATCATAAGTTAATAACGTCTCTAGCATAGCAGGCTAATACGAAGAAGAAAGTTCGTTTCAAAGCAGAAGTAATAAATTAGATTTGTATGGCTTCACAGAACACGGAATCCACGCGCCGGCAAATGCTAGAGACAGCAGTACTTTCACTTTTATAATATTAGTAAGGATTACTGTTTAGTATTCTGTTTAATCTTACAACGCCTCCAAGTCTGAGATATAATAGACTTATTAGCACTTGAAATCATGGGAGAATTTGAGATTAGACATCTGCGCGTTCCACCAAATGTTTTGACTAGTCATTTATGGTCTAGGCTGTCCGTTTGTGGGATGACTTGCCGATGTCAGTACGACGGTATACCAGTGATGGTAGTGAAAGTGGGGTACACTTTATATTTTACTAGCTGTTCCACGCGGTTTCACCCACGCTGCTCAGCACCTGTTGGTCGTAGCGTGATGTTATATAACCTATAGCCTTCCTCAAGAAATGGACTATCCAACACTAAAAGAATTTTCCAATTCCAACCAGTAGTCCCTGAGATTAGCGCGTTCAAACAAACAAACAAACAAATTATTCAGCTTTATAATATAAAATAATAATAATAATATAATATAAAATTCAGATAACCTTTGTATTGAGTGTATGAACATCTATACTAATATTAGTATTATACTAATACAGAGGCCTGCACATCAAGCTACTACAATCTGTCAGATTTCTTTGATAGATTTCCGACTTTATTTCTAAAGTATTAGGTTCAAGGTTTATTGGGAAAAAATAATAAATAGTTCTATCATATTCTCGAGCAGCCCGTCGATGAGCGTCCGTGCTCTGTGGTATTTCAATTATATTTTTTTGGACAGCAACGAATGCCTGGCCTTGATATAATTACTAATATATAATGTGGAAAAATTTATGAATATAGCTGATCTATGATATATTGATCGATTCAAAATTAATGTAATTATTTTCTTTCAAACTAAAAGAACAAACATTTTGTTCCTTGGTTGGCTACCAAGTTTTCTTAGAGGCACCACTTTAACATTCCTCCTCTGTCTTAGTACCTCGCCTACATTAAATAAATCATGGGAATTAAATGATCATTCGGATGGAAAATCATCAAATAACTTCCCTCGCTCTGGGTAGAGCGGAAGGCAGTATCAGACATGTACTGATTAAAAACCCACTTCTTTTTTTGTCCATCGTATTCCGGGGCCACGGTATCTCTATCGAACAACCTCTAGCCCCGACATTGACCTTGACGGGCCCCTCAGATTTGCTGACATGTCTTATACACAAACACGCCATAGACATGTCCTTTTTGTAGTACATGACCCCTGTTTTTCTGATATAAACCCATCCGTGTTCCTTCTTTTGCCGTTTGTGTTTTAGGGCCGCGGTTTTACTTTCAAACAATGTATACTTCCAACTGTAAACGATAGATGTAAACTGAATGATATCCTTTGAATACTACAACCGCTGCTAAATATTATCTCACTCATACTGTCACAGACAGCTGGAGGAAGTAGGGGAGGCCTACGCCAAAGAGGCGACTTCCACATAAATAAAAACTGCATGGTATAATTACATTCATTCAAAACATTAATAATAAACTGTACAATCTAATTTATTAAATTATATTTTATTTTATTTATTGATAAAATAAAAATATTAATTTTGTTTTTCAGTTTTAACTTGTCTTTTTATTAAGCATAGATTATCCTTACTAATATTATAAAAGCGATAGTGAGTTTGTTTGTTACCTCTTCACGCTTTAATAGCTTAACCGATTTTGATGAATTTTGGTAGGTTAGGTTGGTAGGATATAGTTGGGAACCAGGACACGGAGTTGAACCGATTTTGCTAATTCTTTTTCGTTGTGTTGTTTAATGTCAGAAGAAGTTTCTTATGAAAAAAGTAGGTAGAGTAAGTAGGGTAGGTAGAGTAGGTAGGAAAAGTTTAATGAAAAAATGCATTGGCAAAGCCAGTTTAAAATAAATTTAAAAGACTTATCATAATGTCTACATTTATATTTACATATATTATCAGACTAACATTCAAATTCAAAATTACATCTGAAAATGTAAAATTACTCCACATTAAGCCATACGTGTGTGACGATCGCCCGGAGGACACGGTGGAGCACACAGTGGCGATCTGCCCGGCTTGGGCGGAGCACCGCCGTGCCCTCGTAGAGGCGATCGGCGGCGGCGATCTCTCGCGTCCGGCCCTGGTTCAGGCCATGGTCCGGAGCGAGAGGGAATGGGAAGCGGTCACCACCTTCTGCGAAGCAGTAATGCTAGCGAAGGAGGTGGCCGGGCGTTTGCGGGAGAGAACATCTGCCCAACCCAGCCGCCGCGGGAGACGCCCATGGCGCCGGGCGCCGCGAGACGACTTCCGGCCACCGTAGATGCGGGCCTGTGGGCGGTGAGCAATGGGTAGTTCACCGTCCGTCCGTCGATTGACGACAGGCCGTGTCGACGGCGCGTTCGTGTTTCACGCGCGCCTCAAAGAGAGTCAGCAAAGCAGAGGGGCTTGCCAGAGCCTCTGCCTGCCGGGGTTGCGGGTTGTTCGAAAGAGATACCGCGGCCTCGGAACGTAAAGGGCAATAGAAGAAACATGGGTGGGTTTTAGTCAGTACAAGTCTGACATGCCCCCCCGCTCCACCCAGAGCGGGGGAAGTCATTGGATGATTTCCCACCCGAAAAAAAAAAAAAAAAAAAAGTTTGTTTTAGGTTATTTATTTATATGAATTTAATCTTTGACTTTGGTAAAGCACTTTTCCATGGCATCTTTTGTTCTATCTATTTTCAAGTAAAAAAACGGTCAAGTGCGAGTCGGATTCGCGCACTGATGGTGCCGTACTTTGTGTAATAAACTGTCATGCGTGGGTTTAGACGATTTATTCTTTTACAGTTTTAAGACACCACATTTTTTAGCATATTTTTTTAATTTCAACTCGTTATGTCCACGCGTTTCCTAGATTAATGGCCTTCACAGACAGACAGACGGACAAAAAAGTAATCCTATAAGCGTTCTGTCTTTTTCCTTTTAAGTTACATAATCCCATAGGCTAAAATGTATTAATTTATATTTATTATTTTAAAAAAGTGGAATATGAGGAAGAACGAGGGAAGAAAAGGGAAAACTTAGCGTCGCTATTACAAATCAATAAGGCGCAAGGGCAAAAACTGCAGGTAGCAGGTACTGTGTTATACCGAATTTAATGCGAGCGAAGCCGCGGACAAAAACTAGTGGTAGAACAAAGACTATTTTATTACTGTCACAGAATTGATAAACAGATACAGTACCAGCTTTACGAATTTGTGTCTGTGCTGTACTAACCTTCTGGGGGGGGGGGGGGCGGTGATGAATGAAGTAAGTATCTATACTAATTATAATCTTGAAATAAACTTACTGAAGATTCCACTTATCATATGTATAATATTTTAATGTCTGAAATTTAACCGTCTGATGCAAAATTAATTTAAACACAAAATCATCACATTAATCAGATTCCACCATTTAAGTACTAATTATATAATAACTTGTTTAATGTAACATAATTAACTTATTTCAACAGTTTTTAGGTTTATTAAAATTACTATGTAATTGTTAGTATTTATGTGCTTATAAGAACCATCGAGTGATCACGACTTAAATTTCATGTAAACAATTCTTCTTGATCCGAAGTGCCATATCTGATGGCACAAATTTGACGTCACGGGAACTTTCTGGAAGTTTCCAATATTATCTTTGACTGCTCTGTTGGTTGAGTGGTCGCAAGCTTGACTGCTGAGCAAAGAGCTCTTGGTTTATCCATTCGATTTTTTTCAAAAGTTTTTACGTTATGGCTCTTTCTGAAAAAAAACCTACATAACTAAAATACGTGACGGGTGGATAGTATTAGGCTCACCACCTAACACGGGGACAAAACCTAACCAAATTGTTGGTATACTATGTATAAGGTACACCTCTGTATAACCCTACGGGGATTACAGACGCTAATATGTCATCTTTCTTTTTAAAGTAGAGGTTATTTATGTCTCAGTGGATTTTTAAACTATTTTTTCTTTTAAGCACAAGCCGAGTAAGCCAGCAGTGAGTGAAATCGAAAATAATAAATTTAAAAAACATATTTAATGAACAAAAATGAAACAGTATTTGCGTATTTTATTAGGCTTGTTTCGTGTTGTGTGTGTATTTGTGAATGTGTTAGATTGTGTGTGTAAGTGTGTTGTGTGAGTCTTGTGTATACTATATAAATATATCGTTGTGTATCAATTTCAAAAGATCTGTAGGCCTACTATGACGTCTTAAAGCAAAACTTATTCCACTGAGGGAAAGAGATGGTGCTTGACACCCTGTATAGCTCTGTCTCTTTCCCTCAGTGGAATTAGTTCTGCTATAAGATGTCATAGTAGGGTAGCTGATCTTCATGTCTTAAATATAATTGAATTGCAACAGTAAAATGACGTAATGAGCGACTAGACCCATTAAACGTATTGGTAGTGTAGCGTCTATAAAGAAAAAGCCACACGCAGTCATCTTACTGAACGTCCAGTTTGCACGTAGCACGTTCTTGCATAGATGTTTTTGTCTATCTGAAAGGAGAAATCTTTTTCAAAAAACCTTTAGTAAAGAGCATAGAGCGCATTAATCTGGATGTAAAAAAAAACAGACAGAATACGGCACACCACGCTGCGCTCCACAACAGGAATTATTGGCTAGGTTCAAAAAAAATTTGGCGGGTCACGTAAGTCGCATGCCCAACGACTGCTGGGCACAGGTTTTCACACAGTGGGTGCCTGAAGACGGATGTCACCCAGAAAGAGGTGGCGAGTTGACCTGGATGCGCACTTCAATGGCCGGTTCCCATCGAAGTGCGCGTCCAGGACATTTAGAGTGTCTGGAAAGACATGGGGGAGGCCTTTTCTTGGCAGTGGAACATTCATGACTACTTATAAAGCAGCACCTTCTTTACCCTACAAACTAAACACTGGGTGAAGTAAAGAAGAAACTGATTCAATGCGTAAAAGTTGGAACTTAAGAAAGGCGTCATCCTTACTAATATTATAAAAGCGAAAGTGAGTTTGTTTGTTTGTTTGTTTGTTACGTCTTCACGCTTTAATGGCTAAACCGATTGTGATGAATTTTGGTACATAGATAGTTGGGAACCAGGAGACGGACAGGCAAATTTTTATTTAAAAAAAGTGGGATATGAGAGAGAAAGAGGGAAGAGAATGGAAAACTTAGCGTTGCTATTACAAATCAATAAGGCGCAAGGGGAACTGTGTTACCCCAAATTTAACGCGGGCGAAGCCGCGGGCGAAAGCTAGTAATCAATAAAATCCAATGTTTCGATCAATCAATAAAAGCACTAACAATTAGTTTACACCTCGACTGTAATAACACTAAATAAATAATCCATACACATCACATTGTTGTTAAATGTTCAGTATTAAAATCTTACTTGAACAGTTTAATTTCCTCATAAGCTGTATACACGCCGTCTCCGCTTCTTCAACAGCCAAATAGAACTTTTCAGAGTATATACAATAAACATATACTAGTATTATATTTTTTGTTGGCGCTATAAATAACGTCAAAAATTGAAGGAAGCTCTGTAAGTAAAAGTAAAGGTATTAGGAACACAAAGTTAAAAAAAAAAAATCTTTAAATTAATGAAAACATAGGCCAAAAGAAGGAACATGGGTGGGTTTTAGTCAGTATAAATCTGACAGTCCTCCCCGCTCCGAACAGAGTGAGGGAGGTTATTGAATGATTTCCCATCATCATCTGCCTAGCCTTTTCCCAACTATATTGGGGTCGGCCTCCAGTCTAACCGGATGCATCTGAATATCAGTATTTTACATGGAGCGACTGCCTATCTGACCTCCACAACCCAGTTAGTACTGGGTAATACGACACCCCTTGGTAAGACTGGTTGTCAGACTTTCGGAACACTGACTACCTGTAACGACTGTCAAAGATCTACAAATGACAGCCGGGACCAACGGCTTAACGTGCTTTCCGAGGCACGGAGGAAACTCGGTATGTAACGGGTGGTCACCCATCTACAGACCAACCTAGGCAATCGCGGCTTAACCTTAAGATCGACCCGAGCGGCTGCTATTATTTAGCCACGAGCTCCTCCTCCTTATTGAATGATTTCCCATCTACAAAAAAAAAAGAATCACTTACTTCATTTTTCAATCCAGCAGATATTCTCAACGCTGCGAGCGTGACATGAAAATAAACTAGATCACGATAAAATCCACGAATTGTGTAATATAAAGCCTGTGAAAAAAAAAAATTGTGATCCCTTTTAATCTTTTATTTCATTTGACAGCTACTTCAGACTTGGTGCGCTTGTGTTTTATGGCAAACAAAGTCAAACGCTTTTGTCATGTCGAGGAACACGCAACTTATCTTAGATTTTTTATTCAGGCTTTCAGTTATGTATTTTACTAACGTGAAACATGCTAAAGCGGTAGAACTGCCCTTCCTAAAACCAAATTGTTCTTTTTTAAGAATATTACATGCTGTTAAAAAGTTCTCTATTTTCACACACATGACTTTCTCAAATATTTTAGCTAGAATTGGAATTAAAGTTATTGGGCGATAGTTGCTCATGTCAGTTTTTACACCTTTCTTATAAAGAGGTTTGACAATTGACCTTTTTAGGCGTGTTGGGAATACTCCCTCCGTTAAAGACAAGTTTAAAACGTATGTTAAGGGAGACACTAAAGTTTTTGCACATATTTTTAGCACTTTGGTGTTCAAGTCATCATATCCAGTCGAGCTAGTGTTTTTTAGACTAAGAATTATTTTATGAACATCTGATTCATCCACTGGTGTGAGGAAAATGCTTTTAGGATTTTGAGAGGTCGTTATTTTTATATAATTTTTCCTGTTATTTTGAGCGGAATTGGTTGTATTTGTTTGGGATATATAAAAGTCATTAAATAAGTCACATATTTCGTTTGCATTGTTATAAATTTTACCGTTAGTAATAACTGCGTCAACTTCAGAGTTATTCGTCATATTAATTGTGTTTGTTTTAATCATGTTCCAGGCTGCTTTACTTTTGTTTTTGGCTTTATTAATATAGCCTAAGCTATTGATCTGCTGAGCTTTAAGTATGCATTTTTTCAGAATTCGATTATAGTTGTCATATATTTTTTTATTTTGTTTTTTATTATGTTTGCTGAGATGGTATTTTAAATATAGAGTTCGTTTTTTTATGCAGCATCTTTTTATACCTTTGGTAAGACCTCTATTTTTCACCTGTTTCAAAGTATTTTTTATTTTTATAATAGGGAAGCATAGACTGTAGAAAAGGGTTATTAAGTCGTGTAGTTTATCGAAGGCGTCGTTAGTTGTTTGAGCTTCGTAAACTTCGGAAAATGATAGACTCGAGATGCAGTTATAAAATTTAATTATATTGTCGTCACTGAGCTCTCTTATTTTTTTAAAACAAAAGCTTTGGAAGTCTTTAACTTGAGAGTCAGTTTGTAAGTTAACCGTAATTGATTGTGCCGTTTCGTGGTCTGAAAGCGCTAGATAATGAGTTGCAGGCTTAGCGTCGTGTATGTTACTTACTATTAAGTCCAAACACGCGTTCTGTCTCGTGGACAGTTTTATGTGGTTTATTAAGTTGTTATTACTAAGTATTGACTGTAAGTCATTTGAAGTTTTATTTGTTTTCAATACATCAATATTCCAATCGCCACAGATGATGATTTGTTTATTAGCTTTTTTACACAATTTATTGGTGAGAAGTTCCAGATTCTTTAAAAATATTGTGGCATCATATGTAGGTGTTCTATATATGCACACTATATAGGGGACTCATTGCCACTAAGGCGGCTTGCGACAGTCGCTCTCTGCATGCTACACTTTGAGCGCCTTAACGAGACACACAACAAGAACGAAGAGTAAGTTCCACATTAAAAAAAACCGACCAAGTGCGAGTCGGCTCCCGCACCATGAGCTCCGTACAAACTTGCGACATAAATGGCCATATCATTTCACTGCGTAGCGTTAGAGGGTTGATTTTATCACAGCTCTCCTTAAAGCTCAGTTTTGAGTACCTATATGGTTTTAATTTTAACCTCCACGCGTTCTAAAGAGAAAGGAAAGGATTCTACAAGGGTTCAGTTATTTTTTTTCAAAAGAAGATTAAGGGTTAGATGGATGGGCACGCCACAATAGTGGCGAGGCGGACACTGGAGAGGCGTCATGGCGTCCTCACCTACCACATGACGCAGGTCCTCACCGGACACGCAAGTTTCGGGAGGTTCCTGCACAATAACTAACTACACACTAATCGGGCGGGAGGAAACGCCCGGGTGTCACCATTGTGACGATCGCCCGGAAAACACGGTGGAGCACACAGTGGCGGTCTGCCCAGCTTGGGCGGAGCAAAGCCGTGCCCTCGTAGAGGCGATCGGCGGCGGCGATCTTTCGCGTCCGGCCCTGGTTCAGTCCATGGTCCGGAGCGAGAGGAAATGGGAAATCATGCATCATGCCCCCGCCCAGAGCGGGGGCGAGAAAAAAGGTTAGATGCATTTATTAGATCACAATATATTTAGAAGGGAAATAGAGCTTGCCGTCAGTTATGTGTGTGAACAAGAAAAAAAGCTGCCTGTAAAACAAATAGTGCTAGAAAGATACTTACTTCGTATGTCAATTTTGTAGATACTTTAAACGAAGTAAAGAGCAAGTGGAAATAAATAAGGTTGCGGAAAAATATTCCAAACGTGTGATACAAAGCCTGTAAAATTAGAGAAAAAAATTGTGTACGTTAGTAAATTAACTTACTCAAGGGGCTTAAAACAACTGGGTAAGATTATCCCGCCCCTCAACTACAATTTGTATTTAGATATACAACATTATTTTTAGTTTATGCGAAACCTAAATATAGTTTGTTCAAAATAAGTAATTGAATCGATTCCAATCATTTTTACACCATGTTATATATTTTCCCAAAAATATTTAAAAAAGTACCTATTCGCAAGCGCTACCCCACACTTGACCATTACAACAGTCCAAAGCCTGCCAGATAGTGTGATGGAAAATGTATCCCCAGTAAATTACCTACAATACAAACTGAGACATTATTATTATCAATGAAAGCAAGGCGCGCGGCGCGGGAACGCCGCCGCCGCCGTAGCCGTTGGTGACAGTGTATTTGTACGGATATCCAGGTAACATAACAAGCTTATAACTTTGTGGTTTTTCATGATACAGTTTTGAAATTTTGTGCTTAGATTCTTTGTATAAAAATACTGGACAGGTGTTTCGGCTTTCGCATAAACTAAAAAAAATGTTGTATGCAATTATGCAGTATCAAACAATGATAATTCTAGAAGGACAGCTAGTAAAACTAATGCAGCAGTCAAACAATCGATGCATCATGAATGGACGGGCAAGATTTTTGGAAACCAGCTCGTATTATCAGAGACTAAATAATCATTGCAAAAATAAATGATCCTATAAAACACAGTATTAGCTAATGAGAAAGCTACTAAGCTTGGATGCAAATATACCAGTAACATCTTGAGAGCAGGATTGGCGAGCTATCTTAAAAAGATTCTAGAAGGTGGATCCTTAACGGCAGACACTGCACTACAATCGCTTAGTGCGAATTGAACGTCACATCTTCCGAGAACCTTTCCCATGCAAGTAGGTTCTCGACCTTCAAGCACTCTCGTCTTATCTAACAGCCATATGCTGCAGAGAACCTCAAGCGGCGTAAATATAGTAACCTTATTGGGAACTATATTTTCGAGCCGTTTGGGGTTGAAACTCTGGGACCGTGGGGTCCTTGTGCTCACAGCCTTTTTAAGGCAATATCAAAACGTTTGGTTGACACTTCCCGTGACCCAAGGGCTGGCTTTTACTTTGGCCAGAGGCTTAGCGTTGCCATACAACGTGGTAAAGCGGCCAGTCTCTTGGGGACATTGCCAACTGACAGCGTTGAGGACGAATTTTTTGACGCTATTTTTTAATTTCTTTATAAGTTTAGTTTAGTTTAATAATTTTAGTTTAATTTATAATTAGTTTAAACAAAAAATTCTTCAAAGAATAAACGCAAACAGCCATATGGTATTAAAACAACATCAACCAAAATAATTAGCTTGTTTTCTTGGGTCTCTTTAAAATCTGTCGATAAAGGAAGCAAAACATTAAAAAGCGGAGTCTCTGTCAGAGGGAAACTGGCGTGTCAGGAGTGTGGTTTTCTCGCCGGGGTTGAGAGATGCTCGAAGGAGTTACCGCGGCCCCGGAACACAAAGGGCAAAAAAACTTCCGCTCCGCTCAACTGGAGCGGGAGGAGTTATTAGATGGTTTCCCATCCGAAAAAAAGGAGTGTGGTTTAAACTGGTTCGAGTCTACCCTACCTCGACTGTCTCACATCCCGCACTGTACCCGTGGGAATCCCCACGGATGCTGCCAAAACGAAAGAAAAAACCAACAGCCATCGGTGATCTCTATCCATCACACATGGCTGAATACTGACTTCAAAACAAAACATAGGACAAGAAAGCCACATTATTCTTTGCTATGTGGAGTAAGTAAAAAGAGCATGTAATCGTTTGACTTAGTCCACATTTATAGGGATTCGTACTTACCCAAACTTGAAAAGTTTTCTTATACAAATTGTAAGCTTTCAGAATGTTTTGGTATATTCCTAGTATTTTCACATAGTGTTCATCATTATCAGAATTAGTCATTTGAACATATTTTATCCATACATCGAGGTATTTTTTTAACAATATTATTATTCTGGTGGCAATAACTAAATTGATTTCCAAAGCGATAAAAATCACGCAGCAAATAATGTCAATAATTAAGTCAATGACATCAGGATAGTAACACGAAATAAAATACGTAATATGTATGATGATATTGATGAAGAAGACAGTGAGTATTGTGATCCAATTCCAGGCAACAAACCCCGTAATTTTTTTACTAAAACCAATACTCCTATAGATAGTTTGGATCTTCAAAATAAGTAAAATATTGTTACGCTTGTGCACTAAATCTAAAATAAACATTATCGTGAACCCTAACATAAGAGTGATGAAATAAAGAGCAGAAAACATTGACATGAAGTATTTTTCCAATTTAGACATATTTATATTAATATCCCCGACATTTATGAAGACCATTCGATAGACGCACGCTGCATTCAAAACTAACATACAGCAGAAAGAAATAACATGACTTATTTTACCATTTGGATAGATAAAATTATTGCGCACACTATATTTAGGATTCAAAAACAAACTGAGTACGAAGTTAAAAGAATATGCAATGTTTTGAATATCTTTGTCTAGTCGATTGTTGAGTAATAGTTTGCATGACACTTCTGGATATTTCTTTTGTTTTTTGAATATTTTTTTAAATCCTAGCTTCAACTTGTACATTGCTGGCCGACTTATTATCATGACAATAAAACAAAAGAGTATACAGTATTGTTATAAAATATGTATGGAATGATCGTGATAGCAAATAGCTGTTTCCATTAGTGTTAATAGATTAATCATAGAACAGTGCCTAATGAACTTTTTTTAAAACACGTCCGAGTCGGGCACGCGGTCCGTGGGTTCCGAATTAATTTAATTAACGAAAGCAACCACATTATTTTCGAGATGAAGAGAAGTAGGTATTTGATAAATTAAACGATGATTTGAAAGATGTTACTGAGGAGCTCGTGGCTAAATAATAGCAGCCGCTCGGGTCGATCTTTAGGTTAAGCCGCGCTTGCCTAGGTTGGTCTGTGGATGGGTGACCACCCGTTACATACCGAGTTTCCTCCGTGCCTCGGAAAGCACGTTAAGCCGTTGGTCCCGGCTGTCATTTGTAGATCTTTGACAGTCGTTACAGGTAGTCAGTGTCCCGAAAGTCTGACAACCAGTCTTACCAAGGGGTATCGTATTACTCAGTACTAACTGGGTTGTGGAGGTCAGATAGGCAGTTGCTCCATGTAAAATACTGATATTCAGCTGCATCCGGTTAGACTGGAAGCCGACCCCAACATAGTTGGGAAAAGGCTAGGCAGATGATGATGATTTGAAAGATATTAATAGACCAGGAATAGATAATTTATGAAACCAAATGAAATTGTAGTAGGCTGAAACCCACTAGGAAAAGAGGGGAATATAATAAAAATGAAAGGAAAAATTAATTATGGTCGATCCGAGTTCGAAAAGTGTTCGGGGGGTGAGTTGTTAAGGGTAAAAAATGGTTATATTGATTTCGACTTTTAGCCTTATTTTAACTTAATATAAAAGAGCCCTAAAAACACAAAAGTTGTAGATCTTTTTTATTACCAACAACTTTTCCGTTTAACTTTTTCCATAGGCCATGTAGCTATGCCATTTTTGAATGCTTCGGCCCTGGTCTATAACCATTGTTTTATTTTATACTTGTAGGTAGGTTTTTTAAAATTCGAACACTGCGTATTGCAAAGACGAAACCAGAGAGTAATAATACAAAAAAAGAGTGTAACCATAAACATGTCGAACTCTCTATGAATTCTTACACCAAGCGCCAAATTTAAAATATGTGCAACATTATGAATACTTCCATAATATATACACGGTAAACGAACAGAGACAAATGAGCAACTATGCTTTATATTAATTGTTAAAATGTTTAATTTTATTGTAAAACTAGCTGTTCCACGCGGTTTCACCCACGCTGCTCAGCACCTGTTGGTCGTAGCGTGATGTTATATAGCCTATAGCCTTCCTCAAGAAATGGACTACCCAACACTAAAAGAATTTTCCAATTCCAACCAGTAGTCCCTGAGATTAGCGCGTTCAAACAAACTCTTCAGCTTTATAATATTAGTATAGATAGTATAGATTGTCCATTTTTTAAATAAAACAAACTATTCTATTATTTCCACTACTGTCAAGAAAAATATAAATATGTTTATGGTAAATACATAAATTGTAATAAAACAATGGTATATGTAGTGATGAAGCTTGACAACTGTAGAGGCAGCTCCGCGTCTAACATGAACAAGCCGCATGCGCTCATCTTCTTGAATGATGCCTTCTGCAGACGCTGAATGTTCTTGTGGACTCGTTTTTCTGAATCTGTTTTAGATAAAGTGTTACAGTAGCAATGCTTAATTGAATGATTGAACTAACAAACTTCATATCCTTACTTCCTTACTAATATTTTAAAAGCGAAAATGAGTTTGTTGGTTACCTCTTCACGCTTTAATGGCTAAACCGATGTTGATGAATTTTGGTACAGAGATAGTTGGGAACTAGGAGACGGACATAGGATAATTTTTTTTAAAGTGGGATGTGAGGGAGAGAGAGGGAAGAAAAGGGAAAACTTAGCGTTGCTATTACAAATCAATAAGGTGCAAGGGGAACTGTGTTACCCCGAATATAACGCGCGCAGAAGCTAGTAATTTAATAATGATCTTTTTCTTACCGGAACTATTTCTGGAATTCACAAGGATTACACAGGTATTCTGAACATCTCTCATTGCAGCATAGAATCTCTCACATTCTACGCTCATACATATAAGTATGATGACATTCTTCATGTTCCAGATTTGCGTTATGTATAGGAGTAGGAAAAACTGGAACAATGACAAGTTTTCATTATGTGTAAAGTCAACGTACGAAATAATCTACTATATAAAAATAAGTCGGGTTTTCCTTCCTGACGCTATAACTCCAAAACGCACGAACTGATTTCCACGGGTAGGTAGGGTAGGTAGGGTAGGTAGGGTAGGTAGGGTAGGTAGGTAGGTAGGTAGGTAGGGTAGGTAGGGTAGGTAGGGTAGGTAGGGTAGGTAGGGTAGGTAGGGTAGGTAGGTAGGGTAGGTAGCAAATTGCATATTGCATAGCAACGCATGCAGGGCACAGCTAGTAACCTATACATTTTTAGCAGACGCTTCTTAGTAAAATTACTAAAACAATTCATAGCATGGGGTCGGCTTGCAGTTTAACCGGATGTACCTAAATCAGTATTTTGCAAAAAGTTGCTTTCGATCTGACTTTCCCAACTCCGTTAGTACTAAGTAATACGGTACTCTAATAAAACTGGTTGACAGTCTTTCTTTCACTGCCCATGACGTGACAACTTTCAAAGATTTACAAATGACTTCCAGGCCGCCTTCACGTGCTTACCAAGTCACGAAGGATACTCGGTACATAATAGATGTTACCCATAGATTGAAGTGATAAAAGTACTTACAGAAGGATAATTAATCAAAGTTAATAACGTAGCCACATTCCGTAAACTGGGGTAAGCAGTAAATATCGTATAAAAAGCAATCTGAAACAAGCAAGGTTGAGTTTGAGCAATATTTCTTTGTAATCCAACAAAAACAGAGAACAAGACAAAAAAACTCGCAGATGTGTTAAGACAGTAAGCTATTTAAGATAAGATTTTGAAATCTTAACTGTTACATTTCGGAAGAATGCTCCAGGGGAAAGCAAATCCACATTTTTTATCTAAACGATTTTAAATTTGAGCACTAAAAAGCAATCACATGCTTGAAAACATCAAATCATCTACAAACAACACAAACGATGCCATAAATCACGGTGAATGTCGTTGATAATGAATGTATTTAATCAGTTAAAATTATGTGGTTTGTTAATAGTTTATTATTATGACGCTTCTCTAAATTGGCATGAATTTAAAATATCACTCACCAGCTGTCGAAACGTTGTCTCTATAATCATATAAATGTGTAACATATTCACGTATGCGTTAAACATCAACCTCCAATTCTCTTCGCTAACAGAGTCCTCGATGTTTTTTGCTATATTAGCTTTTTCGATCCACACATGCAATATTTTCTTCAATAATTTCAATAGTGCCATAGCATATACAACGTTTATATCGAAACTGATGCAAGTATACATCGATATGATGTCAAAAACTGCTATGTTAGGGAAAACACAGACAAAAGAAATCATGTATGTCATCCAAATAATATTGAGACTTATAACCCAAATCCAGTTGCGGACGGTAAAATGTTTGAGAGTGTCGTCACGAATTTGCAGAAGTCTAAGAACGTATTGGATTTTCATTACCAACATGAAATTGAAGTGACTCTGTACAATGTTCGAGAAACTGTTCATCAAATGTCCGAATAAGTAAATCAATATGTCAAAAGTATTGGTAGAGCAATAGAACCACTTGTAAATCCCCCATTGATCACTCAACTCGATAAAGATATTGATCAAACGATAGAAGTTGTAGCACCAGAATATAAGGATACACAATACAGTAGCAAAGTTGTATAAGTAAGAATTAGATGTTAAAATATTGTCTCGGATAGAATACTTGGCGTAGAGCAAAGCATATTGCATTAAATTCAGCGGTCTTAGTACTGATTGTAAATCTTTTTCAATTATATTATTACGTATTGCTTCATCAGATGGCAAATTTTGCAATGTAATAGTCTGTAAAAATCTGTTTGATTTTGAAGATTTTATAGAGGAGAACATGTCTTTTACACACACCAAATTGGTGCTGACTGATATGAAACGAAAATAAATCGATAAGCCAGTAATTTACTAACTTGTTAGTTAATATATTGTCTGATGGCTTTTAAATTTTGAGGTGTTATTAAATATGGAAATATCTAGAATAGACATTGCAACAAGATATGTTTTTGTGTCAAAGAAGGTATTAATTAATAATGAACAGCAACAGCAGCTCGTTGCGTTAGGTTTTATTATTCTTATTTTTTGTATCATAACAGAACATAAACATTATAAAGATACAGAAACACTAACTGTAATATACCAATAGTATAAGATGTGATTAAGCCGGAAAACTGTAGAAGTAGCTCGGCGTGTGTGAAGGGCAAACAGCACACGATTATATCTACTTGAATGCCCTTTGAACACTTTGGACGTTCTTGCAAATCTGTCTTTCTGTAGGTACCTTAACATGCATAATGAATGTTATTTTTTACAAACAGGCTAAGTTTCTGTACAATAAAAGATAACAGTGTTCTACTTTTTAAGCTTACATATCCAAAATGGCTAAAAAGGATCCTTTATAGGGTTGTCTGACTGTCAGTCATTTTAAACACTGCGAACAGAAAACTTTGAGATACACAGAAAATTTAACGGTTTTAGTACTGATTGTAAATCCTCTTCAATAAAGTTGCTGTCAGTAGATGTGACTGTTGGCAAATTGTCGATTATGACAACGGTTTGCCCGAATTGATGTCTCTAAAAATATGAGAACATGTTGTTTCACGTTAAATTGATGTAAAAATTTTGGCTTCTTTACTATGTTTAAGTAAAAGGCTTTAATAATATATTATGGCGTTGGCTGTCATATTATTTTGTATTGCTATTTTCAATAACATTTATTATATGTTTAGACAACATACTTACTCCAAGAATAATGCTTTTAATTTGGTAGCTACGTCAACATTGACAAAAAAATAAAACATTACATTGTGTACATTACAGAAACACAAATTGAAGAAATACAATAGCATAAGAAGTAATAAAGCTTGACAACTGTAGAGGCAGCTCAGCGTCTATGGTGAACAGACCGCACGCGCTCATCTTCTTTAATGATGTCTTTCGTACACGTTGGATATTCTGGCAAAACCTTCTTCCTTGATCTAAACAAAGAAAGCGTTTTATAGTTTAAAAAAATAAAATGTTGACGGCACGGTTGGCGCAGCGGCTGAGCGATCGACTGCTGCGCTGCGTGTCGTGAGTTCGATCCCCGCGCGGAACTAATATTTGTATGAAGTACAGGCAGTTGTTCCGGGTCTGGCTGTTTGTGAATGTCAGTTTACTTGTAAACGCACCCATGATACAGGAGAAATTCCTAGTGTGGGGCAAAGTTTAAAAAAATAAAGAAAGACTCCTAATTCAGATACTTTTGTTTTAATTCCATACAACCACTGATATAACGTCATTATGTATTATTTTTGGTTGTTTTGTCAGATTGCCTTTTGGAAATTTGCTAGAGAACTCTATCTATACTAATATTATAAAGCTGAAGAGTTTGTTTGTTTGAACGCGCTAATCTCAGGGACTACTGGTTCGAATTGGAAATTCTTTTAGTGTTGGATAGTCCATTTCTTGAGGAAGGCTATAGGCTATATAACATCACGCTACGACCAACAGGTGCTGAGCAGCGCGGGTGAAACCGCGTGGAACAGCTAGTATAAAATAACGGTTCTTACCAGAACATTTACTTGATTTCACGAGCAACACGCAGGCACTCTGAGCCCGTCTCATTGCAGCATAAAACTTTTCACATTGTACGCTCAAACATATAAATATGATGATATTCTTCATATTCCAAATTTGAAATCCCAATATTAGAAAGCAAAACTGTAATTGCAACAGGATATTGATCAAAATCAAAATCATTTTATTTGTGTAACATAGGTAATTTAAAATGCAATCAATAGTTTTATATAATGTAGGTACTTGTATTTGCCATAATTTCATTAGAAATAACGCTTCAGTTGCCTAACTAATTTTAATCCTAAATTGATTTGCTATATTTTTCATTTTTCATAACATTTATTGCCAGTAATATTCATTTGCCTTTACTAGCACGACAATGCTAGTACTATGTCTAAGCTACCATGCATACACAAACAAACATCGATCAAACCTACAAACGTTAGATCGATATTTGGTCATACTCCTAATCTAACCATTTCTATTTAGACTAACTGCTTATTGTCTAAAGATTGTTGTAATAAATCATTCGATTGCTTACCAAATGCCTTAATTTTTTTTTTTTTTGTGGAAAACAAGAAATGTTTCTAAATTATATTATACTAGCTTTTGCCCGCGGCTTCGCCCGCGTTAAATTTGGGGTAACACAGTTCCCCTTGCGCCTTATTGATTTGTAAGAGCAACGCTAAGTTTTCCCTTTTCTTCCCTCTTTCTCTCTCACATCCCACTTTTTTCAAAAAAATATTAGTCTGTGTCCGTCTCCTGGTTCCCAACTATGTCTGTACCAAAATTCATCAAAATCGGTTTAGCCATAAAAGCGTGAAGAGGTAACAAACAAACAAATAATCAAACTCCCTTTCGCTTTTATAATATTAAGTAAGGATGAGGAAGGACGATTATGGAAAACAAAAACAGTAAAGTTGTAAGAATTAACGACCGTGGTGGTAACTTGGTACAATAATTTCTAATGTTTCTAATACTATTTGTGAGGAGCTTGTGGCTAAATAATAGCAGCCTCGATCTATAGGTAAAGCCGCACTTGCCTAGGTTGGTCTGTGGATGGGTGACCACCCGTTACATACCGAGTTTCCTCCGTGCCTCGGAAAGCACGTTAAGCTGTTGGCTCCGGCTGTCATTTGTAGATCTTTGACAATCGTTACAGGTAGTCAGTGTACTGAAAGTCTGACAACCATTCTTACCAAAGGATGTCGTTACCAGTAGTAACTGGGTTGTGGACGTCAGATAGGCAGTCGGTCCACGTAAAATACTGATATTCAGCTGCATCCGGTTAGACTGGAAGCCGACCCCAACATAGTTGGGAAAAGGCTAGGCAGATGATGTTTCTAATATTAATTGGTAATATCATTGATATGCCCCTTTTGCGTGGAATTTATCTAAATCTAAACTAATATTATAAATGCGAAAGTAACTCTGTCTGTCTGTCTCTTATTCACGCCTAAACCACTGAACCGATTTTAATGAAATTTGGTACAGATATAGTCTGGGACCCGAGAAAGGACATAGGATAGTTTTCATCCGGGAACGGGAACTATTAATCCACACGTACGAAGTCGCGGGCAAAAGCTAGTTCGTACATAATTTAGAACTGATTTAGCGATGACCTTATACTTACGTTAAGCATACTCATTGATGCCAAGTTTTTATGAGCTAATATCAAAGCCAAGCTGCGTAAACTGATGTAAACTGTGAGTGTTATTGCATAAACAATCTGAAACAATTAAAACATATGTTCAGTCTACTTAAGTGAGCTGTAAATAAACATTTCACGGGCCTGTTGATCTAGTGGTTAGTGGCCCTGACTGATGAGCCGGAGGTCGTGGGTTCGATTCCCACCCAGGACAAACTTTGTGTGATGAGCATGATTGTTTGTTCTGTGTCTGGGTGTGATTTATCTATAATATGTATGTATTTATAAATTATATAAGTATGTATATCAGTTGTCTGGTTACCATAACACAAGCTCTGCTTAGCTTGGGATCAGATAGCCGTGTGTGAGTTGTCCCAAGATATTTATTTATTATTATTAATCTATCTAGCCTTTTCTGAACTATATTGGGGTCGGCTTTCAGTATAATCAGTATTTTTTCTATTTCTTGTATAGATTCTTTTTTACCAATTGTTTGTAAATGAGTGACCATTGTTGGCCTTGTTTGTTAACTTTTGTTAACATTTTATCATATTTTACGTTTTGTAAATAAGCAATGACTTATTGTCGGGCCTACGCTGTCCTCTCATACTTAAGTACAAACGCTGTAACAACAACATTGTAAAACCAAATTTTATAAGAGTAACCATGGAGTTTCTAACCGGTTCTTCTCCATAGGAAACGACTAATCCGTGTACATGTAGCCCTCTGTGAATTAAAAAGATTTTATATTTTTTTTTTAAATTGGGTGATGTTAAATGTGGCCCTCACAACCCAACTGATTATTGGGTAGTTAAATACTACCCCTTAAAAGAACTGGCTGTCGGACTCTCGGGACACTGAAAACCTGTATCGGGTCTCAAAGCTCCGCAAATGACAGCACGGACCAACGGCTTTACTTACGTGCTTTGGAGGAAACTAATTATGAAGTGGGTGGTCACCCATCCACAGACCAACCTCGACAAGCACGACTTTAACTGAATATTGGACAGAGAGGCTTATTTCAATGAATATTTATGCAAACAGAAATTTACTAACTAGACGTACATCTTTAAAATAGAAAAACACTTACGTATTGTCCAAAAGTTTCCTCTACAAGTATGAAAGTCTCCTGAATAATTAAGTATACATTAAGCATTGCATCCCAGTCCCCTTCAGTTTCCGAATAAGCATAGTTTTTAATTTTTTCACTCCAAACCCGCAGCATTTTCTCTAATAATTTCAATACTAACACGACATAAACAACGTTTACATTGCAAAAGACACTGGCGTAAATCATAATGAGTTGGATAACATCTAAACCGTTGAAAATAAAGCGAAAAGTAACCATGAAAAGAATACAAAACAAGTTTAGAATGACAACAGAGGCCCAACCATAAACAACGAAACTTCGGAGTTCAGTATTGTCAATTTTAAGGACTCTGATAGCGTATTGGATTTTAATGACCAGCAAGACATTTAAATGCTTGTGTTTGATATTTGCAAAGGTACTTATTACATCGCCTAGCAAATAAATAAAGCAGTCAGTTACTGTGGTCGTACAGTATAACAAATTATTATCCCATGTGTGACAGAGCATAAGTAATCTGCTCATGTTGTATAAACAAGCACATTGATATACAAGCACGCATAATACTCGCAAAGAGTTGTAAAGATTACTATTAGCAGTGACGATCTTGTCACGAATTGAATACTTTGCGCACAAGAAAAGACTTAGCATCAGATGCAATGGCCTTAGTACTGATTGTAAATCTTCTTCAATCACGTCATTAAGTAATATTTTTTTTGTGGAGACTGTTAGTACATTTTGGCCTATAATTATGTTTTTTTTCGATGGTAAACGGTTTTTTAAATAAGGAAACATGTTAGTCTTTCTAGGCGGTTACCTTTTGATTGATTACAACACGTATAACAGTCGATAGGTATTTGAATTTAGAATGACGACTAGATTAAAGTTTTAGTAAATTACTCGTCTATCGATCGGTTTCTCTTTACTAGTATTCTCCTTATTGTTTTCAATGTCATGTCATTTATGTCAATAAGTGGTTGAATTATTCACTAACACAATTGTATTAGTGACACAATAGTATTAGTGTGGAGCTCGTGGCTAAAAAGCAGCCGCTCGGGTCGATCTTTAGGTTAAGCCGAACTTGCCTAGTTGGTCTGTGGATGGGTGACCACCCGTTACATACCGAGTTTCCTCCGTGCGTCGGAAAGCACGTTAAGCCGTTGGTCCCGGCTGTCATTTGTAAATCTTTGACTGTCGTTACAGGTAGTCAGTGTCCCGAAAGTCTGACAACCAGTCTTACCAAGGGGTACGTATTACCCAGTACTAACTGGGTTGTGGAGGTCAGATAGGCAGTCGCTCCATGTAAAAATACTGATATTCAGCTGCATCCGATTAGACTGGAAGCCGACCCCAACATAGTTGTGAAAAGGCTTGAATTGTATTAGTGAATAATATAGATAAATACACACAGAAAGGACTTTCTTCAATTATGTTTTACTCTTTATTTATCATTGAATTTCTAAATTTTATTGTAACAAAGGTTTTGAGAAGTCCTAGCAAGTACCTCCCTGTGGAAGCTGCAACACTTTAGGTTTCGGGTGTGGGAACATTTTTGAAGCCGGTTGGAGAAAGGTAGTTTCCAGTAGGATAGCTCAATAGTAGGGTCCAAGAGTCGTCATCACCAGCTTGGACTGCCGAAACAAAGAGTGAAATTCGCAAGATGAAGCAATCCTGCAACCCTGGTAGATGATTACAAGGGAATCAAGGATGAGTTGGCTGAACTGTAGCCCTACTATGACCTCTTAAAGCAATTCTTATTCCGCTGAGGGAAAGAGACAGAGCTATACAGGGTGTCTAGCACCATCTCTTTCACTCAGTGGAATAAGAATTGCTATAAGATGTCATAGTAGCCCTTCTGAAGACTACATTTGAAGGCACTGAGGGTCAATTAGATGAATGTACAGTCAACTCGCAGAGGTCGAGATCGTTCTTATTTGTTTGAAGGACTTTGTGCGAAATACATACATTTTCGATTTTTGAGGCGAACAAGATGTAACAGCGCCTCCGTATAATATTTTTGAAAAACTGTTAACTTAATGAAGATAAATTCAACGGTCATTCCTAAGTAAAGAATCCAACAAATACTTCTTGTTTTATTACCTAACTAGCATTTGCCCGCGACTTCGCTCGCGATGAATTCGGGATAACAGAGTTCCCCTATCCTAATCTGCAGGTACCAGCTAACTGTAGTTTTTGCCCTGCCTTATGCCTTAGTGGCTGACCGCTCGACTGCTGCGCTGTGTGTTGCGGGTTCGATCCCCGTACGCAACAAATATTTGTATGACCTACAGAAAAATTGTTTCGGGTCTGACTGTTTGTGTATGTGAGTTTAAGGCGCTGTACAAAGCAAACTCAAAGCAAAGACAAAGCATTTTCGTTGCAAATTTAGCCGTATCTGTACATGCCACTAGCAAAAACAATTACCGTGTATAGTCAAATACATAAAGTAAAGACTTAAACAAAATCAGTTTACAAAAGTGGTCTAGTACGATAAAAAAAAAAGTTAATAAATACCACGAAATTTTTCAGCGACAACCATCATATTTTTTATATTTATAACAAAGAAAATCTAATAGACTAAAGAGATATCTAAAACTTTTCAAACACGGAACTGTATTTTTATTTAATTAAAACTGGAAAATGACCTACATTTTCGCGGATATGATATTCAAATAAAATCAAACGCCGAAATATTCTCGACCTTATTTCTATTCTTTCGATGCACTACTGTCGTGTACTCGTGTCAGACCACGCCCAGTCTGCAGCTAGCCTCACTTCCACGAATACCAAAGGATTAGCTTGTTACCGCGCCTTAAATATTTGTAAAACCACCCACGATACAGTAGAAATTCCTAGAGCGGGGCAACGTTTTTTTAAAAAATAATTTAAAACTAAACAGCACAAAACACGGATTTATTTAAGCTTATTACAGAAAAGCGAATTGTAAAAAAACAATCATATGAGAAGTAATAAAACTTGACAGCTGTATAGGTAGCTCGGCATTTATCACGAACAAGCAACAAACGAACATCTTCTTGAATGATGTCTTTTGTATACGTTGAATGTTCTTGCAAGCTCTTCGTTGTGTGTCTGTCAAAAGAAGATTTAATTTAAGAAGATTCCGTGTATGTAATAAATACAGAAGAGGAGGAATGTTCTAACCAAACGATACTATTCAATCCTTACTAATATTATAAAAAGCGAAAGTGAGTTTGTTTGTTACCTCTTCACGCTTTAATGGCTAAACCGATTTTGATGAATTTTGGTATAGAGATAGTTGGGAACCAGGAGACGGACATAGGCTAATATTTTTTTGAAAAAAGTGGGATGTGAGGGAGAAAGAGGGAAGAAAAGGGAAAACTTAGCGTTGCTATTACAAATCAATAAGGCGCAAGGGGAACTTTGTGACCCCAAATTTAACGCGAGCGAAGCCGCGGGCAAAAGCTAGTACCTACTTAATATTAATTAGGAGGCTTTAAAAGAAAATTTGCAAATACTTTTAAGCGAAGAAATAAGAATAATACGCACCGGAACAATTTGGCGACTTCATAAGCATTACGCAAGTACTCTGAACATCTCTCATTGTTGCATAGAATCTCTCACATTCTACACTTAAACAAATAAGTACGATGACATTTTTCCAATTCCAGATTTGAGAAAATATGTGTAAAACCAGGAACTGGAATGAAAACAGCTGTATGATTAATTTTGTTATGTTTGTTATCTCGCGGGGTAATGAACGGTTACCCGCTATCGTCTCTCAAGGCCTTTACCAGGGCCTCCGCCTGCCGGGGTTGCGGGTTGTTCGAAATAGATACCGCGGCCCCGGAACGTAAAGAGCAATAGAAGGAGCTGTTTGACATGTCCCACCCGCTCCGCCCAGAGCGGGGAAAGTTATTTGCTAATTTCCCACCCAAAAAAAAGCCTTGCTATTTCTTAGCCACAATTTTAATAAATCAAAATTGAGTTAGTTTTCAAAAATCTAGTGTATAATATGCAGGCTGGTAATTCAATTGTACACTTACACCGTCATTCGTTGCGACAACCTTCCTTAAAAATAATACCACGGATAAGTTCCGCAAAGCCAGGTAAGCTGTGAAAACTGTATAAAATATAATCTGAAAGAAAAACGAGATTTAATCGATGTATTTGTGAAAATTTACGGCAGATTACTTATATAAACTAGAAGATAAAGAGGAGGAGCTCGTGGCTAAATAATATTAGCCGCTCAGGTCGATCTTTATGTTAAGCCGCGCTTGCCTAGGTTGGTCTGTGGATGGGTGACCACCCGTTTAATACCGAGTTTCCTCCGTGCCTCGGAAAGCACGTTAAGCTAGTAGTTACCCAGTATTAGCTGGGTTGTGGAGGTCAGATAGGCAGTCGCTCCATGTAAACTACTGATATTCAGCTGCATCCGGTTAGACTGGAAGCCGACCCCAACATAGTTGGGAAAAGGCTAGGCAGATGATGATGACTTATATAAACTAGAAGTTGTAATAACGCCACGAAGAGACATAGACCCCAACAACAAAGAATTTTAAACATGGTAAAATATGTTCCCGTGGTAAATCACTTTAGTCTCTATCCGTCTTATTACAAAAGTTTGAGTTAGTACTGGTTTAAACCTGGACTAAATAGTCTAGGATTGTTACGGTATTAAAGTTAGTACCAGGCTTAAAATGTGTTCATATTACAAATCAAAGACTAACTGAAGACCAGTTAGTCCAAAGATCATCCATGGTTTAAATAATAAACACAGATAAAAAAATAAAAAAGGGCAATCATTCGTTCTTTTATACTGGTTTCATTCAATATGACATTCCGTTTTTTCTAATGTTGATTTTAACTACATAATTTAAATGCATAATAACTCTTTATTCGTAACAAAGAAATCATTTTAATTCTTTGTCCAAGTTCCAACCTCTTGAACGAGCGCAACAAACACACACATCGCGTTTTTTTATCAAGTTTTATTTTATATCAACGAACGTGAAACGGAGTACAGCTTCGCGGCGCGTAATTCGAGATGCGAATGTGACGATCCAACCAAATATTTATGTTATTGCTGTGCATTCTCTAATAAACAGTTCTTTATTCATTGTTCCTAATGTTGTACTGTATTGCTAGTGTGGTTCTGTGCGAGAAGTTTTGTGTGGCCAAATTATGAAAAGATAATTCAGGAAAAAAATGGAACAACAGAAAAAAATAGGGGTGAACATTGGAGTCCTGAAGAAAAAGTTAGTAAAACATCGAAACATTGTATAGTGGACAGTTCTTTGTATTATCCCTATTTCGATAAAGATTAACATGAATCTACTTAATACAATAGGAAATACTACGGTAACTGATTAGTCAGTCAGCTCATATTATCGAGGACAAATCTACAAAAACTTCGGTAAATATTTTGAAAAAAAAAGAGTGGAAGAATTTATGAAACAAGTAAGTACTAATCGCTTTTACTGGTGTACAACTACTTATGATATTTGTATCTACAATCTTCGTCACTCAATTCAAATGGATTTCCACGATGACGACGTATCGCAGATCGACGAGAAGTCTCAAGCATCTCCATATCTTCTAAGTCCATCAAGTCATCATATTAATATCCATTTTTCAACGATATAAAAACAATAAACACAGAAAACTAAAGCCACGATAACCTCAACTTTTTGTAGAAATTGACATTTGACTATAGTACCAAAGTTAGACCATGGTTAAACTAGGGGTCTCGCGGGTTTATCTTTAGTACCATAGATAGTACAAGGACTAGCGATAAACTTCATTTTATAATAAGGTTTTTTTTAGTCCATGGTTTAAACCTGGAACTAATCCCAGTACTATATTTAGTCCGCGTTTTGGAATAAGACGGTATCTGTTTGTCACGGTGTGCGTCATTTTAACGCGTGCTTGGGTTGGTAGATAACATATTGATTTTGGGGTTCAAAGGTATGGCCTTCTTGCTCTCATTGATTTTGTCTTAATAGCTATAATTATTTGTGACATATTCTTCAATTCTGGTCAACACTATAATCATCTAGCTCTATTCAACTACACCAACCATTTGTTGAAACGTTTTCTCAATAAGCTTGTATATATCCTGTATGTTCAAGTATACATCGACTATCGTATTCCAGTACTCTTCTTGGATTGTATTTTCAATTATGGTTGTGTTTTCAACTTTTTCAATCCAAACGCGTAGCAATTTTTCAATAAGTTTTAATAACAACAAAGCATACACTACGTTGACATCGAAAACGATACTAGAGTAAGCTGTAATCATTTCAATAAGTCGTATTTCTGCGATAAAAAAGTAAAAAATTATGAAAGTAATACTAGAAATATTTAAGATGATTATATAGGTCCAGGTGTAGACGACAAAACTCTTGAGTTCGTTATTATTTGTTTGAATGACCTTGAGGGAAATACAAACATATTGGATTTTCGAGACCAATAAGATGTTACAACGGCTCTGGATAATATTTGAGAAATTGTTGATGAAATCCCCAGTCAGGTAGAAGGTGAAGTCAGCTGCAATGGCTAAGTAAAGAAACACACTAATACTTCTGCTTCTTTCATTACTCAATGACTGTACCATCATGATAAAATTACACAAAAAGCAACCATTTACTATAAGCGTATAACACAATCCAATTAAGTTGTAACGGAAAGTATTAGCAGTGATAATGTTGTGACGAACAGAATACTTCGTGCAGATGAAAAGACTTTGCATGAAATTCAACGGCTGAAGTACTAATTGTAAATCTTTGTCAATCACATTATTATGTAATTCTAAACGATTTGAATACATGTTTGTTTCACGATGCAGTTCAATATGATTTAAAGTAAGACACGTAAAAGAAGATCGCAAGAGAAATGTTAATGTTACTGTTGATTTATAATTTTGGTAATAAAGATTTTATACTGTTGAAACTCCACTTTCACTTCCCCTCATCACGCTGTGTTACTTCAAACCAAATGTCGGTTCGATAACAGTCTACTCATTTTAACTGACTCCCAGACATCAAGCTTTTTATTTGATTTGAATAAAACTAATACAATTTGGGGTAGTCTGGGTGACCTCGAATCTTTAATGTTATTGTTAATTTAGCTCTGTCTGTCTGTTTGCATTCACGTCTTAACCACTGAAACGATCGTTAAGGGATTTGACGAACATAATTTGGAACCTGAAAAAGAGTTTTATGTTGAATTCCAACCGAAATAACCTAAGCCGATGGCACGCTAGAATCACAATTTCTGTTCCAGTAGCCCTACTATGACCTCTTAAAGCAATTCTTATTCCGCTGAGGGAAAGAGACAGAGCTATACAGGGTGTCTAGCACCATCTCTTTCACTCAGTGGAATAAGAATTGCTATAAGATGTCATAGTAGCCCTTCAGATCAGTTCTAAAAATTTTGAAGAGGATGTGACTGCTTAGCTTGTATATCAGAGAAAGACTCAAACATGACTTTACATATTGAATTTTGATGTCTTAAAAAATATGAATTACAGAACGGATATTGATGAAATCCCACAGCAACAGCTAGTATTGTAATATATCATAGCTGTAGCCACTCATTATTCTACGTCAAGTTTTTTTATACTTCCATACAGATAGAGAAAAATTATTAAATCTATTAAAATAATTGTATGGTTCAGAGGTAGCCAGTTAGTTAGTCGAGTTGTTAGAGATGTGAGTTGACGAAAACTACAGACTTCACGATATTTAAGTTTTATTCGTACAAGTTACTGACGGTTCCTTGGATGCTTATCCGCGTTTATAGTTATAGCGCCACGGCAATTATTGGTCAACTAAATAATCCTTACTAATATTATAAAAGCGAAAGTGAGTTTGTTTGTTTGCTACCTCTTCACGCTTTAATGGCTAAACCTATTTTGATGAATTTTTGTACAGAGATAGTTGGGAACCAGGAAACGGACAAAGGCTAATTTTTATTTTAAAAAAGTGGGATATGAGGAAGAACGAGGGAAGAAAAGGGGAAAACTTAGCGTTGCTATTACAAATCAATCAGGCGCAAGAGTAAAAACTGCAGGTCTGCTTGTTGTGTTAAATCGAATTTAACGCGAGCGAAAGCTAGTTATGAATATAAAAGTAACTAAAACGCGTAGCGAAAAGTAGGTCGCAGCGTTAGCAGTTTGGCTGTACATGAACCGTATAATAATTATAGCTAATGACACAAATAGATTAGCTAGTATGGCTGTCTGGACTGGTTAAATATTTCATATTGAAAATCAGTTATCTACTATTTTAATATTGATTAATTGAAACATTGTAACACAAGTTAATCTGATTGTAATAACAAATTCTTACAAAAGCGCAAACTGTAAAAAAACGACAGTGTACGTAGATAAAAAGCATGACAATCGTAGAGGTAACTCGGCGTCTATGAGGAATAAACCACACGCACTCATCTTCTTGAATGATATCCTTTGTTTTCGTTGGATGTTCTTGTAAGCCTGATTTGCTGGCTCTGAAAACAACACCTCTGTTACAAGGGTATCGAAAATACATAACGATGAAGTACTTCAATTAAAATTGAATACGGCGACAAATTACAATCAACACAGATCGGAGTAACACGTTCTTAATCCATGAAAATTGCTTCCGTAGATGATGACTCTGCCATTTCGTAAGTACATTTAGTATTGTAGCCTGTTGGTCTAGTGGTTAGTGGCCCTGACTGCTGAGCCGGAGGTCGTGGGTTCGATTCCCACCTTAGACAAACTTTGTGTGATGAGCATGATTGTTTGTTCTGTGTCTGGGTGTGATTTATCTATAATATGTATGTATTTATAAATTATATAAGTATGTATATCAGTTGTCTGGTTACCATAACACAAGCTCTGCTTAGCTTGGGATCAGATAGTGTGTGAGTTGTCCCAAGATATTTATTTACTTATTTTAATATTATGTTAGAACGTTACCGGAACTATTCTTTGATTGCAACATCACTACGCAGATAGTCTGAACATCTCTTATCGCTGTATAGAATCTCTCACATTCAACGCTCAAGTAAGTAACAACGAAGATATTCTTGATGTTCCATACATAACAAAGTATAGCCGGAATCAAGTCCTGAAAATATAAATTGTATGTAATACTAGCTGTGCGCCCGAGGCTACGTCCACGTGTGCGTGTACTATAAAGAAGCCGTACATTCTTAAACTCATATACAAAAAATTACCACAAATTACTTGTTCAAACAGCAACTGATCGACTGCCAACGTATTAATAACGAAAGAAAAACATTATTGTACAAATGCAAATGCTGACTAGAAAGACCTGGGTTCGATTCCAGGTTCGAGGTCTTTAGACCAGGACTTTCTCAGTAGAAGCGACGGAGTCTGGACTCTTTCCGGTTAATTGCAATAGGGTCGCCTTCTACTACATAAGGTTTTCATTAACCCGAGATTAAAACGACTAGAAGTTTTGGGGAAAGGCTTTTCCCCGGCAGTGATATGACGGCTAACAGTATTACTATCAGTGACTATAGATTTAATAATAAGACTAGCTTACGCCCGTGGCTTCGCTCGCGTTAAATTTGGGGTAACACAGTTCCCCTTGCGCGTTATTGAGTTGTAATAGCAACGCTAAGTTTTCCCTTTTCTTCCCTCTTTCTCCCTCACATCCCACTTTTTTTAAATAAAAATAGTCTATGTCCGTCTCCTGGTTCCAAACTATTTATGTACCAAAATTCATCACAATCGGTTTAGCCATTAAAGCGTGAAGAGGTAACAAACAAGCAAACAAACTCACTTTCGCTTTTATAATATTAGTAAGGATAATATGTAATAAGATTGTTTACATCAACTGGGTTTATCAAACCTCCAAATCAATTACACAATCAGTAATACAACGTTTCGGAAAGAAAAAAAACAAACTGGCTTTGTTTTTCTTTGTTAAAAGAAAAGATGTCACGTGTCTTCGAATTTTTGGTTCGACTCAATTTATACCGTTTATTTTCGTTGGATCCCAGTTTTTGATCCCACTTTAATATTTTTGGATCCCACAAAACATTATTATATATTTCCGTTGGATCCCAAATTTGAAAAATACTAAAAAAATACGTTTTGTTGCCATTGAATCCCAAAAACTATTTCCGTTGGATCCCAGATGTTTAAAAACATCTGAATGCGGGTACATCTAATAACAAAATCACAATAATATTTTAAGGCGTTTTGTATGTATGTTTGTTATTCCAACACGCTCAAACTTCTAGACTGATTTGGATGAAATTTGGGTATGTGGATAGGTTATGTTAGAATAACGGGTGCCTGCCGTTTTTCCGATAAGATTTTGTCAAAATTTCATTACCCAAACAAATTATAGGAACCGGGAACTAGGTTAGGTTAGGTTAAAACTGTGACCTCCTACGCACGAGCCGAGCGAGCGGAGCGAGCGGTGCCGCGGCAGCGGTCGGCGAGTGCCACAAACGACCTGCATTTATAGAAAAAAATTACATCACAAATAAACTTGATTATTTTTAAGTCATGCCAGTCTAGTACTATTTGGAGTACATCATTTGTCTTATTTATTCCCCAGTGGCAACAATCCTAAAAAATCCAAAATACACACACGGTGTTTTTGAAATATTTAATAAAAGTAAATCACTTTTCTTCTGAAATGTACACATGTTGTCATAAAATGGGATTCAATGGTAATATCAAATGGGATCCATCGTTAATACCTAAAAAATGGGATCAAAAACTGGGATCCAACGAAAATAAATCATTTATACAAGGTGTAAACTGACCCTTTACGAAACCGACAATCAAGCACGCAGTATAGCAAACTTAGTACGTAAAATAAATATTGCTGGCCATCGATCTTTTTATGGGAATGGTAAATTGTGTTAAACGGTAATACTCCCCGTATTACCGTTCGGCTCAATTTTTCATTGCAATTTTGTAGGATAAAGATTGATGTAGTATTAACATTGTTTGACTAAAAAAAACTTATGATAATGTTCTAACTTTGTCCTCAAATATTTCTGTAACTAGAAGAATTCCAAGTATGGTGTTTCTCAAATAAATGATTGCAATGACGAGAAGTAAAGTGTGTTTCGGCTTCGTTAAGGTTATTTTTACCAACTCATCATCATCATTCTCCTGCCCTTATCCCAATTTATTTAAGGTTGGCGCAACATGTTTCGTCCTTCATATTCCTGTATTACTCTTTATCTTATCAAAAAAAAAGTGTGTGTGTCAGCTCCGACGCACGACTGGAGTTTACTCCTTAAGTACGAGTATCTAACCATACGCAAAAAGAGTTTATTCAACTGAAAAAAACATTAATATCATTCACAAATTAATAAAAAATAGCAATATAAATACATCGACACTGATAGAAACAAACAAGCCCAATAACATATATATAGTATATAGGTATAGTCGCCTATATAGCATACCATATGTACGTCTTAATACACTCCAAATTAGAAAGTTCCGCACTAAAGGTGCGCACCAAAAACGCGACACATTTTCGTTACTTTAGTAGGTTTTACCCCTCGGATTTTTCTCATACCGGGCGCCTTATATATGAAAAACGATTCTTAAGGAGTAAACTCCAAAACTCCTTTATTGCCACCTCTGGTTATAAAATGTTGTGTTGAAACTTACATGAGTATCAAGAGTCAGCTTAGCTCTGGTTTCTAAAGCTAACACCATAGCCACGTTACGCAAACTAAGGAACGCGCTAAATATCGAATAAAATAGTATCTGAAAACCAAAACAAATATGTTTAAAGTATTAGTTTCTATCGAAAAACTGTTAATACTAGGCTAAGTAGATTGAACATAAAATTAACGTATACCTACGTAAGTTGGCAATAGACTCTTTTTAAAAAGTGTTGAAATTTTTGAGGTTTTAATACCTAATACACTATATTTAGCTCAACATCGTTTATGCAACGTTGCCACTCTGATACCTTAGTCGAAAGTCTGAAGCACGAAAAAGTATTTAATCATACCATTATTTATCCACAAACTGTTAAAAAAAAGCTTACCATGTGTCGAAACGTTTTCTCAATGATCATATAAATATCCAATATATTGGCGTATACATCCAACACTGTATTCCAATACTCCTCTGTTTCTAATGCTGCTGTGTTTGAGGACTTTTGAATATTTTCAATCCACACACAAATCATTTTGTTCAACAACTTTAACAGGATTATGGCGTATACTACGTTAATATCAAAAGCAATGCTGGCATACGCTGTAATAATATCGCAAACAGTATGAAAATTTCTAATCGGTACAGTAAACCAGTAACAAATTACAAAACTGATGCTAAGAATATTAACGATGATAACGTGGGTCCAAGTACAGACAATGAAACTTCTAAGGTCTTTTTTATTTATTTGTAAGGCTCTGAGTACGTATTGAATTTTCAAGATCAACAAGATATTGTTGTTACTCTGTATGATGTTTGATAAGCAGTTAATGAAATCTCCGACTAGGTAGAAGATGAAGTCAGCGATAAGGCTGAAGCAGAAAAAAAGACTACTAAGCCCCCACCATTCGTTATGCAATAAGTTCACAATTCCAATCAAATCATATAATAAGACACATCGATAAACGACTGTGCAAAATACTCTTAAATAGTTGTAAATATCAATATTAGAAGTGATCATGTTATCACGAATAGAATACTTCGCGCAGATGAAAAGACTTTGCATCAGATTCAACGGTCGCAGTATTGATTGTAAATCTTTTTCAATCACGTTATTTCGTAGTCTTTTAGTGCTCGAATCCATTGGTACATTATCCACTATAACAACAGGAGTTACAATTGATCTTGAATAATTTTTAATATAGGACAACATGACCGAAACACAGAGCCGTTTAAAGTTATTTGATTCGGAAAAGGAAAGTTTATCGATAGTAGTATCCTGCTCGATGTCATTCATATTGTTGGTTGTAATAACAGTAATGTTGTTTTGGAGTAGAACTGACAATGCCCTATAATGTATTGAAATACATCAATATTCTGTAATTACTAACAAATAACTGGGAAGTTATATTGCGCCAACAATACGACAGTAAATGTAACTGCCAGTAAGTCATTTACATCTGTATCCAAAACTCGATCGAATATGTCCAGTAATTTACCTGCACGATATTATTTTTCATTTCTGCAAAATGGTTCCCTAAATTTTATTTTCAGATGGAATTAGTGCAAATTATATTTAACATAAGGAAACAATTTTGATGTTTGGCGTTCCTTTTATTGTATGATATTTCTTTGAACTGGTAGTACTCTTATTTTGTTTGACTTGCTGTCGGCGCTACCCTGTATACCGATATGAATACTCGGTCGGCTCGTATTTTTCCTGTCATTCATTATTTTGTCTGTCAACTATGGAAAGGCCATTGCTTCCACAGGTCACACAAACGAAACTTTGTTTATTTTTGTGTGCTTTATTTTATTATATTATTAGACTTGGGTCCGCTATAAGTTTGAAAGTTGCGCCTGGTATAGAAAAATTTAAAGAGAATCGTTTGTCTTGGTATGGACACATTACGAGGAAGGATGAAGCAAACTAAAAGAGTGATGGTTCTGAATGTTGATGGATGGAGAGGGAGAGGAATTGATGAAATAAAAGCAAAAGCAATGTGATTGAAAACTATATATTTAGGAGAATAATATTTAGCAAAGACATAATAACCGTGCACAGAATGACAGTATGGACATGAGAGAGATGCGCCTATATCTATAGGCACTACAGTGACATTAGTGCAACATTGCTAATAATATAAGCGTAGGCGTTCATACTTCTTAACAGGAATATCAAAGAAAAGATGGTTGGATTGTGTAAGGAATGCTATGAAGGAGAAAGAAGTAAATGATGCCGTGACGTTTGACAGAGGAGAATGGAAGAAGAAAACATGTTGCGCCGACCCCAAATAGAATGGGACAAGAGCAGGTAAATGATGACTTGGGCCCGCTATCTGGGATAGCGTTAGGTGCGATGTTCCAGCTGATAGCATCGCCTCCACAACACGGTCTGATCTACACACTAACACTGACTATAACGGTTTGATTTGGATATTTCAATGAAATGCGCATATAATACTTTTAGGATTATAATTTAAATCACATTTTAATTTACATGTCACACTTTTTCCTCAAACCTACGCTTCCGACAATTTGTTATTCTCTTTTTAAAACGACCTGAGTATTTGAACGTTATGGTAAACCAGCCAGCATAGGTTAGGTTATAAAACCTCTTACAGTACCGTCTGAATGCCACCTTGACATTCTTTGCCATGGTTGACTTGAAAATCCGTAAATACAACCCGAATCCAACCCGTAGTAAAATAATCATAACAGATGGGGGGGTCATTGATGGCTCAGATCTGAGTGTATGTGACGTATCTCCATAGACAATGGCCATGCTTCCAACTTGTGCTGCAAACCTTGACACCTGTGCACTTGACGATCTTATGACTGCAACAGCGAGTAGACTTGGAATTTTAATGACTTGAGAAAAAAGAGACATCCTTACTAATATTATAAAAGCGAAAGTGAGTTTGTTTGTTTGTTACCTCTTCAAGCTTTAATGGCTTAACCGATTTTGATGAATTTTGGTACAGAGATAGTTGGGAACCAGGAAACGGACATAGGCTAATTTTTATTTAAAAAAAGTGGGATGTGAGGGAGAAAGAGGGAAGGAAAGGGAAAACTTAGCGTTGCTATTACAAATCAATAAGGCGCAAAGGGGACTGTGTTACCCCGAATTTAACGCGAGCGAAGCCGCGGGCTAAAGCTAGTGCTTCAATAAATTACAGGTTAGCATTGAAAATTATAACCATAGTTAATATACGAAGGTGATTCCAAAACTATCTGGCCTAACAAAGAAAAAAGAGATTCGAGATCCTTAAATATTTTCTTTTAAACGATGCAGAACGGCTTCGATGCTCTATTTATTGTGATTTTCATTCTTGCATTCTCTACTTTTGCTCATGGTTAGCAAATCTTCTCCCATTTTTTACAAGTATGTTTTTTTTTCTTTATATAAAACATTGTCCCACACTAGGATTTCTCCTGTATCGTGGGTGCGTTTACAAACATTTAAACTCACACACACAAACAGCCAGACCTGGAACAACTATCTGTAGGCCATACAAATATTTGTTCCGTGCCCAGATCGAACACGCGGCGCAGCAGTCGATCGCTCAGCCACTGCGCCAACCGTGTCGTCATCTTCATTTCAAAACTTAGTTCTATTGATTTTCGCTACCGTGATGGTAGACTTTTTATCAAGTTTCTTTATCTGCATTTAACTAAATTGTTCATTGTGCATTCCATAACTCCTTCGAAAGCATATTTAATATCGGCTTCTTGTGTAAGTTTATTAATACTTTTTAATGCATTTGTACAATCATCAGCAAACAGACATGTCGGTTGTTTTAAAACTTTTGAGAAAATATTTACATAAATATTATATAACAATGGTCCAAGTACACTTCCTTGTGGGACTCTTAGATTTAGAAAGAAGAAGAAAAAAAGAAAAGTTATACGAGGTATATTCTAATTAAATTCTTTATTTTTTTTACCAAGTGTTTTTTTACTATGTCTATGTGGTTGATCTTTTAATAACATGGAGACTTCAGACAAGATTTTGTATGAGATTCCATCATTAACTACTAAAAGGCTTAAATATCCGTGAGTATTTCTTTGGTACTCGTTGTGTCACGTTAAAACTTACTAACTTTACTTCCGGAAGTTAATAACAAAAAAGTTAGTACAAAAACAACAGTTTTATTTTCAACATAATTACACTTTTTTATCAATAACACCGTTTGACTGCTTTTCTCGTGCCAACTGAAGCATTACAGAAATACTTTATATTTTAAAGAAATGCAAACTGTAACAGTACCACAGCGTAATTAGTAAGAAATCCCATCAAAGATATTGGTAGGGCAGCGTCAATACAGAACATACCACAAGCATACATCTTGGTAAATAATCGGTTTTCCTTCAAAACATTCTTGCAAAGTTTTTCTTCTAATTCTGTAAAAAAAAACGTTTGTATCAAAAAGTTGGATGTTCAGAAATGTGGATTTTTGAACATCTCATAATCGTTTTAGTCTACGGTTATTTTAACCTATACTAGGGTCGTATTGTAAGCAATTAAGATTAGATTAAGTATCTGCAACCGTGCCATGTCGACGTCGCTTTCGTGTTTCACGCTGCCCCGGAACCACAGGGCTAAAGAAAGAACATGGTGGATTTTAGTCAGTAAAAGTCTGAAATTCCCCTGGTGGTTATTTGATCATTTCTTATAACTCTCTTCCAATTCATATTTGAATTGTTGATTCAATATCTCTGTTGCTTTACCATAATGTATACTTAGGTGGTAGTTTTTATAATTATGAGATCATTATGGCCCTGACGGGCACAGCAAAAGGGTAGAGGAGAGGAAGCTCTGTTTTATAATATAGTTAATATTTTTGTGAAGATTATTTATCATTAGACAATTCAGGTGTTATTATACAATTATTTATAGAATAAGAATTCATCTTTATATGCGCTTTTAATGAGATATCTTCAACGTTATATATATTTCTAAATCTAAACTTCTTATAAACTTCTAAACTAATATTATAAATGCGAAAGTAACTCTGTCTGTCTGTCTGTCTATCTCTTCTTCACGCCTATATCACTGAACCGATTTTAATGAAATTTGGTACAGATATAGTCTGGGACCCGAGAAAAGACATAGGATAGTTTTCATCCCGGAAATCCCCCGGGAACGGGAACTATTAATCCACGCGTACGAAGTCGCGGGCAAAAGCTAGTATATATATAAGAGTATCTTTTGGGAAGTAAAAGTCACGTAGTTATTTAGTCCAAGCCGCGGTTTAATCCACCCACACTCCGATCAATATGTTTGGCAAGCCTATCCTTTGGGAGAACTTGGGTCTGATCATCGGTAACCACTTGTGTTGTCCTTGCTCATATCAAAACATATCGATCGCGGGCTGCCTTTGTCAGGGCTCTAAGTTGTCACTTTAATGCAAGTTGCGCCTACTAACCGCGGTGATCGGTCCCATCATGACATACGCCTAGTAGTAGTGTTTGCCCATTCCCGTTCCCAACATATCCATAGGATGCAGGCGCTTCAAAACACTTATGTAAAACTAGCTTTTGCCCGCGGCTTCGCTCGCGTTAAATTCGGAGTAACTCAGTTCCCCTTGCGCCTTATTGATTTGTAATAGCAACGCTAAGTTTGCCCTTTTCTTCCCTCTTTCTCCCTCACATCCCACTTTAAAAAAACCTGTGTCCGTCTCTTGGTTTCCAACTATCTCTGTACAAAAATTCATCAAAATCGGTTTAGCCATTAAAGCGTGAAGAGGTAACAAACAAACAAACTCACTTTCGCTTTTATAATATTAGTATGGAAGTAAGGATTGTGTCCGTAATGACAGCCTAAACTTACACTTAAAAATTCCCACCGTCCTTCAATTCGTGAAATGCCATTTCCATGCTCTTTGACTCTCCGATATAACATCGTCATCCCTTTATCCAATCGGTCACCCGATAGGTACGGGCCCTCACAAATTAGCAGGATTAGCCATCCAAGGCGGGCTATTTGACGGGCCTGTTGGTCTAGTGGGTAGTGGCCTTGACTGCTGAGCCGGAGGTCGTGGGTTCGATTCCCACCCAGGACAAACTTTGTGTGATGAGCATGATTGTTTGTTCTGTGTCTGGGTGTGATTTATCTATAATATGTATGTATTTATAAATTATATAAGTATGTATATCAGTTGTCTGGTTACCATAACACAAGCTCTGCTTAGCTTGGGATCGGATAGCTGTGTTAAAGTTGTTCCAAGATATATATTTATTTATTTAAGGCATACTCGTCACTCTCGGTGACGCTGTAACCGTCCTCTAGGAGGTACGGAAACTAGCGAAAAAGTCAAACGCCTTGCCAATGAAGCCTGTCGATAAGTCCCGGTCCTTATCCCACACATCCCTTGCTAGAGAGCTGGCCCGCAATGCTGAGTAGATTCAAACTAGTCGCTGAATAACTACATTACTCGGATCCAGCATTTTCCTTTGTTTTTCGCAAATGCGGGAGGCGTTAGCGCTTTTTTTTTCGTGTTAGTAATAGCCAAGCCAGCAGTACTACTATGACATCTTAAAGCAGAACTTATTCCACTGAGTGAAAGAGAGGGTGCTAGACACCCTGTATAACTATGTCCCTTTCCCTCAGCGGAATAAGTTCTGCTTTAACAAGTCAAGGTTGGGTAGCTGCCCTAGTTTAAAAAAAAAAACAGGTAAATCAAACTCAAACGTTCCCATTGTTAGGCGATGCTTTTGCTTTATGATAAGGTGCTAGGGAAAGTTTTTTTCGGGTGGGAAATCATCAAATAACTTCCCCCGCACAGGGTGAAGCGGGGGGGGGGCGTCAGACTTTTACTGACTAAAACCCACCCATGTTCCTTCTGTTGCCCTTTACGTTCCGGGTTCCGTTCCGAACAACCCGCAACCCCGGAAATCTGCTGCCTTGGTGCGAATTTAGGACATAAACTTGGGAGTCCTTATCACCACTGTTTTCATGCTGCACCCAAGAGATAACAGTAGGAGGATAATTATTGGAGAAAGATAAGTCTTTAATGCTTACTTGTGTAGTTTCTGTTCTTCATACGCTTGATGCATGCCATTTTAGCTTTGTCGACGGTTATGTAAAACTTCTGACAGTAAACACAATGAAGAATCACATGGATTATATCCTTAACTATGCCAAATATTAAAAGAATGCTCATTGCTATCTGAGGGTCCGAAACCTGAAAAATATGTTTTCGTTGAAAAGTAAAATTCACTTCAAGGTGTAAATAAGTATCACATTTTATTGTTGAAAAAACTTGCACCGTAATTATAACGCACCGCGGTCCTAGTCGCAAGTGTTGAAATATGAGTAAAACAATCGTTGAACTATATAGCAGACTTTAATTATAATAGAAAGAAGTTTTTACACCGCACACATTATCGGCCATTACAGCAGAGAGAGCAATGTTGCCAACACATTAAAATATATCAAATATTACATTGTTACCAACACCCCCTTTCAATGTAATACTCCCTCTTACAGTCTGGTATTTATTTAACTTATTTATACAAACCACAGTTTTTAATAAATCTTAATAGTAAATTTTTATTTAATGCTTTTGTGAACATATCTGCAGTTTGATCTTCAGTTTTAATATATTTTAACATTAATTTACCACTTTTAATCAACTCTTTTATGAAATGAAATCTGATATCAATATGTTTTAATCTTTTAACACTTTCAGTGTTAGCAACCATTATAGCACTCTGATTATCACAAAATATTGTGACAGGACACACTTTTACAGTATTGAAATCTTTAAGCAAATTTATCAACCAACATGCTTCACTAGCAGCCACAAGTTTGTAATTTATTGTATATTTGACATACCTTAGCACTCTCTTTAAGGCAGTTAATAAAACATTATTTGCATTATTTTGATACCTGCTCAAAATTGACACAGCAATACACAAATCAGGCCTTGTTCCTAATACAGCATAAGACAAGCAACCTATAAGTTGTCTACATTTATTTTCAATGTTTTTATCAATCACAGAACCATTGTTATCTTCTAATAGTTTAGTGTTAAAGTTCAGATCCATTGGTGTACATATTTCTTTACAATTTTGCATATCAAATTTCTGTAATACATTTTCCAAATATTCTCTTTGATTAAGTTCAGTGATCCCTGTATCTAAATCTTGTTTTACATGAATACCTAAGAAATTTGAAACTAAGCCCAAATCTTTCATTTTGAATTCATTATTTAATAATGACTTAAGGTCACATATTTGTTTTCGATTGTTTCCACATATTAATAAATCATCGACATACAGTAAAACATATGTTCGAGCATCACCTTCACATTTTGTGTATAGACAAGAATCACTTTTTGATTTTACAAAACCTTGTTTCATAATTACTGAATTAAATTTGTCGTTCCAGTATTTTGGTGATTTTTTTAACCCATAAAGAGATTTATTCAACTTAACAATATTTTTATCACCGCAATATGCACCTTCAGGCAATCTTAAATACACTTTTTCATCAATTTCTCCATATAGAAAAGCTCTCGTAACATCCATTTGACTTATCGGTAAGTTTAATTTTGCTGCTATACAAACAAATAACCTAAAAGTTGACAATTTAGCTACTGGTGCATATAAATCACATAGTTCCATTGTATCACACTGCTCAAACCCTCTTGCCACTAATCTTGCTTTATATTCTACATTATTATTCGAGTTTTTGATTTTAAACACCCACTTACTACTTACAGTCTTTTCAGTTACAGGTTCTTCACAAACAGTCCAAGTATTATTCACTTTAAGGGTATTCAATTCTCTTTGAATTGCTTTTTGCCATTCACTCGCGTCGTTCCTTTGCATTGCATCTTGGTAAGTCTTCGGTTCATTTCCCTCAACATAGACATGGTGACAATTGTAAAAAGAAGTCTGTTTCCTAATTCGAGTACTCTTCTCACGTGTCTGTATCTCTTCATTATCATCATTGCTGGATTGGTCATCGCTGGAACACGGCATGTAGACACTGTCATTGTCCCTAGACACATTTAGGGTTTCTTCTACCTCTTCCTCTTCAGACTGTGCTTCTTCTTTCTCCATCCTCTTTCCTTGATCTACAGCCTTCACCTCTCTGTTTTTAGGTTGCTCTTGACTTGTGTCTTCCTTCTCCATTTTAGTATCTAGCATGACTAATTGATCTTCCTGTTTTTCACCTTTTTCTAGAAATACAATGTCTCTTTTTACCTCAACAGTGTTCTTTTCTGAGAAAAATATCCTGTAGCCCTTGACATCTTCCCCGTAGCCGACCATGACTGCCTTTTCCCCTTTAGGATCCCATTTTCTCCTCTTCTCCTTTGGAACATGGACATACACGGGATTTCCAAAGATTTTAAGGCCCGTTATATCAAACTGTTTGCCTGTCCATGTTTCATATGGGGTCTTTCCAGTTTCATTGCTTTTACTTGTTCTGTTCAGTACATATGCTGCAGTATGAACAGCTTCTGCCCACAGCTTCTTAGGTAGACCTGCCGCACACAACATTGTACGTGCTGATTCTATTAGAGTTCGATTCTCTCGCTCCGCCTTGCCATTTTGTTCAGGGGTATATGGCACCGTGGTTTGTTGGATAATTCCACGTTTCTCGAACAAATTTTTAACTTCTTTGTTCACGAACTCTAATCCATTATCACTTCTAAAACACAGTACTTTGTTTTTGGTTACATTTTCGGCCTTGTACAAAAAGTTCTCAATGCACTTCTTAACTTCATCTTTATGTTTAACAAAGTACACTGACCTGTAGTTAGAGAAGTCATCTTTTAAAATTACAAAGTATCTAGATCCTCCCACGGATGGCACCTCCATAGGTCCGCACGTGTCGGCATGTATCAACTCACATGGCCTACTAGTTTTATTTTGACTGGTACTGAAAGGCAAACGATGTATTTTGCCCTCCAAGCAACCCTCACACTTAAAGTCCGAGTCTTTCACTTCAATGTTGTTGTTTTTAAGTACATTTCTCACATACAGTAAGTTTTGATGAGCAAGCTTTTCGTGCCATTCTTTTAGTCCAGATTTCATCTCAGTAGCGTTCGCAATCACACAATTATAACGCACGTCCATATAGTACATATCTCCATTACGATTCGCTATGGCACACAAGGTATTTTCTTTGTAGAATTTACACGAGTTATTGTCCATTTCAGCAACATAACCTCTTTCTGTAGCACATTTGACAGAAAACAAGTTTGTTTTTAATTCCGGGACGAAAAGTACATTGTCTATGGTTGTGTTCACCCATCCGCGGCCATCGAAGACCTGTGCCGCCACCTGTCCACACCCGAGCGCACTAATCTCTTCGCCATTTCCGACTATCACTGTTTTGTTGCTCAACGTTAAATATGTTGCAAATAGGTTACGATCACAACACATATGTTGACTAGCGCCCGAATCCACTAACCACTTAGATTGTTGAACGTGTCTATTTGAGTTCAACACCATAAATGCATTACTTGTACTGTCTTTTTCCCGATTCTTCTTAAAATAGCACTCATTTTTAGTATGTCCCATTTTTTTACAGTAATAACACTTTTTAACTGGTTTATTGTCATGTCCCGAACTTTTGTTTTGTTTACACTCACTTTGATAATGTCCCAGCTTATTGCACTTAAAGCACTTAATGTTTGTCTTAGCTACAAACGCCGATGCTGACGAGTTTTGAGGTCCTTTTTCGTTAATACGTTCTTCTTCAATCAGCAATCTCGCAACGAGATTTTCTAGCGTTTGTTTCTCGTCCGGCGCAGACTCCCACGCCGACACAAAATGTTTATAGGCATCTGGGAGTGACATTAGCACTTTTGTTATGACGAATTTCTCTGAAATGTCTTCTCCCATCTGTTTGAGCTGGTTTCTTAATTCTTCTATTTTAGATAAGAACGTAGACATGGCTGTGCCTTCCTCATACTTGTATTGGAAGAAACTTTGTTGTATAATATGTATACTTGTCTCTGATTTCTGCTCATACACACTCGCAAGTTTTCGCCACATTTCGGCTGACGTAGTACACGTTATGATATGCATCATGACGCTTTCTGACATTCTCGTAACAAGCCATGACTGAGCCTTCGCGTCTTTCTTTTCCCATGCAGCCTTCTCAACCGCCGACTCTGGTTTCACACTGCTTCCGTCTGTCACTTCCAGTAAGCCTTGACTCCGTAACAAAACGATGGTTTGGAATTTCCAAATGTTCCAATTGGATGCTCCCTCGAGCTTTATGTACGTCTGGAGTTTCAAAGCATTGTCGTCTGCCATCTTCCTGTTCGTCCCGACCTTGCTTCAACTGCTCGCAAGTATTTTTCTTCCCGCCGGTTCTAACCTCAACGACACCACGCGGCAGTATTTTTTTACACTTTGACGAAATCAGTTTTGATTGTTTTACTTTCTCAGGAATATGTGCCTGGGCCCATAACCTGTTGAAATATGAGTAAAACAATCGTTGAACTATATAGCAGACTTTAATTATAATAGAAAGAAGTTTTTACACCGCACACATTATCGGCCATTACAGCAGAGAGAGCAATGTTGCCAACACATTAAAATATATCAAATATTACATTGTTACCAACACCCCCTTTCAATGTAATAGCAAGCAGAATAAAACAAAAAATACAGCAACTGGGACCGCGGTCCGTGTTAATTGCGGTCTTAGTCACCAGAATCCTGATTTTTAGTACATAATAATTGATTTCAGACTCATTTTTGTTCTTCTTATGATTATAAAATTACTGCCTTCTAGAAGGGTCAAAGTTAAAAGGTTTATATACTTTTAGGTAAATAATTATTATTTGTTTATTTTTAAATTAGTCCAGTAAGTGGCTAAAAGGCATGATAAGGTAATTCAGCTTGATGCTGCAACATGGACTGGTTTTCTTTATCAATTTTTGGACTAAACTATCTTAACTTAGAGTTGCTTTTAGTAGGATCACAAATTAAGAAGTGGTTGGTTCTAATTTCATTTAATGTTGGATTGGGTTTAAGGAATTAATTTTGGTGAACATCCACAATTTTTTACGAATACAGTAAAATATTTTTGATGTTACATTTTTCTAGAACTGGTGGTTAGTTAAACATCATCTGCCTAGCCTTTTCCCAACTGTTGGGGTCGGCTTCCAGTCTAACCGGATGCAGCTGAATACCAGTATTTTGCATGGAGCGACTGCCTATCTGACCTCCACAACCCAGTTAATACTGGGTAATACGATACCCCTTGGTAAGACTGGTGGTTAGTTAAACATAAGAAATCAAATATTTGATCATGCATTCATTACATGGTCCCGTTTTCACAACCACACAGTGTCGTTTATTTCGAGAGACACTTGCTTGTAAATTATTTATATATATTAATTTATAATAACTAATTTTATATTAATTACTAGCTGTGCCCAGTGGTTTCACCCGCTGCCCACTTAGGGGTATGAAAAATAGATGTTGGCCGATTCTCAGACCTACCCGATATTTCGTTCAAACCGGTCCAGCCGTTTCAGAGGAGTATGGGAACGAAAACTGTGACACGAGAATTTTATATATTAGATTTTCTGTTATGCCAAAACATGGAATATATGACTTTTCGAAACGAACTCTAAGAACGAATGTTCGTGAATAAGAAGTGGGATATCAGAGTGTTTCAAACATTTTAACCGCAATATAATCATGACAATGTACTAAATTCTTTATTTTAAGGCTTGTATCACTGTTGCAGGTTGTTCGAAAGAGATACCGCGGCCCCGGAACGTAAAGGGCAACAGAAGGAACATGGGTGGGTTTTAGCCAGTACAAGTCTGACATGCCCCCCAGAGCGGGGGAAGTCATTAGATGATTTCCCACCCGAAAAAAAAAAGGATTGTATCACAATTTTCCATCAATGTCGCAAACGAGCTGCTGGCGTATGCTTTCGCGTTCCTAAATGTACGTGGAACAGAGGACTCATAATATGTAATAACTAGCTGTTCCTCGCGGTTTCACCCACGCTGCTCAGCACCTGTTGGTCGTAGCGTGAAGTTATATAGCCTATAGCCTTCCTCAAGAAATGGACTATCCAACACTAAAAGAATTTTCCAATTCCACCCAGTAGTCTCTGAGATTAGCGCGTTCAAACAAACAAACACACTCTTCAGCTTTATAATATTAGTATAGATGAGAAAATGTTTAGTTGTTATTCTTACTTCTTCAGGTAACAATCCCTTCGACGATATCATTCGTAATATCAGCTCAATAGAACATAAACTGCGACAAAATGCATTTAACGTGCGATGTAGTATCTGTAAAATACATTATTATTTGTAAGTAGGGAGTTTATATTATTTACTAACTACAAATATGCATGAACCAAAAAATATGAGTATATCCCTATCCTTACTTCCTTACTTAATATTATAAAAGCGAAAGTGAGTTTGTTTGTTACCTCTTGACGCTTTAATGGCTAAACCGATTTTGATGAATTTTGGTAGAGAGATAGTTGGGACCCTGGAGTCGTAACATGGGCATACTTTTTAAAAAAAAAGTGATAAGGGGAGGGAAAGAGGAAGTTTTTTTCGATCATCACGTTAATCTAAAGTAACTATGCCACGCGGACGACGCCGCGGCCGGAAGCTAGCCTATAAAACAAAAAAAACGTGACAACACCGTATCCGGCATGGGTATGTTCGATCGTCAATTGTTTGTTTATGACGTCACTTCCCGGGAAGCAAAAGGAGTATTGCCAACTGCATCCTTGTGTTGCAATGCAGAAAAATCCATGCATAGAAATATTCTCACAAGCGCCCGTGCAGACCACAGGAGTCATAAGTCATTTATGATGAGCAGTTAGCAGTGTTTTATAAAAAGACTAGCTTTCGCCCGCGGCTTCGCCCGCGTTAAATTTGGGGTAACACAGTTCCCTTTGCGCCTTATTGATTTGTAATAGCAACGCTAAGTTTTCCCGTTTCTTCCCTCTTTCTCCCTCACATCCCACTTTTTTCAAAAAAATATTAGCCTATGTCCGTCTCCTGGTTCCCAACTATCTCTGTACCAAAATTCATCAAAATCGGTTTAGCCATTAAAGCGTGAAAAGGTAACAAACAAACAAACTCACTTTCGCTTTTATAATATTATATATATAATATAGTAAGGATATAACACAACTCGGTTCATTTGTAAACTTACCATCACTTGAAACAGGGTCTTGTACACATTGAAAGCTTTTAAAACCTTCTGATATGTCTCCAACAGTCTCTTACAATATATTTTATCATTTCCCTGTCCATCACTCATCAATCGAACATTTTTAATCCATTTTTTGAGATACATAGTGATTAATACAATAATCCGAATAGCATAAATGAAATCAATATCAAAACTGATAAATATTACCTCAACAACACATTTCAACAAGTTGAAGTAATTATACAACGCACCAAAAAATATAAAACCAAATAAATTTATAGCAAAAATCGTTGATAGTAAGATCCAATTCCATTTTATAAAACTGCTGACACTCTTACCTAAATCCATGTTTTTATGTATATTCTGAATCAACACAATGAGATAAACATTTTTGTGCCTGTACATGACATTAAGTATGAAATTAATTAAATAACCGAGGCACCGGGTAACAGGTATAACAAAACCAAGAAATAACATGATACTAGTATCATAATCCTGGGTGAAACGATTGATATCTTTTCGGTATATTCGATCAATAGTACCACCGACCACAAAACAAATGCTAAGAATCTTGAGAACACAGAAATTTTTATCGGTTGTTGTTATACAGTTATCTTTTATACTGTATTTTCCGGAGAATAGTAAAGTCAACAGAATGTCAAAAGGAAAAAACATTTTTTGCACGTCGTTTTCTAGACGATTATTGAGTAGTAAAACTGATGATTTCAGAGCCATGTCTTGATGATTCTCATTGGTGACAAAAAAAATACTCCATTTACTCCGTCAAATGGTGTCGACATTATCTGTTTCAATTGCGCTTATAGGTAATGTATTGATCGTGCAGATAGTACCATATGTGCCTAATAATGTAAAAAGGTTGGTTAATTTTTAATGATCACGGCTGAATTAATTTATTTGTAAGTGCTTGGCGCTTAGAACTCCTCTTTTTAGGACAAGTCACAAGGGTAAGCCGTAATAGGGGCGATAAGTTTTCTCTTTTTAGATTGGGAATCATTAAATATATATCTTGGGACAACTCACACACGGCTATCTGATCCCAAGCTAAGCAGAGCTTGTGTTATGGTAACCAGACAACTGATATACTTATATAATTTATAAATACATACATATATAGATAAATCACACCCAGACACAGAACAAACAATCATGCTCATCACACAAAGTTTGTCCTGGGTGGGAATCAAACCCACGACCTCCGGCTCAGCAGTCAGGGCCACTAACTACTAGACCAAGAGGCCCGTCGTCATTAAATAACTTCTACCACTTTGAGTAGTGTGTGAGGGAGTGTCAGACTTTTATGGGCGCATTAGAACCAATGCCTGCCCGGGCTTATTCGGATGAGTAACCTCGACCCTGGAACACAAAGAGCTAAAGAGTAGGAACATAGACGAATTCAGTAAAGGTCTGTCACTTCCGTCCACTCGTTTAACAGCGGATGAAGTTATTTGACGATTTCTCATCCGAAAATCCAAGAAACTTATAGGCGGAATAGATTGGTGAGCCTGTAGTAATTACATGTTCATGACACCAAACACATCAGTTTGGCAACGATCAAGTTAGACAAATAACTTTATTTATCAATATCATTTTCCACAGATAACACAGAACAGCTACCCTACTATGACCTCTTAAAGCAATTCTTATTCCGCTGAGGGAAAGAGACAGAGCTATAAAGGGTGTCTAGCACCATCTCTTTCACTCAGTGGAATAAGTTCTGCTTTAAGATGTCATAGTAGGCCTACAGCAACGTCATGTTCTTACTCACCCTGAATACACAAACTATATATTTCATAGAAAAGCAAAGTTGCCGGGAGTCATCTCGCGGCTTCCGACGCCCGGGGCGTCTCCCGCTGCGGCTGGGTTGGTTTGAGGTACTCTCCCTCAAACGCCCGGCCAAGGGATGAAGAGCTTTACACCCTGTTCTTTTTAACCCTTAATTGGTTACCTAGACGTTGATAAAATACAAATAACACCCTAGACCACAATAACTACACTGGTCATGGTTCCAATGTCTGGGCGAGAAGACCTAAGATTGGAAATAGTTGATAGAGTGGTATCTCTCAGATCATCAAATAGAATCCTTTTGCCACGCCTTTGAGATCGTTGCGGTTCTTGACCAAGCCATAAACCTGAATGCGAAAAGGGCAGTGACCATAGCCGAAGCCCAGGCAGGTCTTCAGCTCTGTTATAGTCGACTAAGAGACGTAAACTCTTACCAAGAACTGCATCATGCCCATTTCCCGGATCTCTATTACGCTGCCACAGCCTTAACTAAGGCCCACATTTTTTTTTTTAATGAAAACGTTGCCCCACACTAGGAATTTTTCTTGTATTGTGGGTGTGTTTACAAACATATAAACTCACATACACAAACAACCAGACCCGAAACAACTATTTGCAGGTCATACAAATATTTGTTCCGTGTCCCCGCACGGAACAAATTCGAACCCGCGACACGCAGCGCAGCAGTCCATCCCTCAGCCACAGCGCCAACCGTGCCGGTTGGAGAGAACTTCCAGATATCTCTCTACTACCACCCCACTCACACTACCACCATAGGTATATCAGGTAATCGGCTAGTGGAGTCACGAGTGGGTAGACACGAGAAACTACTTACCCAGTTGGGGTTATCAAATCATCAGTTTTTGCCCTTGCGCTTTATTGATTTGTAATAGCAACGCCAAGTTTTCCCTTTTCTTCCTTTGTTCTCCCTCATATCCCACTTTTTTTAATAAAAATTCCTATCCTATGTGCGTCTTTTGGTTCCCAACTATCTATGTCCCAAAATTCATCAAAATCGGTTAAGCCATTAAAGCGTGAAGAGGTAACAAACAAACAAAATCACTTTCGCTTTCATAATATTATATTACTAATAGTAAGGATTTTCCTGTTGCAGTTTTAGTTGTCATACTCCTCCAAAACAGCTTGACCGATTTTTATGAAATCTCATATTATGTATATTTGGTTTGGATTTGCCCCTCTCTTGAAAAGGAGCTGAGTACCGGGTAAAACCGAAGGGTACACCTAGTTCTATGTAAATTTCTCCGTAAAACGAGCTCAAAGGGATGCCATTAAAAATAAATATAGTACATTTATATCTCTTAACCTTTTTATCTTTATTCTATTACATTGACGTAAGCACCTAGGTGCTGTGGGTTTTATAACCTTTATCAAACTTTAAAGCATCCACGCAGTTTTGTAACGATGGTAGAATCGAATAGTGTTCGAAATAAGATAGACAGGATAGGATTTTTTTTTTTCAATATATAATAAAATTATTAATAAGCATAGTTGGTGCACGCTCGCGATCGGCACCCAACCATGCTTCATACTCTGCAATTGTTTCTAGAGTTCGAGCTTTTTATTTATTAGATTATATACCTAGATCTATTATTATACAAAATAAATAATAATATCGTGGTATTAGGATTACAACAAAAAAATAATTTTACCCGTTTTTTTTATTTCTCAACTGTTACAACACTAATAAAAACAAATACAGAATACAATATTCATCCGGGCGGACGACAAAACGAATATGAAAATACCGGGTACTACTAGTTCATATGAATATTTTTAACAATAACAAAACCTACAAGTTAAATATAACACAACAACATAAATTAAACAAATTATAATATAAATAGAAACAGTAGTAAAATCTTAATAAAATTAATGATGAATGAAACAAAATGAAATTTATAAATGGTGTTCCCAATTGATTCACTAATCTTGGGTATTATAATATGCACTTATTCCCATCTGGAAATAAAGCAACAAATTCAGCAAAACTTTTTGATGTAGGCCATTCGCTACTTGCGTTTATTGTTAATACGACTATCAGATACCGACTTAAGTTGTAAATAAACATTTTAAAGGCATCAATATCCAAATGAAAATGAATATATATTTTTTTATTAATTCAATCTGAGAGATACGCAAATTGTAACAAAACAATACTATAAGAAGTAATAAAGCTTGACAACTTTAGAGCTAGTTCGGCGTCTATGATAAACAAACCGCAAGCGCTCATCTTCTTGAATGATGCCTTCTGCGCACGTCTGATATTCTTGCAAACCCTTGATTCTGGATCTGTGAAAACATAATTCAGATTAGGATGAATCTGTTAGGTCCATAGTCTTAATTTTATTTTTTTGTAAACTACAACAACGTTTTGTGTGCATGCAGAGTTTACCTATAAGTGATTGTTACACTTTGTCCTGTTATTTTGCTTGTTAAGTTTGTTTATAGAGTGTATGCAATTGTTGGTGAACCAAATAAATAAATAAATAAAAAACACAGACCCACAAATCGATACCTCCTAAGTATACTGAGTCAACTAACAAATTTAGGTATTTTTATATAAACGCACATAATAAATGGTGATCTTAACGTTTGTGTTAAAAAAAAAAATTAAAAGAACAATAATTACCGAGATAATTTCATGCATACTAAATCAATTTCAACATCAGTTAAAATCGTACATTGTAAACTGATCTAAATAAAGTTGTACCAGTGTACGAGGAGACGTATCGATTCAAGTTTATTGTGGCTCAGTATACGATGAATGGCAGCGAGTGCGCACGCAATTTTAGGTAATAATTCTGTTTCGTAAAGTTACTATTATTCGTATATAATATTATAGCGTGGATGTAATTATGTGTCTAACATAATTGTACATGTTAAATTACTATTAGTAACAGAATGCAGTGGCCTCAAAAAGACTTTAAATCAAAGCTAAAACTTATAAACGACTGTACAACTACCAACAATGGATCAAAATGCTTTTTGATCAAAAATGCCATTGGCATTTTTCTAGTTACAGCGGAATATCAATTAAAGCTGTTTTATAAAACGAGTTACCAAGATCATGCTTACAGGTGGACAGATTGTGTAAAGAAACCTAAAGCTACATGAAATCTTTGAGGAACGGGTAGACAGGCGCCATGGCCCGAACTTCCGTGTCCGGTGAGGATGTGCTTCAGGCGATAGCCTCCTCTCCTCCTCACCGGACACGGAAATTTCGGGAGGTTCCTGCACATAATTAGGCGGGAGGAAACGCCCGGGTGTCACCATTGTGAGGGCACGATGGAGCACACAGTGGCCCTCATAGAAGCGATCGGCGGCGGCGATCTCTCGCGTCCGGTTCAGTCCATGGTCCGGAGAGAGACGGAATGGGAGGCAGTCACCTCCTTCTGCAAAGCAGTAATGCTAGCGAAGGAGGTGGCCGGGCGTTTGAAGGAGAGAACCTTAAACCAGCCCAGCCGCTGCGGGAGACGCCCTGAGCGACGGGCGTCGCGAGTTGACTCCCGGCCACCGTAGATGCGGGCCTGTAGATGGTGAGCAATGGGTAACTCACCGTCCGTCCGTCTATTGACGACAAGCCGTGTCGACGGCGCGTTAGTGTTTCACGCGCGCCTCAAAGAGATATCAGCAAAGCAGAGGGGCTTGCCAGGGCCTCCGCCTGCCGGGGTTGCGGGTTGATCGAAAGAGATACCACGGCCCCGGAACGTAAAGGGCAATAGAAGGAACATGCCTCGATTTTAGTCAGTAAAAGTCTGACACCCATTCCTATTGACCAAAATAAGCACAAAGACTTGATGGATCTTTGTAAGACGTTGGTATTTCCTAAGGAATATCATTTATTTTTTAATAATTTGATTACAACGAACTCTAATGCAGCTAACGACAGCGATTCTGACTGATCTCTAATTTGTTAATTGAACATTAGAAATGCCTTGACTGTTGTGTTATTAATTTCTATTAATATTGTTTAACGTAAGTTACCATTTTTAGTTGTTATTATTTTTATTGACCTACTATCATGTTCCATCATTAAAGTTTCATAAAAAACAACAAACAATCAATCAAAATAAAAACTAAAACGGGTACTTCTTTGTGATTTGTTTTTAGTAAAGCTATTATGTAAAAAAGATATTCCTACTTAATTATGGCGAAAAATACATTGTGATCTTCAAAATGAGTTGTTTTTGGTTTATGATTCTTGTTGTTCTTCCTAGCTTTTATTATTCCTACAAATCGAAAGGTATTACAAAAAAAAAAATACTAATAAAAAACCTCGGTAAATTACATTGGTCCAGTATACGTTGAGGTTTCAAATGTTAACATTGCTAAGTACTTTCCTAGTATAATGAGTCAAGTGGTATAATTTCAACATTTTATTATAAAGTGAGACAGAAAACCCCGAAAACAAACAAAAGTAAAATTATATTAATAAAATGATAATCATATTTCATGTGATTTTGGTGTAAACGATGGATTTTGATAGACAACGTACATGAGTATAACTGGTAGTTAAACCATTTCACTATTGATTCCCGCCGGCGTATACCCAGTCATCTACATAAAATGTCATTTAAAAACAAAAATCGGCAAAATCATGTTATACCAAAGGAAGAGCTTACAATTTATATTAAAAAAACATTTACTGTATTTCGAATTAATTTGATTTTATTAAAATATAAACGATTTGCCTTCAAATCACTCTCCTATAAAATAACTATAATGTCAGTTGACTCATTATACTTAGGAGGTATCGAAATGACACAGACCCCAGATGACCAGGTATTCAAATTATTCTTAACTATAAATATTTTTTCTTTGATAATTTGAATTAAATCAGAAGGGTTACCAAAACATCTTATGGCAGTTCTTATTCCACTGAGGGAAAGAGATGGTGCTAGACACCCTGTATAGCTCTGTCTCTTTCCCTCAGCAGAATAAGTTCTGCTTTAAGACGTCATGGTAGGGTAGCAGCTGTCCCATTCATTTTGATACGTGAATGGAGCGATAAAAGATCTTATGTGGGAGGTCAGGTTCATATTTTTCATGCTTTTCGTGCGGGAAAACCGATCTCGAAACGATATTGGTTTCCCCCACTTTGCTGTTTAATCTGTACATATAAAAGTTAGTGTCGCTGAAACAAGAACGGCTAATTTTGCCAAGTTCATTACTATACAGGGGTGGTTTAAAAAGAAAAATATGATAGGGATAATCCAAAGAAAGTTATACGAAAAGGAGATTATCTTCAAACCAAAATAAAGGATTACGTACATCACTTTCAAAGAAGCTCGAAACAAATGGATCTGGCAGAATTTATTTTCTCAATGCTACCGGACGGACTGGAAAATCTTTTTTATTTTAATTGTTTTGGCGACGCCCAGATCGCAACAGTGAAATTGCCTGAGAAATAGCATGACTTCATCTGGAGCAGTAGCAAATTTGTTGGAGGACAGAATGTGTAGTACGTCCAACTGCACATTCTGCTTATACGCTTTCTTTTACGGAGGGACAACAGCTGACTGCCAGGGGTGCGGGTTGATTGTTGAAAAAGATACCGCGGTCCCGGAACACGAAAGGCAAAAGAAGGAACACGGATGGGTTTTAGTCAGTAAAGTCTGACACTGCCTCATAGTTATTTGGTGAGTATGAGAGGAAAATGGAAAAAAGCTATTGTCGGAAAACCATCATCTTTATAATTTACGCAACACAAAAATCATATTATAAGAGAAAACTTTTGAGTATTAACTGTTTTTACATTTCATGTAGTCAAAAAACCTTATGGCTATTTAGATCCGAAGGACAACCGGTGGATGTTTTAAAATTAATTAAAGGTTAAAAATCTATTGGATTTATTTTATTTGATTTGGAAGCATTATATATAAAGTTTTAACTATAACTGTCGAGCTTATAAACTTATTAAAGTCGACTGTACAAAAAAATGAAATTATTGCTTACTAGCTTCCGCCCGCGACTTCGTCTGCGTGGCGTGATGATTGAAAAAAACATGTTTTTCTCTCCCCTTTTCATCCCACTTTCTCCCCCTTTTTTCGCGTTTTTTTTTTAAAAGTCCATGTCAGTCTCCAGGGTCCCAACTCTCTCTGTACCACAATTCATCAAAATACGTTACGCCCTTTGACGTGAAGACGTAACAAAGAAACTACTTTCGCTTTTATAGTTTTAGTAAGGATTTGAATTTTAAGCAAGATATAACTAGTACTATAGAGTGAAGGTAAAAGGTTGGATTAATTATGGCGAATCAAAGGTTATAAAACAGTTTTTAAGTCGGTCAAGCCGTGTCTGAGTCTTAAAGAACGAACCTTTCACAAAGCTTGAGGCGTTTTGTACATCAAAGTAATACTTCGCAATTATGATTTCTGAGAAACGCCATGTTTTTGGGGCGAAAAGTCGTTTTACGATAGAACTTACATGTAGAACATAATGCAATCTAAACATTGAAAAACCACCAACCTTAAAAACTTAAATGGTTGTAATTTCGTCCCTCAATATATCAGTAACTAGCAAGTTTCGAGGCATGGTTTGGAACAAAAAAATATGGCAATGACGGGCAGAACATTTGGGCCTTTAGCTTCATTAGCGAGTACTTTTACACCCTTTATTCAGACAAATTGTTTGTGATACGAAGTTCACCGGATAATCTTATATCAGTTACATACTATACTTTATTTGAAAATCGGCTTTATATACATCACTAGCTTTTGCCCGCGGCTTCGCTCGCGTTAAATTCGGTATAACACAGTACCTGCTACCTGCAGTTTTTGCCCAAGCGCCTTATTGATTTGTAATAGCAACGCTAAGTTTTCCCTTTTCTTCCCTTGTTCTCCCTCATATCCCACTTTCTTTTTTAAATATTAGCCTATGTCCGTCTCCTGGTCCCCAACTATCTATGTACCAAAATTCATCTAGATCGGTTTAGGCATTAAAGCGTGAAGAGGTAACAAACAAACTCACTTTCGCTTTTATAATATTAAGTAAAGATTTAGATTCACGTGTCTTAGTAAGACTAGTACATATTTGCAACTCAACTTACCGTTACAATGCCTTGACTTCATAACCATGACGCAGGTACTCTGAACATCTCTTATTGCATCGTAGAACCTCTCACATTCAACGCTTAGGAACGTAAGTATGATGACATTCTTCATGATACAAATCTGTGTTAGGATGAGTAACATAATAGCCTGTAACCGAAATACGTAAAGGAATACAAGACGTACGGCGATGCGCCACCGTTACATGGTAGTCATCCCACCCACACGCACTAAACGGTTTGGGAATACCTTCATTGTGCGTACTGCTAAGGAGTGGAATTCCCTGCTGGAGTCTGTATTTCCTGATAGCTATAACCTGGGGGTCTTCAAGTCAAGAGCGAATAGGTTATTTCTAGGTAAGCGTGCTTCATCGTCGACCACATCATCACTTACCATCAGGTGAGATAGTGGTCAAACGCAAGCCTATCACTAATAAAAATAAAAAAAGTGACTGTTGTTGGTGAAGAAGGAAAATGTCGTGAGAGAAAAGTCTTAAATATGAAAGTGGATCCTGTATCATCATCTGCCTAGCCTTTTCCCAACTATGTTGGGGTCGGCTTCCAGTCTAACCGGATGCGGCTGAATATCAATATTTTACATGGAGTGACTGCCTACCTGACCTCCACAACCCAGTTAGTACTGGGTAATGCGATACCCCTTGGTAAGACTGGTTGTTAGACATTCGGAACACTGACTACTTGTAACGACTGTGTAAGATCTACAAATGACAGCCGGGACCAACGGCTTAACGTGCTTTCCGAGGCACGGAGGTAATGTAACGGGTGGTCACCTATCCACAGACCAACCTAGGCAAGCGCGGCTTAACCTAAAGATCGACCCAAGCGGCTGCTATTATTTAGCCACGAGCTGCTCCTGTAAAGGATGATGATTGAAGGAAAAGCGGTCCTCGATGAGATGATGAGTAATAGAGATGTAGAAGAAGACGTGCTGCGTCATCTCCAAATAATTTGGGATGAGATAATGATGATAATGATTATTGTTGGTTTGGTGAATAAATAAATAAAAAATAAATATCTTGGGACAACTCACACACGGCTATCTGATCCCAAGCTAAGCAGAGCTTGTGTTATGGTAACCAGACAACTGATATACATACTTATATCTAATATATAAAATTCTCGTGTCACAGTTTTCGTTCCCATACTCCTCCGAAACGGCTGGACCGATTTAAACGAAATTTTGTGTACATATCGGGTAGGTCTGAGAATCGGCCAACATCTATTTTTCATAACCCTAAGTGAGCAGCGGGTGAAACTGCTGGGCACAGCTAGTAATTGATAAATACATACATATTATAGATAAATCACACCCAGACACAGAACAAACAATCATGCTCATCACTCAAAGTTTGTCCTGGGTGGGAATCGAACCCACGACCAACAGGCCCGTCGTCGAATAAAGTAGTATTGGGCTTTTCCATTACCAGTGGAGAAGCTTAGTGTCTTACTAATGGCAAGAGGAGCGAGAGATTCCCAATGTCATGACACTTAAAACCTCGTTACCAACTACTAGACGCTTAGCTATTCAGAGGCCCCTCTGAATAGCTAAGCGTCTAGTAAACGTAGCACAAATTACCTTTTGGCTTCAAAATACAATCATCGAGCAGTAAGGTAAAAGCCAGCCCTTTCAACCTTTTAGAAAATACATTAAACTGTCCTATTTGTTCTTAGAAAGAAAAAATCGAATGGTTTCAACCATTCGATTTTTTCGATCAGCGTTAAATAAGGGTTAGCAATAAAATAACTTACAGTGGTTATGGAAAATGAATAATCGATAAGAATTTGTGTGACATACCGTCACAACACGCCCAAAAAAAGGATGACAACACATACAACACAACACATATAACACTACTTCTTTTGTTAGTTTAGAATAGAAACAATAAAAAATCATCAACTTCCGGAAGTACAGTTGATTTCCTTTTATTTTTATGTTTTTTATAAAAGTCGGATGATTTTTGTAAAATGCTTTTTATCGATTGAAAAAACGACGTATTTTTGTTTCGTCTACACCGAAAATCCGTGCTAGGGCCTCAAGTACAAACTACATACTTACTTTAATATGACCGTTTGCTATGAGTTGTTTAAAAGTTAACATCGTATTTAGATTTCGCAAACTAAGATAACCTGACATTATCACATAAAATGCAATCTGAAAAATAAACAATAATATAATAATACATACTCGTATTATGTATGATAAAGACGTCGCTCGTTATGTGTGTAAGATTCATAATTTTCACCTCAAACAACAAATATATGTAGGTTTCGATGTGTGAAAAAAACATGCATGATTCAATTCAAAATCATTTATTTCAATTAGACCATTACAGGCACTTTTGAATGCCATGAAAACAAAAAAAATATGCTTCGACAGTCCCAGTCACAAGACATAATAACTTGTGAAAGTACTGTAGTCGATTTTGAGTCCCGAGCAAGCGCAGGATACTATGATTGAAGATGAGAGATTCTAAAGTAGAATCCTGAGCGTGGCGAGGGATTCAAAGACACGATATACAAATAGTTTTGCTCTCGTGTAAAACTTATAACCTTCCACTTCAGCAGCGAGTAATATGTGTTATATTACTCTGTTCTCATCACTATCAAATTTTAAAACAAAACATAGGCCTACATGAGCACTTATAAAACATCGATAATAGGTGCACGGTTCGGGTTTGTCGTTTCATAATTATGAAGAAGAACCAGCAAGAAGCTCCATCGTTACTCTTTTAAAATCATTTGGTTTTAAAATGTTGTTACAGCGTAGCACATTAAATCTTTAAATTATACAATATATTATATATTTTTACTACTAATTTAATTTAAAGGTATTTTTAATTAAATAAAATTCACTGATACCAAGATTGTATCTCATAAATCTCTTATCACTAGTAAATAGTAAACTTACCATGTGTCGATGCGTATTCTCTATAATCATGTAAGTTTCTTGAATATTCCGGTATGTTTTAAACATAAAATTCCAATACTCCTCTCTTTCTGTGGTTATCGAGTTAGAAACTTGCTCTATCCACGCATGGAGAATTTTCTGTATTAATTTGATCAGCAACAAAACATATACAATATCAATATCGAAAGACGTGAAGCTGTAAATCATTACAACATGGAGCAACGGTAAATCAAAAACAAAATAAAGACAGAGATACACACTTGTACAAAATGTACTTAGAATGATAATCCACGTCCAGTTGCAGACAATTAAAGCTCTGAGTTCTTTGCCTTCTATTTGAAGGACTCTGAGCAAATTTTGGATTTTCAAAATCGTTGAAATATTGCAGTAGCTGGGTGAGATGCCTACGACGATATTTATGAAATCCCCGGTCAAGAATAAGAGAAAATCTGTGAAAATGCTTGAAAGCGAGAAAAGACCCATTGGAATTGACACAATGATCGAAATAATAACATTATAAAAATGGACAAAGCTAAATACAATCATGCAGAATAGTCTTAATAAAATGTAAAAGTTAGAATTTGAAGTTATAATGCTGTTACGAATAGAAAACTTCGAACAGAAAAAAAGTCTTTGCATCAGATACAACGGTCTTAATACTGATTGTAAATCTTTATCAACACCATTTTCGTATAATACTTCATCTGATGACACTGTTGGTATATTTACGTCTTTAACAAGATTTGTGTTTGACAAGAAATTGTTTTTAAAATACGAAAACATAATTGTTACAAGGCATCGACTGACCAGACTGTATGAGCACTCATGTTGACTATTAAATAAAACGAAAAGCAATCGATTTGCATGTAATTAAGTAATGGTTTAATAGGCAGGGTTTTATAATTATTGTTAATCAACAAGGAACCCTTTGTTTTGCTATGGACGGACATTTGACGGACTGTCTGTCTGTCCGGGGTTTAACTCAGATTTGCAACAACTCCTGAAGTGTCATTTTTTATCGTTTATTGCAAGGTGTGAGGTGTCGTTGGAAAGGTCGTAAAAATAAACTATTTTCAGATAAGCAAATCAAGTATATTGACTTGGCTCGCGAGGTTGTCGACATGTGGGATGTCGACTCAGCAATCATTGTGCCGATAGTCGTATCTGCCAATGGCTTAATTGCCAAGAGCGTCGACCAATACCTGAGGAGGCTCTCGTTAGGCAGCTGGATCAAGGGCTTGATACAGAAAGCGGTACTCCTGGACACGGCTCGTATTGTTAGGAGGTTCCTTTCTCTGTAGCCCTGACCACCGGTAGCTTGGACCCTGTTCCCGATACCGGTGGGCTACTATTTTTATATTTTTAAATGTTTTTTTTAAAAATGTGAATATATGTTAGTAAAACAATAAATGAACGAGAATAACTATTTTCCATATAAAAACCGTTTAAGAAAAATTAAGCTTTAAAGTGCTGAGTCTTTGTAAGATTTTTTTTCCTGCCTCTGCTAGCTAAAGGGTTTACCTAGGAGGCCTATAAATATTGCTATACTATTTAATGCTACGGAAGCCAGTGTGTGCGAGTCCGACACGTACTTGGCCTTGTTTTTGAGCTGGAAACACTGGCGACTAATCGTGAATAATCGCAAATTTAAATTAAATAGAACACTTTTTTTTCGGGTTGGAAATCATCTAATGAGTTCCCCCGCTCTGGGTGGAGAGGGGGGCATGTCAGACTTTTACGGACTAAAACCCACCCATGTTCCTTCTATTGCCCTTTTACTTTCCGGGGCCGCGGTATCTCTTTCGAACAACCCGCAACCCCGGCAGATAAATAGAACACTTAACTGCAAAACGTTTGTTCTTCATAGTTTCTTGATCAAAGACAAAGTTACGGGTGCAGTAAGAAGTCCTATATGTCAAATTCTTATTATCAAACCTAGTTGTAACCAATTTTCGTTGGAAGTTTTGGAACGAAGTTCCTTATCGCGCGTTGTGAAAGGGAGCTAGACGGGAAAAAATTCTTACGTAAGCTATTGTAAGCTGTGCGGCGTCGCATGTTTCTCTGTCTGTCTGTCTGTCTCTCTCTCTCTTATAGAAAGCAAGCCAGATATTTTCATTTCTATTTCGCATTAAACAGTGTGGTGTCGCGACGAGAACTTTGTCCCATCCGGGTGTCCCTTGACACCTCTAAATTTTTTTTTTAATATTACTAGCCTCTTTTTTTAGAACTTTCCTTCGTCTTAGTTTAGAAATTCGAAGAGGGGCCGAATGGGTTTTAGAAGCAAATATCGTATTAAACATTTAACTGAGAAAATAGGTAAAAAAAAGCTTGATATGATTTTGTAAAACTTATCGATAGCCACCACACAGTTATGTACGAAGATATATTTGATTTCAAACTTCAGTTGTACGTATCAGGATCACCACTTTTTATTATTATATCGCATCATATTTGTGTATCGGTTTATAAAAGACATCTACTCTCAATAATGTGGTGCCAATTCTCTGGGAGTACAATGACTGTGACATACAGACAGACTTACCAGGCAAATCTATAAGGGCCCGTTTTTGGCATTTGGCAAAGTAACCCTAAAAATGACGTCGTTGTTAAATTAATCCATTGTTTATATTAGAAACAATGGTATACGTGTAGTGTTTGAGACGTATCTGTTGTTTTAACTGTTTCTGTTGTCTTAACTCATACCAATCGATATTTAGCTAAGTGATCAAACGGTTGTCAAAGTTTGGACTGTGGTTTTAAATTGTTCGAACCTGAGGTCCTAGGACGTGTTCACGTTACGTCGAATTTTATATAAATAGGAACAAATTTCGAAAATTATAAAAATATTACATGTGCAGCGGGTATGACGAATTTTAAATTGGTTTATTTTCGGGCCTGCCAAAGGCACCGCGGCCCCAGAACAAAGAGGACAAAAAAGGAACATTGGTGGGTTTTAGTCAGTAAATGAAATGAAATGAAACCAAGTGCGGTTTCCAGGATAAACAGGATTACTGATGCTCTGATAAATGTGGGGCATGAGCTTCTGCTCATGTTCAACTCAACTTCTGTTGGAGAGGTTGGAGCATTGGTGGGCTTTTACTGATAAAGAATCGTCTGTGGGGTGGGTAGATGGTCTTAGGGCGAAGGTGATAAAAACTAACTTGCTGTGCCCGACAGGGTCCATAATTGTTTCTCTTTAATTACCTACCAGCCTTGTGTACATTATGGGATGCAATAAAGTATTGAGTAATGAAGTTGTTTTTTTTTATGTTTAGGGCAAAGTTATTTTTGCTCAACCATGGCATCACTTCGCGGATTCCCCTTTCGGCAATCTTGCTGAGGGCTAGTCAAGAACATACGAAATAATTGCCGTGTCATCTGCATAGGCTATTATTTTTGTGGAGTAGAGGGATATAGCTGATCAAGATTGTTGACGTAGATTTAAAAAAAAGGAGACTGAGAAGACTGCCCTGTGGCAAGCCGACAACAAAAATCAAATATTCACCAATCCTTATGCACTGCAGTCTATCAGTGAGAAAATTACTAAAATAGTCAGATAAATACTTCGCACTCCATAGGTTACCAGTTTAAAAAGAAGTAGAAGGACAGAGACAGTGTCGAATGCCTTTGAGAGGTTTAGAAATAAGATCACATTATTATTTATTCATTTATTAAAAAGAAAAACATCTACTTTTAATTCTACTTCACCCATGATATGAGTCAAATATGCTGTCATAATGTTTAGTAAACCCCTGTATACCTAGCTTTTGCCCGCGGCTTCGCTCGCGTTAAATTCGGGATAACACAGTTCCCCTTGCTCCTTATTGATTTATAATAGCAACGCTACGTTTTCCCTTTTCTTCTCTCTTTCTCCCTCACATCCCACTTTTTTCAAAAAAATATTAGCCTATGTCCGTCTCCTGGTTCCCAACTATCTCTGTACCAAAATTTATCAAAATCGGTTAAGTCATTTAAGCGTGAAGAGGTAATAAACAAACAAACTCATTTTCGCTTTTATAATATTAGTAAGGATTAAACTTTATTCCCAAAAAAACTTAAAAAAGTAAGGATAATACTGACAACACACTGACTTATATTACAAGTACAGAAACTGTAATAGAATAATAGTATATGAAGTAATAAAGCTTGCCAACTGCAGAGGCAACTCGGCGTCTATGATGAACAAGCCGCACGCGCTCATCTTCTTGAAAGATGCCTTCTGTACACGTTGGATGTTCTTGTAAACCATTCTTTCTGGATCTACAACGTAAAACGTTATTATTTACGTTCTTCTTATTCTTATCACTACTTCATACAAATTAGGAGAGCGTAATCCAAACTCTGCAAAAATATTTGCTATAATGACGTAGATTATGCTACAAGTACAGTCTTTGGTTCTTCTCCATAGGAATCGACCAACCCGAACCGTGCTTGCGAACTTTTCTCGACGTTTTATGTTTGCCCCTGTAGGCCTAAGTGAAATAAAAACATTTTGATTTTTGATTTAGACATTTGTGACGTTTTAATCACGTAATGTGCTTTGTAGTGTTGTGCCTACCTGAGCAATTTCTCGACTTCATAAGCATGACACAAGTACTCTGAACATCTCTCATTGCTGCATAGAATCTCTCACACTCCACGCTCAGGCATATTAGTAGGATGACAAATTTCAAGTTCCATGATTCAGTTACAATTATTCGAATATTATGCTGAAAGTAAAGTGCATATTTTAATTCAATATCACAACGAACACAGTATAAAAAAAAGTCGCTGTCTGTCTGTTGCTATGTTGTATGCATGCTTAAATCTTTAAAACTACGCAACGGATGTTGATGCGGTTTTAATAGGTAGAATGATGCAAGAGGAAGGTTTATATGTATAATACGCTATGACTCTTAGGAGGTGACCAGCGGGAGGGTTGCTAGTAATATTATAAATGCGAAACTTTATAAAGATGTATGGATGTTTGTTATTCATTTACGCAAAAGCTACTGAATGGATTATTATGAAACTTTACAGTAATATAGCTAACACATCGGATTAACATATAGACATCAATTCATAAAGATATATTGTATATTCTGTCACCACGCGAGTGGAACCGCGAGGCGAAGCTACTAAAAAAAAAATACCTCAAAACGACGGGTGTAGGGCACTGTACCACATTTTTATGATGCAGAATAAATAGTTTCGTAATTCTAGAACTCAATACGGATATTAAAAAGTGACCTTTTAACACACACACGCAGTCCAGATGAGTAGATGTCACAAAAAATAATGCAAACCAGATGAAAACATTTCGGCGGCTTTCAGCCGAATTCTGTAGTCAAGCAGAACAGAGGATGCTAGTATAAGAACATAGGTACAACTGAAAACTTATCCGAATACTTACAAGCATAGTTTCACTTCGTAAAGTTAATACCATTCCTTGGTTACGTAAACAAAGATAGACAGTCAATATCGCGTAATATACTATCTGAAAAAGAGGAATTTGAAAAAATAAACGTGCTAATCGCATTATATGTTGTTGTAAATACAGTTGTCTAAATTCCAAGAGAAAATATACAAAGGGATATAAGAAACGAATCAAAGATTGAAGTTTGCTTTCAAAGATAACTTTTGAAAATAAAAAACAGATATAAGAAACGAATCAAAGATTGAAGTTTGCTTTCATAGATAACTTTTTCATATCAGTAGTTATTTTACCATGCCAAGGTTAACACTATGTTAATTCATTTTGCCCAATCGTACTTTTCTCTTTTTATTCTTTTACAATGTGTAACATAAAAAGCGCAAGACCTGCTCGTGTGGTCTCTAGAAAAATAAAACTAATCAATTTTTGTACGACAATTATTCGACTTTGCCTAACGGCGGAACATAGATAGTTTCTGACTTCCTTTTACCATCAATTTGTACTTATGTTCACAAAATAAATGAATTTGAATTTTCATCAGATCTGCTAAAGGTTTTGTTCCATGGGTATTTGATTTTAGAAAAAGAAATTGGAGTTTGTAGAGGAACTAACAAGACACGGATAGTATATGTTGGAACCCAAAAATAAAAGTAATGTATTTGCAAAAGTCATAGAACGAAAGTTGTTTAGTTAAATGTTTTAAGAAACCAAGGTTTTGACCTTATTTTGTATCCGTTTCTTATGTTCATTGAATATCTTACTAACCATTTGTCGAAACGTCACCTCTATTATCTTATAAATTTCTTGTATGATCAGGTAGACATTAAACATTAGATTCCAATATTCCTTGCCTACGGAATATTCGCTGTTGTTTAACTCTTGAACTTTTGCAATCCACGCACGAAGTAGTTTCTCTATTAATTTAAAGAGTGACAAAGCATATACAATATTCATATCGTAGACAATGCAGGCATAAATCGATATATGATCGAAAACATTTAAGTTGTAAAAATAAAGAAAAAAGAAGTTAAAACCAATTAAAATAATATTTAGAATGATAACCCAAATCCAGTTGCAGACGACTAAGCTTTTTAGTTCTTTGCTTGTCAATTTAAGGACTTTAAACACATGTTGAATCCGCAAGACCAACAAGATATTGTGGAAGCTGTGCATCATGTTAGAGACGCTGTTAACCAAATCACCGATCACAAAAATGAAAAAGTCGATAGCAAAACAAAAGTAATTCCTCCGATTTTGATAACTGTCAATAGTAATGATTATATTATACAAATAAGCAAAACGAAATATGAGCGTAAAAAATATTCTTGTTAAATTATAACCATAATTATGAGCGATTATAGTATTGTCGTGGATATAATACTTCGAACAGATGAACAACTTATGCACCAAATTCAACGGTCTGAGTACCGATTGTACTCTTTTATCTTTATGAATCCCGTTATGTAAATCATCGTTAGAGGAGACCCTTGGTACATTCTCGATTATAAAGTTATCCATGTCCATGTCTGAAATCAGTCAATTGAACGTTCAGCCGGCTTAATGTAACATTAGTCTAGAAAACTGAAACAAATCGATAAGTCATTTAGTACTTTTTATATTCTTATATTTAAGATACATATCTGTAAATTATTTCTGGCTAGCTTAATTAGGTTTCTATCGATCAATCGTTACGTTTCAAATTTACAGTATGTACCAGAAAAGTATGGTCACACTTTAAAGGTGTTACAGACCAACTGTTTTTTTTCCCACATAATCAGCAAACCCATACAAAACTAAAAGTAAAAATATATATATAAAAGAGTAGTCTGCCGATGTTGTGAGCAGGGTTCAAGCTACCGGTGATTAAGGAGACAGGATAGAGAAAGAAGCGACAGGATCCTCCTCAGAATACGGGCCATATCGAAGAGTAATGACTTTGAATTAGGCCCTTGATGCAACCGCTTAAGAAGCTTCGACAGATGGTCGTCGAAGCTCTTGGCCATCAGACTATTGGCCGTTACGACAATCGGCACAATGATAGCCGAGTTCACATTCACTGCCAAAGCTCTTCTTAGACGATTGTATCACAGAGGGGCTTGCCAGAGCCTCCGGCTGCCGGGGTTGCGGGTTGTTCGAAAGAGATACCGCGGCCTCGGAACGTAAAGGGCAACAGAAGGAACATGGGTGGGTTTTAGTCAGTACAAGTCTGACATGCCCCCCCGCTCCGCCCAGAGCGGGGGAAGTCATAGGATGATTTCCCACCCGAAAAAAAAAAAGACGATTGTATCACGGGCTTCATTCAGAGGGCAGTACTTTTCGATACGGCCCGCAATGTGACGAGGTTCCTGTCTCTAAAGTTCTGTAGCTAATATGATACCAGTAACTTGATTTTATATTTCTAAATGTTTCTTATTTATTTTTATAAGAAATATTTTAAAATGTAATAATGAGTATAAAACATGAATAAAGAACATAAAAAGTTAATATTAACTCAATAGAGTAATGAAGTATTATTTTTATTTTTACATTACTTAATAAAAGTAATGTAAAAATAATGGCTTGTCCTATCGAGTATTACTTTAATTGACACTTAACAGGCACATAGTAAACATGTATTCGTATTTCAAAAGGTATTTTAAATCCAACAAAAGTGCTGTTATCATCGGAGACTTGCCAACTGTCTCATCTATTGAAACGTTGCGTAATAACGTGATTGAAAAAGACCTACAATCAGTACTGAGGCCGTTTAATCTGATGCTAAATCTATTCTTTAGCTGGAAGTTCTCTATTCGTGACAATATGATCTTACCGAACGCTTACATATACAATTTCATACGGGTACTTTTCATGTTAATATTTCGCTGTGTCCTTTTATATGAGTGGGTGAATTATATTATAAATGATTGTCACAATGAATGGGGAAATTGTATATTGTACTCCTGGATTCTTTCTCTTGACTATGTGTTGTTATTGTTCGGAGATTTGATGATCTCGGTTACAATCATCGCGCACAGCTCCTACAATATCTTGTTTGTTTTGAAAATCCAACACTTGCTCAGAGTCCTGCAAATAAATAGCGGGGAACTTAGAAGTTTTGTTGTCTACAACTGGGTTTGGCTTATTGTTTTAAATATTTATTATATAGGATACTCCACCATTCTTCATTTCGCTTACAACTTGGATGCTGTCGACATAACATTTTTTCATTCCATCATTGTTTTTGAAGTGTTAATGGGATATGTTTTGCTATCTTTGAAAATTATAAAGAAAATCCTTCGTACTTGGATTCAAAGAGTTGAAAACTTACAAAACGCGGATGATGCAGAGAGTAAAGAATATTGGGACACAATATTTGATGTTTACCTGAATATAATAGATACCTACTTGATTATAGAAAAGACTTGTCAACACCTGGTATGTCTATCGTTAAAATATAGAACTAAGATTTAAAATATCAAATCTATGTAATATTTTAATAAGTCACATCTCTGTTTTAGATTGTATTTTACGTAACATTCACGGTTTACTACAATTTAAAGAAAGTCGCATTGGCAGTTGTTATACCAAGGAATTTTATTTCATATTTTGAAGTGAAAGTAAGTAGTGAGATTGCTAATTTATTCATTACAGCTATGCACAGCGGTTTCGCCCGCTTTTCACCTCCTGAAAATGTAGCATTACAATAGTGAATGATTTTTGTTATCGGTCCAGTAGTGTTTGAGTTTAATTTGTTACAAACATGGATATCTCTCCTCTTTTTATTAACGTAGATAAATTCATGTACATAGATACACACAGCGACACATTAAGATTTACATTTCCGGTATAACATATTCCCCGTAATTTAGTGTTTTGATCAGTATTTTACCAGTTGAAGCCACGGAGTCTGATTTTTTTAGATACATGGGATTTTAAGGTAAAATGTGGGTGGTGGTACCTCTGCCTAACCATTCGAGATTATAAGCATGATTTTTATTATTATTTCTTTAATATTTTCTTTTACTATTACAGCATATCCTTCTGCTAATTACATTTCAACTTAGTAATATCTGGAATATTTTCCTACTCGTTTGCTTGAGCGTGGAATGTGAGGAATTTTACGCAGCCATAAGAGATGTCCAGAGTACCTGTGTAATGGTCAAGTCAAGAAATTGTCATGGTTTGTATTAAATCTGGGTTCTGAAATTAAGTGTTTTATAGATTGACTTTGATTTATTGAGACTGCACTACGAAAACAAACGATGGATGAGTCTATGGTGGGACTCAACGAAACGTAATCAAAACGTGCTACACAAGGTAATTAATGGAGGCATAGTTTAATAAGAACATTAAAATAACAAATAAATATAAATAAAAAAGTGATAAATAAAAACAAATCAGATTATTTCATACCTACAAAAAAATATGTAACTTAAATATTTATCCACACAGAATTAACATTTGTCACTTAGTAGGCTGTAGGGATTTTTGTTCTTTTTTTAAAGGCAAATGTTTCTTGGCATCGGGGATTTTAGTATAAATTTTAGGAGCAACAGCAATATGCTCTTTTAAATAATGCTGTATTACACTTGATTGGACACAAGAAGTTCTCATATTGTGTCTTTGTTCTGAGGAAATTTTTTAAACACATTTTGGATTTGATTTTACAAAAAATACAGTTTGAAGATGAAGATGGCAAAGTTCGTATTTTTATTTATTTCAAATGAGAAGCACAACTAACTATCCATTGATCTCTGGCCACAAATTGATCTTATAGGTAAACCTTTTTTGCATCATGGATATTTCTTCCCTATTGGTTAATTGCACAACAAAAAAACAAACACCAATCATAAAATTGAAGCCAACAGTCCATGACAGGCTGTTAACAGTGTCTCAAGATTCACTCTTTCATGGACACTCTTTTAAATCAAAATATTGTTACAACATTGTGAGAACCATGTAGAAAGACGTTCAAGCTAATCCTTACTAATATTATTAAAGCGAAAGTGAGTTTGTTTGTTTGTTACCTCTTCACGCTTTAATGACTAAACCGATTTTGATGAATTTTGGTACATAGATAATTGGGAACTAGGAGACGGACATAGGCTATTTAAAAAAAACCTCTCAGCTCAGTGTAGGGTTCCGTAGTTTCCCGTCCGTCACAATAAGTGTTCCCACTTATGAGTTTATTATTTGTTTGACGTTGAACACTAGAGAATTGTATTTAATTATTATCCAAGTATGGGAATAGTGCGTTAACGTAAACGTGCTGCGAATGACTTAAACTATTATATAAACTATCATAGACCCGTAATATTCCATTGATGTAATAAATGCAAATACAATGCCCTACAAACCCGACTTCTCTCTCCGCCATATATAATTTATAAATGACACTCAGGCTCTATTAGTTCCGGGTAAAGAAAAAGGGACACTTCTCTAGGCCGAAACGATGTGTGTTGGCCTATTGGGATAACAAATCATGAAAAGCGCGCACAGCGTCGTCCTCAACATGATTATCACTGTTCAAAATATACGAGAACATTTTAATACCGGACAAATCAAAATCAAACCTCGACAACTAATTAGATTATGCACTCATAAATAAAATAACGAATATATTTAAGAGCAACTTACTTTACCACGGTAGGCCATGAAAGCACGGAATATCTTAACATCGACTTTTAAAAAATGACGTTATTACACAACGCCATTTATCGAACCATTTATGAACTGGTTTTTACCTTAACATTTGATGGTGTTAAAAAATTAATTTTAGTTTTGTTCTAAATTGCCTTAGCATGTTCTTAATAGAAGTTTTATGTAGTTATAAGATACCGCCAATGCCAAGAAGAGACTAACCGAATAATTCAGTGATACCCGATCCAATGTAATAAGTACCTACAGCGCCATCTCTCGGGGGAATTGGGTTACTAATTAATACTTTTTTAATAATTTTTTTGTTTGAAAAATGATACGTTCAGGATAATAAAATATGTAAACGAAGTTAAAATAAATGCTTGCATATACGATTATACGACAAACTTAGTCCAGAAAATATTTTGTTAAACTTTTTGTCTTTTTTGTACAAAAACTGTTGTGTCACTCAAGTTCAAAATAATTTTCATAGAAAGTCCTTATAAAGTTCTACTTTTCAGATTTTTTCATATTTTCTAAACTTATGGTTCAAAAGTTAGAAGATGGGACACATTGTTTTTTACTTTTGGAGCGATTATTTCCGAAATTATTGACATTATCAAAAAATGATTTTAGTAAACCCGCATTCATTTTTAAATACCTTTCCAACAATATATCACACGTTAGGGTTGAAATAAAAAAAAAATCACTTCCCACTTTACATATAGGGTGGCTACCCAAATAAAACAATTTTTTCCAATTTTTATTTTACCACTTTGTCGGCGTGATTGATATACATATTGGTACCAAATTTCAACTTTCTAGTGCTAACGGTCACAGAGATTAAGCGAGGACGGACGGACGGACGGACGGACGGACGGATGGACGGACAGACAGACATGGCGAAACTATAAGGGTTCCTAGTTGACTACGGAACCCTAAAAAGTGGGATGTGAGGTAGAAAGAGAGAAGAAAAGGGAAAAGGTAGAGTTGCTATTAGAAATCAATAAGGCGCAAGGGGAACTGTGTTACTCCGAATTTAACGGGAGCGAAGCCGCGGGCAAAAGCTAGTAGCAAATAGAACCACAGTTAGAATAATGATGTTTTATTCGTTTTAGACCGGAGAGTTTTCAAAAACATTCAACGTGTACAGCAGGTGTTATTCAAGAAGATGAGCGCCTTTGGCTTGTTCATCATAGACGCCGAGCTGCCTCCACAGCTGTTAAGCTTTATCACTACTTATACTATTGTGTTATTACAGTTTGTGTTTTTGTAAAAAGATTACTGATTAAAAGATGCACTAGACTTGATGTAACAATGATGACGTGTTTTAGTTTAGTGAGCTCGTAGCTAAATAATAGCAGCCGCTCGGGTCGATCTTAAGGTTAAGCCACGCTTGCCTAGGTTGGTCTGTGGATAACGACAGCCGGGAGCAACGGCTTAACGTGCTTTCCGAGGCACGGAGGAAACTCGGCGGTCACCCGAGTTTCCTCCGTGCCTCGGAAAGCACGTTAAGCCGTTGCTCCCGGCTGTCATTTGTAGATCTTTGACAGTCGTTACAGGTAGTCAGTGTTCCGAAAGTCTGACAACCAGTCTTACCAAGGGGTATCGTATTACCCAGTATTAACTGGGTTGTGGAGGTCAGATAGGCAGTCGATCCATGTAAAATACTGATATTCAGCTGCATCCGGTTAGACTGGAAGTCGACCCCAACATAGTTGGGAAAAGGCTAGGCAGATAATGACGTGTTTTAGTTTTAGTTTCATTTTCTTGTTATTATTACATATTTAGACGTCTACACGTGATATTTAGGTAGGAATTTTCAGACCCTGGATGGGTTATTTAATTACTTTTTAATCATGTATTCGCTGAATAGATACACGTAAAGGTGTCCGATGGGGCAACGAGAATAACAATAGCTTCCTTTTTTTTCGGGTGGGTAATCCTCAAATAACTTTCGCTCTGGTTGGAGCAGAGGGGCGTGTCAGACATTTACTGACTAAAATCCACCTATGTTCCTTCTGTTGCCTTTTACGTTCCGGGGCCGCGGTATCTCTCTCGAACAACCCGCAACCCCGGCAGGCGGAGGCTCTGGCAAGCCCCTCTGCTTTGCTGACATCTCTTAAAGGCGCGCGTGAAACACGAACGCGCCGTCGATACGGCCTATCGTCAAAAGACGGACAGACGGTGAGCTACCCATTGCTCACCGTCCACAGGCCCGCATCTCACGGCGCTCGGCGCCCGGAGCGTCTCCCGCGGCGGCTGGGTTGACTTGATGTTCTCTCCCTCAAACGTCCGGCCACCTCCTTTGTTAGCATTACTGCTTCGCAGAAGGAGGTGACTGCTTCCCAGTCCCTCTCGTTTCGGACCATGGACTAAACCAGAGCCGGAAGCGAGAGATCGCCGCCGCCCATCGCCTCCATGAGGGCACGGTGGTGCTCCGCCCAAGCTGGGCAGACCGCCACTGTGTGCTCCACCGTGTCCTCCGAGCGATCGTCACAATGGTGACACCCGGGCGTTTTCTCCCGCCCGATTATGTGCAGGAACCTCCTGAAACTTCCGTGTCCGGTGAGGCCCTGCGTCAGGACAAGGACGCCATGACGCCTCTCCAGCCACTCCTCAAAGAGGGGAATTACCGCCACTATTTTGGCGTGCACGGGGCTGCGACAGTCGCTGTCTCCATGCCACCATGAGATCGCACCGGAGGCCTGTCCGCTGGGCGGCAATTTGCCGCAACAAGGCAGCCTCATATTACGAAACAGTATTATATTTTTAAAACAAGTTACAATCCATCGACATCATATTTATCATATTGTTTAGTGTTTTTTTAGGGATTATTACTGGCTTTGTATTTTTTGAGCTATTGATTTTTAGCTGTTACAAGTTAATTAATGTAGGCCTATTATTTACGGTTAATTAATTTTATTTAAACACGATGCAAATTGTTAAATGAATAAATAAATTTTAAAAACAGTTATCATGTCCTTGAAACCGTATTTCGGTTCGGTGTATTTCGGTGTGTTTGTAATTTGTAACCCATTTCTAGTGTTTTAACACTAGACATGGGTTACAAATTGACATCCAATTAATACCAGACGTCAATTTTATGATTGATTAGATATTTAACGCAATTGATTGTAGTGACTCCTCAATTACGCCCAGTTATTTCTCAACATCAAACGGCGTAGCGTTAACAGACATGGCTTCGTTTTTAAAAAACCATTTAAAAACAAATAAAACCACCGTTTCAATGGAGAATGAAGCAACCGTTTCATCTGACGCAATACTCCTTAATAATGTGATTGAAAGAGATTTACAATCAGTAATAAGGCCGTTGAATCTGATGCAAAGTGTTTTCTTCTGTTCGAAGTATTCTATTCGCGATAATAGTATCTTTCCTAAAACGTATCTTTACTACTCTGTCAGAGTATTGCTCATGATTATGTATCGCTGTCTCTGTTTATATCATGTGATAGTTTCGATCGTCGAATTAAGAAATGAAGGATGGGGTATTTACAGTTTGTACTATTGCGTAAACTATACGCTTGATTTATCTTTTTCCTTGATGGGGGATTTAATTAACACCGTTTCAAACATTATCTATAGCTACTACAATATCTGGTTGGTCTTGAATATCCAACACGCGCTCAAACTCTTACAAATTAATAGAAATGAAATTAGATGCTTCATTGTCAGCAATTGGTTATGTGTTATTGTCCTAAACCTATTTTGTATTTTCTTTATTATGACTTATCGCTGCATTATGTATTATCAAGTATCTTATGTGAGTATGATATCGTCTTTTGCCACGATAGCATTTGATTTTAATGTCGTGTACGCTTTCTTGATTTTGAAATTTCTGGAGAAAATTCTTCGTGTATGGATTGAAAAAGTTGGATCCACAAGAAACGTTGAAGATTCAGAAAGAGAAGGTTATTGGAATACAATGTTTGATGCATACCTGAAAATACATGACAGTTACACAATTATAGAGAAGACGTTTTGTCACATGGTGAGATAATTTTGTATATCTATATATCTACGATTTGGAATGGGCAACTACAGTACTTTCACAGTTATTATTATTACTAAACAGTTATTTCAGTCCGGGACCATAAATTGTTAGTAACAATGCACTTAAAACGATGTTAAAATAGACAATCAAATTAAATCAAAACATGAAGCCTCATTGTTGCTTCAATATGCTGTTATTATGCCTGACTGGGACTGTAGCTTCATTTCATTGTTGTCAATGTTTCGACAGTTCAAAAGTGCCTGTACTTCGCCTATTTGAAATAAATTATTTTGATTTTGATATATACATATGTATAGCGGTGCGCTATATATGTATATGTATAGCAGTGCGCTATATATGTATATGTATAGCGCTACGGCTAAATCATAGAGCGACTGGTGCTGCAGTTCTACCCAGTGTTCTAAGACAAACGATCGTCGCGAAATAGCCCGTTCCTCACGACCATTTTGTCAGTTATGTTTTTGGAAACGCGATTTACAGTTTTTGTCGGTTTTCCGGTAATCATAAAATTGGGACACTATTTCTTACGAATTAAGTAATCACTCACTTATTAAATATTTTCTTTGCAGGTTCTATTTTATACGATATTAACAGCTTACCTTGGTTTGCGGAACGTAGCTGCAGCATTAACTGTTAAAAATTTGATAGCAGCAGGCATCCCTAGAGTAAGTATCGGGACAAATAAATTTACTGAAGGCCATATAAATTCTGGCTTATTTGAGATTTCCACTTTTTTTTGACGGCACGGTTGCTGCGCGTCGTGGGTTCGATTCAAATATTTGTGACCTGTAGATAGTTGTTTCGGGTCTAACTATTAGTGTATGTGAATTTAAATGTTTGTAAACGCACTAACGAAACAGGAGAAATTCCTAGAGTGGGGCAAAGTTTATAAAAAAAAACCTGCACCGTCCTTGCAAACTTTATTAAAATAACAATGTAAACCAACTTTTAAAAACTTGTATATTCTTACCGGTTCTGAAAAAATTAAAGAAAAAAAACATTTATTAGTCGCAAATTACGACGAGTAACAAAAAAAAATAAACATTTAACATGCAAAGTAAAGTATCACAAACATTTACAAATACAAAAATACAAAACTATATATATAGGTATGGGACAAAATAAAAATAGCTTGCACGTCGTGACTGCGACAGGTCGGTCACCACTCAGCATGATGCTGTGCCATGGGAGCCCACAGCACAGCGCTGGTTTACAGTGGTCAACCCGTGAGTAAAACGTACTGTTGTGATCGTTTCTGCTTCACATGAAATGATCACAACAGAAAGGAACAATCCGATAAAATCAGAACGTTCTCGAAGTTTCCAAATATTTTTTCAATTGACTACCTTCGGACTATCTCGTTTCTTTAGCAGGTCACGCTTTACAAATAGCCATATCCATGATTATGTTTATTATAAAGATTTTATCGATTTGTACGCCCATTGAATCACCATAATTGTCCTTTTTTATAAGGAGATATATTTTATTTTCCCTTTAAAAGACTCAGACGGTTGATTAAGAAAGGCATCAAAGCGTTCCATTTCTACAGTACGGCATTTAGAGAGCTGCAGTCCACCCTTATTGCTTAAACATTACTGGTGCACCCGAAATAGCGCCTTCGAGGACACCGTCATCGCGGTCGCTTCCTCAAGCTTCAAATAGGTATTCCTGACTACTAAGCTACTGTAACTGAGAAATTCCTAATGAAAAATACCACGTGGTCCTAGTGAGCTATCGAACCCAGGACCTCATATTCAGCAGTCCACTAGACCAGTTGGTCTAGTTGGACAGTCAACGAAGATCTGATGCCTTACTAAATAAATCATGTAAACATTATTCAAAAACTTGCCCTCTTGCGCATCCTTTCTAATACTAAACAGAATTCGTTAATAGACCTTTATGTGTAAATATTTTAGTATGTCAGTATGCCGTTTGTCACTCACATTTGGCACATGAAGAACATCGTCATCATCTTAGTCTTGAGCGTGGAATGTGAGAGATTCAATGCAGCAATGAGAGATGTTGAGAGTACCTGTGTTTTGCGCATGAAGGCAGCAGATTGTTCTTGTAAGTTTAAATGTTTGCGTGTTTGCAGCTCTCCCACAAACGTATGCTGTTCATCCTGAGACATCAATAGTTATGTGTATCATTTATTAACCAGCACAACAGATTATTTATCTCTACTAATATTTTAAAGTGAAAAGATTGTTTGTTTGTACCGAATAGGCTCCGAAACTTAACGATTTTAACCATTTTTCACCAATATAATGCTCAGCTATCAGGAGGTAATATAGGAGACTAGCTTTTGCCCGCGGCTTCGATCGCGTTAAATTCGGGGTAACAGTTCCCCTTGCGCCTTATTGATTTGTAATAGTAACGCTAAGTTTTCCCTTTTCTCCTTCGTTTTCCCTCATATCCCACTTTTTTTTTAATAAAAATTAGCCTATGTCCGTCGCCTGGTTCCCAACTATCTCTTTACTAAAATTCATCAAAATCGGTTTAGCCATCAAAGCGTGAAGAGGTAATAAACAAACTCACTTTCGCTTTTATAATATTAGTAAGGATATCTCATATTTAATACTTAGAAAAAGTGCACTGTTTAAATACGATTTGGAGTCGTCAATATAAAATAGTTTTAAGGTCCAGTCAGCATAACATACTTACATTATATTTACAGATCAAGAGAGAAGGATTTGCAAGAACATCATGCGTACCCAAAAAGTATCATATAATAAGATGAGCGCATGCGGCTTGTTCATCGTAGACGCTAAGCTACCCCTTCAGTTATTCAGCTTCATTACTTCTTACACTATTGTTATGTTACAGTTTGTGTATTTGTAATCTATGCCTATATACTACATAAAGTATTTATATATAAGTATTTGATCTTGTAATTTTTTTTAAAAATGTTTGAAAATTAATTTTGAAAATGTTACGCCACAGACTACCTACAGTACTGTTTCTCCTCTTCTTAAGTCCATCCAAAGGTTGTCTTGAAAAGATCGCTTTTAGTAATAAGACCGCCCATTGTGTCACCTTATTTATAAGTTTTTCTAGTGTTATTCTTGTTACTTGTATGGTGTACATAATAAAGAATATTCTATCTATCTATTCTATTTATCTATTATACTTGCGAAATTAACTATGTTTGTTTATTCATACCCTTTTTGCACGACAAGAAAGCTGATCGTAAGGAAATTCGGCACGGAGGTAGATTTCAACTTAGGGAAGGATATAGGCGTTATATTATTACGATGATATCTGGGTGAGCAATATTGCATTTTGTTCATATTCCTTAACTATTTAACAACTGACAACTGTCATACATCTTAAGAGAAAGGCTTTATGGCAAAGGCAGGTTTTCTAGGATGTATATTAACCGACGTAAAAAAGGAGGTTCCCAATTCGACTGTATTTGTTTTTTTTTTTGTTTATAACTCTGGTCTGGGTGAACCGATTTTAATGATTCTTTTTTTTATTCGAAATGGTGGTTGTCGTTGGGTCCCAATAATAGATATTAAGACCCGGCCAGTAGTTTTTAAGTTATCTTTAATAATGCGTATTAGATTGACTTCGTGTACGTTGATGATATACGTATTTTAGAAGTTGTCGAAGCCAAAGAAACAAAAAATTCTAAGTACTATGGTTCGGAAGGTCATCGCAGTTTTTTTGGGGTGATTTTATTTTAATTTAGTGATAGATCTTCAGTGATATACAACGGAACTCTTCAATAAATGACAGCAAATCTGCCGTGATGGCTGCAATCGCATGTATAAGTATGGGTTTCACCAGGGTAGGTAGGCGAGTGGGAGCAGGGTGACTGTACCCCTTCCCCTTCCCCCCTCACCTAGTCATTAAGAAACATAATCATCAGATCAAGTATCAGCTGTATCCCCTAGGCGATGCTGCATATGATTTCTGAATTAGTTTTATACTGAATCATAACATAGATAGTATTTAATACTACAGCGCGATGGAAAGTGTGAATAAAAAGTAGAAAATAACTTTATTTCCGGAAGTCACCCTGACAAAAGTTACTAGTGCGCGCTAGCTCTAAGTGTTAGACATTTGGTTCATCACGAACACATTGACAACATACCTCCGAAATTGTTTTTAATTTATTGCTTTTATTATAATTTGAAAATTGACAACTTGAGTCTTAGTGACATATACGTAGAACGTAATGTCAATATTAATACAATTGGAAATGTCTTCATTAATCATTGAACAACAGGCAAGTTACGTTGTTAAAATGTATAAAATTAAAACATTGTTTCAAAGGAAGAAAATTGAAACAAACTTATCATTGTATTCACTGGAAGTATTACTAAATAATCGTCTACAAAAGGAAATTCAAAGAATGTTTTATCCTTTAGACTGCCTTCTTTTTCTATTATTCTCTTCAAAGTATACCATTCAAGATGATTATATTACTCCAAATAGCAGGAACCGTATTATTTTATCGTTCTTAAGTGTGTGTTTTATAATTATCACCTCTGTTTACTTCCTTTATTTTGATAAAATCAATGATAGTTACACAAATATTCATAAGAATATGATCGTTTCGCTTTTGACAACTTTCTCATTTATTTACTTTGTGTTTGGTGCTATCATTTTTTTCATCCTTAATATCGTTCACAGTCAAAACAACATTTTACTCATTGTAACAATTCAGAGCATACATAAAAGCATTGATATCAGTACAAGTGTCAGAAGTTTCATGATTTGGAATTGGATCTCAGTTTTCAGTATCATAGGAATTAACATATTCATTTACTCTACACACGTGGCAATGTTTCCCTTTAAATTCTCGCATTTAGAATTGCTTATTTGTAATTGTATGTACGCTGCATTTGATATAAATTTTCTTTATGCTATTCGTGTTATAATGTTAATAACAAAATACCTAAATGTATGGATCAAAGAAATCTTAGATATGAGTGAAGAGGCGGAAAATAATACGAATTTTATCAGATTATTTAACACCTATCGAAAAATTTTGCAAGCGTACAAGCTGTTCAAAAATGTGTTCCAAGTATTAGTAAGTATTTAGACTTGAATACATCCTAATTTTAAACTATAAAAAAGACGATCAAATTGAATAAGCGACTAACTTTCAGGCCAAGTTGATCAAGCATTTTATGACGGAAATAAGTGAGCTAACATCTTTTTATTGTTTTCTGTTTTAACAGATATTATATACGACTGTATTAGTATTTACCCGGACTGTAGGTTATTTGGAATCACGACTTCAAATGCTCAAAGATCCAACAACAGCACATATCGAGGTAAGGAAATTAAAAGAAGTTTCTGAAGTAAAGCTGTTTATATTAAAGTTTTTGATCTTAAAACAAAGGTTTTCGTATTTAGGTAATTTTCCGATCGCCCCTACTCGGATGTGTGACGATTATATGGATGATGAAAGATTTATTACTAATTATAATTCATAGTCTGGAATGCGATAAGTTTTACAGAACTATCAAGGAAGCAGAGACTACATGCATACACCGCCTGAAAATCAAGAACTGTCCAAGTACGTACGAAGTTCGATAATATGACCCTAGTATATTTTGTTTTAAGTATAGTACGGCCAACGAGAAGCGATACGAAAGGTCATTAACCTAAAGAACAACTGTGGCGTTGACAATCTAATATTTAGCTCTTTCCATCTTGTGCCTTTGTCGTAATGTCTCGTTCTCCCGGCAAAAACATGACAACGTTAAGACGGGTTCGCCAACATTCGGGCGGCCATTTTAGATGGGGTTTTAGCATGGGTTTTGTTTACATTTGGTATCGCTTCTCGTTGGCCGTACTGTAGTATATTTTGTTTTAAGTAATTCATGTCTAGAGGTACCAACGTTAGTAAATAATTTTGTTTAAGAATAAATATTTAGGTAAGCATTAGAAGTAAAGCAAATTTTATTACTAACAAGATTATGAATGTAAGTTTCGAGCGCCATTTTTAACGTTTAATTTAAGAGGGTATACAGAAAAACTGAAGAGCTTGAAAAAACATTTTCTGCACTAATTCTATTACTAAACTTGATCTCAATTCGATTTTAAGCAACCGTCACTTTTTGCCCTAGCTTTTTTTCGTATTTCTATGCCTGATTATCGTCATCCTATGGACATGGAAAGCATATCAAAACCTGTTACTATGATTTAGGATAGGCTAGAAAACTGTAGCAATTCTTGTCGGTCTGCCTTTAATTCTTATCGACAACTCGCTAATGGACAACAATGGACAGATGGAACGACTAACCCAAAAGGGTATTTTGGGTTACTCGTTCCAGCTCATCACTGTCCTCAGAATTAGATTGCTCATTATCTTTTTAGGGTTACGTACTTCAAAAGGAATTAAACGGAACCCTTGTTGTAGTCCGCACGTATAAAAATTGTTCATAATGTTGGACTCGTACAGTAAAACTCACTTTTAAATTCAACTAAATACTTTATTCCACTGACTCTAGTGCACGGTTCGGGTTGGTTGTTTCCATGGAGAAGAACCGGCAAGAAACTCCATGGTTACTCTTTTAAATCATTTGGTTTTACAATGTCGTTGTTACAGCGTTAATACTTGAGTATCACAGCCTAGCGCAGGCCCGACAATCTGTTCTTGCTTACTTATCGATCATAACCGACGTCATTTTACCGCCATTACCTTACCGGAACTCAAAATTGAGCCGCGAATTAAGTAATATTAACAATAATATTAAAAAGAAATATAAGATGGTTTTTAAAAATACAAGTAAAAATCAACATAACTTATAGAACACTGAACAATCATGAATGTTACAGTTAAATACAAACTTCCGTAATTCAACAGGTTTAGAAACAATTCACTACTTATTTTTAATAAATTTGGCAAAAGTATTTTAAAAATGCACAGAATTTAATAGAAACTCGAACATGAATTTTAAGTAAGCTAACAATTCGTCCATCCTGATAAATTTCGCGTCCTCGCGAATGACTGCATAAAGCAAAAACAACTATTTTAAAACAATAATTACAAAATATTTATTATTGTATCTATGATGATATGAAGAACAAAATTAACTCAGGAAAAAAATGTACTTAATGGATTTCCAAAGGTATTAAAATATCAACTAATTCAAAAGAAACTTACAGTTTAAATATTACTTTTCATCTGACAAAGACAGTAAACAGAAATACTTATAATATAATAAATGGCTTAGAAGGTGTATGCAAAAAGCGCAAAAATATTTTAAACACAAATAATGTTTAAATTCATGAGTCAAATATTAAGAAGATAAAAAGTTAAACCGCACTATTATCAAACCCCACGGACATTGTCAATTATGCAAATGACTATTGTATAAATTTGACCAACAAAAATTTTGACATTAACACAGTAATTAATTAATTAATTGGTTCTATTAATTCCAGTATTTTTTTTAATTCTCTCTGTCAAAAGCGAATTACAAAAAGTTATAAATTCACTCAGAAATGCAAACTTAACGGGTTATGGTGAATACTCACAAAAATAAAAAATGAATAGGCCCTATTATTATTCCAGTACCAACGCTTCTAATAAACCTATCATTATTGATGGGAGTGTTTCCCGAAAAATTGAGAATTACAATATGAAGAACGATAATAAAGTTTTCTTTTGACAATTATTTACCGATAGTTTTATTGCCTTTTTTAGTGAAATTAATACTAGATACAGTAACACTAATTTTTTTCTAATATAAAAACGCTGTTATATAGGCGAAGCTGCGGTCCTATATAAGATACCAATAAAATTCATAAACAAATTAGCTTTATATATTTAGATTCCAATAGTTCGCTTCAGAACGGCTTTACGTTGGTGGTTCATTGAGAATTCCTTCTATACAAATTATAACAATTAAAATAACATCTTAAATTTGCAAAAAATCCTTCAATACAAATTACAACAATTACAAACATATCTTAAATTTGCAAAATATCCTTCAATACAAATTTAAACATATCTTAAATTTGCAAAAATTCTTTCAGTTCAAATCATAACAATTAATAACATATCTTAAATTTGCAAGAAATCCTTCAATACAAATTATAACAATTAAAATAAAATCTTAAATTTGCAAAAAATTCCTTCAGTACAAATCATAACAATTAATAACATATCTTAAATATGCAAGAAATCCTTCAATACAAATTATAACAATTAAAAACATATCTTAAATTTGCACGAATTCCTTCAATACAAATTATAACAATTAAAATAACATCTTAAATTTGCAAAAAATCCTTCAATACAGATTACAACAATTACAAACATATCTTAAATTTGCAAAATATCCTTCAATACAAATTTAAAAATATCTTAAATTTGCAAAAATTCCTTCAGTACAAATCATAACAATTAATAACATATCTTAAATTTGCAAGAAATCCTTCAATACAAATTATAACAATTAAACACATATCTTAAATTTGCACGAATTCCTTCAATACAAATTATAACAATTAAAAACATATCTTAAATTTGCACGAATTCCTTCAATACAAATTATAACAATTAAAATAACATCTTAAATTTGCAAAAATCCTTCAACAAGTTACAACAATATCTTAAATTTGCATGTCATTATGTTACCATTAATTATGTTCAGCCACTATTATACGACTTTTGTAACCATATTTATCTGCAAATAAATATTTGCCTTTGACTATTTTTGTTAATACTTGAACAATTTTCATTACATAACAATAAAAATACCATATACATTACATTGTATTTTATAGTACATGCTTATTATTACAGAATGACCATGTTTACACACTGCACTTGAAAAGTGGCCTTTCGCTCATTGCGGCCTCTATCGTTGTTTACACATTGCACTTTTATAGTTGTATACACATTGCACTTCAAAGTGGCCTTTCGCTCATAGCAGCCTTATTTACACATTGCACTTCAAAGTGGCCTTTTGCTCATAGCGGCCTTATTTACACATTGCACTTAAAAGTGGCTTTTCGCTCATAGCGGCCTTATTTACACATTGCACTTGAAAATTGGCCTTTCGCTTATAGCGGCCTTATTTACACATTGCACTTGAAAATTGGCCTTTCGCTCATAGCGGCCTTTATAGTTGTGTGCACCTTGCACTTAAAAAGTGGCCTTTCGCTCATAGCGGCCTTTATAGTTGTGTGCACCTTGCACTTAAAAAGTGGCCTTTCGCTCATAGCGGCCTTTATAGTTGTGTGCACCTTGCACTTAAATATAGTTGTGTGCACCTTGCACTTAAATATAGTTGTGTGCACCTTGCACTTAAATATAGTTGTGTGCACCTTTCACTTAAATATAGTTGTGTGCACCTTGTACTTAAATATAGTTGTGTGCACCTTGCACTTAAAAAGTGGCCTTTCGCTCATAGCGGCCTTTATAGTTGTGTGCACCTTGCACTTAAAAAGTGGCCTTTCGCTCATAGCGGCCTTTATAGTTGTGTGCACCTTGCACTTAAATATAGTTGTGTGCACCTTGCACTTAAAAAGTGGCCTTTCGCTCATAGCGGCCTTTATAGTTGTGTGCACCTTGCACTTAAAAAGTGGCCTTTCGCTCATAGCGGCCTCTATGGTTGTATGCACATTGCACTTAAAAAAATGGCTTAAATGATTCTACAATCACCCAAACTTGTCACAAATTGACCAAGATGACCAACATGAATGGTGTAAAAGGGTGTGTTTATTTTAGGGTGCAAGAAACCCTGTTATTTTTTTTCACCTACAACCCTTTGGAACCACCCACCTTAATCCATTTCAGTTATTCACGATAAACCCTATTACGATTTAGCACAAAATTCTTTTGCGTTGCTCTACAGAGTCGCTAGCTGTAGGGTCGTTAGCCAATGATATCTTCATGATGTCGAAAATAACAATAACTTGAATTATACCTGAATTTTCCATAGTTGGATTTCTACTTTTAACATTGAACATTTAAACATTTAATGATTTGACATTAATATTTACTTTGTTTTTTTTTTATGGTCATTTATTTATTTACACACATTTTTTTTTTATTTATTTAATATCACATTATGATTTCACTATGATCCCATTAATTTAATTTTGTGAATATTTTATTTGCTTAAATTGTGTATTGTGAATGTGAATACCACGTCGATTATTATTGTTATTTAATCTGTTTGTTTTTGACGACTGGCAGTTTGAGACTTACACAATGTCCTTTTTTTGGAATTTGTTCGTCGAGGCGTTGAGCTCCTTGAGTTATGAGTTGAGCTATACGATAACTGACAAATCCTAGCACTGATTAGACAGGTCCACTCAATTTGTGTGGTGCTTTCTTAAAATGACTATTTCAGACACTAGATCTGCACAGTCCCCATGTAACTGACCAAGATTTTTTTTTTCGGACCTTATAAGCGACTATGATCTCTCAGTCTTTCGGCTGTTTCTCCACCTAGAACTAGACGTGTGTAAGTGTTTGTAAAAACCTATTTGCAAAATAAACATCATTTAACCTTTACTCAAGACATCAACCTGAATTATGCCTCTGCCGGATTTATATACGACATTACAGTCATATTCCTGAATCAAACTACACTCGTGCAACTCAGGGCATCATGTCTAGTTTGATCAGCTACTGCGCCAACTGTGTCGTCAAATATATATATGATCTAAATTTCAATAAAGCAGTAACAAGGACCAGTATTTCTAACTCATACGACGAAAAATGGGACTCTTCATACGAAGTCTGTAAGCCGGTGTATCCGGTTTGAAAACTCCATCGACTTGTGTTTGTAGTAAAACACTACCTATAGCATGTTTGCTAGCATCTGTGTGTATTTGTGTTTCAAGGTTAGAATTATATATTGCCAGTACGAGCCTAGAAATCAGTGGTTATTTTTCTTCTTCAATCTCAATACCGGTTCAAATTATTGAATAATTTAAAGAAGGATGGTCATTTCGTACCAGACTATGAAACGGTGGCGTCCGAATACGCCATGTACATGAAAAATACCTTTATTATTTTTTTTAAGGTCTTACACAAGAATTATCTTTTTAAGTAGCCACAAAAAAAAAGTTATCTATATTTTAGTTTTCACAACATTTTCGAAATTATAAGGAATAATAGTTTCGGAAAAATGTTAAAATGGCTTTTTAATAAGACTATAATTATTCACGATTTTTTTTGAATAGTTGACTGCGATTGAATACAATTAGTGTACAGGCATTACACCTTCTAATATACTGATTATTATAACGGATTCTTTTCATAAAAAAATAATAATATAACCTCATGGTAATATAAGCGTTTTGTTCAACTACGTATAACAGAACATCATTTGTCATCGACAGGTTACTTAATCTGTGGACATCGACCCGCACCATTGATTGACACCCGGGGATCATTCCACTTGTGAATTGTTGAATATATATATACATACTTGTGCTATTTTGGATTTCCTTCTGTCTATTTGACCTTGGCATTGTCTTACGGACTGATAACTACCACTTGTAACGATTATTCAGTGCTTTTCATTTGATTCTAACCTCAAAGTATTGACGAGGTAATTATAAAAAAAATGTGGCTATTTAGATATGATTTACTAACAGGATGGTGTATAACATAAAAACAAACCAAACTCACTAGTTTATTTTGGGACATGAAAAACAAAAGTCAACTCCAGCTCCTATAGAAATTTGGCCATTGTTATTTCTGATGTTTTATTTTTAGTTTAGGATAGTTAATTAGCCACCACCGTTTTGAATACTATAACAACCGATTGCTACGCTATAGTTTAAGCGATGACTATTTTCAACCAAAATAATTCAACTTTGAAATCAGTAAATACTTTTACTGACAACAGAAATACAACCTTAATAAGCCTTGACAGATTCGTAAGATTTTTAAAACTCATTTTGTTCCCGTTTATCATTAAGGCCGTACCCTAACCAAATAACCTTGAGTATTCGTTTCCTCTTTGGCGCGCCGGAGTAACAGTAGTGAATAATGTTTTTTTTTGTAATAAAATCTATATAAATTAAAGTTTTGGAAAAAATATTTGTACCAACATGTTCATTATAAAATTGTGTATCCATTAGTGTCAGTAGCAAAATTAAACAATGTTTATTCTACGATGAGATGCCTGTTATTGATTATAATTTCTCATTTCTGGTCAATTTAATGTTTTTTTTTTTTTAAATAACGAGTAGATAGCTCCAGAAAACTGCAAAAAAACGGCTTGTGCCGCGTTATGGTCGAGAGGCGTCATAATCACCAAATTTATATCAGATTTAAATACCCATATTTGGGGTCGTTCCGTAACCGTTTGACCAATAAGCAATTCATAGTGCTGCTCATTCATTTTTTTTTTCATTGTTATATTGGCATTTGTGATTATCTATTATTATTAATTTTTCATTGTTACATTGGCATTTATGATTATTATTTTATTTCATTATTAATGTATTGACATTCAAGTCAATAATAGGTACAATGTTAAATTTTAATGGGATTTCCTTTATGATGACAGCATGATTATAATTGGTTCATTTAAGGCAACATATCATGTTGTTAATTTGCACGCCGAAATTAAAGGCAGAATAAGAGATCAATTTGGTCTACTTTTCAACCTTACCTTTCGGTACCTTATTTACGCAGATAAATGATTTTGGTTTGATTTGGTTTTGATTTAAATAAGTTTCAGGTATTACGATTGCATCAACAGAAATTTTAGCATTGTCAATCATTAATTAAATTTTAGTCTTACCCACTGTTTTTTTTTTCTTGCCTGCAACTCCACAAGCAGAGGGAGTAACGCTTATCCCTGCGGGGTACTGCTGACGGGTGACAAGTCGGTCTTGGGGCTCTGGCACGTGTCGGGGATCGACTGCGCCTTGAAGAACCTCCCAGCATGACGCTGTGATGACTTCCTACTGGACTTGTGTCTCTTCTTGGATCAGTACAATGTCCAATAACCTGAAATTTATTTTAAAACAACGAGTATCTATTTCGTATAAATAGTATCCTATGGACCAAACACGTTATTCAAATGTTAACCAAATAATTGGATAAATGAGGTTGTGTGTACAAAAGACAAAAATCTCAACGACATACAGGAATAAACCCCGGTTAATTGGTGGTTTCAGGCTATTTAAGCAATAAGTAACTACCACTTGGCGTTTTACACGATCATACTAGTAGCCAAGCTATAGGGTATTTTAAGGATAATACCCACTGACCGAAATACAAAATACGATTCTTAATTTTTAATAATGAAATAAAACTGGAACTTTGACATTCACTCAGCAGAATGTTCCTAAGTTCAGTCCAATACATATAATAAATAGTATTTTCCGGGAAGGCAAGAGTCTTGGTCTTTTTAACACTCGACGCAAAAAGGTGTTAAACACCAGTTATATGCACAATTCCAATTAATAATTAATCTACCCGCAATATTACGGATTTTTTTTTCGTTATGGCTTCAGCTAAAAATAATTTACACATCACTTTATTCAACAATTAAATATCTTAATAACATACCTTATTGTAGGCGTATGCTGACACCAGGGTGGTAGCAGTATGCGAACCTGAATCCTTGGTGTAATCCCACTTCTGATTTATAAAAATTGTTCATAATGTTGGACTCGTACAGTAAAACTCACTTTTAAATTCAACTAAATACTTTATTCCACTGACTCTAGTGCACGGTTCGGGTTGGTTGTTTCCATGGAGAAGAACCGGCAAGAAACTCCATGGTTACTCTTTTAAATCATTTGGTTTTACAATGTCGTTGTTACAGCGTTAATACTTGAGTATCACCGCCTAGCGCAGGCCCGACAATCTGTTCTTGCTTACTTATCGATCATAACCGACGTCATTTTACCGCCATTACCTTACCGGAACTCAAAATTGAGCCGCGAATTAAGTAATATTAACAATAATATTAAAAAGAAATATAAGATGGTTTTTAAAAATACAAGTAAAAATCAACATAACTTATAGAACACTGAACAATCATGAATGTTACAGTTAAATACAAACTTCCGTAATTCAACAGGTTTAGAAACAATTCACTACTTATTTTTAATAAATTTGGCAAAAGTATTTTAAAAATGCACAGAATTTAATAGAAACTCGAACATGAATTTTAAGTAAGCTAACACACGTCTGTCTGTCAAGACCTTTTAACTCGGGAACACGTGAAAGTATCAAGTTGAAATTAAAACCATATACTTAACTGTGGTCCCTTTATGGCGCAAGTTTGGTCCCTTTATGGCGCAAGTTTGGTCCCTCTATGGCGCAAGTTTGTACGGAATCCTCGGTGCGCGAGTCTGCCTCTTCTAAAGTTTCATTTCTTATTTACAGCTGATCAAGTACGGCTCTGCAAGCAAGTGCTTCAAATTAATCGTTCGTTCAGTAAGATGACGGCGTGTGGCCTGTTCTACGTAGACGCTACGCTACCGATTCGTTTGGTGGGACTTCTCACTAGCTACGTCATTATAGTGCTACAATTCGCTTTTCTGTAATTTGACTTCGCATTATAAATCAACGTTTAATCAATAATAAGCAATTGCTAGAGAAATAAAGAAAACCATTCAGGAGATGGCAAGATGACTTAGTCAAAACGCCTGGAACAAACCTCAGAAGCTAGAGAAATAAGGCCTGGAATAAACCTGATTCTAGACTGAAGTGGAGACGAAACGATTGGACAGTGTTGAGAAAGCCTTTAACAGAAGGCACATAATGAAATAGAAATAAAAATTGAAAGACAATTGAATTAAAAAAAAAACTGTAATGTATTATGAAACAAAGTTTTAAATAAATAAATCAGCAGACAAAGCAAGAACACTCAAATTATATTTATTATTTATATACCTACTTATTTACTTACTCTGTTTTTCTAAATCTATAATTCATATGATCATACATAATAGTGATGATGAGTTCACTTTAAGTATAAATATATTTCATCAATTTAATGTTCTGGTTTCCACTGTCTGGAGACCTTAAATGGAAGGCACCCACAGAACTGCCCGGTTAAGCAGATAGACCCCATAGGTCAAACTGCGGGATGCCATACAAAAAACCAAAACAATAAAAGTTTTGGTCAGATAGTTAGATATATACATTAGATAGCATTATACTAGTAATCTGCTGCAGTTACATCCGGTTAGACTGGAACATAATTGGGAAATGGCTAGGCAGACGATGATTTTAGTGTATTTTATGAGATACTAGCTTTTGCCCGCGGCTTCGCTCGCGTTAAATTGGGGGAAACACAGTTCCACTTGCGCCTTATAGCAACGCTAAGTGTTCCCTTTTCTTCACTCCTTCTCCCTCACATCCCACTTTAAAAAAAAAATTGCCTATGTCCATCTCCTGGTTCCCAACTATCTCTGTACCAAAATTCATCAAAATCGGTTTAGCCATTAAACCGTGGAGAGGTAACAAACAAACAAACTTACTTTCGCTTTTATAATATTAGTAAGGATGTTCAAACAGGCTAGTGTCGACTAACTCAATGAAGTAAAGTTTCTAAATAAAAATTCGCGGATGGAAAGTCATCAAATAACTTCCACCACTAGGGCGGGGAGCGGGGGGGGGAGTGTCAGACTTGTACTGACTAAAACCACGTTCCTTCTATTGCCCTTTATGTTCCGGGGCAACGTATCTCTTAGCCGGGCGTTTGAGGGAGAGAACCTCAAACCAACCCAGCCGCCGCGGGAGACGTCCCGGGCGTCGAGCGCCGCGAGACGACTCCCGGCCACCGTAGATGCGGCTCTGAGGACGGTGTGCAATGGGTAGCTCACCTTCCGTCCGTCTATTGACGACAGGCCGTGTCGACGCGCGTTTGTGTTTCAAGCGCGCCTCAAAGAGATGTCAGCAAAGCAGATGGGCTTGCCAGAGCCTCCGCCTGCCGGGGTTGCGGGTTGTTCGAAAGAGATACCGCGGCCCCGGAACGTAAAGGGCAACAGAAGGAACAAGGGTGGGTTTTAGTTAGTAAAAGCTTGACACTCCCCCTGCTCCGCCCAGAGCGGGGTAAGTTATTTGATGATTTACAGAGTCAGTGACCTGACAGACGACGACACGGTTGGCGCAGTGGCTGTGCAATCGACAGCTGCGCTGCGTGTCGTGGGTTCGATCCCCGCTCGGAACAGATATTTGTACAGGAAAAATTCCTAGTGTGGGGCAAACATTACAAAAAAAAACAGTCTTACAAGAGGTATCATATCAGCCACTACCAACTAGTTCGTGGAGCTCAGATGGGCAGTGACTCCATGTAATACGGTATACAGTTTTTTTTAAATACATATTTTTCTTGAATGTCTGTATGGATGATCAGCTATATATTTTAGTTACAATGAAAATAAATCTTCTAATATATAAAATTCTCGTGTCACAGTTTTCGTTCCCATACTCCTCCGAAACGGCAGGACCGATTTAAACGAAATTTTGTGTACACATCGGGTAGGTCTGAGAATCGGCCAACATCTATTTTTCATACCCCTAAGTGAGCAACGGAAGAAACCGCTGGGCACAGCTAGTATTATATAAAAAATGTGTAAGATATCATCATACCATAACTAAAAACAATGAAATAAAAAAAACTTTCGGTCTCGACTACCAAGAAAAAATAATGTAAAAAAAACTCAACGAAACAAACTAAACTCACCAATTTTTCAAGTAAAGTAAATGTACACTTTTTAAAAAAAATTGTGAAAGCCAGTATTTTAATTGATGTAAAAATAGATATTTTTCTTTGACAGATCATACTGATCTCTGAATTATAATGACTTTAACACCAACTGAAAAATGATATTACGATAAAATAACATTATTAACATATAAAGTACATTTCTCTATTTCGTATCGTTGCTAATGGTGACGCAAAAGTAACAGTTAGAAATTCTAATTACCGTAAGAGTACTTGACATGATGATTTTTATTTTTATAACTGGAACGTGAAAGCTTTGCTCAACAGTAACGTCAGCAGCGACAATGATATGTTTTTACATGCGTACATGCGTGTTTTTTTTCTAGTTGGTACTTTTTAAACGTCAAGTGTAATTTGACTGTGAAGATTGGTATCAACATTATGTTTTGAATGTTCAAAAATAACAATTTTTGATAGTTGGGAACCAGGAGACGGACATAAGCTAATATTTTTGAAAAAAGCAGGATGTGAGGGAGAAAGAGGGAAGAAAAGGGAAAACTTAGCGTTGCTATTACAAATCAATAAGGCGCAAGGGGAACTGCGTTACCTCGAATTTAACGCGAGCGAAGCTGCGGGCAAATGCTTGTTATTTATAAATTGTAATTATAACACTAAATGTCAGTTAAACTGTCAATGGACTAGCCATTAACAATTTAACGTCAGCTTTGTTAACATGACGTGGTATAAGATATCGGAAATTTTCCATGGAAAGAAAAATAAACTTAACTTGATGTTGTATCGTCAAGAAGTATTACTAAATAATCGTCTAGACACAGAAGTCCAAACAATGTTTTATCCCTTAAACTGTCCACTTATTCTATTGTTGTCTTCAAAATATACGATACGAGATAATTATATCACTCCCAACGGAAAGATACGTAACATTTTGTCGTTTTTCAGTGTCTGTTATTACTTTGTGTACGGTATTTATTCTATGTATTTCGATGAAACCAACCAAATTTTTATATAGACATCTATAGTGGCGTTATCAACTCGTTCATAACATTTTTCTCCTTTATTTTGTTCACAATTGGTATGTTAATCATTTTTGTTATTAACATCGTTCACAGTCAAAATAATATTTCGGTTATTGTTTTGATTCAGACTATACATGAAAGTATCGATTTCGGTAAAAGAGTCAAACAAATTATTATTTGGAATTGGATCTCGGTTTTAATTGCATTCGGTGTTAACTGCTTTATTTGGCTAGGGTATCATGTGGGTTCTAATTATGGCCTCTGTAATTTGCCAAAATTAATTCACAACTTCATGGCGACAAAAATTGATATAGAGTGCGTTTATGCGATTCGCGTCATGGCATTGGTAACGAAATACCTTAATGAATGGATACAAAATATAATGAAATTAAATGATGAACAAGAGAATAACGCACGTTGTCTAAAATTATTTAAAACGTATCAAAATATTCTGGAAGTTTACAAAATTTACAAGAACCTCAGCGATGTTTTGGTAAATTGACTACGTGTAAATTTAAGTTTGTATCATTTAAGAAGTATCACTGTCTTAAAACCCTTCTCTTTTACAGGTACTATATATCACAATCTATATATTTTTTCGCAATTTAGGTTTTGTTGAGCATACGTTAAAAATGATAGAAATGCAATCACAAAAAGAGGTAATTTTTACATATATATGAAAAACTTAGTATAACTATTACCTAAATATATTTGTCTTCGACCTGCTTCTCTGAGAATGACAATGCACAGATGTCTGTTGTCTCTAGTCTTGAAAGCTGACGGATAATATAATCAGTTGTGGGAATCCTTACTATATAATATTGTAAAAACGAAAGTGAGTTTATTTGTTTGTTACCTCTTCACGCCTAAATGGTTAAACCTATTTTGATGAATTTTGGTACAGACATAGTTTGAACCTTGGAGACGGACATAGGCTTTTTTTTTAAAATAAAAGGGAGAAATGAGTGAGAAAGAGGGAAGAAAACGGAAAACTTAGCTTTGCTATTACAATAAAACAGGCGCAAGGGCGCGACATTGCCTGCTCGGTAGGCAATGTCTGCTCGGTAGGCAATGTCGCGGGTTGTTCGAATATGATGCCGCGGCCACGGAACATAAAGGGCAATAGAAGTAACATGGTAGAGTTTTAGTCAGAACAAGTTGAGACTTGTTATGACTAAAACTCTACCATGTTACTCTACCCGCTACCCCTCAATTACAACGCCTAACCGGACATCTCTTTTTACAAAAAATAAGTTTTTTATAACACCATTTTTAGTTTTCTTATGATTTATATAACATACTAGCTGTGCCCACCGGTTTCACCCGCTGCTCACTTAGGGGTATGAAAAATAGATGTTGACCGATTCTCAGACCTACCCGATATGTACACAAAATTTCGTTTAAATCGGTCCAGCCGTTTTGGAGGAGTATGGGAACGAAAACTGTGACACGAGAATTTTATATATTAGATTTTTTTATCGAGTATTCATTTTCCATTGTTACTAAGTGATGTGACGAGTTTTAAGAAGTCGAACTTCCAATAGGAAATATCCTTAAACAATATTTGCTTATCTGATTTTCTGTCGCAACTAAGTATTTAAGTTTAGTAAAACAATCTTCCAGTTTCAGGAGCTTGAGTCATATCAGTCTCCGGGGATGATGTTGGTACTCACTTTATGGATAGCAAAGGACATATTGCTAGTCTTTTTCCACAGCTTACAATGCGAGAAATTCTATATAACAATCGAAGAAGCCGAGACGGCATGCATACAGTTTATGAAGAACAAGAACTGTCCAAGTACGTAAAAAATGCAAAATCTTTACTAGATAAAATAGAAATAAACTTTATAGTTCCAAAGGTAGAAAAGCTTTATTTATCGTATGAAACGTGAGGACAAGCAAGCAGAAAATTTGTCCGAAGACTGAGTTTGGACGGCCTACGAGATTTGGTGCTCGAGCAATGATTTATCTGTGTAACTATCGACCTTCATATATGATTATTACTAGCTTTTGCCCGCGGCTTCGCTCGCGTTTAATTCGGGGTAACACAGTTCCCTTTGCGCCTTATTGATTTGTAATAGCAACGCTACGTTTTCCCTTTTCTTCCCTCTTTCTCCCGCATATCCCACTTTTTTTTAATAAAAATTAGCCTATGTCCGTCTCCTGGTTCCCAAATATCTCTGTACCAAAATTTATCAAAATCAGTTTAGCCATTAAAGCGTGAAGAGGTAACAAACAAACAAACTCACTTTCGTTTTTATAATATTAAGTAAGGATATATATATAGTAAGGAAGTAACAATTCTCGAATGTTCTTTTTCGAATTCAACCGCTTTTTTTTGTAGACGATCAAGCTCGCCTGTGTAAGAAGGTGCTACAGGCAAATCGAACGTTCAGTAAGATGACCGCGTGTGGCCTATTCTATATTGACGCTGCCCTACCAATATCTTTAATGGATAAATCCTCACCAGCTACGTGATTGTACTGTTACAATTCGCTTTCCTGTGAACATGTTAACCCTAGGCCGCATCATCTCTTCACACGACTTGCAGACAAACGTACTAAAGTAAGGCCAACTAGCAGCGATACGAAAGGTCATTAACCTAAAGAACAACTGTGGCGTTGACAATCTAATATTTAGCTCTTTCCATCTTGTGCCTTTGTCGTAATGTCTCGTTCTCCCGGCAAAAACATTACAACGTTAAGACGGGTTCGCCAACATTCGGGCGGCCATTTTAGATGGGGTTTTAGCATGGGTTTTGTTTACATTTGGTATCGCTTCTCGTTGGCCGTACTGTAGTAAAGCGTAGTTTTGTTTTACTACGGCTTAAGTTTGGCCTAATTAGGCTCGTGTTATGGAAGTTTTTCAGATAATAGTTGTGGATGGTTTGTTAAATAAAGCTTTTTTTGTCAAAGCATCATTACTTTTATTTGTTCCAAGTACAAAACATTAGACTCCAGCTCATCCCGCCATCTCGGAATGAGCTGGATTCTTCCTCAATGGATTGGCTTACAATCGTAAAAAGTGAAATGGAAAGAGAAGCCTTTACCCTGCAGTGGGACAAATACCATGTCAGTACCAAATAACTTAAGACCAGTACATTGTAAGTAGCCCTCACAACGTTTTGATTCAAAGTCAAAGTCAAACATTTATTTGCTAATAAATATGGTTACAAAAGTTTGTATAATAAACAGTGTAATAGTAGCTTAGCATATTTAGTCATACCATAACGACAAAAAGAGGATTGCATGAGGAATTCTTGAGCATCTTTGTGATAACTGTAGGCCTACTATGACATCTTAAAGTAGAACTTATTCCACTGAGTGAAAGAGATGGCGCTAGATACCCTGTATAGCTCTGTCCCTTTCCCTCAGCGGAATAAGTTCTGCTTTAACACGTCATGGTAGGGTAGCTGAACTGAGATTTCTGAGCAGCGGCACTTGTTTTCTGGACTTTTACTACTAACTCCTTGGACTAAATAGATTGAAGTCGATATTGACAATCATTATCTTAGTCTATTTTAAAATCAACGAAACCAACAAAAGGCACCGACATCTGGAAGTAAAGTTATTTTACACTTATTACCTTTGTTTTTGGAAGTCGTTTTTGGAACGATGTTGCTTATCGCGCGTTGTGAAAGGGGGCTAGACGGAAAAAATTCTTACGAAGAGTTGTCACTGCACTTTTTGCTATAGTAAGCTATTGTAAGCTGTGCGGCGTCGCATGTTTCTCTGTCTGTCTGTCTGTCTCTCTCTCTCTCTCTTATAGAAAGCAAGCCAGATATTTTCATTTCTATAGGAACTTCGTTCCATCCGGGCGTCCCTTGACACCTCTATTTTTTTTTTACTAAAAAGGTTTTTATTGTTTACGATATGTAGGTAACTAACATTCAATTTATTTAATTTAATGACATTGATGTTTTTTATATATGTAATTATAATTGTTATCTATGTCTAATTTCTCTGTTTCCTGATTTAAGTTTCTGCCTTTTTATTCTTATTTTTTTTTTATTGTTTTTGGTTTTGTACCCAAAAGGTAAAACGGGACCCTGTTACTAAGAGTCCGCTGTTCGTTCTTCTGCCACAAGACTGTATCTCATAAACCGTGCTAGTTTTACAATTATAACATGGGCTTAGTCCTCAGCACCTAAAGGACCTCATCTGCTCAGGCGCTGGTGAAGCTGGTGAGTTGCTCCTGAGGGAGCTTACGGCTCTGATTAACCTCATGCTCTCCGGCAAGGTGAACGAGGCCGTTATCGACGTTTTGTATGGTGCAAATTTATGCGCCCTACATAAAAGAGATGGCGGCATTCGCCCCATTGCTGTGGGTTCTACTTATCGCCGTATGGCAGCAAAGATTTGTTCAAAATTTTATGGTGAGGTTGTTTCGGAAAAATTTCAGCCCCTGCAGCTAGGTTACGGGTCCAAAGGGGGCTGTGAGGCTGCCGTACACGCTTTATCGACCTACCTAAATTCTGGTAAAGGTGAGGTCACCCTGAAGGTTGATATTAAGAATGCCTTCAATTCAGTCAATAGGGATACCTTGTTAACAGCAATTAAACAAGAATTACCCCAAATTTACAGTTTCCTTTGGCAATGTTACAGACACCCAACTAAATTATTATATCGGGACAACCTCTTAAAATCTGCTGTTGGCTGTCAACAAGGTGACCCACTTGGGCCAGTGATTTTTACTTTAGCTATCCACCCAATCATTAGACGGCTAAATTCCAAATTTAACGTTTGGTACCTCGATGATGGAACCTTGGGCGGCGATGTAGATACAGTCTTAAGAGACCTAATTTATTTAAAAAAGGAACTTCATTCTATTGGCCTTGATCTCAATCTTTCCAAATGTGAATTATATTTAGCAGACAGCACCGACAAAGGACTGACTTTATCCAAATTCAACACAATAGCCCCTGACATCAAAATTAATGACAAAAGTTCTCTTCGTCTCCTTGGGTCTCCTATCTTCGAGAATTTCTTTCGAGATTTTATCGATGAAAAAATCCAAAAATTTAATGATGTCTCAGAAAGATTGCTCCAAATTAACATGCATTCGGCTATTACTATAATTCGTTACTGCTGTTTTGGCCCTAAATTAACATATTTCCTACGTGCTTCCCCATTATGGAAGCACACTAATCTTTTGGATAAAATGGATCAAATTATCAGACATACCTTATCTTTAATTTTAAATGTGGCTCTGGACGACCGAGCTTGGACTCAAGCCACTCTTCCCATTCGTTTGGGAGGACTCGGCGTCCGCAAAATTTCTAGTATTAGTCTACCAGCTTTCTTATCCTCGGTCCACGGTACTGAGAAATTAATCAGGAATATCCTGGCTTCCACACTGATTGATTTTGATGTGCCATGCTTCTCCGAGGCTAAGGATGCTTGGAAAGTCGCTTGCCCGAACACTGAACAACCCGACAAACCATTTTCCCAGAGACAGTGGGACGAGCCGCTCTGCAGAGTAGTTCAGAATAATCTACTGAACACGTCTGCTACTACTGCTGAGCGTGCGCGCCTTTTGGCTGTGGGCAAGTGGGAGTCGGGTCTTTGGCTTTACGCACTACCGTCGTCGAGCATAGGTACTTTGTTCGACGACACTACTTTCCGCCTCGCTGCTTCCTTACGTTTAGGTGCTCCTTGTTGTTCTCCTCATCGCTGTCATTGTAGTGAAGTAGTCAACAGCCTTGGACACCACGGCCTATCATGCAGCCGAAGTGCGGGCCGTTTTGCGCGGCACGCGAATATTAATGACATCATCCGTCGAGCTCTTGTCACCGTCGGCGTTCCAGCTGTTTTAGAACCCAATGGCTTGGCACGCGACGATGGCAAAAGACCGGACGGTATGTCTTTGTTTCCTTGGAAGTTGGGTAGGCCTTTAGTGTGGGACGCAACGTGCGTCGATACTCTTGCGCCATCCCATCTTCCTAGCTCTTCGTGCTGCGCTGGCGCTGCTGCTGCGGCTGCAGAGAACCTCAAGCGGCGTAAATATAGTAACCTTATTGGGAACTATATTTTCGAGCCGTTTGGGGTTGAAACTCTGGGACCGTGGGGTCCTTGTGCTCACAGCCTTTTTAAGGCAATATCAAAACGTTTGGTTGACACTTCCCGTGACCCAAGGGCTGGCTTTTACTTTGGCCAGAGGCTTAGCGTTGCCATACAACGTGGCAACGCGGCCAGTCTCTTGGGAACATTGCCAATTGACAGCGTTGAGGACGAATTTTTTGACGCTATTTTTTAATTTCTTTATAAGTTTAGTTTAGTTTAATAATTTTAGTTTAATTTATAATTAGTTTAAACAATAAATTAATCATTATAACTTCACATAATAATATGATGTATTTCTGCTGCCGCAATAACAACAAATACTAAAAACCACAATCAAATAAACATTTAAGGGGGCTCCTATACAACAAACACGCTCTTTTTTGCCGTTTCTATAGTTAACTAGCTTCCGCCCGCGACTTCGTCCGCGTGGCATAGTTACTTTGGACTAACGCTAACTTTAACCCACGTGACGATCGAAAATTTCTTTCTCTCCCCTTTTCTTTCCCCTTTCTCTCCCCTTTTCTTCCTTCTTTCTCCCCCATTCCTCACTTTGTCCTTTGTCCGTCTCCAGGGTCCCAACTATCTCTGAACCAAAATTCATCAAAATCGGTTTGGCCATTTAGGCGTTCAGACGTAACATACAAACAAACTTAATTTCGCTTTTATAATATTAGTAAGCATGGAGAACCATTCGTGCGCAAGACCGACTCGCACTTGACCGGATATTTTTCTTTTGTTTTTACTAATCTATAACTTGCTTGTGTGATAGATAATATCCGAGATGGTTTTTAATAAAAAAAAAACATCATTTCAAGTGCTCTTACAGTAATTAAAATTTCTGTTTTAGTTTTGCGTCACCATCAGCAACGAAACGATTAGAGAAATGTACTTTGAATTGTTAATAATGTTATTTCATGGTTATGACAACTTTGACATCAATATTAACATCGTAATAGTCGTTCCTTATTTCGATATAAAATATGTCTCGTTTAAAACTCGTTTAACCGGCTGTGAATGTTGTCAACACATGATATCAAATTAAAAACTTAGTGTAAAAGAAAATTTGCCCAAACTTGTCGTTGTATCCTAGAAAATTATTGCCTATAAGAATACGTTCCGGTTTAGATGACCTGTTCTACATAGACGCTACGTTACCCGATGGGATCAATTTCATTTCTTTTTATTGTCTTATTATATATGCTCCAATGTCAAGCAGAAAAGCAATAAAACTACTTCAAATAAGATCTAAATCAAATTAAATGATAGCAGCAGTTTTTGATTTGTTTAAAGATACATAATAGAAATACTTATCCTTACTAATATTATAAAAGCGAAAGTGAGTTTGTTTGTTTGTTACCTCTTCACGCTTTAATGGCTAAACCGATTTTAATGAATTTTGGTACAGAGATAGTTGGGAACCAGGAGATGGACATAGGCTAATATTTTTTTTGAAAAAAGTGGGATGTGAGGGAGAAAGAGGGAAGAAAAGGGAAAACTTAGCGTTGCTATTACAAATCAATAAGGCGCAAGGGGAACTGTGTTACCCCGAATTTAACGCGAGCGAAGCCGCGGGCAAAAGCTAGTATTAAATAGATTTTGTCTTTGATGTCTTGTGTCTATTAGTGTCAAATGCTTTTACTTTAATTGTAATATGAACGTCACCGTCACCATTAAGAACGATACCCTTACAAACACTTGTACCTACGTTTTTGTATAACTTTGTGTTTACATGTCGAAATAATTAATCATTTTAAACCGGGCTAAATACTTTGTAATTGTCAATAATGTGGTCTAAGCTTATGAAAATATTCTTTAAGAATAAAACGAAACCTAACTTATCATTATATCCACCAAGTGTATTACTAAATAATCGTCTAGAAAAAGATGTTCAAAGAATGTTTATTGATTTACACTATCCATTATTTCTTTTGTTATCTTCGAAATACAGTGTGAAAAATAATTATATTATACCAAACGGAAAGATGCGTAATATGCTCTCGTTTTTAAGTTTGTGCTATAGTGTTGTGATCTGTATTTATTACATGTATTTTGAGCAATCCAGTGCTGACTACACTAATGTACATAGTGACACCATCACTTCATTGTCAATTTTTGTTTCCTATTTTTACCTCGTCATCGGTGTAGCCATTATTTTTTTTCTGAATATTGTTCACAGTCGTAACAACATTTTGCTAATTGTAATGACTCAGACTATACATATAAAGATCGATTTTAGTAATAGTATCAGATATTACATTATTTGGAACCGGATCTCAGTTTTTTTGAGTTTCAGCGTCAACATCGTTATCTGGCTTCTTTTTCATAAAATGTTCAATTATGGTTTCTCTGACATTCCAATGTTTATTCGTAATTTCCTGCTTACCAAATTTGACATGGACTGTGTTTATGCAATTCGTGTTATAATATTGTTAAGAAATTACCTAAATGTATGGATTAAATCTGTTTTGGAATTGAACAGTAACCAACAAGCAAATGACACATGTTGTATTAAATTATATAAGATTTATCAAAATATTTTGGAAACATACAGAATATATAAGATGATTTTTCAAGTCTTGGTAAGTACCCACGCTGCTATTTTTAATCCTTACTAATATTATAAAAGCGAAAGTGAGTTTGTTTGTTTGTTTGTTACCCTTTCAGTAATATTTTTTTTTTATATTTGAAAGGGTAATTTTTTTTTTAAATATTTTTTAACAATTTCATGTTAGTTATAGAATATAACTCTTTAATACATCTTTTTTCTTCTGTCTTTGCCGAGTAAACTGAATACTTCGCTAAAAAACAGCCGATGCTCGCCTTATAGCTGCTAAATGACGGGCCTCTTGGTCTAGTGGTTAGTGGCCCTGACTGCTGAGCCGGAGGTCGTGGGTTCGATTCCCACCCAGGACAAACTTTGTGTGATGAGCATGATTGTTTATTCTGTGTCTGGGTGTGATTTATCTATAATATGTATGTATTTATAAATTATATAAGTATGTATATCAGTTGTCTGGTTACCATAACACAAGCTCTGCTTAGCTTGGGATCAGATAGCCGTGTGTGAGTTGTCCCAAGATATTTATTTATTTATTTAAATACAAAAAAAAACAACCGACTTCCTAAAAATTACTTTAATGTGAAAAAAATATATTAATGTGATAAAAAAATCAAGTCGGGTTGTTTGTGTCGGTTATTTTTTGATAAAAAAAAGTTTTTTTTTTATTTAGATGCTATGAGGTCAGCATCGGCTGTTTTTGTTTTGTAGCGAAGTATTCAATTTACTCGGCAAAGACGGAAGAAAAAATATGTATTAAAGAGTTATATTCTAAAACTCTTAGCTAGGGAAGCAATACACATAAAATTGATAATAAAATAGATATATATATATATATATATATGTATATATATATATATATATATATATATATATATATATATATATATATATATATATATTTAAAAGAAAAAATTACCCTTTCGAATACTTATTAAAAAAAAATATCAGCCAGACTGACTGACTAACAACGAAATCAAAAAAAAAACCAGTCGAATTTAGAACGTCCTTCTTTTTGTAAAAATCAGTTAATTTAGTTGATCACATGTGTCGCATATGTCAAAATACCATTTCTCAAGCGGCAAAAAATAATTGTAACTGGCAGATAACAACTACTGCGGGGCACCCAAAAGGCGATGGCCAGATAGCGTAAAATCACAAAGATTGAGAAAAGCTAAAAAAAGGAAAAGGCCTTTTTCTTCCAATGGGAAAAATTAGGCTCACAATAAAATATGTAATGTGTAATAAAATATGTGTGTGTGTAATTACTGGCGAATAATAATGTACTCTTTTGCAGATACTGTATACAACGGTCAATGTATTTATTCGCAATATATTGTTCCTGGAGGTAACGTTACAAATGGTTGGAAATCAAAGGAAATCCCAAATCGAGGTAATTTTTATTATATCCTTACTTAATATTATAAAAGCGAAAGTGTTTGCTTGGTTGTTACCTATTCACGCTTTAATGGCTAAACCGATTTTGATGCATTTTAGTACAGAGGTAGTTGAGAACCAGGAGACGGACATAGGTAAAATTTGATTAAAAAAAAGTGGGGTTTGAGGGAGAACGAGGGAAGAAAAGGGAAAACTTAACGTTGCTATTACAAATCAATAAGGCGCAAGAGCAAAAACTGCAGGTAGCAGGTACTGTGTTATACCGAATTTAATGCGAGCGAAGCCGCGGGCAAAAGCTAGTGTTACAATAATGTACCATTGTTATCATGTAAACGTTTTAGTTGCTAAGTGTGACAGAATGATGACTTCCCGCTTCGGGTAAAGCGAAAGGGAATGTCAGACTTGTACTAATTAAAACTCAGCTGTGTTCCTACTTTTGCCCTTTGCATTTCGGGGCCGCGGTTTCTCAGAAAGAAGCTTATACCCATCATGACGATGCTATTACCATTATTTATTCAATTTAATAGCATTTGGGTAACCAACCACTTGGGTAGGTGACACCATTAACCAATAATTTAAAAACACAATTTTTCTGAAAGAACACCTTGTTCTAGACCTGTGAACTCCATTAATTTCAAAATAACTTTAAATTTCGATTTTTAGTTGCTTTTAAATCAATAAATTGTTGCATCATTGACTTGACAACTTAGTGACGTCATCAAAGAACTATGGAAGAACACACGCTGAGAAAAACCCTAGTATAGAGTGAAGATGAAATATAATTAAGCAAGAAAGACAGTCGTCAAGGTTATCCTCAGCATTGGTTGTCACCTTAAATCGAAAACTCATTAGTTTTTTTTTGTAGCAAATCAAAAATATGCAAGATCCGGTGATGGTGTGTGTGATAATTCTATGGATAACTAAGGACATATTACTAGCAATCATACACAGCTTGCAATGCGAGAAGTTCTATATAACAGTCGAGGAAGCTGAAACAGCGTGTATACAGCTTATAAAGAAAAGGAACTGTCCAAGTACGTACAAAAGAATGTCTATTTTTGGGAAATCATCAAGTGACTTGGAGCGGGGGAGAGTCAGTCAGTAGTCAGACCACAAAGTCCACACAAAGGGGTATTCTGAGGATGCGGTATCTCTTTCGAACAACCGGCAACCCTAGAAAGATTTCACCTTGCTTGTATTTTCCGGGTTACAGGTTTAGCCTGTTCTTTACTACTGAATGTGATTGTAATGTTATAAATATGACGGCGGGCCTCTTGGTCTAGTAGTTAGTGGCCCTGACTGCTGAGCCGGAGGTCGTGGGTTCGATTCCTACCCAGGACAAACTTTGTGTGATGAGCATGATTGTTTGTTCTGTGTCTGGGTGTGATTTATCTATAATATGTATGTATTTATAAATTAAATAAGTATGTATATCGGTTGTCTGGTTACCATAACACAAGCTCTGCTTAGCTTGGGATCAGATAGCCGTGTGTGAGTTGTCCCAATATATTAAAAAAAAAAAAAAAGTAAATCGCAATCAATCAACAGTTCCAAGGTCTAAGGTCAATCTGGCCTGTAAGTTTAGGCCTCCAACCAGGCAATGGATATTGCATTTCAGCGGTGTAGCATTTGGTGGCGAATTTTAATAAGATTTTCTTACAGATGATCAAGCACGTCTTTGCAAGAAAGTACTACAAACGAATCGAACGTTCACTAAGATGACCGCGTGTGGCCTATTCTACGTAGGCGCTACTCTACCAATATCTTTAATTGGACTTCTAGCAAACTACACTATTATACTGTTGCAATTCGCTTTTCTGTGAAATAACTACGAGTGAGATAGAAGTTTTTGAGATTTTCAAGATGCTAATTTTAGGATAAGAATAAGACTCAGCTTAGCAATTTGTAACTAAATAAAAGGTCGTGATGTTTTATGTTGTGATAATTCAATGTCTCTCTGATAAGCTCATATATCAAAAACACTTATGATTGCTACGAAATTCACGTCATGGCATTTTTTTTAAATAACCACAACACATTCTGGCAAATACAAAACGACCACGAAGCGAAATTCGCGGCCGTTTTGATTTTCGATCAAAAACGCGTTCTGGCAATGAAGAAATGCCACAAAGCGGACTGGACATGTCCCGAGAATAAGCTACAAGATATATTTTTGTATGTAGACATCAAGGGTTTTTGGATTTTGATAAATGTTCATATTGTCGGCGACACCTTATATATTATGTGATGTATATCTTAGTTAATATTAAACGTTAAGTAGGTAAACTGTACTTGTTGATAATAACTTAGTTATTACATTGTGATGTTAACAAGTGTTGTCTATTATCATAAAACAGTAAGTTGGAAGCATAATCAACATGTGGAATAAGATAGAACAAAAATGTTATATTAAGAAATATAAACCTAACTTGTCATTTTATCGCCAAGAAGTATTACTAAATAATCGTTTGGACAAAGAAGTTCAGAGAATGTTTTATCCTTTAAACTTACCACTTCTTCTATTGTTTTCTTCAAAATATGTTATAAAAGATAATTATATCACTCCTAACGGACATATACGGAACATTTTGTCGTTCTTGAGTGTGTGTTACGTATTTGTAATCTGTATTTACTACATGTATTTCGATGAAAAAAACCAAAGCTACAAAAATATCCATAGTGGCAGTATCAATTCATTTTTAGCTTTTTTTGAATTCATTGCTTGTTTTGGGATTGTGCTAATATGTTTTGTTCTTAACATCGTACATAGTCAGAACAACATCTTTCTCGTCGTCTTGATTCAGACTATACATAAAAGTATTGATTTTAGTAAGAGTGTCAGAAGTTCCGTTATTGGGAGTTGGATATCTGTTTTTATCGTTTTTGGTGAAAACTGCTTCATATGGCTCGTAAATTATGTAGTTATTGTAAACAATTTTGAGTATTTGCCTCAGCTAATTCGTAACTACATGCTTGCCAAAATTGACATGGACTGTGTTTATGCAATTCGTGTTATGGTGCTGTTAACAAAATATCTTAATGAATGGATCATATCAATTATCAAGCTTGCTGATGAACAAGAAAATGACAAACTATGTTGTATTAAACTATTCAAGATTTATCAACATATTTTAGAAGCATACAAATTGTACACATCCATTTTTCAAGTACTGGTACGTACACTAAACGAAGGTCTGTTTTTAATTGCGTCTTAATGAATGAGCTTTTGGCGCGTTGGAAACGCACCCATGCTACTACAATAGCATAACGCAAACGCGACTGCTGAACACGAAGTCTTGCGGTTCGATTTCCGGTCGGGCAAGAGTGTTATTGTGTTTTCATTAGGAATTTCTCAGTAACAGCCCGGAATTTGGAAGTTGGTGGTATAATAAGGCACGGGGGCACCCGTGCCTCGGTAATCACGTTTACCTATTGGTCCTGCGCTTGAACTCTCTCCGGTCGTTTTGGATTGCTTTCGCACCGGACTACGAGGGTGAGAGGAACAGTCAGTACACCTGTACCTGCGCACAATAATATCTTCCGCTCCGATGGCTAATCGCCGCTGTGATTGGCCACTGTCACCGACGCGACCATCAGAAGGACTTTATCAAATTTCATAAGATAAAAAACTTCAATGTCTTTGTTGTTTTACAGATATTATTAACAACAGTTAACACGTTTATTCGGAATGTATTCTTCGTGGAAACAGTGTTGCAAAGTATAGCAGCGCAGGTAATATTTACTTTTTAACAGCCAAGGGTTCCATAAAATCTAGTTACTTATGTTTTTATGTCTTACAAATGGACGCAAAATCAACTGGTCCAAGTGAAACACGTCATGAGTTATTTTTTAAATTTACTAGTAAAATTTGATCGATAAAAATTGAAATTAATGTAATGTTTTCAGGTTGAAATCATGCTAACGCCAATGATTATATTGACATTGATTCTATGGATAACTAAAGACATATTTCTAATATGTTTTTATAGTTTGCAATGCGAGAAGTTTTATATAGCCATTGAGGAAGCGGAGACGGCTTGTATACAGCTTGTAAAGAACAAGAACTGTCCAAGTATGTAAAATGTATAAACATGTAAAAATAAAAATATATAGGGTGTAAAATACCCTAAACGAAAACGAGAGACACGTGTTGCCCCATCATTGCTACCATTTTTGTTTATTATAGCCCGGGTATCTTCTAGTTACGGAGAAATTGGGAGCTTTACTTTTAATACCTACCCGATCCCCGTCAATGCAGTGACCAGCTACACTGTTGGTCTTGAAGTAGTATCTGCGACTTCTGATTGTGGGGTTTATTCAAACTCAAACGCATTTATTTCAATTAAACCATTACAGTCACTTTTAAATATCAAGAAATAAAATGTTTAAGCTACAGTCCAGGTTACAAGACATAATAACTTGTGAAAGTACTGAGTTGCCCATTCCAAAGCGTTGATCTCTATGGCGAAGAATGGGCAAGAAACTCCATGGACACTCTTTTAAATTAGAATCTTATTACAAAATCGTATTTAGGTACATCATTCGTGTTGAGATTATACAAATATGTGAGTACGATGTAGAAAGACGTCTAAAAATTATAAATTAACCGTGGCAGCTAAAAGATGATCAGTCCCAACTGACAGCGCCCGTTCACAAATATATCGTGTGTTCAGCCCCATTCAGCTCAACCATTTTGAAGGGAACTAAATGACACGACACACCCGCCACCATCAGCGAGCCATTTAAGTGAGCATGACACTATCAACCACCAGGACTTCGTTAAGTCAATGATAGTACATAGCGCTCACATTTGGTACTCTCACACTCACAAAAATAGTCTTACAATCTTCTGTAGCTTCCACAATAACTTCAGATGCTAATTAGTGAGTTAACCCTTATGGTTGTGGAGCAGGACTATCATTGAGCATTTTCTATCTTCAATATAGTCCCCAACTTATAATAGGGTTCTGGGTTCGGGACGGACAAAAAGTTTTAATCGGTGTTTTCCACAAGGAAATCATCAGTTCATTTGAAATTGGCGTGTATCTTGTAAACATCCTGCAGTTGATGTTACATGTCGGTTTGACCCAAGTTGTTTTAACGTTTTTCAGACGATCAAGCAGATCTTTGCAAGAAAGTACTGCAAGAACGTCGAAACTTCAGTAAGACGACCGCATGTGGTCTATTCTATGTGGACGGAACTCTACCAATACGCTTGATTGCACTTCTTATTAGCTACGTTATTGTGTTGCTCCAACTCGCTTTTTTGTAAAATATTATAGTTAAAAAATAAATTTGAATGTATTTGATATTTTATTTAAATAGTTACATTGGTATCTGATAATGATGCAGTCGCTTAAAGTCCGTGCACTAGCTGCAAAAATGCTTTGACAATGAGCGAAACGGACGCTGAAGACCTTATTGTAAAACGGATGCTCATGGCTTGATTGAACATGTACTTTTCGAAGTAAATGGGAGCTCCGAAAGTATGGAGTTCACTGGGAAAATCAAGGGTGGCTCGAAAGAGTGCTGAATGGACGTTTGTTATCTCGATATTAAAAATTCAACGTTTGGTACTTGGACGATGGAACTTTATGTAGTGTTGACACCATTTTGAATGATGACACTCCTAAAACAACAATTATATTAGATCTAATGGCGTTTACCTTATCCCATCTAATTGCGAAAATTTTCCTTTCTGACATTACTGACGGAAATTTTTTTTCCATCCAAGACAAAATCAATCATTTTATTGATATTTCGGACAAACTCTCAAATTAATTTGCATTCAGCGTTCGCCCTCTTAAGATATTGCTGTTTTGGTCCAAAATGTATGTATTTTCTGCGTTGTTCTCTAGCAACCACAACTAAAAGAATTTGATAAATTTTGTCCAAAACAAAATTGATAAAATTTTTGCAATACTGTATCTTCTATTTTGAATATGGCCTTAGATGAAGGAGCGTGGCTACAAGCCACCCTGCCAATTCGTTTTGGTGACCTCGGCGTCCGCAAAATTTCCAGTGTAAGCTTAGCGTTCCTGTCTTCCGTCCACAGCACTGAAAAATATTTGCGCTCTCTCCCTGTTTGACTCAGAAGCGTGCTTGACTGAAGCAGAGGATGCCTGGAAAATGGCTTGCCCGTAATCGTAAATGCTACAAGAAATGGCTATTAATTTCTGGAGCATTCGTCTAGACGATTTATTCAATATCCTTTTTGGGCAAAAACAATTCTTACATTGGTTTTTGCTAGCAACATTTATCTTGTCTAGGCCTTTTACTATTATTAAACTGTCAAATTTAGTGTCATTAAGATCAAGTAATCATCATGGTTAATTTGTGTCTACTTTTTAATGACATGTGAACATCCTTATAAAACACAACAGTACGTTTGTCACTAAACGTTCGTTATTCATTTATTAAAGGCTGTTTTACTGACGTGTTCAATATGTTTTTAAATACTCTAAAAATAATGAGAAAGTGGAAATTAAATACACCAACCTTACCAACATCATCACCAGAAGCTTTGCGTAACTATCGTTTAGACAAAGAAGTTCAAAAAATGTTTGCCCCTTTTAATTGTTTCTTTCTTGTATTATTCTCGTCAAAATATACAATACAAGATAATATTATCACTCCGATCGGGAAGAAGCGTAACATCGCGTGTTTTTTGAGTGTGTGTTATGTTATTTTGACCACCGTATATGACATCCATTTTGTACAAATTGATGTTGGTAATATTTTCAAGAAGGTCATCACTACTTTCGTAAACATCTATTTTTGTTTAGGCATAGTCATGTTGTTCGTCCTAACTATCGTAGACAGTCAAAATCACATCTCACTTATTATAATTTGCCAAGTAATATACAAAAGTATCAATTTTAGTAAAAGTGTCAGCCGTTTCATTATTTGGAATTGGATCTCAGTTTTCATTGCTTGTAGTGTCAATGTCTTTATTTTCATCTCATTTTACTTAGCGTTGCTAACAAATTTATTTGATATGATGAAGTTAATTCGAAACTTACTGCTGATAACATTTGACATTAATTTGGTTTATGCTATTCGTGTGTTGATATTGTTAATTAAATATATCAATGAATGGATTCAAAAAATTCGAAAGCTACAGGATCAAAAAGACGATGATCAAGTCTTGAATGATGAGGATTACTGTGTCGAGTTATTTAAGATTTATCTAAATCTTTTGCAAGCTTTCAAACTGTACAAGACAAATTTTCAACTAATGGTAGGTTTTTTGTTTGATGTTGCTTTAGTACAGACGCCTGCACATCAAGCTACTACAATCTGTCAGATTTCTTTGATAGTTTTTCGACTTTATTTCTTAAGTATTAGGTTCAAGGTTCATTGGAAAAAATTGTCAGTTTCGGGTAGCTTGACCTGCAGGCGTCAGGCACAACTGTAAATTTTTTCCAAGGAACCTTGAACTTAATACTTCAGAAATAAAGTCGAAAATCTATCAAAGAAATCTGACAGATTGTGGTAGCTTGATGTGCAGGCGTCTGTACCTCACCGATATTTACAAATACGCATACCAAATCATCGATTCTTAATTACATTCAATGTTAGATTTAAATATTAGTAGTTGTCAATTTAATGAGTTTATAAAATAAAATAAAGGGATGTGTTAAACGTTTTGATTTCAATGAATGAATATAAAACGAGTGGTTTGTCAAATAATACGTTATCAAATAAAGTTAATTTTACAGGTATTATACACCGCTGTTAATGTTTTTACCCGCAACTTATGTTTTTTGGAGTTACGATTAATAGATGTAACCGATCCATTACAGGTAACTATATTTTTTTTGAAATGCCAATTGCTGCACAACTATTTGTAACTGTTTTACAAACTGTATCCTATTATTATAAATTTAGTAGTTAATTTGTTCTACGAGATTTGATTACTTATCGACCAATTAAAGATTTAATCAGTCAATTAAGACAAGTGTTCTGATGAAACTCAAATCCAATGACTTTTACATTTACGTTTTAGGTGAATAGAAATAAGATTTATAAGAATCCAGTGATCGCATTGGCGGCAATTCTATGGTTAATTAAGGATATGTTAATTTTTATTTATAACTGTTTTCAATGCGAGAAGTTTTATATGGCTATTGAAGAAGCCGAGGCGGCGTGCATACTGCTTTTGAAGAACAAGAATTGTCCTAGTACGTATCAGTAATTTCGACTTTATAACCGTTTTATCAAAGAACAACTTTATCGACACATAAATGACTGCCTGAATAATATCTACTTTCACCGCTAAATTGTACGTCTATAAAAAAATATTCTAAATCAGCAGCTCTCTCTCTTTGAACATTAAGATGATATAGTTCTTTGCTTTCTTCATAATTTTAAGGCGCGAATCGAGTCGAGGCACAGTCGAGGCGAGGGCGCATTACCGAACAAATAACGACGCGGGTGAAACCACGCAAGACAGCTAGTAAATAATAATCATGTAACAAGAGCTGTAGGCCTACCATGACATCTTAAAGCAGAACTTATTCCACTGAGGGAAAGAGATGGTACTAGACAGCTTGTATAGCCCTGTCTTTTTCCCTCAGTGGAATAAGTTCTGCTTTAAGACGACATGGTAGGGTAGCAGAGAAGAGAAAACATGTCCAGTGTTATTATATACATACAGGGTGGCCAGTTGATAGGCGTCCAAAGAAAAAAAAATGATGCCTTATGCTAAGGGGTACCCGAATTACCCCCATGTATGTTCCGCGATTATTTTTAGTTTAGGAGCTAGAATTTTTTTCAGTACTATTTTCAAAATGTTCACCTAACATTGGTTTTAATTTTTTATGTCTTTATTCCTATTATGGCCAACCTGTATATATCGGAAAACATGAGACGACTTTATATGTCCAGTACCTATATTCTTCACAGATTCTCAAATGCGTCTCTGTAAGAGAGTGCTGCAAGCAAATCGTTCGTTCAGTAAGATGACCACGTGTGGCGTGTTCCAGGTAGACGCTACGGTACCAATATGTTTCATAGAACTTCTCGCCAGCTATGTTATTGTACTGCTGCAATTCGCTTTTTTGTGAATAAAACCACTTTATAGAATACATCGGATTTGAGAAATGTTTGTTTTTTTTAATCCTTAGGTAATTTGATCTTTATCAAATAATAGTTTAAACAATCGACTATAAATAAGTATACAGGAGGTCCGTTTTACTGTTGTTTTATTTATATTATGTTCATATTTGACGACACGGTTGGCGCAGTGGCTGAGCGATCGACTGCTGCGCTGCGTGTCGCAGGTTCAATCCCCGCACGGAACAAATGTTTCGACGGTCCCTACGTATATAAAGATGAAAATGGCATTTTTTTATTGTCTCATTGGCTTTAGATTATCTATGCGCACATGCTGGCATACGATTTTTAATTTATTTACCTTATTTTAGAAATCGTATAAGAGTACATGTCTTTTATCATAAAGCTCTTAAAACTGTTAAAATATTGTAGAAAGAAAATATTTATTATTGCTCATAGAATTATTTCTAGGGCGTGTTGAATACAAATTACGCTCTCCTGTAAACCTCGGGTTTTTGACTTAACCTTATGTAGGTACGTAGGAACCGTCGGTTTATTTGGCCTCCATAAAGTGTTCCCGAGTCTGGCTGTTTGTCACGATACAGGAGAAATTCCTAGAACGGAGCAACACTTTTTTGATGATGAAGAAGATGAAGAAATGTACCGAAAATTATGAAATACAGTGTGTAAATAAACACGTCACGAAGCCGTCAACCACGCATTATGTAAATCAAACTAACTCTAAGTAAAAGACTGCTCGGAAACCCATTTATCACGAATATGTTTCACGCGCGCCTCAAAAATATGTCAGCAAAGCAGAGGGGCATCCCAGAGCGTCCGCCTGCCAGAGTTGCGGGTTTTTCGAAAGAGATACCGCAGCCCCGGAACGTAAAGGGCAACAGAAGGAACAAGGGTGGGTTTTAGTAAAATTCTAACAACCCGCTCCGCCCAGCGCGCGGGAAGTTATTTGATAATTTCCCACCCAAAAAAAAAAACAAATGGCTATATAACATCACGTTACGGCACTTAGGAGCTGAGCAGCGGGTCAAACCGCTGAGCACAATTATGAGTATGATTACTGTTCCTACACACAAGCAATTCAGTTGGCAGCACAACAGCAGCTTCAGGAGAGGCTACAGCGTCAGCGGGGTAATCATCCTTCCACCAACAGTAGGCCTACCATGACATCTTAAAGCAGAACTTATTCCACTGAGGGAAAGAGATGGTGCTAGACACCCTGTATAGCTCTGTTTCTTTCCCCCGGTGGAATAAGTTCTGCTTTAAGACGTCATAGTAGGGTAGCTGTTCGCCTCTGTCACCATTCCAGTAGCCGCTTGTTTCGTGTCTACATAACAACGTGTTTCACACAAAATAAAAAAAAAACTTTTTATTCAGACCAAACATAACCAACATAAACAATGGAATACATTCTCAACCAATCACCTTCTTTTTCTTTAATTTTACTTGATAATCCTTACTAAAATCCTTTTTAATATTATAACAGCGAAAGTGAGTTTGTTTGTTTGTTACCTCTCTTCACGCTTTAATGGCTAAAACGATTTTGATGAATTTTGGTACAGAGATAGTTGGGAACCAGGAGACGGACATAGGCTACTTTTTTTTTTTAAATCAGTTTTTTGAAGGAAAAGGAAAACTTAGCATTGCTATTACAAATCAATAAGGTGCAAAGGCAAAAACTGAACAGTTTAAAAATGTAACTAATCAATGATTGTGTAAAGAAAAAATATTCATTAGTGTGTTTGAAACCATGATATCGCAGACTAAGAAATAAATACATAATAAGAACAAAAAATATAATTTATCAGTATACAATTTAATTTTTGTTTTGTTTAAGAGATCATTTTATTTTTGTGTGCAACATCAGATACTGTAGTTCGAATGTAAATACTTTGAATGACATAATAATGTTTTGCGAATATGTCATATAAGATGGAGAATATGATGTTTTACGAATATCGTGTTTTGTAAACGGGGTACCTAGTTTACGAAGATTATGATATTCAGCAACGGAGCGGACAACGAATCCGGGATTGCGATTACAAACAAATAAAATATAACATTGTCAAGTTCAAAAGTTTTTTTTTTTGTAAACAAATATCTTAGTTGATTGTTATAGAAACATTTACAAATAGGTTTATTATATTAAATAAAATAATACATACACACATGTTAAGGTAATCGTTTATTATAAAATTAAATAACCACAATCACATTGAACACTAATAAATAGGACGTTACAGATATACATACACACCAAAACAGAGAAGTCAGCAAAAAAAAAATTGACTATGTCCGTCAGACAGTTGATTATTTTAATAACCCGTGAATGTTTTTAAGATAAAGTAAAACTTATTTGATAGAAAACAAACAGTTCGTTAGTGAGTTGAACACGCTAACGTCATCTATCTCTTGCTTACTGTATATGCTGGGTTGACTTGGGTGCCCGGCGTCTTCGGTGTGTGGCCTCCATAAGGCAATAATTGCAGTACCGTGAACTAAAATCTAATGTATTAGGCCTAGGTTTGATTCTAGGTAGCCCGCGAAATAAAAATGTTCGTATTTGTAGCATTTTTTTTGAGTATACATGCTTTACATAAACTTAGGCACAATCTCAGCCTGAATCTCCATTTACTCATTTGAAATACACCAATATTACAATTCTAGACAATATATTAGGTAATACAATCTAATCACAAACTGGACGTAATTTAAGAATAGACTAACTACATACATACAATATCAATTTTATTCATAAACGAAATAAGTGATCTATCCGTAGGCTTTTTGTAAAATGAGAAGTCAGCTTGAAATACGTAATAATATGTAAAAATAACAAACCATAACAATCATCCTTAAAGGCTTAATTTAAATAAATATATACCGACTAATCAAATGTAAGTAGGAACAAATAATTGCTTAATGATATAAAATTCTATGACAATATTGAAATAAGATACTGACGAATATCGACGACATTGGCAGACAAAACAAAGCTAGGCCAGTTAAGTCCCATAGGGAGCGAACCTATTGCCATCAATTAGGCACAAACTGTGGCTGATACTGAGAAATTCCTTACCCAGGAACCGAACCAGAACCTCATGCTGAACCGTCACACTTGCGACCACTAGAGCAACATGGTAGTTGCAGTGTTGGTAAGAACGATAATATTATTATTATAAAACTTCTTGTTTAAAATACTAAATTCGTACAAAAACGACATGAAGCATCTCAGGATATTCTTTTTTCTCAATTTAAGTATACATGGTGCACTTAAACATTGGAGATGAACACTTAATAATAGGCACTAGGCCTTCAAGTACTTTTTTTCTGTGATGACTTTTTCTCTAACAATCTTTTTTTATCCGACTACAGAAAGCTCATATAGAAAGAATACCATATATATAAAGGCTAAAAAAAAAGAATAATTAGCATTAACCTAATTACACAATACCAAGTGCTAGCGATACGACGTCGGCTATTTCTTACTTAATATACCAACCGATGATGAATTGAGCATTTTAATATTTAGGTGTTGGGCCCAGTCAACAATATTGCTTAAAAACAATTAAATAACATTCAGAGCACTTTTTAGCATATTGTCAATAATTATATAATTTCCTGTGTCAATATTATAAAAGTGCAAATTGTTAGTAGTAAATACATCCTGATATAGGAACAAATGCCTACAAATAACGGAATTATTGACATCATATATAATAATTATGTAAATTATGTATTATAAATACTGGTCCTAAATGATTTAACTCAGATCACAGACAGCATGTGGCCCCAGAACATAAAGGGCAATAGAAGAAACATGGGTGGGTTTTAATCAGCATAAGTTTGAATCCCCCCCACCCCCCCCCCCCCCGCTCTGCGGAAGGTCATTTGATGATTTCCCATGCACAAAAAAAAAATAACAAGGAAAAATATAAGTGTATAGACAATCCACTTAGGTAACCAAATCAAAGAAGATAATTTAACTTGATAGCAAATTCAGGAGTTCAAATCACAATACAGCAGTGCAAATCTTACTGGACCCCTTTGTTTTGAAATTCTAAAACAAACAAATCACTATGATACAAATAAATATAACGCTTTATAACTAAATTACACTACAATTTGGTGATCAAATCTAGCAATGCCTAGCATTACGTATTTTTAGTAAAGCTAATTAATCTATTTGAATAACAATTGTCATTTTCCTATTCGAATCCTATATAAAATATATAATAAATAGAAGCTAGCATAGTAACTAGGAGTGATGACATTGGTACCCAATACTTCTTTAGGAAACCATGGTTGTTTTTGTCAACAACCATCTTCTTCTCCTTATATTTCTTCTTCTTACCACTTAGTTTCCACTCATATTCTGCTAATTCTTTACGATTCTTTTCTTCTTCTAATTCTTTCAATCTTTGCTTCTCTTTCTCTTGTTCTATTTTAGTAGCAGCTTTCTTAGCTTCACATGTTTGGTCACAAAGTATCTTTGTTTCCCCCATTCTCACTGAATTGCATGGAGCTTCCTTTCTTATGTTTCCACATGGGCAGTGTACTTTAGTTTTCTTAGTGCATACTTGGTTACCACAAGCTCCTGAATGACAAGTGTTCCGGCAACGGTGACCACACTCCAAGTTCTTAGGACATTGCTGCTTGCATGATAACATATCTTCGGTAGCTGCAGACAATTCCCGACAGCGTAAGTATATTTCAGTTACTCCACAGTGGCATGCCAAACGTTCAAGTATCTCACATGGTCGGCAAGGTCCAGGATGGCAAGCCCGTATAGAACATTTATGAGCACATTTTACAGGATGCGGAACTGAACATTCTCTATTGCATGGCCTGCAAGAAGCAGGCACATTTGGATACTCTGCAAGGGGGCTATAAAGATGACAGAGTAAAGTGCACTTGTGGTTTCCGCAAGTCAATGGTTTTCCACACTCTCTTCCACATGGTCTTCGAGAAGCTGAGTGGCAAGGTTGCTGGTCTGTCTCATGTTCTCCAAAACAAACCACTGGGACTGGTGTATCACATGGTGGACAGTCTAAGGTCATGATCTTAGTCTTAGGAGGCTGCACTTCCCATGGGGTGGCAGGTTTCTCTACTTGCTTGAACAGCACTGCCACATATTCATGACACTCGGCTTTACAATGATGAATACAGTTAGGATACTGCTTGTCACAGACTGCTTTGCAAGGTGGACAGTCTCCAAAATGACACGAATGTTTATTTTCTTGGCTATGACCACACTTGTACCTTATTTTGCAAGGCAAGTTGCATTTAGGAGGTTTTGTATGCCGTTCCCGACCACAGGGGACTCTGACATAAGTTTCTTTACATCTACAAGTAACTTTAGATTCTAGAGGGCATGGATAGCATGGTCCACGATGGCAGATATTCGTACATTTATGGCGACCACACTGGAGGCCTTTGTCACATGTTTTCTCACAAGGTGGGCAGTTGCCATTACAACATTTTCTTCCACAACCATGTTTGCCACACAGTCTTATCCCTCTGCATTTAGTCTCACATTTGAAGTCTTTGCTACAAGGAAGCGACCTTGTATGTGTTGAGCAGTGGCACATCTTCTCAATTAAAACTTGGCATGGTGGGCATTTGCCATTGTGACACTTTTCAGGGCATTTGTGTTCACAATCCTCATGCCTTTTCCCACAAGTACCTAAACAGGTTTCCATAACATCTGGACATTGGACAAAGCGCTGGTTAGCACCACAGGGACATGACAGAGTGCCGGAGTTAGGACAATCACCGCACTTGCCAGAATGGCAGATCCTGTCACATTTATGATACCCACATGAAAATGATTTGTTACACCGCTTCTTGCACTGCCAGAATGGATCATTGCATGGTCTCTGAGCATTTTCAGAACCACATTGACATGACTGACTGCTAGTATAGCTGCATTCAGGACAGTCACCAGCATGACACAAATTTTCACAATAATGAAACTTACATAAAAGAGATTTCTTACATTTTTGGCCACAGGACCATTTAGATGCACTGCATCTCACTTTCTTGTGTTCCTTTTCACAAAAACATATTCCATTAACAGTTTGTGGACATGGAGGGCAGGGGCCAGGGTGGCATAGCAACATGCACTTGTGTTTACAATTATCACCAGTAGATAATCTCTTTCCACAGACTTCACCACAGGTATGAGGAATGAGCCAAAGATGATGTGGCGGGTCTTCGGTTTGACCGCAGAAACAGCGATATTTTCGAGGAACCTCTTCCTTAGAAAAAGCGTTACGGCACTTAGGGCAGCACCACTCAATTTTCTGTTGTTTAATCACAGCTATCGGACCCGTACTTTCTTCGCTGCGTAAGCTTATACTATCGTTTGCCCACTTTTGAATGCAAGATAGATGGAAGTATGAAAAACAATGCTCACAAGTCCAAATAGCGTGAGATTTTTTGATAGATCCTATGCATATAAGACACGTTACTGAGCGGCCGCTGATGGCTTCTTCGAGGAGGTTTTTGGTTCTGTTCAGCATTTGAGTGTCACCGCCGCCACGCCAGTAACTCTGGAACATGCTGTCCAAGACGCCAGACTCACAAGGATCCTCATCTTCAGACGACGACAGTTCTTTCATCTCTTTGAGATGTTTCTGGACGTTCTGTTGCAATTTTGCTGCGGCGTCTCTATATCTGCGCGCCATTGTTATTTTTGCGTTAAAAGTAAAGATTAAGAGTTTTCAATTTTTCAGTGGAAATTGGGAGGACAATATCAAACTTTGATCAAACTACAACCATTTCTTCAGGTCAACATTCGATACTCAAAAAATTGTTTCTTTTTTGACAAGCGGTCAAGTTTCAAACGTTTAGGACACGTCGTGTTTTGGAAGATAAAAAAGGTTGCAACAAAAAAAATGTTTTTCTTTTATGCCAGTATGCTAGCTTAAAAATAAAATTACTGTTAACTTTCATACGTTATAATTACGTTTTTTCTAAGTTTTTGAATTTATCTAATTTTTAATATAGTTTTAATGTGAGTTATGTATAAAAGTCTACTTTAATAGAAAACTCTGACTACTAGCGTCATCTATAATCGGCTATATGAAGTTTACCAAAGATGGCGGACTCATAAAATTACGCTACTCGACAACAGGTGGCGTACGTAGTCAGAATCATTGCTATGGCAAACTGTATCTGTATCAATAATCGTGTCATAAAATTGCAGTGAATCCCAAGCCTAGCCTTTTCCCTACCATATCGAAGTCGACTTCCAGTCTTACCAAATGCTGCTGATTGCCTGCCAGCATTTCAAAACGTTTTGGTAAGACTGAGCCATAGACTTCCAGACTGCTGCCTTCTTGTAACGACTGTCATATACCTGCAGTTTCGACTATTGACTTAGTAATTCGTATTTGTATGAATTGACAATTAAACAACGAAATATTCGAAGCGAGGTGTTTGTGTTCAAGCTCCTTTTACTCGCTCTTATGTTCTCTAAATTTTCTAATATTTTTACGTCCACTATTCGTACTATAATACCATTCATTAATTTATAAATATGAAAATAACTGTTTGTTTGTATGGTTTGTTTTTTTTTCGTTACATGTATGTTTGTTTGTAAGTTATTTGGCAAGGAAATACTTTTCGACTTGGAGAAGATGTAGAAGGACATAGATAGACTGTAAATCATCACTATTAACCTCCATGATCCTCAATTGTTTGGCAACTGACAACTGTCATGATATAAGATTAGAATGGAACAAGGCAAATGTTGCTGTGATTACTTGCTAAATATTCCAGCGTTTGATAGTTTATTACCAGCACCTACACGTGTTACTGGTAAAATTGTGGTACCTACATCTCTCGTCCACAAAAGCCATTAGTGAAGAGTTGAAGTTGAACAAGGCAAATCGCGAACTTAACGTGTTCGAAGCCACTGGTAACATCTAGTCATCTAGTAATCATAATTTCTGTTTTAATGGTCCAAAGCTAGTCTCAGTCATGTACTTAAGGTGCGGTGTTAAAGTTCGCTACAGAAACCCGACACTTTTGAGCCTATTTTGACAAAAAAAAACGTCACTGGTAATTAACCGTTACCAGTGACTTCGTTTGCGTTAGATAAAATCTTCTTAAGTGTTTACCACATCTCTTGCAGGCTGTATCATTTGAATTTGATAAAATAAACAACAAAAATATAATTAGAAGTTTATTTATAAATCATTCAAGTTACAATCGAGCTACATTTCTTTTTTCATCAAAATATCAACTAAAATGTTACAAAAGGCATTGCGCAGCCTTTAGCTGTCAACTATTTTGATTTCAAATCACAACACTCGACACTTTATTTTAAAATAAAAGCATTAAAAATCGAAAGAAAACTTATTTTACAAGAAAAATTAAATTAAATTATTATGCACAGATATTTTCGATATCTTATTAGTTAATAAAAGCATTTTACGTAATGACTAAAAAATAAGAAAATGGTAACATTATTGAATATGAAGTGAACAATGGCACCAAGAAGTAACCACTAGAATCTATGTTATTTTAATTAATATTTTAAGACCTTAGCACCGCTGTTAAAAAGCGAAATTTCTCTTCGTGAGACTCATAAAACCACAAATCCATTTGTCCGCGTTACATTTTTCCCGTCTTCACGAACACTTCTTCAATGAATGCCAAAACAGTGCAATGTTTGAAATTTTCTACAGTCGTCTCAGGACGGACTGTCAGAATTCCAACAGTATTCAATCATGTTAATGGAAACGATTGTTCTTGCCTAAAATCTTATTGTGATTGCTCAGCAAGGCAAGTTTCATGGCGCCAGTTGACTTTCTAACTTACATGCATGTTTACACAGCAACTTGTATCATGCGACAACTTCTGTAAATCATTAGATAGGCGAGTAATACACCAATGGAACTTTATTCCGAGAAAACCAAGATGACGGTTTTATAACTTCACATCGACTTTCAACAACTTTGCAGTATGATCACTTTAGGTTTACAGTTAAATGTGTCAAGTAAACATGCATCGATTAAACTTGGTATATTAAGTTGGTGGAAGTTTAGATATCTACTGTTGGTTTTCAGTAGCACATACAACTGTCCAATATATTTTTGAAGTTTCCATCTTTAATGTAGCTGATAGAATATTACTTTGTCTAGGCCTTTCGCATCCACATTTACAGTAGTTTCAAATATGGCACTGGCTCAAATTAAATTAAATTATAAAATGAAACAATTCCGATCAATTTTACGTATTCAAAATTAAAAGTTAGTCACTGGAAACAGTAATATTTTTTTTTAAATATTGTTGAACTAAATCATCTATTCGAATAATTAGTGGATTCCAACCTTTCAATATTGTTAACGTACTCTAGTATTCACTTCTGGTTTTTTATTTTTGCTTGACAGTTTAAACCAGCCTGCTTTTTTATTATTATCTTTAGGCATTGAAATTGATCTCGAAACCCTTTCTCGATCACTTTCTCGAGTTATCAACTCGCTGGACTGACTCTTCTTGCCATCTCTAGTGACTGACTTTCGTGGTGTAGTGTTACTAGTATCTTTATTTCTTTTATCAGATTTTTTATATAGTGTTGTGCTAGAGCTTGTTAGTCGATTATTTTGTGGTCGTCGAGTCAGTGTTGTTTGGCTGTATGACTTATTTTTTTGTAATGTTGCTGGCTTGTCATCTGTAAGTGTTTTTGTCGAGGACGCCTTTTTAACAATTTCTTTGGGCTTGGATTTCCTGGGTCGTTGTGCGTAGTGGACGTCATGTTGGTCGTTGTAATGTTTGGGGGTCCAGGGCGCAAATATTGAGAAGCTCTTCGTGGTGCTGCGAACTTGAAGGTTGGAGGAGTTGACCGAGGACACATCGTCGCGAGAGCGGTTGCGTGTGATGCGGCCTGGATCGGGGATGTCACCAACTGAAATCAAACAAAATAAATTATGAACTTTGTCTAGATCCACTTACTGTTTATTTTGTATAAAGTATGAAAACAACAAATCCTTACTAATATTATAAAAGCGAAAGTGAGTTTGTTTGTTGGTTTGTTACCTCTTCACGCTTTAATGGCTACACCGATTTTGATGAATTTTGGTACAGAGATAGTTGGGAACCAGGAGACGGACATAGGCTACTTTTTAAAAAAAGGGAAAACTTAGCTTATATTTTTTCTAAAAAAGTGGGTTGTGAGGAAGAAAGAGGGAAGAAAAGGGAAAACTTAGCGTTGCTATTACAAATCAATAAGGCGCAAGGGAAACTGTGTCACCCCGAATTTAACGCGAGCGAAGCCGCGGGCAAAAGCTAGTATTGCAATAAATGTTATCTTCTGAACTGTCTTAAAGAAATAAACTACTAATTAGGATAAATAGCATAGATAACGTTTGGTTTCGCTTGAGGGCTTGATTTTTCTCTAAATGTGGACTCTGTTTAGTTTAAACATAAAATTATTAGTTTTCAAAGTTTTGCTAGTACCTGAAGCATTGCCCACACATTTTCATTTGATAGTAAACCATTTGGTAAAACCCCTATGGTTCTGAGTATAGTTTTTCCTTTACTGCTTTCGTCAGTTCATACGACATTTGATGACACGAACTTACCGGTGGTAGCATGTAGGTAGACGACGCTGCGTTGTGATTGGTGGCTCGAGTCGCCTTCAGTGCTGCTTTCACCGGAGTTTGTGACCGGGGTCCTACGTCGGTGTCTGTGAAAAATAAAACTTTTAAAACAAAGTCGGTTACAGAGCTGTTATAGTTAAGATGCGGTTAAACCAGAACAGACAAAATGTTTTCCGGACACCGAGGTTTTACAGATGTACTGAAATATCTGCCGAAGTCCGTTGTCCGCTGCCAGTCTAACCAGGGAGTGTCTTGTAGATTCTTAGAGTTTCTTCTCCATAAGAAGCGCGAACCTGGTAGCTTACCATAACATCTAAAAGCAGTATAATTTTAATCTTATTCCAATTAGGGAAGCAGATCGATTTAGACGTCATTTACAGCGCCGAGTCTTTCCCACTCTAGAATGACGTTAAAAAATACTGCTTTATGGTTGGCGCAGTGGCTAAACGTTTTACTGCTGCGCTTTTTTTCTTGGGTTCGATCCCCACAAGCAACAAATATTTGTATGACCCACAAATAATTCTTTTCGGGTCTGGTTGTTTGTGTATGTGAGCATAAGTGTTTATAAACGCACCCACGATACAGGACAGATTCTTAATGTGAGGCAATGTTTTTTTGAACAAACATAAAATAAAAAGACGTCATGTTAGTCCCCCAGATCCGCCGCACTATAGACGTTTCAGAAATGCCCATGTAGGTTTCAAATCAAATCAAATCATTTATTTCAATAAGACCATTACAGGCACTTTTGAATGTCAAGAAACAAAATGAATCTACAGTCCCGATCACAAGGCATAATAACTTGTGAAAGTACTGCAGTTTCAAATGTGGAATATATAGATCATGATTTTAGTGTAGTATAAATTAATAAACTTTAAAGCCGGTTATGTTTTTTTTTAAGCTGGCAATTTAAAAATACTACTCACTTCATGTCCCTGCTAAGCTCCTGTTTACTCCCCCTCAACTCGGACGAGCTGCCCCTATCATCGTTCCGCCTCCTCACATCTGCTTTAGATCCTTTCAAAGTCTTCGAACTACTGTGACTTCTGGACCTCTCATAAGGACTGATAGGTGGCTTCGCATTCACTTTCCTGTCAAATTGACTCTCGTTTTCTGAATTACTCTGAATCTCTGATATATTCTGGAGATTTCGCTTGTACAGTTTCCCGTTTGGCGATTCACTTTTGTCTTCTCGATGTAAGTTTGACAGCGAGTAACTTTTGTTTGTCAAATCAGTATGATCTACTTCGTCAAGTCCTGTACTAGAATTTGAGATGGTCTTTCTTAAAGTGCCATGTTTCGAGTGAGTGTAACGTTTCGTTTCGCTTGAAGGCTTGACGTTCACATCTGAGTCGGGATCTGTGTCGCCGAAGAAGCGAAGGTTCTTAGCTGGTGAGGTTAGAGGCTTGGCTGGTTTCTGGTAGGTCTTGCGTGGTGCCTCGTCTTCTGTTGTTATTATACTCTCTTTTTCAACCTGAAAGGGATTTGAGATCAGAATGGGGCAGAAAATTGGCAAATCAGTACTTTTTAGTTGACTGGGCGATGACGCTAAGTACTTTTATCTGATCGATTGCTTATCAGTCCAAGTCAGCGCTCTCTTGCGGGGAAGCCAATTGAATAAGGTAAGAGCATCGGCAGTATTTTCTTGAACAAAACGAACTCATGACAGATGTCAGAAATCTAGCGATGCGCGATTGCTCCTCCAAGAATTTGAAAAAATACGATTAGTGGTTGAAGTAGATCACACTTTGCTCACTAATGTTTTTTTAAAGACAACCCTAGAATTATCAATCTTCAGACTCAAGTATCCGGTTGCGGGTTGTTCGAAAGAGATACCGCGGCCTCAGAACATAAAGGGCAATAGAAGGAACATTGTTGGGTTTTAGTCAGCACAAGTCTGACACTGAAGTTATTTGATGATTTCCCAGCCAAAAAAAAAACCCATATTATATGCATACTAGCATAAAAAAGACGGAAGTAATAGCCTTGTCCAATACATTATTATGACTAGGTGGAGGCCTTTAGATAAGCATAATCTAGAATAGGATTAGGATATCGACTTTTTTTAACTCCTCGCGTTTGAAGCTGCATTCAAAAGCTAAGCTAGTGAAACTATAAAACAACAAGCTATACCTTGGTGGTATTCTTCCCTTTCTTCCTAGTAAGCCTGTCCAGGGACTTGAACCAATTGCCGCTAGCTGCGGGTGCGGGCGCGGTCTGTCTGCGCGGGGGGGAGGGAGTCGGGCTAGGGGTGGCCAGCCTGCGTCTCTCACGATATCGCTCAGCCTGGAAAGATAGGATCAGATTTAATAAAATATTAATAGGAAGGGCTGAGTGGAATGGCTTATTCAGTATTACTACTAGAGTAAATTTGAAATTTTGTGACACTGGGTGGATATTTATTCATATTTATCAGAAAAACTACTAAATGGATTTGGATGTTTGACGCACAAATACCTTGAAGATTGGAGTAACACCTAGGAATGCACTCACAAGGCTAAATATTTTCCGGGGTTATGGGTTATTCGAAACAGATACCGCGGTCCCGGAACACAAAGGGCAAAAGAAGGCACATGGATGGGTGTAAGCTAGTATAAGTCTGACACTCCTTTCCACTCCGCCCAGAGCGGGGGAAGTGATGATTACCCATCCCTTAAAAAAGGCTAAGTATTTTCAAACAAATACAAGGTATAAACGGACCCTCCACAAAGCCACTAACCAAGCACTTTGTATACCAAACTATGTTACAATGCGCCAATATGATTGTGGGTAAGCCACGAAGATGATAGCGAAATTGAAACTAGATCACTTAAAGCTTCAATGACACCGGTACAGACTAATTGCGGACGTGGCTTTGGACATAGGAACCTGACATTTGAAATACTGAAGAACCAAGTACCAGGATGGCTGATTCTTAAGGAGGTGGAGTAGCCATGTTTATTTCTTCATTTTATCAAGAAAGTAACTATCATCTACCGTTGAAATTCAGAAAAATTCTCTGTGTAGGCAATAAGAACTGACTGAGTCCGAGGCCAGACCAGAATAGTGCACCAAGGGTTCTCTATAAACCTGAGACAGTAATTTCTAGAGAGATGATTTTTTCACAGCTTAAGGAACCACAGACTCGAGTACATGGTTTGTAATTTAACTTGAGTGTATGGTTTTAACTCGATATCTCTACGCATTCCCAAGATAAATATCTTAACAGATAGACAGACAAGGACAAGTACCTAATAGTAGGGATCCTAAGGGATCCGTTTCTTCCTTTTGAGGTACGGAACCCTAAAAATAGACAAGTACTCGGTGGTATATACATCGAGTACTTATCTATTTTACACTACACATACCTACATAGTTTTTGTAGACTGAGATCACCTCATTATTTCTCACATACCCGCTACAAGTTAGCATGTCTGCACTGGTTCATTGACACTGCACGTAAATAAATATAACTTCTAGGATACTTGTGGAAGATACACGAAAATTTCAAAGAGTTTTTTGTCCGTGATTAGTGTAACAAATAACGTTTAGAATATAAATATTTGACATCGAGGAACCGGCATGTGACCTCTGTAATAACTTACAAATAACGATAGTATAACCAAAGCATTTCACTTTGAGTAAATAATTTCATCATCGTTGTCGTCATATTTTCCCAACTATATTGAAGACGGCTTTCAGTCTTACCGGATTCAACTGAAGTATTTTACAAGGATCGACTACCAGTCTGACCTACACAACCCAGACATTCGGCCCACTGACTACCCGTAACGACTGTTCAATATTTTGAAATAGAAGCCATTACCCAAGTTAAGCGCTGCTTAACTTTGAAGATCCATCCATGCAGGTGGTATAATTTGACAACGAGTCTCCTGCTCTGAGTGTAGCGGGGAAGACTTTTACTGACTAAAACCAACCTCTTTTTTATTAGCCTTTATGTTCCAGGGCCGCAGATATCTCTTTCGAACAACCCGAAATCCCGTCAAGCAGTGATCGCAGCGTGCAGATATGTCTGCAAGTAGAGACTTTGCTGACAAATCTTTGAAGCGCGCGTTGTACACGAATGCGCCGTCGACACTCCATTGCTTATTGCCCACAGACTTGCGTCTACGGTTGCCGAGAGTCGTACTGTGTCGCTCGACATCCGACATCAGCTGATCTCCGAAAATCTAGTCTAATCTAATAGGCATTTGAAGCCACGATAAAATGGCAGAAACATGTATTAGCGTTACAAAAATTATTACGGTAAAAAGAAACAGTGCCACAAGAGAAGAAAAAAATAAAAAAATATATCCTTCTTGTAAAATCCTACATGGCAAAAGTTATCCAAGACTATAAAAGGTGTAAAAGAACCTTATCGAAGTTGAATGGCACTTTATCTACATGCTATTACGATACTTTTTTGATTCTAGACAATACCTTTTTATGTTAAAACAAAGTTTTAAAAGTAAAGACTTTACTTTAAATACCTTCTCAAACCCTGAACTATTCAATGCAAACATCGAGTTCTACCTTAAAAAGTAATTTTTCACACAAAAAAAAGCATTTATCAGCCGCGTTTACAATAATCATTTTTTATGATGTTATTTATTTTGTATGATGTGATGTGCTTCGTGAAGGCTTGGTTTACACCCTGTATAATAGTAAACCTAAAAACAACTCTCACCCCATCACCACAACACCCGTCTGGTAGTAGTAGTAGTTCTCTGGTAGTAGTGCTAGTAGAAGGTATCTTGTTATCTCTTTTCTAAGGAGTATACTTGAACTTTACGTTTACTTCACCCCCTACGAATTTACGACAGCTGAACGAAGCATATTTTTTACATTTGTGTTTTTTTATTTGAAATAGATTAATCGATTTTTGATTATTTGCATGTTAAATTATTCGTTGGATACATACTTAATTATTATCTAATTTCTCCGGTATGATATTACAAAGCAAAAAACGGCAAAAAACAGATGAGAACTGACAGCCTACAGACAACAACAAAAAAGCGTGACTATTGAATCTTCAGTCTCGAGTCATAGCTAGGTAATAATATCAATTTTTATGTGCTTTAATTTCTTTGTGATGTTATTTTTATTTTTAACCAACTTCAAAAAAAGAGGTAGTTCTAGTTCTACATATATTTGACCGTGTTTTTTTAATGTATTTTCACCGATTACTCCGCCAACTGTGGACCGATTTTCATAATTATTTCTTGTTCGAAAGGGTATAAAAGTGTACGTACAAAGTGGTCCCATTTAATTTTATTTGGATTGCTTGGGTGTGGGTGATAAGAGTTATCGTCTATAATACATATTGTTTTCTTCTATGTCGGTATAGATGATCTGGTATTTTTTATTTGCAATGGAAAACGAAACTCGATAAAAGAAATTGACATCATCATACCATAACTTAAAATATTTTTTAAAAATAAATTAAAAAGTGTGGTGGCAAAAAAGTCAACGAAACAAACAAATGCCACCATCCACCACGTTTGTTTTTGCAAAAATGTTTTTTTTTTATTTTTCTGACATTATTTCATCTTTATTTAAATTTAAATTGGAATTATATTATTGCACGATGTAAGTCCAATGGTTACCAGAAATAAATAAATTTGAATTATGATAGCTTTAGTTTAAAATATGCGCACTCTTTTTAATAATAAATTTTTCACATATTTCATCTAGTAGGTACAAAACGAAAGGTTCAAACCACTCTATGTTTATGGTAACACAAATACAATAAAATAATGTTTGTTTATGATAGATAACATGCTTCCGGGTTCAATGACTTGGACTAGAATAGTCAGAGATAGGCAACCAACCAATGGTATCTAAAGATAACATTTTTTTTTTAATATTCTGCATTATTTTTGCAGCTACCTTTATGGCTAATGGCGATTGACCACTTAAAAAAAAACATAACTCAGATGATAAAATAGGAAGATTTGTTAAAAATTAGATTTATATTTTCGAAGATTGCCTCTAATTTCAACTTCCGGTACAAATAACAAAATTATATAATTTTTATCAAGTTTGTTACTGACTTCCGTTTCAATATAAAACGACACTCATATGACTAAAAGTCACTTGTTATAACTATTGTATATTCAAATAAAATATTAAAAAATATATTTGTAGGCATCAATCAAGGCCTGCCAGGGCAATAGAAAGTACATGACGGGCCTGTTGGTCTAGTGGTTAGTGGCCCTGACTGCTGAGCCGGAGGTCGTGGGTTCGATGCCCACCCAGGGCAAACTTTGTGTGATGAGCATGATTGTTTGTTCTGTGTCTGGGTGTGATTTATCTATAATATGTATGTATTTATAAATTATATAAGTATGTATATCAGTTGTCTGGTTACCATAACACAAGCTCTGCTTAGCTTGGGATCAGATAGCCGTGTGTGAGTTGTCCCAAGATATTTATTTTATTTATTATTTAGCGACTTTAATATACAAAGCTAACACCAATTACGTAGAATGAAACGCATTCAAAACTGTCATACCTTGATCCAAAAAACACAAATGACAGTAATTATCTCTCTTTTGTGACGCAGCATCCGGAAAATATGAGTAACTATCAATGAGTCTGTTGTTGACCTTATATTTCGTCCGCCATATGGTCTGCGACCTTAAGTGACTTATTTTGGTATGACGAAGGTAACTCTACTATAGCTACCGAGAATACTGGAAATTACTGAATTAACAACTTTAAGACGAGCCTACGCTGTCCTCTCATATTTAAGTACTAACGCTGTAACAACAACATTGTACACATGGAGTTTCTTGCCGGTTCTTCTCCATAGGAAACGACCAACCCGAACCGTGCATCTTTTCTCGACGTTTTATAAGTGTCCATGTAAGACTATGTGAAATAAAAATATTTTGATTTTGAGCTCGTGACGTTATAACAACAGCCACTCCAATTGACCTTTAGGATAAACCGCGTTTGTCTAGGTTTTTCCATAGATTGGTGACCATACATACCGAGTTTCCTCCGTGCTTCGGAAGCCACGTTAAGCTGTTGGTCCCGGTGTCATATGTAAATCTTTGAAAGTCGTTTTAATGATCCAGTGGCCCGAAAGACTGACATCCAGTCCTTCTCAAGGGTTGTGGAAGTCAGTAAGACAACAAAATACTGCTATTCAACCGACACCATACTTGAGAATAGACCAGGTAAATGATCACTGAAAAAACAACTTTTGGTGGTATGTGTTAAGTTGTTTTCAGAATGCAAGTAATGATTATTGGATTGATACTGTTCTGGACAATTTTCGCTGTTATGAACATGATTGGTGATGCCCAGTTATGTCTTAGTTTCAGACGTTCAGAGAATACCTGAAGGCTGTATATATGTATACTAAGCGGTAGTTCCATGTAACTGATACTGACGCAAATTAAAATGACGTGTTTATTGTGTTTCCTTTTTCTTATCTTGTACATTTTGTACAGTATATCTCAAAGACGAAGCATTGTAATTTTTCTTTCTTTATCGTGTATTTAGTGAGTCACCTGGTACCAGATTTTTTATGCCGCCTTGGGCTCTGACTTGGGTAACATGCCGTTGAGAAATATGTCTCAGTCATGCTGGTTTCTTCACCAAAGTCGTATATATATTTTTTTTATTTAGAAAACGTTGCCCCACACTAGGACTTTCTCCTGTATCGTGGGTGCATTTACAAACATTTAAATTCACATACACAAACAGCCAGACCCGAAACAACTATCTGTAGGTCATACAAATATTTGTTCCGCGCGGGAATCGAACCCGCGACACGCAGAGCAGCAGTCAATCGCTGAGCCACTGCGAAAACCGTGACGTCAATTATGTAATATGCTCATGAATCCGAATTCGAGGGCCGAGCTCGAACTTGAGACCTATGGCTTGTCAACCCAACGGACACACCTCTAAACTAACATATAAAGAAGACAAAACCATAAAACATTGTGTATAATCTTGAAGTAACTCGTAAAGTAATTTATTTATAATAGTACCAAAACTGTAACTAGATGGCGTTGTTAGGTGAGACGCCTTTTCTGAATCACGCTATGGTTTCGTTGCATCGAAAACTATAAGCTCTCAACCCAATTTTTGATTATATGTCTTCGTCAAGTAACATTGGTTTTATTCATGGTCCTTCGAGCCGGATATAGTATCTAGTGCACAGTAGTGAGTAAAATTTGGACGGTGCGACGGTGGCGCCCCCTATCGGTGAAAAATATCAAAGTTGTGAGTAAAGTGATTGTGACAGTGTAATTGTGTTCTGGACAAACTGTAAGTACTCTTGTTGTGCCATAAACTTGTAAATTTCAAAGACTCATATCAGTTCAAAGTCGTTTGAAGTTACAAGGACTTGTAAAATTTCAAAAAGTGACCAGACGGGGAATCCATGCCCGATTTCGGCTAAGTGTTTAGAAGTTCAAACACTTAGAAAATTTTGATCAATTTTGGACTTAGAAAATTCGGATCAAATTTGGACTTAGAAAAATTTCGGAAATTGAACTTAGAATTTTTTAAAGTTATTGCTGGACCATCAACATGGATTCATTAACGAGATTGCAAGTCGATACAAGAACAAAAATAGAGAGAGGTTATACTAATTTTAAAAAATCTCCCAAGGAAAGAGTCACTGTAAGCTACTTAGAAACAAGACTTGAAAGTTTGGAAAAACAGTGGATGATGTTTGATGATACCCATACAAAACTCATAACACAGTGCAAACGAGAAGAGTTTGAAAAGTCTGACTACTATTTAAATGACATGTACGGTCAATCGGAAGATTTATATTCAGATTACAAAATAGCATTGAAAGATCGTTTGAAGGCTAATACCACAAACAAAAACATCGTGTCCGACGACTGTGATAAGGATTCTGCAGGCAACAAAATGATCCAGAATGGCGTAAAATTGCCTAGAATAACAATACCATCGTTTTCTGGTCACTATTCACAATGGACATCATTTCGGGACCTATTTCTTTCATTGATTCACAACAACCACTCGTTAGAAAACGTGCAAAAATTACATTATTTAAAAGGATATCTAACTGGTGAAGCTGAACAACTTTTGCGACACTTACCGATCACAAGTGATAACTATTCTACTTGTTGGAACATTTTAGAACATAGATTTAATAATAAGAAATATCTAACAGATTGTATTTTGAAAAGATTCTTCAGTCAGAAAAACCTTACTAATGAGTCATCTAACTGTTTAAAAGAAATGTTTGATACCACTAATGAATGTTTAAATGCGTTAAAAAATGAAGGTGTTGATATAACAAGTTGGGACCTCATTGTTATTTATATATTATGTTCTAAGTTAGATAATGAATCTCGAAAACAGTGGGAAGCTAAAATTTGTAATAACAATAACGAATTACCAACCTTAAAGATTTTTTTGGAGTTTATTGAGCACAGATTTAGGTCACTTGAATTTTTATGTTCTAAAGTCGTTAAGAGCACTACTACCAAGTCACATCATGTTCATCAGGGTAACCCATCTGAATGTTCCTTTTGTTCGAACAATAGTCATAAAATAGGAAATTGTAAAGAATTTGCTAAAGAAGAATTGTCAGCGCGTCGTAATTTTGTCCAAAATTCCGGATTGTGTTTTAATTGTTTAGGTGCAAATCATTCGGTAAAATCGTGTCGTTTGCCCACTAGATGTAGAATTTGCAAGAAAAAACACCATTCGTTACTGCACTCCACCAATAATAACCAAACAACTGATAGTGAGGAAGCAAACAAGCAATCAGTTGATAGTACCAATGTTGTTGCAACCGCAACAACATCAGAAGACGAGATCAAGGTAGGCAACATAACTAGTTGTTTTTCTAACACAAATTGTCAGGTTGTTTTAGCAACTGCCTTGGTAAAAGCAGAAACTAACACAGGGTCTACTACAACACTGAGGTCTTTAGTCGACCAGGGATCACAGGCTTCTTTTATAACGGAGTCTGCAGTCCAATTACTTGGGCTGAAAAGATACAAATGCAACAGTGTTGTAGTTGGAGTGGGGGGTGATCACACTGCCTCACTAAATTGTAAGAATGTAGTCTATGTCAAACTACAATCTCTCCAGGATCCTACTTTTACCATACAAGTCAAAGCATATGTACTTAAAAAGTTAACTTCATTTCTACCCGAAAGGAAAATTGTGGTCCAGCAGTGGCCTAACTTACCAGTTATGAAGTTAGCAGACCCTAAGTTTAATATACCTAACAAAATAGATTTACTGCTCGGTGCAGAAGTCTATTGTCAAATAATAAGTGAGGGATTGATACGAGGCCCGCCTGGAACACCAATAGCGCAAAATACCAAACTGGGTTGGGTTTTGTCTGGCAAAGTGGGAGGTGATAGTGAGATCAACACTGTAAACTGCAACAGTACTATCATCACATTGCATACCAACATTTGCAATGAAGATTTTAACCTGAAACAATTCTGGGAGCTCGAATCAGACAACTTTACTTTGGATAAAAAACAATTCACTCCAGATGAAAAACGTTGTGAAGAGATTTTTATCAAAACAACTAAACGCGATAGTTGCGGTCGGTATATTGTAAAATTACCTTTTAAAGAGGAAGAACCGAGCTGCAAATATGGAAATTCGCGTTCTATTGCTATAAAAAGATTACTAGCTTTAGAGAAACGTTTTATAAAAGTACCTGATTTAAAAGTTAAATACTCCGAGGTTATTAATGAGTACATAAAGCTAGGTCACATGGAACCGATAACAGAAAAATCTGAAATAGATAATACCGAAGCAGTATACTTACCTTATCATGAGGTTGTTAGAGATGATAAAACCACAACCAAATTCCGGGTCGTATTTAATGCCTCTAATCGGGATAATAACGGAGTTTCACTCAATAGCAACCTCCTGGTAGGACCAACATTACAAGCCGACCTCAGGCACATTATTATGAGGTGGCGGCTTCACCCCATCTGTTTGGTAGCGGACATCATCAAGATGTATCGACAGGTGAAAGTAACTGACCAAGATGCTGACTGCCAACGGTTGGTGTGGAGAGCTAACTGTAAAGAGGACATACAGCATTTGCGATTAGGAAGAGTAACTTTTGGAACTGCTTCAGCTCCATACTTGGCAGTAAGAGCGCTTCACCAAGTCGCTTATGACGAAGGAAACCAATTCCCATTAGCATCTGAAAAAATATTAAATGACTTTTATATGGATGACTTGCTCACTGGGTGCCAAACTGTGTCTGAAGGAAAACAGATATTTACAGAAATTACTGACGTACTAAGCAAAGGAGGCTTCGAGCTACAGAAATGGTCAAGTAATGATAAGCAACTAACTAAAGAAATAAATGAAAACAACAAAGCAATAGAAAGCAACCTAGAACTAAAAGAAAATGAAACGATGAAGATACTGGGACTTACCTGGAATCGACGAGGCGATGATTTCGAGTACTCCGTTCAGCTACCACCAATCAGTGAACCTGTAACAAAAAGAAAAGTTATTTCTGATATAGCAAGATTGTTCGATCCAATGGGATGGATATCACCAGCAATCATAAAAGCTAAAATGATGATTCAAAAGCTTTGGCTTGCAGGAATAGAATGGGATGATAAACTACCGTCTAATCTTTTAAACGAGTGGATTACTTACCGTGCAGAACTGGATGAACTTACCAAATTTAGACTTCCACGATGGATTGACTCAAGGAAGAACAGTACCTTGGAACTCCATGGTTTTAGCGACGCATCCTGTAAAGCTTATGCTGCTGCGGTCTATATGCGGGTCCTAGATGATACGGGAAACGTTTACATTAATCTAGTGACTTCCAAAACAAGAGTGGCACCAATTAAGCAAGTATCCATTCCGAGGCTTGAGTTGTGTGGGGCAGTCTTGTTAGCTAAGCTTTTACAGGAAGTCTCGACAGTTTTGAACATTCCGAAGGGTAAGATACGGGCGTGGACAGACTCCACAGTTGTGCTGTCTTGGTTAAGCAGCCATCCAACTCGCTGGAAAACGTTTGTAGCCAACCGAACATCGGAGATCCTCAATATTTTAGATAGGGACCAATGGTCACATGTATCATCTTCCGACAATCCAGCAGATTGTGCGTCTCGTGGAATTAATCCATCAGAATTAGCGAGTTTTCAGTTATGGAAAACAGGGCCATCATGGTTGAAAAATGTTAGTGTAAACTATGATAGGAAAGAAATACCAGATACTAACCTTGAAGAGAAGTCAAAGAAAGTTTACCATGTTACGCAAACTGATAATCTCGAGTTATGGACCAAGTTTTCGTCTCTTCGTAAGTTGGTTAGGGTTTTAGCTTATTGCAGGAGATTTATCAAAAAGTTAAAAAATATAGATAATCGTAACTTACCTGTATGGTTGACTAGCACAGAATTAAATGAAGCTCTTCATATATGCATCAAAGAATGTCAAGGAACAAATTTTCAGCAAGAAATAAAAGATATTGTAGAAAACAAAACAGTAAAAAAGAACAGCAAACTTACGTCATTAAATCCGTATCTAGATAACTTAGGTATCCTAAGAGTGGGTGGTCGTCTAGAGAAGGCTGAAATCCAAACCGACCAAAAACATCCAATAATTTTACCGCCAAAAGCTCATTTCACCGATTTAGTCCTCGCTGAAACTCATCACATAACATTGCACGGTGGACCACAGCTAATGTTGAATTATCTGCGAACTAAGTATTGGGTTATTGATGCTAAAAATCGAGCAAAAATGGTTACTCGAAAGTGTGTTGTCTGTGTACGACATGCTGCCCAGGCTAGAGAACAACTGATGGGACAACTGCCTCCAGCCCGGGTTACACCAATTCGAGCTTTCTATCGGAGCGGTGTTGATTATGCGGGTCCCATACAGATTCGTACCTCTAAAGGGAGAGGTCACAGGTCGTATAAAGGCTATATATCTTTATTTGTATGCATGGCTACCAGAGCCATACATTTGGAAGCTGTGAGTGATCTAACATCACAAGGCTTTATTGCAGCCTTTAAACGGTTTGTTGCCAGGCGTGGACATTGCGCTGATTTATTTAGTGACAACGGAACCAACTTTGTAGGTGCCGCCCGTGAACTCCGAAGTTTGTTCGCGAAAGAAAAGTCAACTTTGACGATAGATATCGCTGAATGTTTGGCAAACAACGGTACTACATGGCATTTTATTCCACCACATGCTCCGCACTTCGGCGGACTATGGGAGGCTGGAATTAAATCCACCAAGCACCACCTTAAGCGGGTAATAGGCAACGCTACTCTTACCTTCGAAGAGATATCAACTCTATTGTACCAAGTGGAGGCTTGCCTAAATTCACGTCCATTGTCTCAAATTAGTACAAATTCACAAGATCCTACGCCCCTCACTCCAGGACATTTTTTAATTGGTGAACCATTAATACTGGTAGCAGAGAATAACTACGAAACATCCTCTATTGCTTCATTAAAACGTTGGCAATTGAACCAACAAATGCTACAGCGCTTTTGGCGGAGGTGGTCTGGTGAGTATTTAACACAATTCTTACATCGATATAAGTGGGCAAATAAAACACCAGAGCCAGAGATTGGTGACGTAGTATTAGTTAAGGAGGATGATCTTCCTCCAGCCAAATGGCTTTTAGGTAAGATCATTGCGAAACATCCAGGATCGGACAATATTACGAGGGTAGTGACTCTTAAATGTAAAGGGGCCACATTCAAACGGCCAGTGTCGAAACTCTGTGTATTACCTGTCACTCAGTAGAGTAAGATAGTTTATAAGTTTTTTATTTGTTATTCTAAAAGTTTTATATTAACTTGCAATGTAAGTATGTTTGTTCGGGTGGAACCTTGCAAATTGATTTGTTTTTTTGTTATAATTATTTGTAAACGATTACAATTTTTGTTTTGTTTGTTATTTCCCTAGATGTTTATGTTACCATTGATACTGTTGTTGTTACCCAAGTGTATTCTATTTGTACCACCATGACTTCCTTACCGTAACTTTGTGTTCAAACTTTATACAGTCCATTTTGTCGAATAAGATTAGTTCATAGTGGTCGGAAATAATGGACATTCTGTCCATAGTGGTCGGAATGTATAATCTTGAAGTAACTCGTAAAGTAATTTATTTATAATAGTACCAAAACTGTAACTAGATGGCGTTGTTAGGTGAGACGCCTTTTCTGAATCACGCTATGGTTTCGTTGCATCGAAAACTATAAGCTCTCAACCCAATTTTTGATTATATGTCTTCGTCAAGTAACATTGGTTTTATTCACATTGTAATAGTCGTGATTTGTCTTGCTCTGTTTCGGTACTTTGCTCTGATTCACATGTCGAGGTTCTGTAGTCAAATATTAATGCGACTGTATGCTTTCATCTTTTTAGGCGAACCGAAGCCCATATGTGAGTGCTATGTATTATCATTGACTTGACGAAGCCCTGCTGCCCTACCATGACGTGTTAAAGCAGAACTTTTTCCGCTGAGGGAAAGGGACAGAGCTATACAGGGTGTCTAGCACCATCTCTTTCACTCAGTGGAATAAGTTCTGCTTTAAGATGTCATAGTAGGGCTACTGGTGGTTGATAGTGTCATGCTCACTTAAATGTCTCGCTGATGGTGGCGGGTGTGTCGGGTCATTTAGCTCCCTTCAAAATGGTCGAGCTGAATGGGGCTGATCCATACGTCATGTTCGTGAACGGGCGCTGTCATTTGGGACTGGTCATTTTTAGCTACCACAGTTCATTTTTAAACTTACTTAGATTCAAAATTAAATTTTGCTTTTTATTTACTCTGGACGCTCTTACTGTGCACGTCTCTCTACATCGTCCTCACATATTTGTATAATCTCAACATGAATGATGTTATTACGATTTCTTGCCCATTCTTCTCCATAGAGATCAACGCTTTGGAATGGGCAACTACAGTACTTTCACAAGTTATTATGCCTTGTGACCGGGACTGTAGATTCATTTTGTTTCTTGACATTCAAAAGTGGCTGTAATGGTCTAATTGAAATAAATGATTTGATTTGATTTTACTTAAAAAAAGAGGAGTTTCTTAATTCGACTGTATTTTTTTATGTTTATAACCTCAGAACTTTCGACTGCGGGAACCAATTCTTTAGATTCCTTTTTATTTTAAAGCTGATACTTGCCGTGTGTGCAAATTTCAATTTGGTCCAGTTCTGATAATGGCATAAATGAGAAAACCATATTTTACAGCTTTCTGAGCGACCACAGATTTGTGTATGAGGTTTTAATTTCATCTCCTAAGTGTTCCCGAGATAAAAAGTTTTAAAAGACAGCAAACAGACGGACAACAAAGTGATCCTTCAAGGGTTCCGTAAGAGATACCGCGGCCCCGGAACGTAAAGGGCAACAGAAGGAACATGGGTGGGTTTTAGTCAGTACAAGTCTGATATGCTCCTCCGCTCCGCCCAGAGCGGGGAAAGTCATTGGATGATTTCCCAACGAAAAAAAAAAATATTAAAAAAACAGTTCCGTATTTTCCCTTTGAGGTACGGAACGATCGGGCCTGTGGGCGGTGAGCAATGGGTAGTTCACCGTCCGTCCGTCGATTGACGACAGGCCGTGTCGACGGCGCGTTCGTGTTTCACGCGCGCCTCAAAGAGAGTCAGCAAAGCAGAGGGGCTTGCCTCTGCCTGCCGGGGTTGCGGGTTGTTCGAAAGAGATACCGCGGCCCCGGATCGTAAAGGGCAACAGAAGGAACATGGGTGGGTTTTAGCCAGTACAAGTCTGACATGCTCCCTCGCTCCGCCCAGAGCGGGGAAAGTCATTGAATGATTTCCCAACGAAAAAAAAAAATTAAAAATACAGGGTTCCGTATTTTCCCTTTGAGGTACGGAACGATGAAAATACCCGTCCCGTTTACAGACATTTCGCTCAATAAACAGCTGTTGGGAAAACGGTAAAATTCGAGAAAGATCTGCGACTAAATTGTCATTGTTTATCACGAACCGTCTAATTGGAGATGTGGTTTGCGGTCGGGAACGGCAAGCAAGCCTTTTTTGACCCCAATGAGATAACTGCAGCCAGCAGCTACACTGTTCAAAGTGTACAAACAATAATTTGTATGTTATAATTATAATTCCTGAACAAATTAAAAACTTACCCCTGTCAAAATTTAAAAAAATGTTTCACAGAAATTACTTGTAGAGAAATGTTATTACTCTGTGCAGGATTTCTTAGACGATGATACATTTTAATAACAAAACTGCCAATATTATAATACTCATATTTGCATTCTAATAAGGCAGAATGTATATGGATCTCAATTATGTAACTTACTTAGTAATTAATTTAATTATAATATGATAAATAAACACTTACTATCTTATTTTTATGTTACCTACATTCTTAGCAAATAAAGACATATTCTATTCTATGAACGGGGGTAACAAAAACAAATTGACTGTTGCGTAATAAAGTGGAATGTCAAAATGCATAAATGAGTTTATTTTTCTATTTCTGTTTTTAGTGTTACGTACCTCTGTAGGAAAGACAACGGAACCCTTATGGGATGACTTTGGTGTACATCTGTCTGTCTGTCTATCAAAACCCTTTATATCTCGGGAAGGCATGGAAGTATCGAGTTGGAATTAAAACTATATCTACTACTAGCTGTTCCACGCGGTTTCACCCACGCTGCTCAGCACCTGTTGGTTGTAGCGTGATGTTATATAGCCTTCCTCAAGAAATGGACTATCCAACACTAAAAGAATTTTCCAATTCCAACCAGTAGTCCCTGAGATTAGCGCGTTCAAACAAACAAACAAACTCTTCAGCTTTATAATATTAGTATGGATTACTATCCAAGACCTCTGCTTGGAGTTGTAAAAATTCATCTCAGTTAAAAAAACGGCCATATAATATAGAATATCACGCAATTACAAAATATGGCCGTTTTTTTGCGGATGGAAAATCATCAAATAACTTCCCCCACTCTGAGTGGATCGGGGGGAAATGTCAGACTTTTACTAACTTAAACCCATCCATGTTCCTTCTTATGTAATTTGTGTTCTGGGGTGCTGTATCTTTTTCGAACAACCCGCAACCGCATCAAACAGTGGCCCTGGAGACCCCTCTGTTCTGCTGACTAAATCACAGGCCTTGATCTGATATCACCGTTATTAATATGGGTGTAAAAAATGGTTAAGAAAATGAAAAATCTGGAACCGGCCAAGTGCGAGACGGAATCGCGAACGAAGAGTCCTCACCTCTATTAAAAAAAACATGTTTGCTGTATGGGTCTCAAATACTTATTTTATTCTGTTTTTTAGTATTTGTTGTTGTGTTATAGCGGCAAAAGAATCATGTGTGAAAATTTCAACTGTCTAACTAACGCGGTACACGAGATACAGCCTGGTGACAGACGTACAGACGAAGTCTTAGTAATAGGGTCCCGTTTTACCATTTAGGTACGAAACCCCAGTAAATGCATATCTATATCTATACTAATATTATAAAGAGGAATGCTTTGTTTGTTTGTATTGAATAGGCACCAAAACTACTGGACTTTTTTTAAACATTTTTTCACTTATAGGAAGCTACAATAGGAAGTAATATAGACTATACAACATCACGCTACTACCCTCAGGAGCGGGGCAGCAACTAAAGTGCCTGAACTAGGACCTAGGTGTTTCAGGTTATTAAGAGCATTGATGCTTACTTAACATTAATAAAAATAATAAATAAATATCTTGGGACAACTCACACACGGCTATCTGATCCCAAGCTAAGCAGAGTTATGGTAACCAGACAACTGATATACATACTTATATAATTTATAAATACATACATATTATAGATAAATCATACCCAGACACAGAACAAACAATCATGCTCATCACACAAAGTTTGTCATGGGTGGGAATCGAACCCACGACCTCCGGCTCAGCAGTTAGGGCCACTAACCACTAGACCAACAGACCTGTCAACAGTAAGTAAAAATTAAAGTACGTGCTTGTTATCAAAGCAAGTTGTAAAAGTCTTCTTTGCGTGTTTATTTTGCGAGCGGGACGTTTAATTTTCGCGGTATGAATACACATATGACATCACGTCGGTGTCAAATACCTGACATTGAACTCGGGTCACTGACCCCGCTCGTTAAGGTGCTTCTCGACTAATCCTTAATCTTGCATTCAATATTAATATTTCAAGTCCCAGAAATCTTTTCAATTAGGTGCTATGTTATTTATGTTACTTGTTTATGTCGTACTGTATCCACGAAAAATTCAACGGGGATACTATGCTAATGATTCTCGAACCGAATACAAAATAAAATGTGTAGGTTTTTTTCTTATTGATGGAAATTGGTAAGTGCAAATAATTTTCGCACCTTCATAAACACAAACAAATGCAATCGTTTATTCAATGATTTTATTCCCTAAGCCCATGCAATTTCTCTGAAATACAATCTTAAACAACTTAAAAAAAAACAGCGTACATTAATATTGACTAGGTACTGTAGTTCTAATTGATTATTATACATATACTTATGCATTTTAAAATCACCTCCTGAATTTTCACTTCACCTTGAATTGTTTTTTAAGCAGATACCGATACCTACTTTATTTCAAAAAATCCTACATGCCTACATGGGTATTTATAAAACTTCGAGAAAACGTATACGTTTCGGGTTGTTCGTTTACTCAGCTCTAGTCTACTGGGGCAGACCTCAGGGGTGTGCGGGTTGTTCGAAAGTGATACCGCGGCCCCGGAACGTAAAGGGCGATAGAAGGAACATGGGTGGGTTTTAGTCAGTATAAGGCTGACGCCCCATCCCGCTCCGCCCAGGACAGGGGAAGTTATTTGATGATTGAACCGAAAAAAGGGGCATACGTAAGAAGGTCAGGAGAGTAATTTTCAGGAAAGAGATTACCACCATGTACATAAAACCCTCTACATGTTCTTCAAAAAACTTTTGCGACGAGTTTGGCACTTTCAGTAGCGTCCATCACCTCTATGATTAGCAATTAGCAGGACAGGTAGGACACTAAAATGTCCCATCGTTTGTGGGGCAACATCATATTTACACTCCATTGCAGTTTTATTTATGAATCCCGTCCTGAACAGGTTTTCCTTGCTTAATGCCCCGTTCCAATAAACAAAAACGACTCGTTTTGCTTACGGATAGTAGTATTTTGACATAAGTCTCATAGAACTTATGTCAAAATACAACTATCAACTGTGTTCGTGTACTCGTTTTGCTTACGGATAGTTGTATTTTGACATAAGTCTCATAGAACTTATGTCAAAATACAACTATCAACTGTGTTCGTGTACTCGTTTTGCTTACGGATAGTTGTATTTTGACATAAGTCTCATAGAACATAAGTCAAAATACAACTATCCGTAAGCAAAACGAGTCGTTTTTGTTTGTTGGAACGGGGCATTAGCCAACTTCATACTCGGGCTCTGTTAGTTAATGAAACTACGGTCAATCAACTCATAAAAATCTTAAATTCGTTTTCTGACATACAACGCACAACCAAACCAAGATAAAAGCATTAAATATTGTTTTTAAAAAATTCGTCCGGCATCATCTGCCTAGCCTTTTCCCACCTATGTTGGGGTCGGCTTCCAGTCTAACCGGATGCAGCTGAATATCAATATTTTACATGGACCGACTGCCTATCTGGCGTCCACAACCCAGTTACTACTGGGTAATACGATAACCCTTGGTAAGACTGGTTGTCACTTTCGGAACACTGACTACCTGTAACGACTGTCAAAGATCTACAAATCACAGCCGGGACCAACAGCTTAATTTGCTTTCCGAGGAAAGCAAGAGAGGAAACTCGCTATGTAACGGATGGTCACCCATCCAAAGACCAACTTAGGCAAGCTCGGCTTAACCTAAAGATCGACCTGAGCGGCTGCTATTATTTAGCCGCGAGCTCCTCTCAGTCTCTTAGGAGGGATAAAAAATTCGTCCCCCAACGGCGTTTAAATGTGAAGTAAAGTGTGAAAGTTCAGTTTTTCGCTCAAATTAACAGTTTGTAACTTCGCGTTTTCTTTCGTTATTCAGACCACAATCCATTTTTTTTTAACGTAACTACATATACGCAAAAGATGCGAACGTTTGCGGTTCAAATATAGGCCACCACTTATATCGACCAGGAGCGCCGGCTGTCACTTAACTTTCACTTTTATTTAGTCCTGGTACCCCAAGGCATGGAACGCAGCGTTTTCAAAGCAGGAACTCTAACACCGGTATCTATAGTCAAGTTAAAGTAATTACTTGATATTGTCATTATTTCTTGCGTTTTTTCTTCTTGTAATTACCTATGCAAACATTTTTTCACAAAATTCAAGAATTTTCGTTAAACAAAGCAACATCACGTCTAGCAATTATTAAAGATACTTAATGAGAGTAAACTAACTATATACTATAAGGGCATTAAAAGACTCGTCCTCAACCCTTTCAGCGGGTAATGGAGAGAGACTGCATTGCCACGTTGTATGACGATATTTAACGTCCTTTTTCAGTATAATACGTCGTTTCGTTCACACTTCATCGTCGACCACATCATCACTTACCATCAGGTGAGATAGTGGTCAAACGCGAGCCCATCACTAATAAAAAAAAAGCTCCTTGGGTTTTGAGTCGAACTACACGATAACTGACAAATGCTTGCACTGACTGGACAGCTCTACTTAATCTGTGAGGTGCTTTCTTAAAAAGATCATTTCAGACACTAGTCTGTATAGTCCTCATGTAAGTTGATCAAGATTTTTTGTTTGGACCTTAAAAGAGACTATGGCCTCTAAGTTTGTTTCGGCTGTTTTTATATACAAATCTCGAGTTATCAGGTTTCTTTGGAATAACTCGTTCCATTCATTTACTGGATTTATATGTCTTGACAACAAAATTTTACTCAAAAGTTGTAGTATGCCATGCCTTCGAACCAAAATTTTTAAGCTAAATAATATCCACCAACCACGAGGCCTGTGTCCCTGTGTTTGTCTCTGTCTACATGTGTGTTTTTTCTGTACAAGAAACAAATGAGTCGGGATATAGAACTGAAGCAACTAGGACTAGTCAAAAATAGATGCCTTTCTCCAGAACAGTTCTTGATGGCTTCGAGGGTAAGGCTCCATTTTCAAAAGAAAGCAGGCTATTTTAGTCTATTATTTTTCAAGTTCAAAAAACTACAACGAGAGGAAAAAGCTCGTTTCTTGTTAGTTTGACTAGAATTATTTTCTGTATTAGGACAGTTATAGGTTTAGAAGCACTTGACTTGGACTATAAACAAATATTGCAGTTGGCTAGACGCAGTGTTGAAACATTCCTCCGGTTTAATTGTCGCATTGATTGCGTTCGTAGTAAGTACTGTCTATATTTTAATAAGATTACAACTATTACATGCATTTTTGGTTTCGTAACTTTATGACCCATTCAATATGGAATTTAACTGATGCTTTTTTAACGAACTACGGATAACAGTAGGCCTACTATGACATCTTAAAGCAGAACTTATTCCACTGAGTGAAAGAGATGGTGCTAGACACCCTGTATATCTGTCTCTTTCCCTCAGCGGAATAGGTTCTGCTTTAAGACGTCATGGTAGGGTAGCTGGTAATAAACTATCAAGCGCTGGAGAACACTTAGCAAGTAATCACAGTAATTAAAAAAATATAAAAACAATAAAAGTATTTCTTTGCAGATTTAGATTATTAATTCATATGTCAGAATGACAGAAACAGAAGAATGGTCTTTCATTAATTTTGGAACAAGCCGTATTCTGTTTTTTCAATGATAAGGTGCATGTTGTTGATGGTATTTAAAGAATAACAATACTTCGCATAAGCAATGATTATGGCACGAAGGCGTTGTTCACCGGCGTAGCACTCCGCAGGTATCAATCAGTACACTGCAAGTGACGGTCGGAGCACCGAGTTTATGCGAACAGTTGTGTAATGACGCCCCTACTATCAGTCCCTGAGATTGGAGAACCTCTGTCAACTTTAAGTATAACCAGATTTAACTTGTGGCTAGAAAGTGTTCCTCTACCGAACTCTTATCTGAAACTTGGTTTATTTTTCTCCCACCTGGATACGAGTTGTTATGGCTGACCTGGAAGTCTTTAAATAGGCTTAGGGCACAGGTTGACCAAAGCAAGGAATACATGTTTGCGTGGGGATTTAAAGAAGACGTTGTCCTGGAGTGTAAATTTGGTATGGCCCTACAAACGATTGGACATTTGATATCGTTCTTTGCCTGTCTTGTTGTTTGCACATCACAAGAGCTGGAGGACGCTACAAAAAGCGCCTAAGTCGTCGCCAAATGTTGGGCTATATCAGTTCAGATTATAATAGACACGCTAAGGAGATCAGGTTTAGATGCTTAACTGCATGCTTCCTGAATCTGAGACATCATGCAAAGTGACATCCAAATATAGACAGTTATTTTTTTAAACTCCCCAACAGCCACAGCCGAAACAACTACCCGTCGGTGACACAAATATTTATTGCGTGCGGGAATCAAACCCGCGACACGCGGTGCAGCAGCCAGTCGTTTAAACACCGCACCAACAGAGCCATCAAATGTCAATCAGGTCAGGAAAAGATCAATAACGCTGCCAAAAAGCTTGTGACTATCAAAGCGCAGTACACACCATTGGCACTTGTCTAAGCTCACTGTGTTTATCTCTCAATAACCTCGCGTCATTACCTCGTGAGATTGATTTTTTCCAGAAGTTTATGGTTGGCTACGATGACGTACGTGGTTTATGGACACTCAGAACCAAAACAACGAATACTTTTACTTTTTTAAGATGCAGTTTAATTAAATATAGTGAGTCAACAACATTTACATAAAATGTTTTTTGATACGACACACACAAACGTTTATTTGATTAAGAACGCTCTGTGGTATAACAGACATCGGAAGACATCGGATTTAAAAAAAATCTTATTAAGTAATTCTTGCAGTTCATTCTGGGCTACCATTAACCAGCGTGTGTGCACAAAATGTGTATGTGTTGCGACTAGGATACCTAAAATTGAGCGCGTCAAAAATGCGAAAGCGTCCTTAATGATGACCGATCGTTCACTTGAAAAGACTGCCAAGTAAAGAGTGAAAAGTGACAATTCACAATATTAACTGCGTCTGTGATCATTTTAAGAATTTTAACGTAATAAATATTATTATCCTATTAAGATTCCGCTAAAGCGACCATTCATCATCAGATCAGATGTATGGTCGACTGTAATATTAGTATTTTATATAAAAAAACCATTACCTATCGATATCACCACAACTCTTGACCTTACTGATCAACGCAACGCACCTTGCTACAGTGTGTTGCCTTGCGGCTAGCCGTTATGTCAAACATAAGAATGACAACCGGAACAACAGCTCGTCACTTACTCTCCGTATTTTTTACTCTTTAAAGATTTGTGTTTGGCTGCAACTCGCCTAATGAACAAGCAGTAAGGCCTGAATGCGATGGGCATTGGTCTATCATCCGCGGACTGACGTTGAAAACTGTAGTTTAACTTTCGTTTATTACACTTAACCACGAGCACCCCCTGACTGACGGCCAAGATGTAGTAGTGATCATCTTCTTAGCGTGTCGAAAGGAAAAATTTCAACAAGTTAAACCAAAATTCAGCTACATGAACTCCGCTCACTGATACATCCATAAGACTATTAACCAGTCATCATCTGCCTAGCCTTTTCCCAACTACGTTGGAGTCGGCTTCCAGTCTAACCGGATGCAGCTGAATACCAGTATTTTACATGGAGCGACTGCCTATCTGACCTCCACAACCCATTTAGTACTGGGTAATGCGATACCCCTTGGTAAGACTGGTTGTCAGACTTTCGGGACACTGACTACCTGTAACGACTCTGTCAAAGATTTACAAATGACAACCGGAACCAACGGCTTAACGTGTTTTCCGAGGCACGGAGGAAACTCGGTATGTAACGGGTGGTCACCCATCCACAGACCAGCCTAGGCAAGCGCGGCTTAACCTAAAGATCGACCCGAGTGGCTGCTATTATTTAGCAACGTGCTCCTCGACTATTAACCAGCAGTGATGTAAATGTGAGTTTTAAATAAAGTGAGAAACAAATAGTAGTGTCTTGTTTTGAGCTTTCGACCTTTAGCATCGATAGGTCAGCGCGAGAGTATTGTGCTGATGACGTCTCACATTCTGTTCCGCATTGCACGCCGATGCTTGGACGAAGGCCCTATTAACACTGCACTACGGCCAATTTATATTCACTCTTTGTGAAGGATTTACAAAGGGTCTTTGTCGATAAAGTGATATAATTGGGTAGGTGGATTTATAGGAAGTTGGAGGTTGACAAGATTATCTTTTCAGAATAGGTCAACTGTAAAGAAAGTCGACAAATACCAATGATGACGTATAAAAACCTTAAGAAAATGTCGCATTAATTTTGAGTAATACCAAATAATAAATAATAGTATCAAAGTAAACGTGACTACTTGGTTTGATGATTAGAACGACGATACGCAGATTGTTCCTACATTGTTAACTGTGACTAAATTCAATTAATAATCGTTTAAAAAAAAAACCGGTAACTGAAGTACCAAATGTAGACTGGAGAATAAATATTGAGCACTTTCAGAAGGAAAGGGTGGGCAATTTTATGATTTACTAGCTGTTCTCCGCGGTTTCACCCACGCTGCTCAGCACCTGTTGGTCGTAGCGTGATGTTATATAGCCTACAGCCTTCCTCAAGAAATGGACTATCCAACACTAAAAGAATTATCCAATTCCAACCAGCAGTCCCTGAGATTAGCGCGTTCAAACAAACAAACTCTTCAGCTTTATAATATTAGTATAGATTGTATCCAAAATACGGAATCTATTCAATATGTTGTTCTCTTTACAGTTAATTTTGTTTTGTTCTGTGAAACCACCCAATTGTAAGTCGGATTTGCGCACCGAGAGTTCTGTACAAACTTGCTACATAATCGGCCATAACTTGACTGCGTAGATTAAAGGGTTGATTTTTTCACAGCTTCAAGAGTCCACAGTCTGTCCGTCTATTGACGACAGGCCGTGTCGACGCGCGTTCGTGTTCCACGTGCGCCTCAAAGAGAGTCAGCAAAGCAGAGGGGCTTGCCAGGGCCTCCGCCTGCCGGGGTTGAGGGTTGTTCGAAAGAGATACCGCGGCCTCGGAGCGTAAATGGCAATAGAAGGAACATGGGTGGGTTTTAGTCAGTACAAGTCTGACATGCCCCCAGCTCCGCCCAGAGCGGGGGAAGTCATTGGTTGATTTCCCAGCCGAAAAAAAAGGGCCCACAGACTTGAGTATTTAGTTTTGATACCTCTACGCTTTCCTGATATAAATAGATCTTGACAGGTAGATAGACAGGGTTATGAGGGTTAAATTTTTCTGTTGCAGTACAGAATCCTAGAAACGGCTGAAACCGAATTCACCATCTGCCAAAACGAGTGATTTTGAACAAATGTCAAGTTGATAGGTACTTACCAAAGCGGGTGAGTCCAGAGGCCTTGACCTGGATTTTCTCAGGACAGCTTCTCCATCAGAAGGTCTAGACCTTGATTTCCTCAGGTCACTTTCTCCGTCAGAAGGTCTGGACCTCGACTTCCTCAGGTCGCTCTCTCCGTCAGAAGGTCTCGATTGCCTGTCACTGTCTCTGTCTGAAGAGTGGTACCGTCTCTGTTCCTCTTTGCGCTCCTTGTATCTTCTTTCTTCTTTCAGTGTCTTGTCGTATCTAGAAATTTGGAAGTTCAGTTAATTGTTGAAAATGAATAGTATAGAAGTGAACCCAGAAAAAAAATGGCCAAGTGCGAGTCGGCCTCGTACACCGAGGGTTCCGTACAAACTTGCGACATAAATGGCCCTATCTTTTGACCGCAAGGGACCACAGGCTTGAGTATATGGTTTCAACTCGATACCTCACACACGCAGACAGATAGACAGACGGACACCAAAGAGATTCCATAAGGGTTCCTTCTTCCTTTTCGAGATGTGAAACCTTAGAAAAGATGCTTAATCTAATATAACAAAGCATAATAACAAGGTCTTTTTTTAAAAAGGTTATAAAATGGCTGATAATGAGAATGTAAACGAGAACATTAGACAACTCTCTAGCAATATGTACTTAAATTCTTACCTTCCATCATATTCCTCGCGGTACTTCCTTTCAGGCTCGTACTTTCTCTCAGGGTCGCTATCCCGAGGGTCGGAGCTCCTGTACCTATCTAGGTCTTCTCTGGAGCTTCTGAACCTTCTCTCGTCAGCTTTGCACTCGTAGTCAATCTTCTTCACCACGATGTCACTGGGTTCTGGGTCGGTGTACCTTGGTTGGAAAAGGAAGTCATGAATTACGAAGTGTGAAGTTTTAGATGCTTTGAGATAGGTACAAAATATTGCTCCAGCCTACCTTAAAATTGTCAGTTTGTTACTGTTTAAGTAATATATGTATATTATTATTTACTTAAATGTGTAAGTTTATAAATAGGTCGAGGCGCACACACACACACACACACACATACTTTTCTCGTACTATCTCACACATTATCCTCTATATTTCGTTTTCGTATCTTTTTTCACAGGTCTCTTCTCTCTCTCTACATCCAAAAACAAGATCTAATATACATAATAAAATTTCCGTGTCACAATGTTAGTTACCGTACTCCTGAAATGAAATTTTGGGTACATATTGGGTAGGTCTGAGAATCGGCTAACATCTATTTTTCATACCCCTAAACCTCGTCAGGCACGTCGGGCACAGCTAGTTATTTTATAAAAACCGGCCAAATGCGAGTGGGGACTCTCGCACATGCGCGAAAGTTTGTAAATCCTTACAAACTTAAAAGAAAACTGACATCCATCATCAAAAAGAGTGACAAACATCCATCCATTCGGATGAATGCACACAGTTAGTTTATAATCTAGATTAATATAAAAGTTACTTTTTATCGCGGTCTATGCGGGGTGCGTTATTTACATAATTTCGCATCACTTTTTGTTTCATCGTATTTTTTTTATGATACGGATGCAAAACTCTTTCCAACAAGTCATCAAGTCAACATCCAACAATTCAAGTCCTCTTTCTGTCAAGAAAAACGTTTTGGGAGACTACCTAGTGTAATTGACGTTCATAAAGTGCCGATCATCAGCCTAATTTGAACAAATGATTTTTGATTTTTATAAATCTCGTTCCACGTCTTTCAGAGTTATCATTCAGTCCCTCATGTGAATCTGCTTCGTATATTACCACACCATGTGTCATTCTAGCTAATGTTCATATCGCGTCACATCACTAACGCTGCTCATCTAGGACACGAGCAAGGAGCGAGCATGTGTCACGTGGGATTTTCATGTCGCTCACTTATCTGATGAAAGTTGTGCCCTGATTCCATGACGCTGTGGTAAACTATAAGCTAGAGTAACTAGCTTATAGTTTACCTCATAATATAATAATAGGCTATATTATTTTATGTTCCTTTGGTAAATGTGAGATTCGTAAAGTATTTAAAGAAATTGGAGGATCCCACAATTGTAGGATTACACAACACAATCCTCTTTTGTTATTCTTATTTTGCTCCACATTGAATTTATTCGAGTGCTTTTTAATTCATTTAAACAAGCAATTATTTTCAATGAAGTAGAGGAGGGTTTCCTAATAGCCATTAAGAGGTATATATCAACACAGTGATTTGTATTTTTGATTCTCCTCGTCCTGGTTCGGACGACAGCGATGTGACTCAAGACCATTTTCTCTAGTAGCACGGACTTACAACTTTTGGCCAGCCCAAGCCACATTTATGGACGCGCCCATATTAATGTGGCCACTGTTTGCCGTTGTAACGAGTGTAAAGAGTGGCTCGCGGATGTGTGTTGCCTGTATAAGGATGGATATCATACCTTCTATACTCGGAGTCGTCTCGGGCAAGATGTTCAGGGCTCTTGAGCACCCGTGTGCGCGTCTTCGGCTGGACTACTTCCTTCTCTTTCTTGCTCTTCTTAGAAGAGTCGCGAGAGAACAGCTGTTTCATCTGATTTAAGAAAATTCTATTTAATATGGTTTATTCAAACATAAATAATGGATATAATTACCCATTGTACAGTCAACGCATAGAAGTTAATATTACTAATGAACTGACAATCAAATAACATATTGAATGTATAACGTACCTTTTCAAGTCCAGTTAATTTCTTCGCCTTCGGCGGTTTTGCACTGACTTTGTCATCAAGTCTGCTAGGACTTTTATCATATCTGTCAATTTTTGGCTCAAAATGTGATCCTTCATCGGCACTTCTATCTCGCCCTGAGTACTCCTTTCTATAACCGTCGTCCCTATAGTCTTTAAACCTTGCCAAATATTCTCCATTTGCGTATATTTGCTCAGTAGGATAGTTATCCTCTGTATGTTGCCTTTCGCTAGCCAAAAATAGTGAAGTGTCTCTGACGTCATCGTCACTTTCATGTCTCCTGTATCTTGTTCTGTGTATTTCACCACTCGAGTCTTTCCGGAAGTCGTTCTCAATTCCCGAATCAACCAATCGATTATCAATCTCATAGCGACGTGGAGATCTATCATCCCGATAGTATTCCCGACTGTCGCCTGAATCGTGTCGCCTCATGCCAAATTCTTCTTTGTGCCTGTCTTTATTTTTCACTCGACGTAGTGAGTGATAAGAATCAGCATATTTAGGGAGATTAGCATAGTTTTCTTCTCGCTCTTGAGCAATTTCAGGATTGGAAGAGTAATGTCCTTTTCTTTTACCAAAGTACTCATCTTTTACTTTGTATTTTTGTCCCGTTTGCAGCACATCATGACTAGAAGTGAGTGGCTTTTTCGCTTTGTACTTTTTCTCCTTATATTCGTCTGGGCTGAGCAGAGGTTTGCCTGTTATTGAGTCTAAGCTTGGAGGCTCGTACTCAGGTTCAGGAGGAAAATCTTTCTTATTGCCTTTAAATCTAGGTTCCAACCTGTCAATGAACTCGCGCCTATCAACTTCTCCTTTAGGAACTTTCTGGAATGTTCTACTTTCTGTATTATATTTGACCTTATGATTATCTGAGTCGTATTTACTATAGTCTTCAGTAACACTGCTTTCAGCAAAACCATCTCTTTCTAATGTATTTCTGTAATAACGAACTGTTTCATTCACATATCGTTCTGTTGCTTGCATACGCTTTTCTGCTTCATATATCGGATCTTCAGGTAAATACCTGGAAACAGGCTCTTCAACATTCCTTTCACGATCAAGTCTTCGAGCATTTAATCGTGATTCTAAAAGCTGGCGTCTGTGACTTAGTTCATTAAAGTCTAAATCCACCTTTGTTGTTTCAGGCTCATACGTTTTTCTCTTTGTGTCCATACCATCGCCTCTTCCTCGATATTGATTACTTAAATCCGGCGACTTATCTTTTGGAGAATATTCGTTGGCGTACGTTGGTTCAAATTCTTCAAAACTTGTTAGTTTGTATTCTCTGAACCTAGGTCTTATGGGTGAATCAGTAACATTGTACGTTGGTTCAACAAAGGTATTGAAATTGTCATTTTCCTTATTTTTATAATCGTAGTCATACATGCGTGTTTTGGTGAACTTATGCCTGTCTTCGTAACCCAAACCTTCGTCTTCATCAGAGATGTTTCCATACTTCTCTCTGGACGGCGAATAAGTTTTGTGAACCGTCTGTTTATTTAGTCTGTTGACATGAGAGTCGTGGTCTCTTACTACATGGGCGTAAACTACTCCCTTGTCCATTTTGTTTATAGGTGAAGGCACTCTGTCGGGACTAGTATTCCTTACGAATAAATTAGGATCGGGGCTAACACTTGGCTTGAGATAAGAAAATGGTTGATTCGTATTTGTCCCGTTTGGCGGAGAGATCAAATGAGATTTCGGCGGTGGTGCAGATTGGTCTTCTCTTAGTATTCTAACTAAATGATCGACAGTATGCCCCCGAGTCAAAGGCGGTTTATCGGGGGGCTGCTGACTGCTATGTATCATTTCTTTGTCACCATACACGTTCTCTTCAATTTTTCTTATGCTATCTTTTATTCTATCTTTGACTTCGACTGGATGTGATTCTTTATTTTTTGTTGAATCGATTTCATCCACAAGTAAAGTTTTTTTAACTTCAGTTTTTCGTTTAGGTGTGTCAGTTATTTGTGGCGATTTCTCTTTTTCTTTTTCTTGCGACTTACTTTTCTTAGCTCGGGTTGGTGCCTTTGGCTCTGGTTTATCAGGAGTTTTATACCTAGGAGGCTTTTCAACAGGATTAATCTTTTTACTTTCAGTTTTTGTATCCTCAGATTTGCTTTCTTTTAGCGCAGACTTTTGTTTCTGATAAACGTCAAGTGGTGACGTTTTCTTGAAGTAATCCTCTCTTGGTGAACTTTCTATGATGGGCGATAACTGAGTCTTCTTATTTCTCAATGACTTTAAAAACTCCTCAGTTTCGCTGCCAGATCTTTTGCGAATTGGTTTGTTTTGCGTAGTGTTAAGACTTGTATTAGACTTTAAATCGGATACGTCACTTTTACTTCTCTTAACAACTGAAACAGGTTTGGTATCAACAACAACTGGTGCATCAGGGCCTTTATTAGTTTGAGCTCTTCTGAATAGTGTAGACAGTGATGTTCGTTCTTTCCTCTTTTTAGTGCTTACATCACTAGTTGATCGTCCAAGAGGAGTTTTCTCTGGTGAGCCTTCGTCACTATGCCTTCTTCCTATTCTATTGTCTTTTTTTCTTCTGTGTGGTAGAGAGAAGAACTTCTCTGGCGGATGGTCAGAGGTACATGTGATGCCCTCGGCTTGGGCGCGCACTTTATTAGCTTCTTCAATTAATTCCTTTTCTGATAGATGAGTGAACGGTTCTTTCCTGATAGACTTAGGTTGGTCGGATGAGGTGGTCCGCGTCACCCGCGGCTTATCTGCAAAAATATTTTTATTTTGTTTAACAATTTGTCTGGATTTAAATCTTAAAGAATATTTTAGCAAGTTAGCTTTTATAGATAGTTTCATTTTTTCAGAGTAGATATAGGAATCTAAAAACTAGGCACTGGGTAGTATTTGTAAAAATGAAATATTATGAAATCCGTTAAGGGTACAGTATAATAATGTTATTTTAAAACCATGAATTATTTATGAAAATTCAATGATCCTGTTGACATAAACACAAAATCTATGAGTTATTATGAAAAGCTGTTTGTATTACAAGTACCAAGCAAAAACGAAACAATGAGTTAATACAACAAATATTATGATGTAGTTTAATGTTTGTACAAGATAAACTTTAACCCAATGTACACAAAGCCCACATTGCGATGGCAAAATTGACGATTTGGTTGTTTTAGTAAAGTCACACAAACCAGTTAAGTTAGACTATTAATTAAGCTGTCAGAGTTATTTTTGTATAAAGTAATAAAGAGATAATAGAAATACTCATAGGTACTAGTTTATAATAAAAGATAAACATTCATCTTATTTGTAAATCTGACATGAAGTCAAAGTAATTAATGAACCATTCGTCATAATGACTCTTCGGAGTGCTGATAAAAATGGAGACCTAGAACCTCGTTTGCTTAGCATTTTCCCAAATATTTTGGGGTAGGCCTCCAGTTTCCGCCTGACGCAGGTTCTCACCGGACACGGAAGTTTCGGGAGGTTTCTGCACATAATCGGGTGAAAGGAAACGCCCGGGTGTCACCATTGTGATGATCGTCCGGAAGACACGGCGGAGCACACAGTGGCGGTCTGCCCAGCGCGGGGCGGTGCACCGCACCGTGCCCTCGTAGAAGCGATCGGCGGCGGCAATCTCTCGCGTCCGGCCCTGGTTCAGTCCATGGTCCGGAGCGAGAGGCAATGAGAAGCAGTCACCTCCTTTTGCGAAGCAGTCATGCTAACAAAGGAGGTGGCCGGGAGTTTGAGGGAGAGAACCTCATACCAACCCAGCCGCCGCGGGGGACGCCCCGGGCATCGGGCGCAGCGAGACAACTCCCGGCGATTGATGCGAGCCTGTGGATGGTGAGCAATGGGTAGGCAGGCCTTTCTGCATACCGACTCCTTTGATTTTAACTAACCAGCTTTCAACTCGTTCCTACAGCTTTATTTAGTTATTGAACCCTTGTTTGAATTTCATAACAAATCCATCAAAAAGTGCCGCATTGTATGAAAGTTCACTGTCCTAAGTAAATAAACTTCATACATATTATAATGCAATAAGAATACAAAATGGTGGCGTCATAATGTAACGGGTAGTATCGCGAGCAAGGAACTTATTTTTCGACTCCTACGCAAGTTAGTAACCCCGCGTCCTGAGACTGAAGCAAAAACTAACAATAGCTAATGATTTAGAGATGATGCCTAATGCTCTATCATTTAAGGATATTGACACGGATATTTGAAGATTTGCTTAATGCGGCAGAAATCAATTTGATGACAAGAATGGTCAGCGAAATAATGTTAGGACCATTCAAGGAAAGCGAGTTGTCGTAGATCATTCCTAAACTAGAAAATTATTTATTTATTTACAGCATGGAGGACTTACAGCTTATAAGAAAAAGAGTTAACAAAAAGAAAAAAATACAAGACGCAACTCGATTTAAATTAAATATAGAAAAATATCACATGTCTCTTAAAAATACGACAAAGAATACTTAAATATTGCAGAGAAGTTTCTAGTTTGGGAAAAACAAAGCAGTTTTATAGATATTAGAACTTGGTTACTTGTGTCGTTTGCTAACTGTACTATACTTCAATTTCTTGGTTCAATCCGTGCTTTCAAAAAGGCAAAAGTGGTTCTCTCTTCCTTCCTTGAACTTGACTAAAAAGTTACAACCCTTTTAAAACCAATACCAGTATCATAAAAGGACCAAATGGAATCCAAAAGTTGTTTGCGCCAAAAGTCAGCGCTAAAAATAAGCGTGAGCGCAGAAACGTGACGTCACTGAATTTAATGCTTTGCGACGAATCCGAATAAGCAGTATGCAGATGTAAACGGCTTCGATTTTTTTTTTCAAGTTGTCTGGTGTTGTCTCAGAGGGCTTAGACGAAGAGACTAACACCAGCTATGGCAATAAATGTCAGCTAAGTTACTGAAAAAGTTTTAACTCAGGATACGAAAAATACCTACAAGACTTTTTTTATGTTACCCTAGGACTTTCCCCTGTATCGTGGGTGCGTTTACAAACATTTAAACTCACATAAGTAAGTAACGGGTCCTGAAAAAACTACTGGCAGGCCATACAGATATTTGTTCCGTGCGGGAATCTAATCGACACTTAGTAATTTATTAGGGAGCGCATGTCATCAGCAAAAGTCACATTAACTTTCCAAAAATCCTGCTCCAATACTAAAATCGTGTCCTTAATTTATCTGCGTCACATCTTTTAGTCTTTAGCCGAGTCACACTCTTTCGCTGTTTATCTCAGCCAACGATTTTTGTTCCCAAGCGTCTATGAGTTTTCTACACAAATATTTTAAATAAGAACGATTTGTATTTATGAATGGAAGGTTTAAACTCAAAAACTACTGGATCGATTTCAAAAATGTAAAAATAGCAAGCTACATTATTACTGAGTAACATAGGCTATAACATCACTACTACTACTAACCCACGGAATCGGGGCAGTAGCCAAAGACGCGGGTGAAACCACGCAGGACAGCTAGTCCTACTATCCTACTAATATTATAAATGCGAATGTTAGTGAGGATGGATGGATGTATGGATGTTTGTTACTCTTTCACGCCAAAACGTCATGATGAAATTTGGCACAGAGGTAGATTATAATCTAGAATAACACTTATGATATATTTTTTTTTGATCACGCGGGAGAAGCCGCGGGCGCCAGCTAGTTATCTATATATTCGCCGGTGGTCTAAGCAGTCATACGATACTTTTACTTCAAAGATGTTAATCGTATTGTAAATAATCCTCCATAAATTAAAGGCTTATAACGGTGTCCTACTAAAGATTGGGTGTCAAGTTTTACAGTAGATATTCATTGTGTATATCTTTGCATCAACGTTCTAGCTTTGTTCTACTATTTTAGCTTCCAGTTCGACCAGGGGATCTAAAATAGCTGCAGGATAATAATCTGAATTACGTTAAAATTCTTAAAATAATAATGCTGTGAATTGACACTTTGTGAGAATTTTAAACCCGAGGATGCTAAATGTATTCGTAGTCAATTAGTAGCTTTTAGAAGTCTTTTTATCTGCCGATATCAATGACCAATAGCTATAGTCGGACAGCCATCGTTCAGGGCAAGGAATGGCAATAATTTAGGTGTCATCTTATCATCATTATCCTGTTTGTCCTTATTTACCTACCTTTTTCCCATTCTATTGGGGTCAGCGCAACAAGTTTTCTTCTTCCATTCTCCCCTGTCAGACGTCACGGTATCGTTAACTTCTTTCTCCTTTATGTCATTCCTTACAAAATCCATCCATCTTCTTTTTGCCCTTCCTCTCTTTCTCCGTCTATGATACTACACTATTGATAGTTCGAAATAAATGAATATTTTACACCAAATCGCAAATCCTTAATAAACGCTCTTAACAAAATATTGACATAGACATATTAAAATTAGTATGATGTATCCTACTAATATCAGTAATGCCTCTGTATATGATAATGTATGGATGAATCTGTTTGTTGGTCTTTCACAGTTTTCTCTATTTTTTTTTTGTTTTTTTTTTATATACGGGGTGGCCAGTTGATAGGCGTCCAAAGAAAAAAAATAGATGCCTTATGCTAAGGGGTACCTGAATTACCCCCATGTATGTTCCGCGATTATTTGTAGTTTAGGAGCTAGAATTTTTTAAGTACTATTTTCAAAATTTTCACCTAACATTGGTTTTTATTTTTTATGTCTTTATTCCTATAATTTTTAGATATTCTTTTTTGTGGAATCTATTAGCGATAGCAATAGCTACCATGTAAAATCCGTTTGCCTAGGCGACACTTACCACAAAATTAGTCCAAAGTTCAAAATTACCATTAGAGTTCGACAATCAAAAATGTTCAGAGCTTAAAAAAAAATAAGTTAGGGGTGCCAGAGGTTTCTAAATGATCTTAAAAACTTCTATGGACCTTCAACAGACGAAATCGGTAAAAAAATTCTAGCTCCTAAACTACAAATAATCGCGGAACATACATGGGGGTAATTCGGTTACCCCTTAGCATAAGGCATCTAATTTTTTTCTTTGGACGCCTATCAACTGGCCACCCTGTATATATATATATATATATATATATTTTAATGTGTATCGCCTGAAGTAACACATAGGTTACTTTAAATTTCAATTCGATGTTTCCCTGGTATAAATTTCGATGTCCACGCGGTCAAATAAATGAACATATTGCGCCGCGACCTGCAAAGCCTTACCAAACGCTCCAACTAAATATTGACATATATAATCAGTATGCATTATAATATAAACACGCTCGGTGACCGTGACAATGGCGATCCGTTGTCTACACAAGTCGTCGGTATCAATAACTGTTTAAACCAGTCAGACGAGGATGTTAGTATAAAATATACGGATTTTATTCTATTTTGCACATTTACCGGTGATTCGAAGAATTTGTCCATTAAGATATTTTTAGGGAATTAAGATAATCCTCAATATCGTCTTGCTTTTTGACGAACGGTGCTGAAATATTATTATCACTAGCTTTCGCCCGCGGCTTCGCCCGCGTTAAATTTGGGGTAACACATTTCCCCTTGCGCCTTATTGATTTGTAATAGCAACGCTAAGTTTTCCCTTTTTTTCCCTCTTTCTCCCTCACATCCCACTTTTTTCAAAAAAAATATTGTCCTATGTCCGTCTCCTGGTTCCCAACTATCTTTGTACCAAAATTCATCAAAATCGGTTTAGCCGTTAAAGCGTGAAGAGGTAACAAACAAACAAACTAACTCACTTTCGCTTTTATAATATTAGTAAGGATCCTCCTAACCTACACTCAATTTATTAAATTCGACTCGCGCAGATTGAACATACATAAAGACTGACTTACGTACTCGTGCAGTGAGATTATCTGCTTAATTTTGAAACAGACATTTTAAAAGTATATTTGTGCTGGGTACGGGATAAGTGCGACGTAGACTAGCGCATGGAGGGTTCCGTACAAACTTGCGACATAAACTGCCATATCTTTTGACTGACTAGAATTGAGGGTTAATTTTTTTACAGCTTCAAGGAGTCAAAGCTATAGTTTCGAGTATAATGCTTCTCATTTAGGGTCCTGACAGACAGACAGACATCAACAAAGTGATCCAATAAGGGTTCTGATTATTCCTTATGTGGTACAGAACCCTAAAAATTATGTAAATGATGATTTAAAGGTTGACAGGGGGAATGATGAAAAAGTAAATGTGTTGTGTCGACCCCGAACTGACATGGAACAAAAGCAGAAAGATGACGATATTACCTTCAAACATATACTATCCTTACTAATATTATAAAAGCGAAAGTGAGTTTGTTTGTTTGTTTATTTGTTACCTCTTCACGTTTTAATGGCTAAACCGATTTTGATGAATTTTGGTACAGAGATAGTTGGGAAACAGGAGACGGACATAGGCTAATATTTTTTTGATAAAAAAGGGATGTGAGGAAGAAAGAGGGAAGAAACGGGAAAAGTTAGCGTTGCTATTACAAATGAATAAGGCGCTACCGAATTTTACGCGAGCGAAGCCGCGGGCAAAAGCTAGTTATAAATGAAATAGGTTGTATCTCAGAGTTCCAATTGCTATTTTACGAGAAAATTGCTATAGCATTTGCTGTGTTTATGACTTAATGCTTGTACATCGTTAAACACAGTTATTGATGCAAGTACTGCACTTGATAGAAGGTAATGTCCTTGTTTGTGTGACCACCTGTGCTAAGTATAAACATCTGGGCACACTAATACGTCACAAAGAACAAGTTTGCTCAGTGTGTAGTTTTCCATGTTTGATAACGGTCTAGAAAATAATCAAATAGGTGTGAACTGTGAAGGTGTAAAATATTTCACGTTTTAAATCCGCCCAAAATTTTAAGAGAAACAGATTAAAATTGAAGTTGAACGAAGTTTAGTTTACAGTGGGCAGAAAAAGATAAAAAAACCTCAAGTTGGTGAAATTAATATATGATTACGCAGCTTCGCCCGCGCGATATCAAAACAAAAAGTATCCTTTGTGTTATTCCAGACTATAATCTACTTCTGTGCCAAATTGCATCAAGATCCATTCAGCCGTTTTGACGAGAAAGAGTAACAAACAAACATCTGAAACATCCATCCTCGCAAACATTCGCATTTATAATATGTATTAGTAAGATTATACAAAACACACTCGAAACCTATGTCTCAGCAATGCGACGCTCATAACACTGCGCCATCACTAATCTATACTAATATTATAAAGCTGAAGAGTTTGTTTGTTTGTTTGTTTGAACGCGCTAATCTCAGGGACTACTGGTTGGAATTGGAAAATTCTTTTAATGTTGGATAGTCCATTTCTTGAGGAAGGCTATAGGCTATATAGCATCACGCTACGACCAACAGGTGCTGAGCAGCGTGGGTGAAACCACGTGGAACAGCTAGTCTATACTATACTAATATTATAAAGCTGAAGAGTTTGTTTGTTTGTTTGAACGCGCTAATCTCAGGGACTACTGGTTGGAATTGGAATTTTTTTTAGTGTGGGATATTCCATTTCTTGAGGAAGGCTTTAGGCTATATAACATCACGCTGCGGCCAACAGGTGCTGAGCAGCGCGAGGAACAGCTAGTGTCTGTTATAAGCTGATATTGCTAGAGAAAGAATTAGGTGACCAAAACAACGATGAACACATCAAAGTTAATTTACTTAGTCACCCTCTGATCCAGCATGATTTAAGTAGTCACCAAAACAAATATCCGTGTGATGACGACAAACAAACCTTGGCAGAGGATAATCCAGTTCTTACGTAGGCTTGTGAAACGCGCACTTTGAATGTTAAGTACTTGAAACATATTATTTGTTTAAATAGATATTTAGCTTCTTCATCATCTGCCTAGCCTTTTCCCAAATATGTTGGGGTCGGCTTCCAGTCTAACCGGATGCAGCTGAATACCAGCAAAACACAATATCGTGAAACGAATACTTTGCGTTTACAAAAACTTTTATGCCTGTACTGAAATGTTTTTAGCATTGGGTGTTGTCCGGACAGTGGCACCAGAGGGACTAGTGGCAATAGCTTTCAACAAGATGGATGCTTGTTGTTATTTTAAGTCAATTAAATACATTTTGGACTTTAGATTTTATAATCGCTTTTAACACGGCCCATAGCCTAGTAGATCCTTATTCTTACTAATATTATAAAAGCGAAAGTGAGTGTTTGTTTGTTTGTTACCTCTTCATGCAGAGATAGTTGGGAACCAAGAGACGGACATAGGGTAATTTTTTTTTAAAAGTGGGATGTGAGGGAGAAAGAGGGTAGAAAAAGGAAAACTTAGCGTTGCTATTACAAATCAATAAGGCGCAAGGGGAACTGTGTTACCCCAAATTTAACGCGAGCGAAGCCGCGGGCAAAAACTAATATTATAATAAAAAAAAACTTACTTAATCCTGAACATGTCTGAAAGTAAACATACCAAAGTGGGCCTTGGGTCGATATTGTCTCGCTAGACAAGATGGCCACTTGAAGAATGCTATGGGGCATTATATGATACAACTTTGTTTAAAACAAGAAGGAAAGGAATAAAAAATCAAAAATCACTGCCCTTGAATTTTCATTTTCATGTCACAAGGTCATCGTTTCCTTTAAGTTTCCTTATTTTTTAAACACATAGTACCTAAAGCAGAGGTGCTAAACTGACGTGTCCGTGTTTAGGAGATTGATACACAAAGGCAGACAGTCATTAGTGGGCAGTGAACCTTGGAGGCTTCCGTTTTAATGTGGGCGAGTTTGAACACAAAAAAGATGTTCGCGATTTGAAGCTAGATTCAGTTTAGCAAAAGTGTCTGCATGAGAGATAACATCGTTTTTATGGAAGTAATAAAAACTTTCTTGAGCTATTTATAGAAATTTAGCACAGGGAAAATAATGATCGTACTCCGGATGATAGGTTGTTTTACAAACATACTACAATCGAACAAATTAAGGGATTCACCAGGGTCCTTTATCTCAGACATGATGTATATATGCACAATCATCTTAACCTTAGTGCCAGTAACCAAAAAAACTGTTTTCGACATAAATAGGTATGGTCACCACAAAAACTGTATCTCACCTTGTACAATTTTTGCAAGAAACGATAAGTAAATAACCTATATCCTACGGAAACAATTTGTCAAACCAATGCCAGACACGCAACAAGCAACGTTTAAAATCAAGTGCAAAACATACATGAATACAATATACATTGTCCGTTTAAGATAGATTGCTCCGAACCAGTTGTTTAAGGTCAGTTTGAAGTATTTACTATGTGGGATGACAGACAGTACAGTTCAAATTATGTATATGCAGATATCCGCGTAGTTTACAAAGTATTTAAACCCCTTTGCAATTTTGAAGTAACGGTATGTGGACACCCAGCTCCATTAAACATAATCTTAGAGTGAAGATTGCGATGACAGTTACAATAAGTAGATAGAATCTAGTAGATTAAATAACTTCGTAGACCGATCAAAAGTCGCAGCTTGTTGGCAAGTTTATTAATAAGAAAACAATACGTCCTATTCTTCAATGATCTCGACATTTTCTGAGGTAAAATAAAGAATTACGATAACAGTGCACAGTCTGATGGCAATGGCATTTGCAAATCAAAATCCTTGATGAGCCCACATGGGCCAACCAACAAATATTTAGCCAGATTGACCTAAATTTTTGAGAAAATGACATTAAGAAGGTGGAGATGGAAGGTGAAAATAAAATATTAAAAAACAGTTAAGGTAGAGAAGTAATTGTAAGGCGAATATAAACGAGATTATCTAAGAAATGTATTGATTTGTCTGAAATTGATAACATTTATTAAATGCAATAATGTGTAATTTGTGTTGTAATTTCTGACAGCCACTTTTTTCTTTAAATAAAAACGAAACAAAAATATTATTCTCTTCACAAACAACAAGCTGTAAGTCTTACAAATATTTGTTCCGTGTGGGGATCGCACCCGCAACTCGTAGAGCAGCAGTCGATCGCTCAGCCACTGCGCTAACCGTGCCTTAGATATTGGCACAAACCGACAACAAACCTGTTATTATTACAGGCTGTTTAAAAGAGTTAATAGCATAAAATAATTACACTTAAATATTTACGGTTACAGCGTATGCTGCAGATATAAACGACCGCACTGATTGGAAAGGCTGTATAAATAACACGTATATAAAACCAGCTAAATTATTGAAACGGAGAGTAAAATAAGGAAGTAATTACTGTTAATTAATCTACTGAAAACTTAATGGTTAAAGGAATCGAAAATTTAATACTACGACCTTGAAAACATACAGGTCTGATAAAACTTCACACTCAGTACTAACGAACTGTAACTGCAAAGAAGACATCGCTTAAACCCACATAAAGCCATTAGACTTATGGTAAAGATTGAAACAAGCACAACAGTGACAGGTTGCCACTCAATAACCCACGCGCTCCTCAAATTCCAATATAAAATTACTTAACTTCAAAACAGTGATAAACAAGTCATTTGTCAATCTAGCCACATCTATTACGTATGTTAAATGAAATCATTCGCAATAAACTAATAAAATAATTAATTATAACAAAATTCGCAATCTCACTATTAACATTCATTGAAAATGTTTCTGTCGGTAGCTTTCGCAACGGTTGACCACAAAAGGCTCCTTCGTTTAGGTCAATGCCGACTCAGAAACTGTCTTTATATGTCTTATATCGTCATCGCATGCCGTTTTCGGAGCGTCTGAGTAGCGCCAGATTGCAGAGGACCCGCCCCCTACGCAAGACACAAATGGGTGCCTCAGGGTACGACTGTGGGCTCACTTATATCGATTCGATTTTCGAGGTAATGAGTCTATTTTATAGTTCAAGATCTAAATATTATTGTGGTTATTTTGTTTTCTTTAACTCCGTTGAATATTATATTGCTGCTGTGACACCATATAATCTTTTTCTCTTCCGATCGATCGACTGTAATAAATTTCTGGGCCCATAGCCCAACAATACTTTTTCTGAGACCTTCACTTATAAATTGTTACGACTAACCTGAGATTATTGCATACAATTTTTCCTTACGCTCTGAAGATGACAGCGTCCTAATGTCAGAGTTATTAAAAAACAAGTATTCCAATCGTAACGTATTAGCTCCAGAAACAACTTAATTCCGGACACACACAAAAAGTGTAATTTTAAATACATTACATAAGATTTATTGCTAGTCACAATAAATTAGAAGAATCCAATCCAATTATTTTATAACGATTCTAGTTATGATTACTGACGCCCAATGATTTACGATTTGTTGTGTCAGAATTACGCGTTGTCTTTGATGAAGATGATTTGAAGCGTTTGCTTGAAAGAGAGGGATTAAATTGGTTTATAAAGAAATGATTGCTAAACGCGACTTTGATTAGTACCGTGTAACCGAAATACTGACAAAGGGCACATAAATACACGCAGTTGTGATGTAATAATTTATTAAATATAGGGATAAAAAACTAAAATCACCTTTATTTCGTAATAGCTCAACCATTTCATCTGCGGTCTTTCGGTCACATGTGACATATTGATTAATTTACTATCGCAATGATAAAGATTTTTTTTTATAACGTTGCCCTTCACTACGAATTTCTCCTGTGTAGTATGTGTGTTTACAAACATTTAAACTCACATACACAAACAGCCAGACCCGAAACAACTATCTGCTAGACATACAAATATTTTTTGTGTCACTGCCACTGCGCCAGTCGAAAAAAGATGATGAAGATAGTAAGTAAATAATAAAAGCCGCTAATAAGCTTGTTTCAATCATGATAAAGACATTCAACAAGATTGATAAAACCTTATTAGCGTTGTTGAAATATGAAAAGCTTTACCGTCATACACGGGAGCGATTGTATTTTATCTAATTCCTCTGGACTGAAAAGAGCATTTTGATCATAAATGGAACTATGTAATTTTATTTAAATCAAAGCATTCCAATTGTTTTAGACCAAACATAATCACAGCAGTTGCGTAACATGTAGGTCTGCCGCTATATCAACAAGTTATTACAAACCAATAAAATAATTTGGCACTCCAGCTACATTTCGTAAACCTTTATCTCTTCATACAAGATCTACGAGCATGTAAGAATGTGGTAATGCTATATTGAATAACAACCGGTCGGGTAGCCCGCGGGCAGAGCGGGCGCTTTTACTATTGTAAGGAAGTGTGGGGAAGAAATTGTGATTGTGTTGTGTTTTTAGTTGCTCAATGGATTGGTATTAATTGTTGGGTAATTTGTGATTGGCTAGGCGTGTCCGAGTAATCTAAGAGAAAACAAAAATACCTTACAATTTCACACAAGGCAATGAATTTGTGGTTTTAGGGTTCCTTACCTCAAGTGGAAAAAAACGAAACCCTTATGGGATCACTTTGTTGTCCGTCTATCTGTCTAATAAGACCCTTTATCTCGAGAACGGATAGATGTATCAAGTTGAAATTAAAACCTGTAAACTCAAGTTTGTGGTCCCTTAGAGCTGTAAAGCTCGAATCGCACTCACACTTGGCCGGTTTTTTTTTTCACAAACGAGTTACATTGACTAATAACTGAATTGTTTATGCAAGTGTGTGTGCGTTCAATTAACATTATTTCCCACCCAAAGACCCAAATCAAAAGAAGTTAAACTAACAAACTAACCGCTCTGATGTCCAACTGTATTTCGTTTTATTCTTATTTTATCAGTTACATAAATTATTTAAGTTTGAACAGAATCCGTTCTATGCAATAATTACGACTGAATTATTCCAATAATGAAATAATAAAGAGGTTAAAGGTATCGTGAAAGCCGAAAAAGATAAGCAAATCAAGTATATTGACTTGGCTCGCGAGGTTGTCGACATGTGGGATGTGGACTCGGCGATCATTGTGCCGATAGTCGTATCTGCCAATGGCTTAATTGCCAAGAGCCTCGACCAATACCTGAGGAGGCTCTCGTTAGGCAGCTGGATCAAGGGCTTGATACAGAAAGCGGTACTCCTGGACACGGCTCGTATTGTTAGGAGGTTCCTTTCACTGGAGCCCTGACTGCCGGCAGCTTGGACCCTGTTCCCGATGCCAGTGGGCTACTATTTTTATATTTTTAAATGTTTTAATTTTTTTTTCAGAAATATTTAAAAATGTAAATATATGTCAGTTAAGCAATAAATGTACGAAAAAAAGAGGTTAAAAATAAGCCAATCACAAATAACTACCAAACTGATATCTTGATGATTCCTATGGATGAATGTCATAAACATCTTGACGTGTCTGGGAAATTCGTTGACGCAAATATGAATGTCCTTGTATATAAGTGGTTTGTAAGGTAAGGACACTGTAAGGATAATACAGTCGGAACAGTGTTGCAAATATTTGATGTTCTGCCACTAAAACAGTTATGTTTTCCTGATGTATTTGCATATATTTTGGAACTAAATTTTAGTTATGGAATTGGTTCATGGTCTTATTCTAAGCGTATCGATAGAAAAAAAAAAGTAAATAACATAACAGGTCATTAGGGTATGCCTAGTTCATGTTATAATCGTTACGGACAATCCTAGGAGCTGACACAAACCAAGTTTTGCTCGGGTTAACATAACATTATCTGGGTATATCTCGTTGAAATACATTTAAGATGTTATATCAAAGCATCCATACTCTTTAAATGGATGCAAAACACGAATAGGACATACTCTGAATTCCTTCACAAAGAGCTATTATACAAACAAATGATTAAATCTAAAGCCACGCCATACCTGCATGAATTAACTCTTCAACTCATTTGTGCAAAAAACATAGCCAGTCATAAAAAATAAATAAAAAAGCTAGTTTGTAAAGATGACTATCTGTCAATCCTTACTGATTAACTATTCTATTACAATCACGATAGTGTATAAAACAATGATGCTTATGCCATAGTTTTTGTTGTACATAATGAGGATAAACATGACAAGTTTATTGATGAAGATGTAACAACGATTGTTGAAAAAAATGTCCGTGCGAGTGTGTATCTTGATTTGTCTGATGGGTTTTAATAGGATTCAAAGCAAATAAAGTTTTAAATTAGAAATACCAAAGATGTATAAGATTGGTCTGTATTAGGACGAATAACGGTGTACTTTTGAAAGTTTACTTACTAGTTTTGGACATAATTGTAAATACTGGATTAATTCAACTTACAGAACTTGGAACTTATAGATATTTTTCTATGAGTAGGATCTGAGTTTAAGCCGTTGGACCTAGTAGCTCATCCTAGCGATTTCCCAACAATGTCGGGGTCATCTTTTGATCTGACCTGATGCAGCTGCATATAATACGTATTTTGCACGAATTGACTGCCACCCGACCTCTGTTACTCAACTATGTTACATTGATGTACAAAGGTTAGATAAGTGGTCGAATTTTTGAGCTTCACACTACACGTATAAATTACTTTCCATAGGTATTTTTCCTCATCCAGGCTACCTGCGATGACAACAATGTCGTCTGCCTATATCGCCGTGGAACGTAACATCTTAGTTCCTAGACCTACGCCACGCAGTCAAAAGTTTACTTTTACTTCACATTGCGAATGAAGCTGACACAAAAGCGTGGAGATATTGGCGCAGGCCAAGGGCGTATACCCAGCAGTATGTGGGTAATACTAGTATGTCTAAGAATATGAAATTTTATAAAAATATAACCTGTAAATACGAGATTATGACTTAACAACGAGCCTCTAAAACACTCAAATGATCCGACAGAAAATATGTATAAATGGGAAATCTCTCAAGAAAGGTATTTTGTAACATCCTTGTGTCACTGATCATTATTCTGAGCAGCATTCCTGCCGAATGAGTAGCATTGACGCGAGGACAGATGTCTCGATAGCAAACGAGCCTAGACGCCTAGACCGCTGTAGTTTCACTAACATGGAAATTTTATGGACTAAAATAACAGTATTTTTCGATATCCAGCATTCAAGAAATCAACAAGCGGTTGGGTCTATGTTTCTTCTAACAATAACATCTTGTAGCAGTTTGGGGTACAGTCTAGACTAGAATCTACAGCGGAATCATTATTTTTTGATCCCGTAAACTTTTTGATTAATGCCAGTTCCAGAATTCCAGTTTCGTTCGTTGCTTTGTTTTGCTAACTCGGCTTTGGGTGTTTTAATTGGCTATCTTTAAAGAATATATTTGACGGGCCTGTTGGTCTAGTGGTTAGTGGCCCTGACTGCTGAGCCGGAGGTCGTGGGTTCGATTCCCACCCAGGACAAACTTTGTGTGATGAGCATGATTGTTTGTTCTGTGTCCGGGTGTGATTTATCTATAATATGTATGTATCTATAAATTATATAAGTATGTATATCAGTTGTCTGGTTACCATAACACAAGCTCTGCTTAGCTTGGGATCAGATAGCCGTGTGTGAGTTGTCCCAAGATATATATTTTATATTTTATTTAAATCTTTACCGTGATCATAGGATACCTATACCGTGATCATACGGTTCAATCATAACAGAACATTTTATAGCGAAATAATCATCCCACCAAGGTTAGACAACATTGTTAATATATTCATTTACTCTAAGTTGTCCACCACTCCGACCCGCTGCGGTCAAGGTCGATGGTGTCTACCTAAAAACCAGCTTTTGAATACCTCAAAGTCTTAAACTATATGAAAACCACACTAAAGTTGAATTGCTCGTTTCGAAGAAACAATGTCACTAACACTAAGAAGTAACAAATATATTATAATATAAACAGTAACAAAAAAAAAACATGCTGACAATTTGGACATACAGTTTTTTTTTTTTATATGGGGATCCACAAATTTCTTTTTTATTAAGGCAATGTGGTATGCTCAATTATTTCGTCAAGTGCAAGTTTTTTATTAAATTAAGAAGAAGAGTGACCAGGTTCCATTACTTCCACCAGACCCAATAATATTTACGGGAACTTTCCTGATCTTAATATTTCACAATACTATAGCAATTGTTTCTAACACTCTTTAATCAGTGTCTAGACTAATTTCAAAATTAAAAGAAGTTTTCAATTAGTCTGTTTCTATGTTTTCCTTTTGCGTCCAAGGGCAACCGAAAGACAAAGTTTCAAAATTGTAAGTACAAACCTTTTAAACCTTAATTATACGCTAGATAGATAAAACAGAACCTTACGTAACATAAAGCAGCGATATATTGCTTTATTTTGTCCCGCATCTAATGGAAATTCCAGTTACACAAAAACATAAAAATCATTCTTACAAATAGTTACAACAATATCGCATAACGTTTATTCTATTTTGCTCATTCTTTTAACACTTTTGTCTCAATTTCGCGAATAAATTGTTTGCTATAAAAATATTTGTTTTATGAAACTAGTGATGACTGTGACGGGTCGTTGATATCGACCAATTACGATTCGCCACGTTCAATTATTACCAGTCAATTATGATCAAATTATGTTTCTATTTTTATTTTTTGTTTGAAACGGCCTCCTTTCCTATTGTCTTTTCGACTATTATCTTAAATAATATTCTGCCTAGTGTTTTTATTGATAACATACTAACATGTTTTATGTTTTTGCTAAAGATGCAAATATGCATAGGTATACAGTGTTTGGTAACGGTCCCACAGCTGGGACTCTTTCTCTTTGTGAGAAGATGTAGACCGTGGCGATGGGCTTATAGGATGTCACACAGGCTCCAAATATAGATTCGGGAACATGCGTTTTACCTCACCGTTTAACTAAATTGAGTTTGATTCATTGGATGTCATATATGGGTTCTCCCATAAATCATCGCCTATCAAACGCTATATGTTTGAAAAGTTGTTGAAAGATACGTCGTACGCTAACGTAAGTAGTAGTCATACTTAACTAAACATTCTGAGTTTTAACGACATGAGCTGTCCTGTTTATAATGCCGACACGAAGGAAGTATGCATAAACAAATGTGTGTTGTATTACCAAATAAAAACATCATCATACATATTCCACAACATTGTAAATAAACATAACGTATGTAACAAAAACTGTAGAAACCCAACCACAAAGAGACATCAAGGAGAATCGACAATATAAAACTAATAGACAGACAGGATTTTAAATTAAAAATAACAAGCTTCGACGGAAGATATACAAAATACAAAAAAGAGGAAACGTTTGTTAAAATTAGTCTTATTAATTGAACGCATTAGTTTCAAGGTGAATCGGTTATTATTTGTTATTTACATCTTTTGTCAGATTTCCGATACACAGATGAAAAATTAGTATGTTAAACGATAGTCCCTCTCTAGAAATAAGAGATGTAATCGAGTCAGTTAGGTATCGATATTCGTTGACTCACCGAATCTTTTGACGTGTACGTCCCTATTAAATGATACAGTTCTCGGCTTAGTTTCTTTCGTTTCCTTCGTTTCGGTATCGACTCTCGTATCTTTGGCTACCTTATCGCCATCTTCGGCATTTTCCGACTTGACAATTTCATCAGTCATTGGGTAGATGAGGTACCCGGGACTTGGTACCTCGGTTACTGTTAGGTTTACCGTCAACTCGGCAGTTTGCGTTTCGGTATCATCGGTTTTGCTTTTATCTGTAAAAAGTTTCGCCGACTTAGACCCGGTCAATGATATGATGATAGTTTGAGGTTTTCCCATTTTTACTTTATCACAGTATAATGTGGATTTGGTTGAAGAACAAGTTGTAAATGGTGATGGAAACCAAAATTTAAATATATAGTTAGATGATTCAATAAATCACTATTGAAAATTAAAAATACAGCAATGAAATGTTGGTATAGTAAATGATGTCGTTTATTTAGAAACTATTTTGAAAACTTAAGCCTATAGAGTTTTACTAGTTTGTCTAACTTTTGCTATTAGGGACATCTTTCTAACTGCAGTAGCATTTATACGTAAAATAGAATGCGTGTGAATTCATACCTTATCGTGTTATTGTACATCGGACCAGCTGTGTTGTTTACATCACCAACAACCGTGGCTTTGCCCGCATTTTGCACCAAGCTTCCTGTGACAATAGAAAAATACAATTAGAGAATGTCAAAACATGGTAATGCTCTTCTAAGCAGTGGTGGACCAGTGGAAACAACCGACTAACGATTTGTGAGTCGTAAGTTAGAACTCAGGGTAGATCAGAAGTTTGTGTAAATGATTGCATCATTTATGCTCCACTTCATGAGCAAGCAAGCATAAATTTCGAAACCATGTGAGATCCACAGATCCGCAATGAGCTTGCTTGGTATATACTAACTAGAGGTCTGCAACGCAGCAGCATTCATCATCATTTTCAAGCTCCTTTTTATGGAAAAGCATCAAATAACTTCAGTGGAGTGGCAGACTTGTACTGACTAAAACCCACCTTCCTTCTATTGCCCTTTGTGTTCCGGGGCCGCGGTATCTCCTTGAACCAAGGATTTTCTCCCAATTTATTTGGAGTCATCGCAGCCTTTTACCATACTACTATATTACCCGTCATCTCATCAATCGCCTCCTTTCTTGACATTTTATGTTTCACACATCCATCGATTCTTTAGCCTTTCTATACTCTTGAACCCATCCAGTTTCAATACTCAAAACTCTCCTCACGAAAATTTCCTTATAGCAGTTGGAACGTGAGAAGTGATAATGCTGATAATACTTATGCCAATTACATATTAGATGCTGTTCTACTACCAGAATTGATAGACAGAAGGTTATTATTAGCAAATACAACCTCGCCGTACACACTGTTAGTTCAAAGTTCAGATGATAATCTATATCATAATATATGAACGTCGCGTTCATCAGGTTACCATCAAGGCATGAGTCGTTGTGAAATCTAATGATTTTTTTACGATCCATCTATCAATATTTGATCTAGCATTTACTTGTCAGGTGATTATTTCAATATGTCGGCAAATATTTTGGTGAAGGGCCTTAGTTTAGTCTATGCTAAAATGGAGATTAGTGTTATACATAAATACATCTCAGCACCGTACTGACGAATCATTGTGAAAGTTGATATATTGATAATGCACAATTTTATTTAAATAAATAAAGTAGGTATGCAGCGGGTGAAACCGCTGCCGCTGGTGAGCCCAGCGGTTACACCCGCTGCATACCTACTTTAGTAGTAGCTAGTAATATATAAATATACACCACCAGACAGTAACTCCACATGTCGACAAAATCACTTTGTGCCTTCTAGCTTTTTGCCCGAATACCTTAGTATTCCTTGGAGCAAGAATATGGTAATGTATTTGGTGTGTCGATATGTCCCACATTGACTACTGGACCGATTACGAAAGCAAATGATCACTTGCCGGTAACATTACTTGGTTCACGGAGGTTCAAGTCAAAGACTAGAAGCGGTTATCCTCTTTAATGTTATAAAAATAATTAATACTTTTTGTTGTTTTATAAATATCATGAATATGTAGTAAGTAGAATAAATAAAAGTAAAAAATAGAAGAAAACTTAGAAAAGAATTAGAAATAAAGTGTAAAAGAAAACCCGAAAGATTTAACACAAAGGAAATTGAATCTTTTTGCAGTCTTTTCGCTATTGACTTCTCTTTTCTCAGTAAAAGATGAAAATTAATTTTATAAGAATTAATTTGATTTTGTACACAGAATCCAACTACTGTTAGGAACATGATTACAAAAACTATTCATTTTGCAACAAGTGCCACATAATCATTTTCCTGCCCTTGTTCCATTCTATTTGGGGTCGGCGCAACACGTTTTATTCTTCCATTCTCAACTATCAAACGTCACGGCATTATTTACTCCTTTCACCTTTATATCATTCCTTACACAATCCATCCAATTCAACACGTGCAATATATAAATAAACATTAAATAGCAAAAAACTTCAAACTAAGTCACATCCTTGTACGACCAAGTCAGCTAGTCGTAAAAGCCTATTACGGAACCAGAGATTCATTCATATATTTTGGGGAAAAGCTTTGAAAATCGCCACTACTCTTCTCATACACCACTCAAAACAGAATAGACACAGCGAGCGGAGTCATTATGATCCATCGAAAGTGTAATGACCTCATTACGTTTTTATTTGTGTGATTTCGTACTAAAACTTTAATTAAGCATTATTATAGCTTCCATTATATCATTTAAATCGCATGAAAATGCTTTTTGTGGCGAATAAACGTTAGAGTGTGTTTGGTTTGGCCATGGTTTGAATATTAGCAATACTTTATGTAATGAAGCGTGTTAGTAATAAATATATCGTTATGCATGTATATGTTAATGGTATAAAGGTAATATTGATATGCAAATGTTAAATATATCCCAGTAAAAAAAGCATGTACCTTCGGAAAAGTGTATATTGAAAATGTACTAGCGAGCCACCCTGGCTTCTTTAGATACTAATATCATATGCATAAACCTTCCTCTTGAATCACTCTATCTTTAAAAAAAACCGCATCGCATGGATTTAAGCTTAGGCATACATATGGACAGACAGACAGTAGGAGGTGACTTTGTTTTGACTCCCGTGGCTTCGCTCGCGTTAAATTCGGTATAAAAACATCAAGCAGACCTGCAGTTTTTGTTCTTGCACCTAATTGATTTGTAATAGCAACGCTAAGTTTTCCCTTTTCTTCCCTCTTCCTCCCTCATATCCCACTTAAAAAAAATAGTCTCCTGGTTCCCAACTATCTCTGTACCAAAATTCAAAAAGAGGCAACAAACAAACTCACTTTCGTGATTTTTATTCAAGGGTTTTCAATCTGATATCAAAGTATGAATATACGGTTGCAAAAAACCATTATGATGACCCAAATAAAAATGAATAATTGAGTCTAAAAGATTATTTTACAAAATCAAAGAGGTCACTGCTAATGTGTTGCATTGCAAATATTTCGATAACACTTTACGTAATTTTTGGGTTGGTCTGCAAACAATGATACTCAGCACATTATTGTACGATAACCTTTTACTTGGTCCACTGAATAAGCAGTTATGTGAAACGTCTTGTTTTGTCACTAAGTAAATAATGTGTCTGAAATGTCACAAAAGTGTTAATATTACTGAGTTTATGATTTACCGTCTTGGCGAAATCAATCAGGAGTGCAAGTGATTATATACGTAGATTCTTTCTCTTGATTTGTTCATGAATTTGCAATCGAGTATGAATTTAATTATATAGGTAGTTAAGTTTTACACAGGATAAATTCAACTCTAAATTCCCTTCTAGAAAAGAAACATGTCATCCAAAAAACCCAACATTCATTCATTGGAAATAAACGATAGTATTTAAAGTGCATACACTCTCACCGACAGGTACCAGGATAATATAAATAACAAGGAAGATTTGCGACAGAACTGCAAAGGTCGGTTGCACCTTGAGTCCCACGTGAATTAAGCAATAGATTATTTAACGCCTACATTTAAAATTCTCCGTTCAATGGTGTTTCTTAAAATAGTGGCCTTACTGTGTGGATTGCACCAAACAGTAAATTTGTTATTAGCTTAATGTTAACGCCTGATTAGTACCCGAGAGGTCAAGTAACTTTAATACATATTAAGCTGCCGATTTAAATCTCAGCCTTCGAGACTTCTACTTTGGTATTCCTTGTTTTTTATTAAAACTGTAATCTTCTTTACCTCTTAAGAAAAGAACATTTTATTCTACTATTATAGATCTTTATTACTTACTGAACGCACAAACTCTAAAAATATACTCTTATTATCGTGGCGCCAGTTTGGGTTTGTAAAGAAAAACCCCTAAATAAAAATTTTGTGTACTTCCCATAGACAAAAATATATTTCCAAGAATAGTCACACAGCTAGTGCGTTTCAAAAATATGAGTATAGTATTACTGTGCATCAGTGGTAATGCCTGAGGCGAACTCGTTTCTCATTGATAAGCTCGGAACGGATGGAACGTTTTTTGTGAAACTTTATTAAAGTAATCCAAAACATCTATTGTACTGTCGCTGACGGAATTGTAGAACTACAATGTAACCATAAAGGTTTTATTGCCATGCACGAATAATAGAATCAAGTTACTTTTTATACAGTAAATAATAACGTAAAATAGTAACGATGATGTGGCCCGGGTGGAGCACACTTGTCCAGAAGACCGGTGCATTCAACTTTTAAAGAGATCCAGATTATAATTATGATCATGGAACTGAAAAGCCGGTAGTACATTTCATAGACTGGCGATTCGTACATTAAATGTGGAACTATAGCGCGGCTTGAGCTATTTTATAAAATGTAAATACCAAGGCGACAGTCACTTCAAGAGTTTACATTATTCCTAACTAGTGACACTACTTTTAAATGCCTAACTAGTCCGTTGAAATGTTAAATTTTTTAGGCCCAGCCTTGCATTTTATAGAGGACTTAAAAATGGAATGGAAAGAGGTTTTGATGTGTAGGGGTCATGATGGGGGTCAGTGTAAAGCTAAAACCAAGTTTGTGGGGTCGCCACCCTTGTCCCACGGCCGCCATTTTGAAAACTACACATCAAAAAAATAAAATTCCGTCCTCTAAAAAATGCAACCCCAAATGTAACTTTTCAATGGACTAAACATACTTTGTGAAGTCGGCCCACTCTAAGTTGATCGGCTAATGTTTTTATTAAGGCGCTAGTTTGTAGAACGAAAGATGAAAAGCCGAATATAATATTCCTTCAACCACTTTCCGAAGCAACTGTACAAAAAATACCTGTTTATAGATAAGACTGGCGAATATATTATTCGTGGATGACATTTTAATTTAATCGATCGTGCGCGAGCTTTAAACTCATAGGAGTATGTTCTGATATTCTGATATGATGGAATCAATAACGATTTATTACTAGAGTCGGTAATTATATGTATTATAAGTGTTAAGTGCATGCAGTGAATGGAAGATGGGGTTTAAGTTAGAGTTGTGTAATGACATGGAATATTGGTCGATTTAATTACGTAATTGACTGGAATTATGGCCGCAATCGCGACTGTTGTCATTAATATATTACCTACCCATTTTTTTAAGTTAATTAAATTCACATAATTTCGTTTGTTTTTATGTTAATGTTATAGTGTTATTTTATTTGTAAACTTTTTGTTGTCACTATGGTGAATGCTGCGTATACATATAAAAGGTATATATACCAGCACTTTTGTATTATTGTATAGTTCCTTGTAAGTTTTACTATGTACTGGTGTATCAAATAAAAATAAATATTGAAGTCCTAGATTCTCAGAGGGGCCTGCCAGGGCCTCCGCCTGCCGGGGTTGCGGGTTGTTCGAAAGAGATACAGCGGCCCCGGAACGTAACTGGCAATGGAAGGAACATGGGTGGGTTTTAGTCAGTACAAATCTGACACTTCTCCCCACTCCGCCCAGAGCGGGGGAAGTTATTTGGTTATTTCCCATCTCAAAAAAAAGGCCTAGATTCTATTCCCGGGTCGGGCAAATAATTATTCAGTTTATCCATCAGAAAATTCTCAGTTGCGGCGACGAAATCTAGTTTTGTGGTAGGTTAATGGCAATAGGATCGAGGTATTCCTCTTAGCGCTCCCGTTTTGAAGCGCTCCCATCTAAGCGCTCCCGTTTTGTTCCTCTAAGCGCTCCCAAAAGGAGCGCTTCGAGGAACGATTAAAAATATTAAAATTTATTTCCTCAAAGCGCTCCCATGATTAACTTTCGGATAGAGATGGGACTATACTAACTGAAATTATCGATAATAACTAGGTAATAAGTAGAACACATTGTTATACTATAATATACAACTAGCGGCCCGTCCCGGCTTCGCACGGGTTTGGTATTTTTTTTTTGTTTTATTGTAAATCCTTTAGTCCACCAAATCGATGAATATAATCTGCCGACATATTTACCTATTCATATTTTTTTATTGTTTAGCTTATGATTTCTCTCCATTATGTTTACCATTACTACCACCCTCCCCGCACACCTGGCAATGAGGTGTCTATCGTTTACGCTCATCTTACGGGACTTCCTCAATCTCTTCCCCTCATCCTATTAGGGCCGGTGTCCCTCAGGGTTCCGTCTTATCCCCCCTCGTCTTCACGCTGTTCACTAGCGACATTCCCAAGAGCAAAAAAGCTCAGTTAGCTCTGTTCGCGGATGACTCGGCCATTTACTATACTGGCCGCTGTACAAACGCTATCGCTCGTACCCTTCAGACCCCAGCCGACATCCTAGGCGCTTGGTTCAGGCAATGGAGAATCGAGATGAATCCCGGTAAAAGTCAGGTGGCTATCTACTTCAAACCGCGCTTTAATCCACTGATCCCCAGTTTGATCACTATGTACGGCAAGCCTATCCCCTGGGAGAAGCAAGCCAAATACTTAGGTGTCATTCTCGACAGCCACTTGTCCTTCGCGGCACATATTGCTATGGGTTTAGGTTTCACTTTTTATTTCAGGCAGAAAGCAAATTGTCACTTAAGTGCAAATTGCGTTCATACACCGCGGTCATCCGTCCCATCGTGACATACGCATGTGTCGTGTTCGCCCACGCCAACCCGCGTTTCCTTCATAAGATGTAGACCTTGCAAAACCGATTCCTTCGTAAAATCGGGAGCCCGTAACGATAGTCTTCACTTCGACTTAAAAATCCCCACCGTCGTTCAATTCATGAAGCGTCTTTCCATGCGCTTCTTTGACTCCGCGTTAAAACATCGCAACCCCCTTATCGCATCGGCCGCTCAATACGATCCCTCGCGAATAAGTAAAATTCATCGTCTTAGACATTTTCTCGTCACTCCTGACGATGCTATAACCCTGCTCCAGGAGAGCAGCAGGGAGACTAGCACTCTGCGCAAATTCAGACGCAAAGCGCCGTCATTCCATCCTCGCCGACGAGGCCCGTCGCGACGTCCCGGTAACTGCCCCACCCGTCCTTTGCAAGAGCCAGCCCGCGCTGCTGAGCCAGTAAGTTTAAACCAGTCCATAAATAATATCACTCAGATCCAGCCTGTCCCTTGCTTTCCCTCAGCGTCGCCCTAAGCCGAGGCTCGTACCCCACAGGGGGTGCCCTTAGCGTGTAGTCGCTTAGTTTGTAAGTTTTCACCCTGGCTGGAGGTCTTAATTTTTAAGGCACCCACAGGATTCGCCCGGTTAAGCAGACGATAACCTCCTTGGTTGAACTGCGAGATGCCATTCCTAAAAAAATCTATCGTTTACGTCAATGGTAGAAATGACAATAACATTGGCCCTTGTATACACATAAGAGTGCCGAAAGCAAAAAGATATTATTCTCTCAATTTCGTAATTTGGTTAAGCAACTTCACACATGAGTTTTTAAAAATTATCGATATAATTCATGACGTTTACTTCATGCTTTTCCCTATTTTTAAACGTGGGAGCGCTTCGAGGAAATAAATTTTATTATTTTTAATCGTTCCTCGAAGCGCTCCTTTTGGGAGCGCTTAGAGGAACAAAACGGGAGCGCTTAGATGGGAGCGCTTCAAAACGGGAGCGCTAAGAGAAATACCTCATAGGATCACCCTTTACTACATGAGACAAACAAAAGGGGTGAAATTAGGGGTGTATTATTATGTACACCTTGCCGAGCCCTTCGGGGAAAATAAGCGTACGTAATCTTTAGAATTTCGTAGTTTGTCATTCTTTTCAAGTAATATTTATTCTAGAAGCCTATTTTTCTTGAAACTTTTAAACATAAGACCACCGTCTGCCGGGGTGCGGTTTGATTGAAAGATACCTCGGTCCCGGAACACAAAGGGCAAAAGAAGGAGAATACATGAGTTTTAGTCTGTAAATTTCTGACACTCTCCTCCGCTCCGACCGATGATTGAAAAAAACGTATAGCTAAATTATGTCGACTGCTGAAACGCGGATTTCCGCTTTGAGAGAAGCTAAGGCAGTAGGTGCTTTACCACGCGGGTCCTCATTTATTCCCTAGACATATCATAGGTGGACTAAATCTAGATCATGTGCATATTTCTACAGGATATAACTGGCCTGATTCTTCTGCACATTCAGTCCAAATCCTCGAAGCAATCTTATTGAGGGGTATTTTATTATGAACTAGCTTTTGCCAGCGGCTTCGCTCGCGTTAAATTCGGTATAACGCAGTACTTGCTACCTGCAGTTTTTACCCTTGCGCCTTATTGATTTGTAATAGCAACTCTAAGTTTTCCCTTTTCTTCCCGCGTTCTCCCTCATATCCCACTTTTTGAAAATAACATAAAATAACTATCTTTATCATATCCCACTCTTTTTAAAAAAAATAGCCTATGTCCGTCTCCTGGTTCCCTACTATCTCTGTACCAAAATTCATCCAAATCGGTTTAGCCATTAAAGCGTGAAGAGGTAACAAACAAACAAACTCACTTTCGCTTTTATAATATTAAGTAAGGATTTCTCAGTTATTAATTCTTCCCCTAAACTATATTATTTGTGCCGGTTTAATGTAAAAAAGTCCTCGCCATGAGATGGAAGTACCAGGACTACATGATTGACAGAATACTACCATGCTACCGAGGACAACATGTAAGTACATTCTCTTAAAAACCCGACTCCCAAAAGATGTACCTGGTTTCTGTCCTTAATACCACACCACATCGTGATTGTTGCAGCACGGTCTTCATATATGGCAGCAAGGACGCATATTTTGGTACAACTACTGCATATATGGTGACAAATCCAGTACAAGTTTAGGTTTTGTAAGCCCCAAGGTATTTTAATGTGTGGAGAAAGGTGTCTCGATGGCAATCGTAATGATACCAAGTGTAGATGACCGTTTGCAGTGTGGAGTAAGATTATGCTGTTGCAGGTACTGACTGGTGATCAATGACTGTATTGCAGTTCGTTTTATGTTTGTGTTTAACAATTAAACTTAATTTGTTTGACTATAAAAATAATGGTCCGTTTAGCGTCAAAAAAAGTCAAGTCCTGACGCAAAAAAATATATTACCGTGTTAGAATGCTGTTTGAATTATCTTGATTTTCTTGTTTTTTTTTTTGCTTTTTGGGTAACTTTGTATCTACATAATTATGCTTCGGATGGCGATGATGCGTCGTTTCTGCTATTTTAATCCGTGTATTTATTAAAAAAAAAAACTTTTTTCTCGGCCCACAATAATTGGCGAAGATATTGCGTAAAAAACGTACACAAAAAATCTAATTTAAAACATCCTCCTTTTCTGAAGTCGGTTCAAAGTTTCAAGATTACCACGGTATCATAAAATAAAGGCAGATCATAAGGTTCACTTTAGCATGACAGTTTAAGGAATACAAGTTTTGACAAAACTCGTACCTTGTTTAGCGCTAAATGTTGATCGTTGTCAAGCCTGGCTGCACGGATATTCACAAACACAACACAATTACCACTAATCATAATTAATTAATTTAAACGACTCTGTCAACTTTAAACGATCGTTGGAATACAATGCAGTTTTAATTTCAATTTTGTTTACCTCTCCTATTGTATTTCGTGAGACTTCGTGAACGACTCCACGAGGGATTTGCAGCGTATGTTCTACTGTGACTTTTATTTCTTTACTATGACGTTTTTGACTTGATTTAGACTCATTGAGCACCTATTTTATTTATTTAGGAATTACAACTGGTTAAGAGGAAGTCATTAATAAATCAAATCTGAATATTTTCATTTTACATAGGTTTACATGCACACTTATAATTCACTCCGTTCAAGAAAGTATCGCAGATGCTGCGTTCGCCGAAGGACAATTTTCCGCTGGAAAAACCCGGTGTTTATAAGGTGGACTGTAGCTGTGGTAGATCATACATCGGTCAGACGAAACGTACTGTGGCTTGTAGGATTTCTGAGCACATAAGGGCAGTGAAAAATAATGACACTCATAAGTCGGCGATAGCTCAACATCTTTTGGAAGCAGGATCGAACCACTGGATTGAGTTACATAACCCTCAGGTCATCTCGACAGAACGCCACTATATTCCGAGATTGGTAAGAGAAGCAATCGAGAGGAGCTCGTGGCTAAATAATAGCAGCCGCTCGGGTCGATCTTAAGGTTAAGCTGCGCTTGCCTAGGTTGGTCTGTGGATGGGTGACCACCCGTTACATACCGAGTTTCCTCCGTGCCTCGGAAAGCACGTTAAGCCGTTGGTCCCGGCTGTCATTTGTAGATCTTTGACAGTCGTTACAGGTAGTCAGTGTTCCGAAAGTCTGACAACCAGTCTTACCAAGGGGTATCGTATTACCCAGTATTAACTGGGTTGTGGAGGTCTGATAGGCAGTCGCTCCATGTAAAATACTGATATTCAGCTGCATCCGGTTAGACTGGAAGCCGACCCCAACATAGTTGGGAAAAGGCTAGGCAGATGATGATGTAAGAGAAGCAATCGAGATTACCAAATATAGGAACTTCAACTGAGAAGATGGGTTTCAATTATCAAGAGCCTGGAATCCAGTGGTTCAATTGTGTAAAAACCCAAAAGTAGGGAAAAAAGATCGCAAATCGATACAGTGAGTTTTGTGTGTCGAGAGCAAAATCGAGTTGTGAGTGACAGTGTTAGTGTTAACGAATGCAAAAAACGAATAAGAAAGAGGGTAGATCGTTTTGTCTGCTCGTAAACATCCACCCGCAATAACTTCAGTTCATCCGTGATCATGGCGTTTGCAACATCGCCGAAATATCGGAAACTCAATATAAATAATAAACATGGTAAATATCCCGTTTCAAGTGTTAATTATAATATCACTTATAAATCGTCGAGAAAGGTGCGCAAATGAGACGCAGGCCTTTTTTAACAAAACGTTTTTTAACAAACGTTTCTTATTGATCGTTTGGTCACCCGATCAAACGATCAATTTCGACTTCACAAAAAGCTGAAGAATTAATACAATAATGTATTAAAACAAAGTTGTAATATTAAAAAAATATTTATTCTACAAGTCCTTTTAAAAAAACGCTTGTTTTTTTTTTATTCTTATGTAACTTTTCGTTGTTTTTCATGGTACATTTTTCTTGATTTCCGAAGGTTCAAATAAGTTCAAAATTGATATACAACCTCGCCTTAAGACGAAACTTTATGTTCCCGCCCGAATTTAAAATAAAGATGGTTATGTTTTTAAAATTCAGCGGTCGTTCGGTCAACAACATCAGGCCATCGATCGGGACGATTGTCGTGCTTTTCGACCAAATTACCATATTTGTGGAGATTTTATTTTATTTAGATTTTGATTCGACCGCCCGCGCCCCCTGTATGAAGGACCGGTATAAAGGAGAATTCAATCTCTTCGATCTTATGCTACCCTGGTAGTTGTTTTTTTTCACATACGTAAACTTACGCCTTTTCCGCGTGGGGGCAGGCAGAATTAACGAACCGTATATACATACTCCATTTTTGTGTCGTCCACGTTTAAACACCGTATCATACAGTCATACACGCACGCGGGATATGAGTACTATGCTGCGTTATTATTTTAACATTTTAGAAGTAGGCAATGTAAATAAATTGGGATTGATATGGACTCTCAGATGTATAAAAGTATAATCACAATAAAAGAATGGCCATCTTGTATTTTCGAGAACAATTGTACCGGGTAACTACCAACCTTGTAAGACGCCAAGATCCTTAAACAAAAACAATGCTATTTTGCATACAAAAATAAACAAAATGGGATTCTTTTGAAAAACGTACCTCGTTGAGTTGAAACTTCCTCATTAATATTAACATTAACAAACTTCTGGGTATTGTCGAGCTCCTTGTCAACGTCAATCTGTTGATATGCCGCCCGTAGTGATGTTCCATGACGTGGCGGGTTTATTTACAAAACAAATCGCGGGATATGCAAACAATTTGTAAACGACGTTATTATATATTATTTTAAGGCTAAGATTATGTTGAAATAGATATGATAGTTTCATAACTATTTTATGAATATTTATTTTGAACCAAAGATTAAAAAATATAAAAGTACTCCTCCTTGCTCAACACTATTTAGCCAAAGGCTATTTAGCATAAAGTTGTTTATGCATTCTTGTGGCATTTCTTTGGGATCCTACACGGAATGATACTTAATTAACGTATTAATATTACTACATTGAAGATAATAAACTATTTACTTGTTCCATTAGATTTTGATACTGGTATTGATAATACGAGTACGAGTATTATTCGTATAGCTACACTATTCGCACCTACCTCCCACTTTACAAACTACTCTCACCGAATCTTTCCCATCTCTACACAATCGATGCAGGCGCATAGCCCAAATATGGTCACAAGGTCCAACGACCCATTGCCCGGGGACTCACCTTGTGCATTCGGAGGTCAACGAGAAAGTAAGGGTGTCTTTCTCGTTTATTTTCACTCGCTACCGATCGTAAAGGAATCACGAAGCTGTTTTTTGTGCGTGAGGAAAAAAAAGGTTTTACGCTTAAGGAGTACTTTTGATGTTCGAAGCCAAATTATACTTTCGTTCTCATCGTATACTTTGATAGTAGGATTTGTTTATAACCTTTTTTGGAAGTTAAAAATGTGATTATGGGCGATTGTTAATACAGGGCATCATGAATGTTCAGTAAATAATGGGCACGTGAAATTTTGGCGCTTTTCGGTTATTCTTGATTCCCTTCTGTGGAAGTCAGTGCTGTTGTTTGGTGATTAAGGCACAATTATTTTCCGCAATACGACTCCAGAAACGCAGGCAATTTAAATTGTGCGTTCCACAAATAAAAAGAGGCAAAATTACAATCAGATGACGTAATGCATCAGCATTGTCCGCTAAAAGATTTCTAAGGGGCGGTAACAGTAACATTTGTAGGCTTACTTTCTAAGCCAAGGGAATAACTCTTGGTTTTGCTTTCTTTGTGCAATCAATTGCAAGCCAATTTGTAAGGATGCAACCGCAATCCCGTTTAACCGCCACCCAAGTTGTAAACCGAACTGAATTCCACATTATCTCAATTACTTGCCACAAGTCCTAGAAGTGTTTAAATGTGATTATTCATTTTGTTATTTATGTAATTGCATGGTCAGTTTGGTCACTAACGAACAGCTATTATTGGCCTGGTTATCTTCGTTTGTCGATCTGCTACAATTTATTTAAATGTCAAGAAAATATTTCGGTTTGAGGTTTTCTGATTAAATAAGATATTTCGTTGAGAACGAATCTATACTATAATATTATAAAGCTGAAGAGTTTGTTTGTTTGTTTGTTTGAACTCGCTAATCTCAGGAAGTACTGGTTCGAATTTAAAAATTCTTTTAGTGTTAGATAGTTCATTTCTTGAGGAAGGCTATAGGCTATATAACATCACGCTACGACCAACAGGTGCTGAGCAGCGTGGGTGAAACCGCGAGGAACAGCTAGTCTATTTATATTTTGAAAAGTGGATAAAAGCTTATAGGTAAATATGCTGATTACATAATTCTGAGCTATCATTCATTTATCTAAAAACAGAAATTAGAAATCTATCTTAAAAAAACTTGGGACTCCATAAAAAACTGAATAAATAAAAAAAAAGCATCGAATATCCCGGACATTCACAACATAAGTTTTCAACGTTAAAGTTTTTACTACCTCCTAATTACCTATTGACAAATAAATCAAGTGATCGAATCTATTCATTCCATTCAATTTCATTCGTTCGCGCGTGTAAACACGTGACATTCAATTTTCAATCGCATTTAATAATAACGCCGTCGACCTTGACCAATAGTAATTATCGAACGCTTTATACCTCATGCTATCCTAGTACTAATATGCCACAACGTATAATCGAAAACTTAAATTAATAATAAACATCTCTATAAACTGGTTTATCAAAAACGAGTATTTTTGAAATCACGTTTATTAGAAATGTAATATATAACAATTAGTGTCTTCGAATACTTATGAATTTATTCGAAAAATAGCCATATTGGAAATGAAGATCACCTGTGACGAATTTTACTTTGAATTATGCAAATTACGTTTTTTTTTTCATTATAAAATAAGGTATGATAAACGTTAATTAAAGAAGTGTCTCTAGAGATAAGCCGTCATGACTTCGCAAAAGTGTAAGATTAAGGAAACTGTCACTTAGCTGATGAATTAGTCTACGTGTAGAGCAAGCTTTTTACCGGCTGGGAAATCATCACTTGACTTCTCCCACTCTGGGCGAAGCGAAAGCTCATAAATGTCTCACCTTTTGTCTTTGTGTTCCAGGGCTGTGGTAACTCTTTGGAAGAACCCGCAACACCGGCAGGAGATCGCCTTGACGGGCCAGTCTGCTTTGCTCACATCTTAGAGGCGCGTGTGGAACATGAACGCACTGTCCACATGGCTTATCGTCTTACTAGAAGCTACCCATTTGATTGCTTGCTGTCTACAAACCTGCGTCTAGGGTAGCCTGCGGTTTGCGGCATCTGGAGCGCCTTCCGTGGCGACTGGGTTGGCTTAAGGACGTGTAGAGCAAGCCTAAGATGCAGCCTTTAAAGAGACCAAAGTAACAGGTGTGGTCATTCTTTATCACTTTACAAATGGCAAACACAACATGATCTTAATGCCAAAGCAACCTTTATATTAAATTGCCGTGAGCGCTTACCAAAATTACACACACAATGTCCTTGGATTTGCCATGGGTGTAATTTTCATTTCTATTCGAAAAGCCAAACCGTTACTAATGCCATTATTCAATTTCACATCTGCACGTGTGTTTTACGTTATTTTAATGAATACTGTACCGTTTGATTGTTGCCAAATTGTTAGGATGGAATAGATTTGTCATGCAGCAAAAATTGGTGAGACCACGTTCAAACAACTATGGACTTTACTGAAGGTAGTGTTGTAAGGAATAGATCATTTTTTTTTCAATGCTCATATGTAATGAAAGTAACGTAGAAACGTTTTAATCATAAGATTCTACTTTTACTCATCATCTTTCATGAGTTTTAAACATAACTGGCAAACTGTTGCTGGTTGTACTGACTGGATCAACTACTGCCTACCTCCTCGGAAACATACAGGCGTCATCTTAAAACAAAGTCGGTTTTGTTCAAACACTTATAAGTCGAGAACGGCTGTACCGCTTTTCATTATTCTTGATTCTTTAAATTTGTCTCCGTGTCGAATAGCAGTAGGGTAGGTAGGATAGGTAGGGTAGGTAGAAAATTGCATTGCAACGCAAGCCGGGGACAGCTAGTGTTAATATGGTAGGGTAATTTACAACTCCTAAATGTAGGGAAGGTGCAGCTACCGCGAAAATAAAACTAACTGTTGTAGATATCCCGCAGGAACTGCAGACATACACGTGCCTACTTGGCACTCCGCCAAACGACACGGAACCAGCAAAATGTACAATTTCACGTTATATTGGGAGGAAGCCTATGCCAGTAGTTAGCTACTTAAATAATGTGTTTCAATTCATCCGACACGCAATCATTTTCTTTCTTCCCTTACCCTAGTTTCTTTAGTGTCAGTGCAGTATGATTTCTTTTCCCATACTTCTAAATTACCCGTCATCTCATCAGATACGTCCTTTCTTGCCAAATCATCCTTTACCATTTCATCCAGGTCCAGTTAAAAACCAGCGTCAGAGCACTAGCTGCTGGCAGTTTGCTGACTAACTGGAGCAACCATGACACACGAAACATCTGTCTTTTTTATTGTTTAGATTTTAAATGTTTATTTTATTTTTTGTTGTGTGCTCTCTTGTAGCAAGTATTTTCTTTTTTTTTTTGTTTATTTGCATTCGCTACAAGCAGGTATGTTGTGAACTCCAGTGAGTGCAATTAAACATGTTTTTTCCTTCTTTTTTGTTTCTTTCCATCTATCATATGTTTGGTCTTACAACATGCAATATTGTGAATCTAAGATACTATACTAATATTATAAAGAGGTAAGATTTCACTACTAGTTTGTATCAAAAAGGCTTTAAAACTACTGGACCGATTTTAACCATTTTTTCACTAATAGGAAGCCACATTATCAGGAAGTAAAATAAGCTATACAACATCACGCTACTACCCATGGGAGCGGGGCAGCAACTAAAGACGCGGGTGAAACCGCGCAAGACGGCTAGTAATTTAATAAGTTCAAATGTTGTTTCTTCTGAGTAAATGTTGTTGCATTTCATAAATCTTAGTCCCTTTATGCTGCTTCCTTGTTATTCATCTTTAAGTACAGCTTGCATTTTAAGGGTTTCGTACCTCAAAAGGATAAAACGAACTGGAATACCTTATTGTCCGATTGTACATGCATCTGTCTGTCGACACTCTTTATCTTGGAATCGAGTCGAAATCTGTATCGAGTTGAAATTAAAATCATATACTCGAATCTGTGGTCCCTTGAAGTTGTGGAAAAAATATATCTTGTAAGTCTACGTACTCAAACGATACGGCTGTTTATGTTGCAAGTTTAAACAAAACCCTTGGTGTGTGAGTCCAACTCGCACTTACCCGGTTTTTTAGTAAAAGAATCTATTCAATTACTTAAAAACATTTACTCGGAAAGTCGGATTTTCCCGTACGTGCACCGAATCATAGTCCTAAAACAATGACGGTAGTCCTTTTTCACTAACTTATAAATTATTCATTAATTTCGTGTAACACAGGTGTCGTCAAATAGAAAAATTCTTTACACGTATCACGGGGGATCCCATTCGTCAATTTTATCTGTTTACATTTTGCGTCGTACATTAAAACCGCATGAAGCTTCAGAAAAGTAGACGACTCCCGGCCACCGTTGATGCGGGCCTGTGGACGGTGAGCAATGGGTAGCTCACCATTCGTTCGTCGATTGACGACAGGCCGTGTCGACGGCGCGTTCGTGTTTCACGCGCGCCTCAAAGAGATGTCAGCAAAGCAGAGGGACTTGCCAGAGCCTCCGGCTGCCGGGGTTGCGGGTTGTTCGAAAGAGATACCGCGGCCCCGGAACGTAAAAGGTAATAGAAGGAACATGGGTGGGTATGACCCCCCCACTCCGCCCAGAGCGGGGGAAGTCATTTCATGATTTCCGACCCGAAAACAAAAAAAAAAGCTTCAGAAAAGTAAGTATCCACTAGATAATACGGAATTTGAAAATTGACGTTATTTGTCAGATAAGGATCGTGTACACACGACATCAAGTAAACCAGTTCATGCAGAACTCTGATCGAGTAGGAATCTGTACAAAGCGAGGGTATGTTTAAATGGCCGCTTTACCTGAATCATGATTGGATAATAATATGAATTACGTTAAAATTCGTAAAATGATCACAAAGTGACAATTCGCATTATTACCAGTGCCTGTGACCTTTATGGATTTACCCCCGCTCCGCCCAGAGCGAGGGAAGTTATTTCATGATTTCACAACCGCAAAAAAGAGGTGTGCCTCATTACAGACACATTTTGTAGTTATGTTGCAGTGCCATGTAAAAAGAGGTGAGACAATTGCTATCAACCGGGCCCAAAGACTCCATAGCTGCTACAAAGAAATCTAATATATAAAATTCTCGTGTCACAGTTTTCGTTCCCATATTCCTTCGAAACGGCTGGGCCGATTTAAACGAAATTTTGTGTACATATCGGGTAGGTCTGAAAATCGACTAACATCTATTTTTCATGCCCCTAACCGAGCAGCGGGTGAAACCGCTGGGCACAGCTAGTTGTTAATATAAAAACCCTAATAACACTTTACAGGCTAACAGCAACAGTAAAAGCAGTTTGTGGTCTCACCAAAACTCCGTGATTTTACTTAAAAACTACAAAAATAACTTCGTAACATTGTTATACAAAATTCAAGGTCCACCCCGGGTTCAGTAACACGGTTTTATCTCAATAATTACATTGTTTACTTGCGCACGCGTCCATTTTGACTTTTTACTCATTATGTACACGTTTGCGCGTTGCTAACAAAAACTCGTATTTAGATCCCCTGACCGATAGTTTGTGCATGAAACTGAGGTTGGATAGCACTTTAAGAGTTCCTTGTAAAAACATTTTTGGTAGTTTTAGTGGATATTGTACTGTGCCAAGGCACTGGTAAATTAACGAAAAAACCATTAAGGAATGGCTTTCTCGTTTATCAGATGGAACAGATCAAGCTAACGAAGAAAATTGGGCATTTGAGTATTTATTTAGTGACACTTCAAGCACAAAGTACGGACTTTATGCGATAAGCTTTTTCTACCAGTATGTAAATCTTTGGATGAGGCAGAGACGAATAGTATTGATAGGATAGTACTATATCAAGAATTGGAGAAAAGGACGGATGACTCGCATATGAATAACCGAGTGATGAATATAAATGTTGATGGAGAGAAAGATCAATGAAAAGACACATAGAAATGTGTGAGGTCGATTTCGCGCATCGGGGTTTACCTTACCGCACCATACAAACTTGCGATATAAACGGCCATATCTTAGACTGTAGTAGACTTAAAGAGTTGGTTTTCACGCTCTAAAGTTTAAGGGACCACAGACTTGAGTATATAGTTCTCATTTCAACTCTATACCTCCACGCGTTTCCGAGATAAATGGTCTTGACAGACAGACAGACGGACAACAAAGTGACCTATAAGTGTTCCGATTATTCCTTTTGTGTTATGGTACCCTAAAAAATAAAAAAAAATATAGTTCTATATCTCTTTACGTACAGATAGTACAAAAAAAAAACTACGAAATAATTTCAAAGTGTTAATTCACACGACCTTCGATATACTAACCTTGCCGTAGAATGAAGCTCACTAATAGATTCATTTACTAATTATTGAACTAGATCAAACGGTCTAAATTACTGTAATTAGGTACCAAGAACTACCTACCAGATAAATAGAAGTTATGGCATTGTAATAAGATTCCGTTTGTATAAGCTATTATTTATTATTTAAGTTGCCTTGAACGGGTTGTTAGAAAGAGATACCGCAGCCCCGGAATAAAGGGCAATAGAAGGAAAGTAAGTGGGTTTTAGTCAGTACAAGTATGTCACTCACCCTGCTCCGCCCAGAGCAGGGGTAGTTATTTGATAATTTCCCATCCCCGCATAAAAAATCAAAAAAATGTTCTTTTTATTTTGTTTAATTTTAACGCCCTAAGTTCATCATATACCGCCAAAATATCAATTACAATACTGCCTAAGACTAATTCAAAGTGCCTACATTACTGTTTTAGATCGGCAAAAAACCGGGCATAGATAACGTTTAAAAACTCAATATCTTAGAAGTCACGCAAGTGTCCTTCTCAACACTTCCTACTTAAGCGTTTAACTCAAAATGTAGTGATAAAATGGTAACAGCTTCTCTATGTATACATAATTACACAGTAAGTAATGCGTTTCAATAAAGTTTTTGCAACTGTATGTAATTTGCACTCAATCTGGAAGTAGGTGTAGATTTGAATCGTACGGCTGTTACAGTTATCCTTACTAATATTATAAAAGCGAAAGAGAGTTTGTTTGTTTGTTACCTCTTCACGATTAAATGGCTAAACCGATTGTCATGAATTTTGGTACATAGATAGTTGGGAACCAGGAGACGGACATGGGCTTTTTATTAAAAAGTGGGATGTGAGGGAGAAAGAGCGAAGAAAAGGGAAAACTTAGCGTTGCTATTACAAATCAATAAGGCGCAATGGGAACTGTGTTACCCCAAATTTAACGCGGGCGAAGCCGCGGGCGAAAGCTAGTAATAACATAATTGGAATTTAATATTGTTCCTCTATTTACATTTTAGAAACCACAGCCAACATAGTTTGTAATTTTCATAAAGTTGATAAATTTTGATGAAACTATGTAAAAAAATTAAAAGTACGCATCATGCAACCTAATGTAGACCTAGTAAATGTAAACTTGAAATTACAAAAAAAAGAAGTTTTTTTAAATGATAATTTAAAAGAAACCACAACATCATCTAAGTAAGCTACCAATAACTGCTCACAGCAAAAGACAAATAGCCGTGTAAATACAACATTCAGTGCATATTATAGCACAAACGTCTCGGCAAAGTGAAGGCGGCGTAGACCGAGCGACCTTGCAGCCGCTGCTCTAAATAATATCTCTAATGTGTTGAAAAACTTACAACTACTTATATCCGGGATAAAATACTGGTTTTAAAATTGTTTTTTTTTTTTGTGTACTTTGAAAGGGCAGCGTTCAATTTGCGGTGTCTAAAAATGTTATCACAAGTAGACTCACAATTATTTTATTTATTACGTTACGCTAGTATCTATTCACACATCTCAATTCAAGTATGAAACTTTTTTATGTCTGTCACATCACACCATCACCGTTCAGTTGAAAACTATCGTTGCACGCTAGTTGTCCGACAGTTTGCTGAAATGGACTTAGTTAGCGCAGCCGTGAGACACAACAATTATCTCTTTTTTCTATTTATTTAAGTATTTTTTTTGTTTTCCTTCTTTTTTAATGGCATGTGCTAAAAATAAATCTATTTTCGTTATTTCTTTCAATTTATAAGTCTTCCATTACAATCAGCATTACTGCAACTTTGACTAGTCAGAATGTTTCATGTATTTGCTAACTATACTTGTGAACGATTAATTAAATAGAGTAGATAAATCGAAACCGTTTGTAACAAGTTCCCTCACAGAAAGCGAATGGAGTCCTTATCTGAACTTTTTTAAACAGTGCACAATGATTACCTAAAATAATATCAGAAAGAAATAAAATTTGTTACTTGTTCGCCACGACATAACTCAAACACTACTTAACCGATTTGAAAAAATCTTTCACTATTAGAAAACTACATTATTACTGTGTAACATAGGCTTTTTATTATTATTATGAATTGCTTATTTCAGGTATTTATCCATATAAATATTACAATGTAAAACAGCAAACGACCGCAATTCTGCAGAACAACTGGAAACTTGTAGCTGGACTTGAAATGCCTGAAAGTCAAAATCCCCAACATCCCGTCAAGTGAAATTCCACCATCTAACATTAACTAGTTATCTGCTATCGTTAACATGTCTCAATGAGACATGGCGGTCACGTTGTGTGTTTTTTCTCTTTGTTATGATAATCACAGTTGTTACCGCCGACCTTGAGACCGACAATTGCCGTCTAGAAAACATGGCTAAGAATTATTTTATACTTCAATCTGTTTTCACTGTCTGAGTTTTTGGGACTGCTTCGATGGTGGAGTGATCAATCAAAGGTTGGACATAGTGTTATTGGGATTTACATTAGATATTTCTCAATAGCGGAGGCTGGATCTGTGCTCGGTTGATGATAATAGACTCGCCCCAATTACATGGGAATTATAACATAACTTGCGCAATATGGGTACATTTCTGGTTTACCCTTCGGGATAACAGGTATGGTATTATGTGTGTAAATATACTTAGATTTTTTCCAAGACAAAAGAAAGAAAAAAAACAATACAAGATCATTACTGCAATAACTAACCTGTTCAAAGAGCATTGATATAAAACGAGAATTCTCTAACTTCTTAGTAAATTAGGAGGCCTTAAAATTTCACACAAGAAAGACATCATCATCTGCCTAGTCTTATCACAACTATGTTGGAGTCGGCTTCCAGTGAGCTGTATACTAGTATTTTACTCGGAGCTACCGCCTATCTGAACTCCACAACTCAGTTAGTACCAGTACTAACTAGGTTGTGTGTTGTACAGATACGAAAGTCCAAGTTCAGATTGGTTGTCGAAAATGAGATTGGCTTAAGAAAAGGAATTAAGGGAAGAAATCATCATAATATTTCTTCAATGATACACTATTTTATTTGTGTAGTTTGTACTAAACAGTGTCGTTAAATATATGATGTGTTTTCTAGAGACCTTAGGTTCTCAGAATAGTTTAAAATCAGTTAAAGGAGCATTGTCCCTTTATTTTCATACAAGGCTTTATGACTGTCCGATGACCCATCTGATGCCAAGCAAGTAACCCCTGCAATCATATGCAATATATCGACAGAGCTGTTCTCTAAGCAAAGCTGAGAAGTTCCCTAACTAAATAATAAGCCCATGGTAATGAGGCCAGATATTTTGTTTAATTTAAACGATAACGGTGAATGTCACTGTCGCCAACTCGCCAAGGCTTGCATGCACCAAATCGGTCTTGCGACATGCAATATTTTAAGTAAACTGCTCTATCGGTCAGGAAACGGACGTGAAATATGTGGGGATTTTGTAAAGTTAAGTATACGATTTATTGCTTCGAGTGTGGGGTCTTGGTACCAGGAACCCATAGCTATCTAAGAGGTTTACTTACTGCAGTTTTTCTTTTAAATTGCTTTGGCTCGGTGCCAACTTTGATGAGGGGACAGCTATAAGTTTTTTCGTGACTCAATTATCAATCTCAGTGCCTAGGCTTGTGAAAATTATAATAGGGACACTAGCGAATATGTTTGATGATAGCAAACGTTTAATGAATGATATAAAGACAGAAGACTAATAAATGTGTTATATTTATATCTTCTATTAAGGTAGGACTCGAAAGAACATACATTTTATTTGGAGATCAACGCCATATCTAACAACTAAGAAAAAAAATTAAACGTGTAAATGTAAAGCTTAAATAAAAAAAGAAGTGGTACTGTATTTTTCAGGCAATTCAAATTTTGCAGCCAGAAATCTAGATTTTATACAAATAACAAACATGGGAAATATCAAGTATTCATTACAATATCAGTTTAAAGAAATCTAGATGATCTAGCACAGCTTAGGAGATGGCTAAACACAGACGTTGTTTCAAATAAATTTCATTAAGTTAACAATGGCGACAAGCATTCATAACTAATATTATGCAGTCATATCAACCTTGACATCAGTCGCTAACAAGAAACTATAGGACAGACGCGTCACGATTTAGTAATTAAAATTAATAATACAGAATAGTTTTACTTAGATGACTAATCTGCAGGGTGTGAACCAACCCTTCACGAAGCCGTCAACCTTAAGCCGTTCTTTTCATGAAACTAACTAACTCTAAGCAAAAACATTTATATGTAGGATGAATGTTATTTAAACATTTCTGAACGTTTTAGAGCTCTGTTTCAGAACGAATGAATGTGTGAGTGAGAGAGAAGGAATGAATGTGAGTGAGTTAAAAGCAAGATGGCGATATACGAGGATTAGGCTGTGCTAAAGGGGAAAATAAAATAACTATTAAGGTGTAATATTGTTTTATTCTGGATATCTCGATTCTACATACATTTTTAGGGTTAGAACAAAATCTAGAGCAACATTATCGCATGGATGGACAGAACACGAGCTTTTCGATTTCATCAGAATACTTTGAGACTCTTTATCACTACATAGTATAAAACAAAGTCGCTTTCTCTGTCCCTATGTCCCTTTGTATGCTTAAATCTTTGAAACTACGCCTCGGATTTTGATGCGGTTTTTTTTAATAGATAGAGTGATTCAAGAGGAAGGTTTTTATGTATAATACATACATATTATAGTAGAGAAAAGTGGGGATTTTCAAAGATTTGTAACACCCGTGCGAAGCTGGGACGGGTCACTAGTATTTTAATAAATATTCAATTGTTAAAAGTAAACATCGGAAGCATCTGATATACATCGCCAGAGGGCCTGGAAAAATGGCAAAATTTTACAGTAATAAATACAAATGATGATTGGAGAAAAACCACAAACGATGCGCGGATTCTGTGAAATATGATAATGTAACACAGGAGTAAATGATAGCGTTGGCAGAGATGAGAAAAGAAGAAAAAGTGAGATGGAGAGTAGTTTTACGTAAAATACTGGTATAGAGCTGCATCCGGTTAGACTGGAAGCCGACTCCAACACAGTTGGGAAGAGGCAGATGATGATCTCTTCCAGAGATTGCGACCCAGTCATTTGTAACCCAGAATAGTGTGCATGTTATTGGCTAATTATGATTATAACTATGTTTATGCATCGCACATGTTTGAGTAAAAAAGATGTTTTCTAATAATAATAATTCTCTTTTCCCCCTAAGTGGTTAAGGTTCCTGTTTTGGAACCTTAACCACCGGTAGGTAAGACCCTGTTCCCGATACCGGTGGGCTACTATTTTTTTGTATTGTCTGTTTTTGGTAAGAAACATTTAAAAATGTATTTAACTAAATAAACGAGAATTCTCTTCTAATAAATATATGATTCTGTGAAAATTCACATGTGTAACTAAAAACCTACAGTTTAAACAGTTTTCAGTAAGCTGTAAAAACTGTAGGTTTTAGTTTAATTAAATATTTAAACAGCTGCAGTTTTCCGTGTTTCATTTAGTTTAGTATAACGTGGTTATAACATGCACATGTTAAACTTCATCACACTAAAATATTTTATGACCCTGCATTAGAATGTTTAGTTAAACATGCAAGTTCAAAAGTTACGAAGGTTAAACGGTAGTTGTAATAAATAAACCCGGCTTAAAAAACAACTAGTCAGATTTTACCTTTTATTAAATTAACCTTTTTGACCTTTTATTAAATTAATCTATTTTTGGCTGTAAAGTATTTTTAAATGATACCAAACATAGTTCGTAAACAAAAAGTTTTTTTTACCATGGTCATAAAATTGAGTGATAATATTTTTACAAGTACAATAGAAGCTCTTTCACACACAACATATTTATCTCAACATGACGTTTTGTCTTTTTTTATTATTACATTTATTTATTTACAAAATAACAAAATTTATTGTGATTCAAGTTTTAACTAATTTGGAAAAATTATGGATTTATGATTTTGGGAATGTGAATTTTTAGTGTAATATTTATGACTATATCAGTCGAGCTTAGCGCTGCCGCAGCGTCAAATTTCATAGAGTCGTCTGAGTTGGTCGCTGTGCTCAAAGCTGTATTTTTAGAGAATACCACTACAGCTGTTATTTAAACACGACTTTGACTGCCGTTAGGTATTTGAAATCGTCCTGTCCAATCATCATTTTCCACAATACAGCAAGTTTCTCAGCTAACTAATGTGAACTTAAAATATTATATAATCTGACCTCTGACGTAATGACGTAACTAGCCTATAACGACAGAGTGACCGCAGGCGCAAGCACACCACTGCAAGGCCACATCAAACGCTGTCAATTGTCACATGTGTCATTCTTATGATAATCGACAAGCAATATCAACTCTACATATTTGAATTAAGGTTGGAATTTGAATAGTCTTGAAGTTGCATTTGAAGACCAAACGCACTGACCTTGTCAGGTGGTATCAGAAATATTATTTTTAATTATTAATTCGTGACGTGCCTGTCATATAGCTAGTGGACTAGTGTCAAGGTCACATCGACTGCATTAAATTGTTTATTTTGATATTATAACTACGCTTCCTTGGTGCTATCATATTTGATGGGATTACAACAGTAGTTTCTTTAGTTACTAGACTTACTAATTAATGGTATTCAATAGTCAATAAGAGACGCACCGCAGAATTCTTATTTAAATTAATTATTTATGTCAACGAATTAATAAGATTGTGCAAAGAATGATTGCATGATGAATTAAAATACTTGCTTAAGAAATGAATAAAACGTAATGTGTCACCTCCACCTCTTTACCTACGCGATATAATTGTGAGTCAATAGGAAACAAAATGGCGGGTGGGTGGAAGTAACACTGAAATGTCGTTATTATTTATCTTGAGCGTTTTTATGCCTCTGATTAAGCGACAATAGAGCAATCATTCAAGCGTTGAACGAGCAATGCAAAAAACCTAGTTCTGAAGATTATCTTCGTTACTAGATCAACAGAATGTTTTTTTTTTAAATACGGACAGACGGCATACATTTGTATATAAAACCTGTTGGGCATTCTGTTAACCACTGGTCGTATTACCTAGTACAAATTGGGTTGTGGAGGTCAGATAGGCAGTCGCCCCAAATAAAATACTAATATTTAACTGTATCTGGTTCAAGTAGAAGCCAAACTGTTGGAAAAGGCTAGGCAGATGACAAAATTGTTCCCAATGTTTAAATAATTTAAGTCTGGCAAATTATTTTACCTTCAATAGCAAATTTCGACCACTAATTCACATCAGAATATTAATTAAAATATCAAGAGCATTGCATCAATCTAAACAAATGAACGGTTCAATTGAGAGCAGGAAGCGTGGAGCTAATGACTGCTAATATTTAATGTTAATTAGATCAAGATCGCTCTGCTAAGGTCATGTCTTCAAGCCTTTATTTAGCCCTATACAACTTTGACATTCATAGCTTATCTTTGTACAACACGTTCATACGAGGGATTGTACCAAAGTTCGTCAAAACGCGCGAATATGGCGGGCTTCTAAAACCCTGTGAAGAATTTAATTAAATGTCGAGACATAAACTCGGGTTTGATGAGATCAAAACCTTCCTTCTAGTAAATACAGATAACTTCTTTGTTCATTGTGTAATTAACAGTTTATTCATCAGCAGTAACAATCTACCAGGGTTCCATAAGTAACAAGTATCAACTGTCACAATCACAACGCAGTCGGCTCAATGGCCTCCGATGCACGCACGCATTTAAATGTGACACGATCGCTGCAGAATCGCAATTAGAATCGTCGGTGATAAATACGTAATGAGAACCATTCAGAACTATTTATCCATGAAGTGTGTCTATTGATCGATGTGTGTAATTAATAAATAAATATTATTTTAGACTTAAATATTATATGTCGTTGTTTTTGACAGTCGTTACAAATAGTAAGTGTCCCAAAAGTCTAACAACCAGTCTTACCAAATGGGTACTGACTTGGTTGTGGATTTTTCAGCTGCATACGTTTAGAATAGAAGGCGACCCCAGAATATTTGGGGAAAGGTTAGGCAGGTGATGAAGCCTTCAAAAAAGTGGTAATAAATAATAAATACTTATTGGTCCTAGGATCTACTTTTACTCTAATTTGAAGCTAAACATTTGCATTCACAAGTAAGTTTTGAAACTTCTTGATAATTTAAATAGTACGTATATGGGGGAAGAATGTAACAAACGTTTTTGCTACAGAGTTTTTGAATTTAAAAGGAAGTCATCAATAGAACTTCGAACGCCCGCGTCGTCGATACCTGCGTTACCCTTACGCCACCTAGAATAAAAGTGTAAGCGCCTCTGAGATACAGTCATCATATTTGCAAATACTGTTACATCTATCTTCTAGACGCGTGGGTGCCTAGTACCCGCCACTTTACACTAGCTACTCCAGGAACTAATCGCATCCACGCAAAGGCGCCAACACACGTCGACAGCACAATGCCAGCCACCGCCCGATTCGGAATCCTTCATTAGCTTGTGTGAACTGCCTGTCATACATATTCAAACAACGTCATACATAATGTAAGGACTTGTTAATCTTTGTTCGTATAAGTGTGGGACCAGCTTTATCCGGTTCTGGGTAAATGTCGTGGTTCATAATTTTCGTATTCCAGAATTTATTTGCTAGAAGAAGAACCTTTTTCTTAAACTAGTTGGAGATTCGTCCCTGCTTTGGTAAGTCATTTGTCTAAGGATTATGGCCTCTGAATCCAATATGTCGAAACTAATTGTAAAAACTTCTAAATCAAGACCAACGTAAATCCTCACCTGAAATCTTGAGTCTTGTTCCACCTATTGCTGAGTATAGGCTCCTCGTATGCTATGCTTGCCTGGTACTCGGACCATTACGCGCAAAAATTGACACGCATCAACAAAAGAACTAGCCAGTTACTTCGATCGCCCTACATTCCTTTACAAATAGCAATTTTCCTTGGTCCTTGACTTAGTCGGAAAATATTTAAATGGAACCTATATTTTTGTTAGGCTCTTCTTTCTGAGCTCAATGTCTGATATTTCTTTTTTTTGTTAATATTGTCGCGACCCAATGAATTTCGAAGCTTTTCTTTATTGAAATTATCATAATGATAGTCAACTGCCTCATCAGAATACCTGGCACCCTGGTACACAGTGATCCCACGTACACCATAGTTCACGATAAATGCGACAGGTGGCGCCTGATCCTTTGCGCCACGATCCGACACGTACAGAATAATTATGCACGTGTGGGCTTCTTCACAATGCTGTTACTTGAAAGTTGAAGTTATAGGATATTGAATGTGTACTTATGAGAGCTCAGGGTTTGAGTGAGTGTGTGTGATAAGTAAATGATAAGATGGGATCGAGTTTTGTCGTAAACTAGTCGGCTCTCGATAGCGTTTTTTGGTAACGGTGGCCAATCTCAGCAGAGATTAGCCAGCCATCGGGCCGGGAGTAATTATAATAAACAAGTGTGTGCGGAGGCACAAGTGCACTCTGTTGCAGACACGACGAGTGAGATCATGCCCAATACCAACGGCTGAACGTATTTTCCGAGGCTATCATACCGCCAACTTCCAAGCTCCGGGTTGTCACATAAAAAAATAACTTAAAAACACAATAACACTTTTCGCCCGGCCAAGGAATCGAGCCCAGGACCTCCTACAAAAATTGCGCTTGCGACTACTGTACCAGCGGGTACTTGTAGTGAGATACGAGAGCCTGCGCAAGATGACAGTTTAAATTCCCGATCACACTTTTTTAACACATACATGTCCCTTCTTTTGCCCTTTGTGTTCCGGGCCGTGGTATGACTTTCTAACAATCCGCAATCTGAGTGTACGACTAAACGCCGACAGACACTACGCCGACAGACTGAACACCGACAAGACTTTACTTCGACGGGAGTCTTCGCCGACAGGACTCTTCGCCGACATCTCATCCCATATTAATTGATCGTCAAAATTTTGCTAAAAATCTCTTTTTTCTATTAATGCAAGTCGTTTCTGGCACTCCCCGGCCGCTGCCGCGGCTCCGCTCGCTTCGCTCGCTCGGCTCGTGCGTAGGAGGTCACAGTTTTAACCTAACCTAACCTACCCATTGCGTCGCTGATGAGCCGTGTCGGCGAAGAGTCCTGTCGGCGAAGAGTCCCGTCGAAGTAAAGCCTTGTCGGTGTTCAGTCTGTCGGCGTAGTGTCTATCGGCGTTTAGTCGTACACTTCCGCAATCTAATCTGGCAGGCCACACTATTTTGCTAACATCTCTTTGACGAGCATGTGGAACACGAACGCGCCATCTACACGGCCTGTCTTCACTAGACGGACTGATGGTGAGCTACCTATTGCTCAGCGTCCACAAACCCGGGTCCTTGACTGTTGAGCCTCAAACGATTTTTGATTCAAAATCAAATCGAATACAAAGTCAATTGACATCAGCACATTAGGGACGTCAACAATTTTATAAGACGACTAGCTTTTGCCCGCGGCTTCGGTCGCGTCAAATTCGGGGTAACACAGTTCCCCTTGCGCCTTATTGATTTGTAATAGCAACGCTAAGTTTTCCCTTTTCTTCCCTCTTTCTCCCTCACATCCCACTTTTTTTAAATAAAAATTATCGTCTCCTGGTTCCCAACTATCTCTGTACCAAAATTCATCTAAATCGGTGTAGCCATTAAAGCGTGAAGAGGTAACAAACAAACAAACTCACTTTCGCTTTTATAATATTAGTAAGGATTCTTCAGCTAGCGAGAGGAAATGGTCAACATTCGTAGCGTTTCCTTATAATAAGAAAACAACAATACATCGATTATTTCACCGATACTAATAAACACAATCCCATCAACTCAAATAACACAAGACACAATACCAATCAAATAATAGACAATAACTTCAAAATCATTAAATCAAGTAGTAAGTAAAGTACAGTCGCAAGCGCAGGTTGCAGTGACGTCACCGTGTCACCTTGCCGCGCCCACGCTCCACTGCAATAATTATTTATAACAACACCGCCTTACCAACACAATCCAAACAAACCACATCCAACCTTATCTCTACGACATAAAGCATGTTAACACGGCACAATTATAGTTTATTGTCGAACCGTATTTGTTTTACAGCTGTGACAATCGATTTTCAGTCTTATTGTATGGTAAAAAGAGTCTTAGTGACTCCTTTATGAGTTTGGGGATAGTAAAGTAGATGTAGGAAGACGATCTATGAGGCATCTTCGCTTTTAACAGATCGCAACTTAACTATTTAAATAATAGATTGACCAACGCTTTGGAAACAATTATGAGTTATTTACATCTTTTAACAATCAATTAATGGCTTTTCGCCCACAACAGCCTACATCGGTTTTCTTTGAGTAGGTATTAAGTAACGAATTATCTTTAGTTTGCTTCAAAATACAATCTCTTTAGAGTCTATGCAGAGTAATCATGCTGCACTGTTCCAATAGTAACTTGAAATGCTGCGTTCTGTTAATTTGTTTTCAATAAACCAATCACCACGTCTTTGACTATTATTGGTGACCATAAGAAAAAATATCAGTCAACGGAAATAAATTCTGTTTTGTATTAGTCTTGGCAATAATTATGTGGTGGTATCATATCTTGTCCTAATCCAAATTAATCGCTATAAGGAGTCTTTGCAATGCCCTTGCTAAATCTTTTCTCAAAATCTATCCGTCTATTCATCTTATAGATCTAATTCTTTTCTAATTATGTAGGGCCCTACCGTTTGTCGTGTAGTACAGCAAACTAAAGATAGTAGAGCGTCAACTGTTTCCATTAGAAAAGCAACTTTACATAACTCTGCCACGACGTTTCTCACGATTTTCTATGATCTTTATATCTTCTCCACTTTTCTGCTTCTATATCATCCATCATACAACTTCTTCTCCATCGTGTTGATGGTTTCTTTGACCCAAGAACTTGCCACTTCAACGGCATTTACAATTAATGAACATGAACAAAATTTACTCAAAATAAACTAAAACTGAATAAATGCAAAAGCAAATTCCTCTTAAAGTTCAGAGTACTTCATCTTGTTTTTAATATATTAATGTAGTTCAACGTACAATGTCGTCCAGTGACATTAAGAGTACACCTACTTAATGCGTTTTAAGAAAAAGTTTTATTAAAAGGAGCAAATAAAACTAAAGATTTAGTACAACAACATTGTATTGCATCCTCCATCTTTAGATTTCGAGTCCAAAGTAAGAACTTTACGAATTTAGATGCGCTACAGCTTCTACTGAAAGCCGTCAAATCATCATCTGCTGGGTAAAAACCTTTCTTTGTTCATGCTAACCGTCTGCCAATCTCGTCCAAGTTTTTCCCGCGATAGAAACAAGCTTCAGAATTAACCTCTAGAATTACTAGAAGATTTTAACAGTTGAGAGGTTCCGTTTTTCCATTTCTTCCAAAATTTACATTGGGCAATTAAACTTCGGTTACTTGTTTAAAACACAAAATCATAAACTGTGATGGTTCGATCATGCTATCAGACAGAATACACTTCAAAGGATCGGATACTGTTCTTCCAGAAAAGGCAAACAAATGTTAACAATCCCAATAATCTACATCAACTAGCAAGTGATCTGCAAATCATTCAATCCCTTTAATGGAGAAGTATAAGACAAAGAGAAATTCCACATACTCACCTACTTCCTACAAGCAATCCAGCCAATAAATACACAAGAATACAGTAAAAAAACTGAGTTAAATAACTTTATTCTGCGCGTGGGCACGCACACGCCAAGGTGACAGACGCATGGACCAATCAGCGGCGGTTATTGGTCTGACGTCACTCGTTCGGCGCCCACTAGATTGAAATTCGAATGATTCGTATTTATGGTGAATGAAGTAGTTGTAGAGACTTTTATGGAATTGGGTTAGTGTCTGTCAGGATTGGTTTACACGTAGACCAGTGGCTTTTTTTCCGTAGGGTAGGACGGTGAGCTACCCATTGCTCACCGTCCCCCAGTCGTGGCCGGCAATCGTCCCGCGGCTCCCGATGCCCTTAACGTCTCTGCGGCAGCTGGATGGGTTTGAGGATCTCTTTCTCAAACCACCTCCTTCGCTAGCATAACTGCTTCACAGATGGAGGTGACTGTTGCCATTCTCCCTAGCTCCGTACCATGGCTAGAAGAACCAGAGCTGGACGCGAAAGGTCGCCGCCCGCTGATCACTTCTACGAGAATAAATCAGTGGCTCAGAACAAGTTTTATTTTATCACAAACTTCATGCATAAGTTTAGCTTATTTAAAGATCTAAGGACCTAAAAAGTGTTATATTTTGCCATTTGGCAACGGAATCCAAAAAAAAACCAAGCAAGTAAGAGTAACACTCGTGCACCCAGGGTTCCGTACAAACTTGCGACATAAGCAGGGACTACAGACCCGATAACATGGTTTTAATTTCAACGCGTTCCCGAGAATATGTGTCTTGAGAGACAGGCATACAGACATACAGGTGACAACAATGTGATCCTATAATGGATCCGTTTTCCCTTTTGATGTACGAAACCCGCAATAACGGAGACGAAAAATGCTTTTCCGCTTCTGTTTTTTGAGTGATTTTACATACTCTTAGTCATATTCTAACAAAATGTGTGAGTGAATTCTCACATAAGTTTATGGTGCGATAGTTACATAATGTACACTCGGTTTGATAACAATCCTACTTATTATTCAAACGTCGGAATTTCGGACATTATAACAAACACAAACGCTGCCAAAACATGTTTAGCCAACGTGAATAGAATAACAAAAATGTATGTGTGCCTTTTTGTCGTTTATTCATTTTTGTACATATTTTTACATATTTCTTATATTTAAATAACTAAAAAATTGAGAAAAACCTCCTAACGATAAGAGCCGTGTCCCGTTTACATAGTATCAAATCTAAAAAACAAACCCTAGATCCAGCTGCCCACCGAGGATAGCTTTAGGTATTGGTCGAAGCTATTGGCAATTCAGCCATTGGCAAATACGACTATCGGCACAATGATGACGGCACAACGCTGAGTCCACATCCCATATCTCGATAACCTCGTGAACCAAGTAAACAATAATGTTTGTACATTGTTATTATGTTTAAACTAGATGGCGCCCGCGCCAGACGATATTCCAGACTATAATCTACCTCTGTGCCAAATTTCATCAAGATCCGTTCAGCCGTTTTGACGTGAAAGAGTAACGAACATTCATACATTACAAATATTTATAATATGCTAAAAAAATTGCTTACGCGCCGTTTGCGACAAATAAGTTAAAGTAGGTATAATTTGTCCTGTTTTGATTTCTTATGTTATGTTATATTCAATGTTTTTTTTCTAAAAGCAGCCACGATGGCATTTTATAGGACAAATTCTGACCACTGTAACTCCGAAAAACCACAATCAACAGTGGAGCCAAAAAAGCGCAAGGCACATTGGATGGAGTCCCGGGGAAACAATTCAAGTGTCTTGGATCCCAGAACGCAAGGAATAGGGCCCAACGGGGTTACTAACCCAAGCCTAAGTGAACAGATTTTGATCAACATGTACTTTTTATATAATTTCCTGTAATTTGTCAAAGCTGTCGACGTTACTACAGCACTAGGACAAAGAAACGCCTTGTCTAGCGAAAACGTGCTTTTTTTTTAATCGTTTCCCTACACTAGGTATTTCTCCTGTATTGTGGATGCATTTACAAACATTTAAACTCTCCGAAACAACTATATGTAAGCCATACAAATATTTTTTCCGTACGGGAATGGAACCCGCGACACGCAGCTTAGCAGTTAATCGCTAAGCCACTGCGCCAACTGTGTCGTCATTCTGTAGTACTAATAGTCAGAGATCCAACCTGATATTGACCTGCACCAATCTGGTTATCGAAAGAAAAATATTTTAAATCTTTATACAGGAATAAACATATTTCGATACGGTTGCCTGATTCAATGTTTGTCTAATAATCAGTTGCGATCAGATCAGGCAGAAACATATCCAGACAAGCGTAAAAAGTATCCTGTTATCGGTATCAATATTAGCATTGATCAGTAAAAGTGTTCAGTTGTAGTATTTAAAAGTGAATTACTTTTATTTATCAATCCAAAAAATACCGTTCGCAGCTGACAATTTTAGCAATAAAAACTCGTAAGAAAGAAAATTTTACAAAGTTATAAAAAATCATCCTAAAAAAACATTTTAATAGTAGTAAATAACGATTAAAAGCCCATTTATATCTGTAATCATTCTTACAAGATGCCCATAAAGGAAAAACATATAATTATTTAAAAATAATCGTTGCTAATTTCCCATTGCAATACCATAAAGATTGTAGAAACCTTTTATAAAAATAACGTTAGTTGAAAACTTGAAACCGTAGTTAAACAATCGTTTTTCGTAGGTTTTTTTATACCTACTTGTAGCGAACTCGATTCATATGTACATGTAAAATATGAGACAGTAATTAAAATTCATAATCCTAATAAATATCTATAAAGTTTACAACTCAATCAGCAAGATGGACGCTGAAATTAACTCTGATCAAACATAATTATAGCCTCAGGTTAGTTAACGAGACGTGATGAATTAACCAAACATTAGCAGATATTAATAACTAGTTATTAAACATTTGGTTGCTCCGTTATACAAAAAAAAACGTTATAAATAGGTAACGTTATCGTGATTGTGAAAACTGGTGAAATATAGGTTCTACAAGTACCGTTCTACACAACCTTTCTGAGATTAAAGGCGTTATTTTAAATGTGTGTTTGAGAAAGGACAAATCCGCTTCATGCTCCAAGATATTTTAAGTCGAAATAATTAAAAACTAGTAGTAGAGCAAACTACTAAAACAGGTTATTTCAACAGGTCGTTTACAAGTTGGCACCTACATTTTAATACCATTCTACCAGCACTGCATAACCACAAGTAGTACATTTATTTGACACCTGACGACGACGTGACGTTTGCACGGCGTGCACACATTAGTGACACAGCAAACAAAAACTGGACTAAATCGTTACTAAGCTATTGCGTTAGCGCACTTTATGTTACTATTTATTTAGAGGGTTGCCTCACATGTTTTAACTGGGATGTCGTTATACTGGTTTTTAAATGCATTTAGGAAATGCTGCCATGCTTTAGTTTAGAAAAAAGCATTTAAAATTCGAAGCTTGGTGTGGCAACCTAAATTGGTAGTACTTATGTCTTTCTTGCATTAACTACAAAGGATAAGACTCAAGACATTTTTATCTATTAAATCTAAAATAATTTATCCCCTTGATTTTAAGGTATGTATGTGGGTATCCGAAGAAAAAAAAACTACTTCATTTTTCGTCACCATACTGATTCATAATTAGGTTTATATAGTCCTTAGTAGGGGAAATAGCAACCCTATTCATATTAAAGGCCGTATCGTCACGAACTATAACGACATGTTCTTTACAACTCTCTCTTAAATAAATGATTATTGTGTCGCATGGAGAAGGTTTGTGCACGTCTTCCAAATAACACGCCAAAGGTCAGTGAAGTTCTGTTTACAATTGTGCTCCTTTTGAGACATGTCCTCCTGGTATTTTGGCGACATGGGAAAATAAACGAAGGTATGTTTTTTACAAAAGAAAATCGAATGCTGATGACAGTGCTATTCATAAATATTTTCTTCCTGCAAAATATTAAATTTCCTGACTTGCTATAATATTTCACAGTAAATTTCTAAGCATCAATCTCATTTTTGTCCAATTATAATCAAATCATAACTATTGCTTCAGGACCGGGCTTTCGGGTTCTATTTCTCCGACTCTTTTCAAATTTTCATAGATATTTATTGATCTATGGTATGGCAGTGCGGTGAGTGAGTTACAAATTTGCAATGGTAAGGTTATACCTTTCATAATGTCAGTTTGAAGTTATGCACTGCCTTTTTTACGTGGTTGAGCAGACGTGTTTATCAAATCAATCAACAACAATCTAGGATTAGGAATTTCTTAAAAAAAACCATTTGGAATTGGAATTAAAAATGGTATATCATGTACATGGATACTTGCAACATAGAGCATAATCGGCTACTCGAAAATGTGCCTATAATATTAGCTTTCAAAGCGGAGATCTTGATATCTAATAACATCTCATAAATCTAGTTTCAAGACTAATAGATCTAAATTCTAACAGATAAGCGTCCACCTGCAGATCTGTACATCGAAGGTCGTATGTCGACATCGACGTGTTTGCACCGCTCCACATAAGCGTTGTTGGCCAATTTCTGTTGTTTTAATACGCTGATTTGAATCTCTTTAGAATATATTAGGTGTGGTCGAGAATCTTGTTTGTAGTTCAATCGAATGGCAGTGTGCAGTGCATGTTGTTGAAATGTAGTTTTGAGTTGCAGTGCCTGCTTTGCCTGGTTTTTATTTGTGATGGTAAATCATCAAATATGTCCCCCCTACTCTGGGGTGAGCGGGGGGGAGGCAGACTTGTGCTAATTAAAAGCTACTCATGTTCCTTCTTTTGCTTTCGAACAACCCGCAACCCCGTACAACCTATGACCCGGGATGTTTTGCTTTGAGTTGAGACTGATGCTAAAGATGGTAAAAATCTGGAATTAAATGGCTGTTTGTGTATGTGTTTAAATGTTACATACATTTAAACACATACACAAACAGCCATTTAATTAGCAAAGCACCCACGAACAAGGAAAAATTCGTAGTGTGGGGCAACGATTTTTTTTTAAATATCCTGACTTTTATATTGAGTTAAGTATGTAAAAAATGGTCCGTCAATTTTTACGTTACACTATTAACCTGAGTTCGGTTAAATTGCGGCGTGAAAAAACAGGATAATTGATTATATTTCTCCTGTTTTTTCACGCCGGATGCTTAATACCTAGCTATATCAGAGTATTCAAATGATTTTTCATAATTCATCGTGACCATCTTGCTTGGCACACGAATTTACCAGGGCTGCATGAATGCAACGACTGCAAGCGATTAACGTCTACAGATAAAAGTAAAGAGCACAGGAGAACACCCTACATAATACACGACGTGTAATGAGCTTAATGATGGATCATTTATGATATCAAAAACATACACCATTATAACTGAATCACTTATGGAGTTTTTCGGTATTTTTTTATTAATCTATTTTATTTTTATTACATAGTTGTCACCAATGTTAACAAATTTAACTTTGTTTTACCAGTGCTTTTTTTACCATTTTTTGTTAAAATCCCAAGTAGACCTTTTGAGAACAAAATTAGCGTTACAAATTGACCTCTTAACTTACATCTTAACACAAATGTAAAAGAAATACCAGGACTTTATGAATGCAAGGAGCGCAACCGATCAAAGTTGCAGATAAAAAGTAAAGAGCACACCCACATACTGAGTGTAATGTGTAAAATGATTGACGCGGGCTGCAGCACTCGTGCGGGGCTATTATTACATGTTTTGATATCTACATCTGATGGACGTGGCTTTTAAATGCCTGAGAATGTATGGAGAGAACTTTGTAACAAGAGCGAATATATGGAGGCTCTTTGGAATTAAACACGATTAATTTTGATTGTGATTTAAGATTGGCTCAAAAATCCTTAATGGACCTTCTAGACTCTGCACACAGCACAATTTTCTTACTTTGAGATTAATTTTAAGTTTTGAGTGAATATGTAACACGAACATTAATAACACAAAAAATGTAGTTGTAGGTCTCGTAAAAATAGACAAAATCCAGTCTTAGGATCAAGATCTCGCCAGGTTATTAAGTGAGATCTGGATAGTCAATCAAGACTTTAGACTCATAACATGATACCTCGATACTCTATTTTGTGTGTTCTGTCGTGTATATTTTCAGAAATAAGTTATTTGTATCCATATAATATTGGTCAAAAATATTATTTTATCGAGCACAAAATAAACACATAAAATGATTAAAAAAAAACACTTCACACATCACAATTCAAAACAAAATAATTAAGCAGTACAGGAGCAAAAACCATCTTAAAATTACCTAAAGATGAGCTATTTTACCATAATATGACATCATGGCCGCCGCACTTTTGACTCACGAGGTCTCTGACCCCTAATAAAGTATACTCCGTGTAAATAATTATAATCAAATGTTGAATGTATGTTATCTGGAATATATTTTTAGTTTGCGTACTAATTAGGGGCCTTAATAGGGTTTTTGGATATTAGCTGGTAAATAATCTAAATCCGGTTAGTCAAGTTGATATAAAAATAAAAAAAGAGGCAACGAGAACATAATAATGTAATTTATGTATTCCCGTAAAAAATATGTTTAAAAGAATATGAATTCAGAAAGTACCAGAGCCTTATAAGTTGAAAGGAGTAAATCCAGGCTCATTGGGGTTTTGTATGACGTATAAGTACGACTTATACTTTCAAGACCCAGACCACAATACAATGATGCGAGGATATTGAAACACTCCTTAAACAGAGGGAGATATTGAAAGACATGTATGCGTTAGTTCAGATTTTAGACACACGCCAATTTATGGTCTCATACTGATTCTATCCTGCCGGGGTTGCGGGTTGTTCGAAAGAGAGACCGCGGCCCCGGAACGTAAAGGACAACAGAAGGAACATGGGTGGGTTTTAGTCAGTAAGAGCACAGATTACTAAATAGGTAAGAGTCTGACATGCCCCCCGCTCCACCCAGAGCGGGAGAAGTTATTTGATGATTTTCCCACCCGAATAAAAGAAAATACTGATTGTATCAATCATAGAATGTGTTTAACATTCCCAAAATCGCAACACATCATTTTAAAATCATTACCCAATATGTCTTGTCATTTGCTTTTGTAAATATTGTCATTTCTAGCATTGTTTCAACTCTGTGGATACATGCTCCCCTGGTATTCTCACAGTAAACGTTGTTTTTATTGTTAACAAAACTCTCACGCATAATTGTATTGTGTTATGTTAATTCGGATTATATTACTTTTTATGATAATGTGATTCGTTTACTGACAAGTCTTTTGTTAGTAATTGATATCTTATTTTCAAAACGAGAATTTTGTTTTGTTGGTTTAAAGTGAAGCTAGCGGCCTCGGAACACAAAGGGCAAAAGAAAGAACATGTATGGGTTTTAGTCAATGAAGTCTGACACTCCTATCCGCTCCGCCCAGAGCGGTTGAATTCATTTCATGATTTCCAATCCCAAAAAGGAGAGCCTTCTTGATCCTTCTGTTCTATTCTTTAATGAAAACTAGGATCTAGGTCGGGATAATCCAGACTACATGCTAATGACACCTTTCACCCGACACATTTCATTACTTCACGCCATGGGACGGGGGGCGAGCCTTTACTAATAATTATGCTAGATGAATTTATCTAATCTTATTAATTATGGCTTAACTGGCTAGTAATTACCATGTGTACAGATTAAAAAAAATAACAGCGAGGTCGGAAGCTTGAGCAAAAAAAAAACACAAATTCAATTAAAGAAACGAACACTTAAAACTGTTTCACACATTTTTTTTTTTTAAACTCTGTTTTTTTTACAACATTTTGCTTCTAAGTTTATTAAATGTCATCGTCTATGCATTTTCTGTTATTCGATTTTTAAAAGCAACTTATTTCCAAAGTTGAGTGTCACCCATTTTACAAATAATGTATTAAACTGCCCATTGGTTAGGTGGCGGCTTTATAGTCGGAATTTATCCCATGGAACTATATGGATATTTTTTTTTTAAATATTACAGTTTCTCATTTCTGAACGAATATTAGGTATCTATATCTCATAGACCGCTCCATAGCCAGCTGAACGGTTTTAAATTTATAGAACACCAGCTTTCGCCCGCGGCTCCGCCCGCGTTAAATTTGGGGTAACACAGTTTCCCTAGCGCCTTATTGATTTGTAATAGCAACGCTAAGTTTTCCCTTTTCTTCCCTCTTTCTCCCTCACGTCCCACTGTTTTCAAAAAAATATTAGCCTATGTCCGTCTCCTGGTTCCCAACTATCTCTGTACCAAAATTCATTAAAATCGGTTTAGCCATTAAAGCGTGAAGAGGTAACAAACAAACAAACTCACTTTCGCATTTATAATATTATAGTAAGGATAGTAAGGATAGTAAGGATGTCTTTTCCCCGTAAGCAGGTAGGACTAGACTAGGCTTTGTGAAATACTCGACGAGAAGAAGAAGGTTTCCAAAATGCTGCCCAGCCCCGTTGAATTATTCTGTTAGCCTCCCTCTCACACACTATAGATTTAGTTTTTTTTTTCATGAACTTAAAGAAATTCGGTTGAAAAAAACAATTGCTACATCATCCTTGTGTTACAGATAGCAAGACTGAATACTTACAGTAAAGCTGCCGTGCATTTTTTTTAATATTGAGTAAAGTCCGCCACAATCTGTTCGGAATTATCAAGGCTATTCACTTTCACTCTCAGTGTGTTTCTGTACTTACGGTACGAGTACATACATAGGTACATCTGGGCTAAGTGGCTATGTGAAGAACGATTGAGGTTAAGCAATTTTGGTAGACGATTTTTGGATGGGTGGTCGGTGAAATTGGCATTGAATTTAAATACTGGCTGAATATTGAGGAATACAGAAATCATTTGAACTCAAACAGTATGACAAAAATAGCGTAAAATTATGACAACATTTTAACTGTAGAAAGAATAACAACAATAAAATGAACATACATTCTCAGTCATAAGGCAAAATAACTGTATGTCGCTACATCACACTAAAAAAAAAAAAAAAGAACAAAAAAGTAAAGTACTGTATTTGCTAATTCCGTTAATTCCGTAGATCTCTATAGAAAATAATGGACAAGAAACTCCATGGTCAAGATTTATTTATTTACCACAAAGTCAGGTTTTTTTTAAAACAAAAATACATAAAACAAGTTAATGAAATTACACTCATTAAAAATATGAACAAAATTAATTAAATTTGACAAAGAAAACAATACTTAAAGACATACTTACAAAATCTTCTAACATATTAAATTCTCGTGTCACAGTTTTCGTTCCCATACTCCTCCGAAACGGCTGGACCGATTTAAACGAAATTTTGTGTACATATCGAGTAGGTCTGAGAATCGGCCAATATCTATTTTTCAGACCCCTAAGTGAGCAGCGGGTGAAACCGCTGGGCACAGCTAGTAATATATATACAAAATGCTTATAATGGGAAGGCACTATTTTAAAAAAAAGTACCTGTAAAATAGAACATAAACCTCTGACACCCCAAATACTGATATTTTCCTTCCAAAGACATTCAAATATTTATCTTCTATACTTACTATATATATTATTATTATTTCCTTCATTTACAATCCATCTTACAATTATATTTTTAAATATTTCTTAGAAAATAAAAAATAAATAAAAAACATTTAAAAATATAAAAATAGGTTTCCGCCGGTAACGGGAGCAGTGTCCAAGCTACCGGTGGTTAGGGCTCCAGAGACAGGAACCTCCTCACAATGCGGGCCGTATCGAGGAGTACTGCCTTCTGAATCAGGCCCTTGATCCAACCACCTAAGGAGAGCTTCGACAGATGTTCGTCGAAGCTCTTGGCAATTAAGCCATTGGCCGTTATGACAATCGGCACAATGATAGCCGAGTTTACATTCCACATGTCAACAACCTCGTGTCAAGTCAAGATATTTTAGTTGTTTTTCTTTCTTATTATTATTAATATTATAAAGCTGAAGAAATTGTTTGTTTGCATGTTTGTTTGTTTGAACGCGCTAATCTTAGGAAGTACTGGTTCGAATTGAAAAATTATTTTAGTGTTGGATAGTCCATTTCTTGAGGAAGGCTTTAGGCTATATAACATCACGCTACGACCAACAGGTGCTGAGCAGCGTGGGTAAAACCGCGAGGAACAGCTAGTTGATTCATATAACGTTAAACCAGCCGGTTATTTGCTGTAATTCAACTACATTTATTTAATGGAAGTCCTTTGAATAAAAAAAAAACGATATCGCTCTATCGAATAAAATAACCGTGTGAATACAACAATAGGTTATTCAAATAATAAGCTAATGTATTACGATGTTAAAACTCTTTATGGCTTATAATTGACGACACGGTTGACGCAGTGGCTGAGCGATCGACTGCTGCGCTGCGTGTCGCGGGTTCGATTCCCGCATGGAACAAATATTTGTATGACCTACAGATAGTTGTTTCGGGTCTGGCTGTTTGTGTATGTGAGTTTAAATGTTTGTAAATGCACCCACGATACAGGAGAAATTCTTAAATTGGGGAAATTTTTTCAAAAAAAAAATACTTGTGTTGGTATCTTTACATAGTATATATGTCTGTTCCCTTAGATCTTTCAAACTGCTCAACGGTTTTTAATGCAGTTTTCAGCAGAGTGATTTGAGAGCACGGTTTATATGTATAAAATTCTAGTCTAAGTGGTTGAGGCGCGGAGTGCAGAAAGTTAAATATATTGAATATTACGGTACATTTATGAACACTCACAGGGATCCTGAGATTTTTTTTTATAAAAATATTAATATTTAGATAGATTGGGACATAATTGATTGTAAACTGAAAATGAAAAAAATATATTGTGTGGATATTGTATTTTCAAAACACTTTCTCAAAAAGTGGCTCTTATTGCCTTAGGATTAGGTTCAACATGCAATGCATTTCACAAGCCTCTTTTTTCTCATTTATTACAACGAGGAGTTATTTTTTTTTTCTAATTTCGACACAGTAAAAAGATATGATTGAGTAAAAAATTTTTTAATTCCAATTTTTTTTTAATGAATTACCATGAGAATATTTGATTTATCCAACACTGCAGCTGTGAAATAAAAAAAAACGAATAATTCATTTTGGCAAATCATGGAGAACTATAAAAAATGTAACATTTCACACCTGTGTATCTGCAACCTATTTTTAGGAATAAATAAATCTGAAATCTGAAAAAAGTCATGTAGTCTGCGTTGATGTCTTTCGTACGTGAAACTGTATCCCATAAAACTCTGGTTACCATAGTTACGTATTTTTGAACGCTTGTCATTTGTCCGGACTTTTCGAGTTTAATACTTTCAGCAAATAAAAAAGGAATGAAAACTGTAAATGTTCATACTTTTTGCGCCAAGTCAGACAGACATATTGTCACAATTTCTTGGAATCACCTCTAAATAAAATTGACCGAGTGATATTGTTGATCATGATCATAATATTTATCTCCGCGAGTGGCTGAGGTGATGACGTCAGCAGGACACGCTCGGCCGCAGCTTCCAGCCCACGTTACGCCTGCGCACAGCTGAGGTTTTTGCTGAACTGAGATCAGGTTTTAGTGAGAGCGGATAGCGGGGATGAAAGCTATGTTCAATATATATGTGTTGTTTTCAAAATTCCTACTAATATTATAAATGCGAATGTTTCTGAGGATGGATGGATGTATGGGTGTTATTTACTCTTTCACGTCAAAACGGCTGAACGGATCTTGATGAAATTTGGCACAGAGGTAGATTATAGTCTGGAATAACACATAGGATACTTTTTTTTCGAAGTATGATATACCACGATGCTGAAACAGACCTTCCTCCCAAAGAAGACCCAGTATTCAAGCCCACGGGCCCAATGCGGCTTGCTTGTAGACTTCCTCGTTGAATAGTGCTCGCAAGGGCGACGGTCGAGTAAGCGGCCCTGGGTCGGACAAAGCGTTACAACCACAGAGTCCCGATTTGCCCAGTCGATGTCAACAGGCTTGACCGTAATTACATTGGCCTTCGCGAACCTTGTGTGTACCTCTGCTTAATCCTTAGGAAAATACAGGCGTGATGCTGCCTACCTTCTCAGTAAGGTCTTAGTTTCTTGGCCTCACTTTGTGAGAAAGAGAAAAAAAAGCTGGTCAGGATGAGTAGGATTTGCGCAAAGGTCGAATAAAAATTACTTGAACAAGATATTATTGAATTTGATTTACGAGAGCATATAGGTCAAGATGTGGGTTTTAATTATAATATTTTCTTGATGCGTATTAGCATAAAATATATTACTTAGTATATGATTTATTTTTCAAGGTTTATTCATAGAAATTAAAAGTAGATATTATTCAGTCACGTATAACATTACTTTTTTATGGAGAAGTAGTTAAATACTTTGAAATAATTGTTTGAAACCAAACGTAATTATGAAAACAGCAGATATCACATGTCTCGGCTGTCATTTGGCATTTGTTGCAGATAGGCAACCAGTTTGACAACCAGTCTTACCTTAGGCTATCCTGTTTCCCAGTAACACCATGCAAATTGTTAAAAGTCCTTGTATATATATATATGACTGGTAAGACTGGAAGCTAATTCCAACACAGCTGGGAAAAGGCTAATGATTCTACTCAGTGATAGATCGATACGATATCAATTAACTCGTAGCTAAGTTGTTTAGTTTCCTTCTCTTTAACTCTTTTTGGGCTATCTGTGTTGTGTGTTTTGTAGTGGTTTCAACCGCTACACACAGTTCCTTAGTTAATAATTTAGCTTTTTATTGGTTTTTAAATGGTTATAATCAAAAAAATCTTTCTTTTAAATAATATTACTCGTGACCCGCTCCGGCTTTGCTTGGGTGCACTGCAGATACTAATATACTCACTTGAATTATTTTTATTTTTGCTGAAAAATTTGATGTGATGTTAAAAAGATCTAGTCGAACAGACAGAGCAGCAACTTCATTTTAAACTATGTAAAGATAGACGCTACTATTTTATAGCCTATTATTTGATAAAGTTAATAAATATAAATAAATATCTTGGGACAACTCACACACGGCTATCTGATCCCAAGCTAAGCAGAGCTTGTGTTACGGTAACCAGACAACTGATATACATACTAATATAATTTATAAATACATACATATTATAGATAAATCACACCCATACACAGAACAAACAATCATGCTCATCACACAAAGTTTGTCCTGGGTGGGAATCGAACCCACGACCTCCGGCTCAGCAGTCAGGGCCACTAACCACTAGACCAACAGGCCCGCCAGTAGCTTTCTAATAACAAAATATTTTTTGAAATCGGTGTAAAAGTTTTTGAGTTTATTCGTTTCAGTTGGGTGATAGATTCGCTGTCAGTGTGACCAGAGCCTTTACCAACAAAAACTGGCTATTACTAATTAACAGTGTCCGACCACCATCGGTACGATGATTTGCTTTTTGTTAATATTGTGACTACTGACGAAGCTTCGTGAAAGATGAGCAGAGAAGATAAAAAATATCTTTCAACGTGTGATATCCTAGTCCTACTTAATTGTTGAAGAAAAGGCTGTTATAGTATACTTGCTTCCGCCCGCGACTTTACCCTTATACTTTGGGCTAACGCTAACTTTAACCCGCGTGATGGTTGAAAAAAATATCTTAATCTCCTCTTTTCTTCCCTGTTTTACCCCCTTTTCTCACTTTTTTTTAAAATAGTCTATGTCCGTCTCCAGGGTCCCAACCAAAATTCATCAAAATCTGTTTGGCCATTTAAGCGTAACAAACAAACAAACTCTCTTTCGCTTTTATAATATTAGTAAGGATTTGTTTCATCATTGTTTAGTAGAATTTCCCATCAGGACCATTGGCGAACCTCTTTAGGAGAGAAAAAAATCCTTAACCTAAAGATCTAACAGAGTGGCTGTTATTATTTAGCGACTGTATTTTGTATCATACATTAAAGCTCTCTTTTACCCTACACTAGGAATTTCTCCTGTATCGTGGGGGCGTTTACAAACATTTAAACTCACATACACAAACAGCCAGACCCAAAACAACTATCTGTAGTCATACAAATATATGTTCTGTGCGGGAATCGAATCCGCGACAGGCAGCGCAGCAATCAATCGCTCAACCACTGCGCCAACTGTTATGGTCGTAGATTGTTGCCCTTTCGGGAATTTCTTGTTATTTTAAATGCAATTCAGACCTAAAAAGTATTCATTACCAACGGCCAACAAAAATATCCTACAATTTTTTTATAATAAAAAAACACCAACCTTGCTATGTGTTCATATTCCAAAAATACCCAGCACTTTCGCAACTTATTTATTTATTCGCAAGAAAAATGTCTTCGAAACACGCGAACTTCAAAAAACTTATGAGTCAACACTAAATTCGACGCAAAAAATACTTTAATGTGCCATAATTAACGTTCAAAGGGTTCCGTAGGGAATTAGGGAGGATCCTATTTGATTACCTGCCGCAGGAGGTGTTGCCAGCGCAAAAAAAAATACTAAGCTTTGATAGTAGCGAAATACTAACGAGGTTCTGAAAGATCTTTGATAACGTCGGAAGGAATAAATGGAAATGGGGAGTAGAAGTCGGGTAGGCAGTCGCTTCATGTAAAATAAGGATTAAGTGCATCCGGTCAGACTTGAAGCCGACTCTAACATAGTTGGGAGAAGGGGAGGGAAGACGACTAAATGGAAATCTGAGTTATGGTATTTTGAAGACTGTTAGTTAAAATACCAGGCAAACATATTTCAGAAGATGAAATCCAAAAAAAAATTATAAAAACCTGTTAGGTATTAAACTTTCAATTTAAATTCTAGTTTTTTTTAATCTTTCAAACCAAATCCGTTAAAATCTCATAAATAAATATAATACGGTCAGTACCGATAATATAAATTCGTTCCAAGGGTAGCAACCTTCTTTACAAATTTAGATCGAAACCACTTTAATTAACCGACTTCAAAAAAAGGAGGAGGTTCTCAATTCGTCTGTATTTTTTTTTTTTTTTTTTTTTGTGTTTGTTACCTCATAACTCAGGTCTGAGTGAACCGATTTTGATGATTCTTTTTTTATTCGAAAGCTGGTGGTTGTCGTTTGGTCCCATAAAAAAATATCAAGATCCGACTAGTAGTTTTTGAGTTATCTTTAATAATACGTATTAGATTGACTTCGTGTACGTTGATGATATACTCATTCGTCGATTATATTTTAGAAGTTGTCGAAGACAAATGATCAAAAAATGGTATGTAGGTACTACTATGGTTTGGAAGGTCATCGCAGTAATTTGGTGATAGATCTTCAGTGATATACAACGGCACTCTTTAATAAATGACAGCAAATCTGCCGTGATTGCTGCAATCACATGTATAAGTATGGGTTTCGCCAGGGTAGGCAGGCGAGTGGGAGCAGGGTGACCGTATCCCCTCCCCACCCTTCACCTAGCTAGTCATTAAGAAACATAAACATCAGATCAAGTATCAGCTGTATCCCCTAGAGGATGATGCATATGATTTCTGAATTGGTTTAATACTAAAGCATAATATAGATACTTAGTATTTAATCTATAGCTTGATGTGGAACTAAAAATTGTTTCTAAGACGGGACTAAAGCTAAAAAGAAAAACTTTTTAACCGTGTTTGCGTATTATATCATAATACTATAACTAAAAATGTTGAAATAAAAACTTTTTAGTAAAAAAATAAAACCGACTTCTAAAAAAAACTAAAAACTGGAAAATAACTTTATTTCCGGAAGTCGGTGGCCAATAAAGTCAACGAAACCAGCAAAAGCCACCGACTTCCGAAAATAAAGTTATTTTCCAGTTTTTAGTTTTTTTTAGAAGTCGGTTTTATTTTTTTATTTGAAAACGAAATCAATATTCTGAATGCATTATTTGTTATTGAATTCTAAACAGGTTCTATCATTAAAAACTTTTTGCGTTTTTGTTGTTGAATAATAATGTAGCGCGGTGGACAGCTTCGTGTTTACAAGATTCGATTCCCAGGTGGTTACTTTTTGACATAGATGCTCTGAATTTAGAAAAATCGTAGATGGTAGTGTTTATTAAATTAACTATTATAATGATTTCTTATGTAACCTGTAAATACATTAAAATGTAAATAAACTTCCAGGAAACTCTGGATTGTAGAGGTCAGTAAAATGGTCACAAAGTGGGAATAATTCGCAATTTAACTGCGTCTGTGACCATTTTAAGAATTATTATATGCTAGCTGTTCCTCGCGGTTTCATCCACGCTGCTCAGCACCTATTGGTCGTAGCGTGATGTTATATAGCCTATAGCCTTCCTCAAGAAATGGACTATCCAACACTAAAAGAATTTTTCAATTCGAACCAGTACTTCCTGAGATTAGCGCGTTCAAACAAATAAACAAACAAACTCTACAGCTTTATAATATTAGTATAGATTATATTTTTTTTTTAGTAGGCAGTCGCTTCGTGTAAAATACTGGTATTCAGCTGCATCGGGTAAGACTGGAAGCCAACCTTAACAGAGCTGGGAAAAGGATAGGCTATTATGATGACACCCAGGAAAGACTTGCATCGTCGGCATCGTCCACCAGCAATTGAAAATTGCTCTACTAAAGCTTTAACAAGGATAATATTGGCATCTCTTGTGTTACTTATCCTTATATTGTTGTGGACGCCTTCTTGTGAGTTTACAATAATTACGGTGCACATTACAAGCAGTATCAGTTTCATATCTTAAAATTGTGTAAATTGGGGTTTTCCATCAAGAATTTCTCAACCACCAAAGAGTCTGGATTCATGACCGGTTGATTACAACAGGCCACTGAGTTACTATTAGACACACGTCTACCTTACCCTGCAGGAATTATAGGCGTGAAGTAATGTTACTTCAAACTGTCTCTCGAGAAATAAACAATTGAATCCGGAACAATAACTCACACAAGCGAACGCGATAAAAAGTTTAACATTGCCGCAGAATAATCTACATCTTCGACAAAGGTTGTAGAATGTCTCAAGTATGCTCCAAAGGTCCGTTTGATTCGTTGTGCAACTCCACGATACAAATAACAACAATATACGCGAACAGTACAAAAATCTAAACGCTCACTAAAATAGCTGTTGCAGACCAAATGTGGAATAGTTATCGTTTTTATTAGAGTGGCTAGTTGCAAGTGTCCTTGCCAAGTCCTTTTACGTCGATTACAGACATTAATCGATATGTTAGAACACTCTTTATCTCGATCATTAAGTATCCGGCGCAATTAGTTAGGTTCTATAACGATCTAATCGAGATAAAATACTTTTTGTTCAGTGTTAAAAAGGAAGCGATACTGTTTCAATATTTAAAACCTCTTATTTCAAAACGTCAACATAAATCAGCCCAATTAGAATGAATTAAAAAAAAACTTACCGAAAAATATCCTTTCCGGGCACAAACAGTGACAGTTCAAACGGTAACAAACAAAAAAAAACCTAAAAACACAGCACTAATCACAGACCGAGATCAGCCAATAGCTCCGAAATAACAACACGAAAAAATTCCAAAAACAACCGCACTTTTTTCAATAATGTAATTAATTTCACTACACTATTATCTTTTTATTTTTTTACTGGCAATTAGTGCTAACACAGTCACAAAATCGGCGCGAATTTTGACAGTTCAAAATACAAGATGGCGTACACCCGCTCTCGGCAATACCTCGAGGTCGACTGAATGAGTTAAATCAAATTGGCGAGTGAGAGAGCACCTATTACGTAGCTAAAAGGCTTTGCCGCATATGCATGAGGCTGTTTGCAAGGAAAACGACTTGAAGTTGCTTTTGGGCGAACGAAGGTGTTTGTCATACTGCCAAATTGGTTAATGTTGAGATTAGAGACATAAGGCATGATGTCATGGTGGACGAGAGTCATTAGTCGACAGGTTTCGTTTTTGTACGTTGGCGCCCTGCGGTCAGTTCTTCGAAAGTCTTTTTATAAACTTATAAGCATACAAATCTCGCATTCATGCAAACGATGATGCTTTCATGCCAATCATTATTGAGCCATTATTAATCATTGTTATGAAATTACAGACGTTTATTGATAATGCAGCTAATAATCTCCGTAAATGTTTATTCATTCGTGTGTTTAAATATTATTTTAATAACAGCCCGGAGTAAGGGTTTGTGCCTAATTTATCTCAATAGGTTCGCATTTTAATACATGGGACTTAAACAAGATTGGCGAAATGTGAGAGTTTAAAGGTAGCCCCCCGCTTTATCTGGAGAGATTTGTTTTTTTAAATATGTTATGCGTTCTTAGGGTACCTCAAAAGGAAAAAACGGTAACCTTATAAGATCGTTTTGTCATCCGTCTTTCTGTCAAGGTCCTTTAACTCAGGAACTGTGGAAGTATCGAGTTGAAATTAAAATCAACCCTCTCAGTGTACGCAGTCAAAATATATGACCGTTTATGTCCGGAACCCTTGGTGTGCGAGCCGACTCGCACTTGCTCGGTTTTTTAAACTGTTCAGTTGCTTGGGTTTTTTTGTAATATTTTAAGAAGGTACATGTTTTTTAAATTATAGGCTGTGGAGTCCACTCTTGCCAGCAATCTCTTCAACTGGCGCGAAGTGCAGACATGGGGGCTATCTTCCAGAAGGATTAGCACATTTTGCGCTTCGATCGAATCCTGACCTTTTTGTTCTAGCAAAAACCACACTAGAGCATCCAACACAAACATTGGTGTAAACTCACCTCTAAATAGACTTAGTCGAGAGATGAATTGTTTTATAAAATCCGCATCACATGTCGATATACACCATGATTCATTAAATTCCTTTAAGACCCAAATATTAATGTCTCAAAATCAATCTCCTAAGGACTTGTAGTTTTAGAATTAAGCCACCTACATCTGGTAACTTGCCTACTCAAATTGGCTTCTATTGTTTTTAATTCATAATTGAATTTAATTTTGATCTCATTTGTTTTTCCTTTTGTAACAAGTTTTGTATTTTTTCGTTTAAGTGTCTTCTGTTATACCCTAAAGAAATAGTATTTTTTGTTGTTTTTGTAGTAGTTTTTTTTTATTATAAATACATAAATATTATTGTTATTAGTTATTATGTAAAAATGTTGGTTAACCTGTAATTGGCAACTGTATAAGTCCAATACTACGTAATTTTTATTTTTTAAGATATTTTTATACAGAAGCTGTTGGTGACCTTTTTAATAAATAAATAAATAAATAAATAAAAACAAATTAACACCTACTTCATCTACCTAGCTAGTACATTATTTATATAGACTGTATACCAGTCTTTAACCGAGAGTATATAACAGCGATAAAAATAAGATAATTCTGCGAACTAAATGACTGTTTTGTTCAAATTTACATAGATGAGAGATCTTTGATGCTTTTTACCAATCTGTCCTAATAAGGACTTGACCGCGGAGACCCACGCTAGACACTGTGAATGCTGTGACGTGTTCATCGGTCCATAGAATATCTTAGTAAGGTTAGTTATAGTTATATATAGCAATCTACTGCTAGAAATCTTATCATCATAGTTTACCCTGTCAACCATCACTCACAACATTTTTTTATCATTTTCATTCAACATCGTTATTGGAGTTTACTCCTTAAGAATCGTTTTCATATATAAGGCGCCCGGTATGAGAAAAATCCGAGGGGTAAAACCTACTAACGTAACGAAAATGTGTCACGTTTTTGGTGCGCACCTTTAGTACGCAACTTTCTAATTTGGCTGTAAGAGTATTAAGACGTACATATGGTATTCTGTATAGGCGACTATACCTATTTGTTATTGGGCTTGTTTGTTTCTATCAGTGTCGATGTATTTATATTGCTATTTTTTTTTTTTTCATTAATTTGTGAATTTACCCTTTCATATGATATTAATCTTTTTTCTGTTGAATAAACTCTTTTTGCGTATGGTTAGATACTCGTACTTAAGGAGTAAACTCCAGTCGTGCGTCGGAGCTGACACACACACTTTTTTTATATCATTTACAGTTTCTTCTTAGGTATTACACACTACATCACTATTGTGGTCTTTTCCATCTTCATACATTTACATGTTTTTTTCTGTAGATGTGTTATCATAAAAAAGCTTCCAGCGCTCTAGGCGGAGCGTGAGCCAGTGTCAGACTTTTAGTGGCTAAAACAAACCCATGTTCCTTCTTTTGACCTTTTTGTTCCAGGGCCGCGTAATCTCTTTCGAACAACCCGTAAACCCGACAGGTTAACATGTATTTCAATAAGTATTTTAGCCATATGAGTATCATTTCTTACCGTCATGCGCCTACATCAAGTCAGACGTTTATCGTTCAACTTTTCTAGAATAGGACTAGACTAGACTTTTAAAAGTCTTCTTATCTCTTCACCTAACTTTGTAACAGCACTAAATTACCTCTCTCTCTATCACGTGAATTAATTGGCTAGATATAAGTTTAATAAGTATTGTTTATGTTGTTTATATCTATACTAATATTATAAAGCTGAAGAGTTTGTTTGTTTGTTTGAACGCGCTAATATCAGGAAGTACTGGTTCGAATTGAAAAATTATTTTAGTGTTGGATAGTCCATTTCTTGAGGAAGGCTATAGGCTATATAACATCACGCTACGACCAACAGGTGCTGAGCAGCGCGGGTAAAACCGCGAGGAACAGCTAGTGGCTAGATATAAGTTTAATTAATATAATAGTGTGAAAGTTCCTACCATACGTGATATATTCTGCAATATAATTTTATTACTTTTATGTCATTTTTCTGCACCCTAACAGGGTCATGTACTCACTAGTTATAAGCCTAGCGTGTAACTTTTTTGTACATTGTGCATTAAATGAATAAATAATTCAATCCTGGATTACCTTCTCTTAATATGCCATCCTAGTATCAAATTCAGACCATGGCACTATTACCTAACTCCCAATTACAGCGTGCTTGCTTATTAACTGCTTAACCGATTTCTGAATACTACAAAAAACAAAACCAGTTTTCAATTATTCCAGTATTCTAGAATAGTGATGAAAGGAATTTCTTTCACAACCAATAAAATACTTTATTTTAACTCATAGCAGCTGACTTTGAAATCAAACAACTTTTACAGAAAACAGAAAAAAAATATGCAGGCTCACATTTCAAAATTCCAATCTTGATTCCATAATCAGGTTAGTACAAAAGAGTACTTTCACCCCTTGAAAGGATAATTAAAAAGTTCAAAGTCGCCTAGTGTCAGTCACCTGGATACATTTTACAAAATTATTATAACTTCGAATTATCCGGTTACTCGATACCTCGCCAAATAAGATATGATGACGACATAATATTTGCAACTGCAGCACTGACCATTTCTAAACATAGAATAAGTAATAAAATATCATATTTACAGTGTGTGTATGTAGTGTGTGGACTTTCTAAAGGCGTGTCGTATAAAACGCTACATGAAGCTCATAATGTGAATAACACGGTTTTCCTATTAAACGAAACGGATAGTGTAGGTACAGTCGCAGGCACGGGATATCCCATGTAGACAAGATAGAATGAACTCTGACGCAAAAACGTATCCGGTACAGCGTTTAGACCCCCTCCCACCTTGCCCACACAGAAATGATAAATCTGTTATTACAAAAAAAAAACATCTAAGTGCGAGTAGAGAGACGAGTGCGAGAGACTCGCACCGTACAAGATTGTGACAGAAATGACCATATATTTCGGCAAAAGAAGGAACATGGATGGGTTTTCGTCAGTAATAGACTTACCCCCGAATACTGAAACGTCACTCAAAATTTAAGTCCCACTTAAGTTTAACAGAGACTCAGAAGTGACGTTTGACCATACAAAATCTAAAGTTTAAGAGCTGCTCAAATGTTAAGCAGCCCTCTCATTTTGAGTGACGTTTCAGTATTCGGGGGTGAGACTTCCTCCCGCTCTGCCCAGAGCGACGAAAGTTATTTTATGATTGGACCACAAACTTGAAATATGGTTTAAATTAATTTAACTCGATACATCCACACGTCCACAAGATAAAAGGTCTTGACAGACATACAAAAAGACATATAGACAGACATCAAACTGATTCCGTATAAGCCTAAAAATAGATGTTTCCTACAATAATGCAATACCTATAGGTACGGTCAAGAGTATGCAACGGCTGAACTTCGGAAAACCTTCCATCCTGTCATCTCCTTAAACGAATAATGTCTGTAGCAATTTAAATTGTGGCGGTCTAATTTGGCCGGCAGAATTTTGCCAAGTCATAAGCGCCTTTAGCTAGGTCCAGCAGTTGCTGTAATTTAAGTTCGCCAGGCTTTAAGCGCCTTTAGTTACGTTCAGTAGTTGCTGTAATTTCTGTAACAATCCAAAATCGGACAAGCGGGACAGAAAAATATTATGTAAATGCTCCATCGCTTCTAGGACAGCATCTTTAAGCTCAAAGATAGAGAAGAATATTACCAGAAAAAAAATCAGCAAAGCAACTTCCATGAAACGTTAGTGAAGGAAATTTATAAAGTAGGTTAGTCACAACTTATATTTTACTAGCTATTGCCCGCGGCTTCGCTCGCTTTAAATTCGGGATAACACAGTTCCCCTTTCTTGATTTGCAGGTACCTGCTACCTGTAGCTTTTGCCCTTGAGCTTTTCGTTGAGCTCCTTGGGTTATGAGTCGAGCTACACGATAACTGACAAATGCTTGCACTGACTGGACAGGTCCACTCAATCTGTGTGGTGCTTTCTTAAAAAGACCACTTCAGACACTAATCTGCATAGTCCTCATGTAAGTTGACCAAGATTTTTTTTGTCTGGACTTTAAAAGAGACTATGACCTCTGAGTTTGTTTCGGCTGTTTCTTCTCAGAGTAGTCGGGTACGAAACACCGGCCTCATCTAGTTTTAAAAAAAAGACGTGTAAAAGTGTTTGTGAAAACCTACTTGCAAAATAAACATCATTTATCATTTATCATTTATTTATCACTTGCGCAAATGAAGGACTTAAATGTTAATGATTTTTATAGAAGTTTTAGTTTAGTTTGTGACATCAGAATATACATCATCGTATCGCTACTTACGCTACAACTAAAGTGACAGTGGTATATTTGAGGTTCGAACATCACGCATGAGAGTTTAGCTGGAACAATAGCCTATCCATGACCAACAAATACCAGCACACAATTCGCTAACATGACACAATGAAGAAATATTCTCTGATCCGAACCTACTCAATGTTCAGACTAAACCGCGTTTGTACTACTCGCTAGCCCAGTAGCACTCGACTGTACTTTCTAGATAAGCCTGCACGCACCCGGTGTCGTATTGTCACTGCTCCACCCACCGCGTGTCCACTTATACCTGATTAGAACATAAAATATTACATTATTGACCGCATCTAGACACTGTATCATTTTAAATCTAAGATAACTTCGTGTTAGGGCTCAAGACAGTTACAGACACGCTTAGATACTGGATAATATTAAGGATTAGATGTGTGTACCTAATTCTAATCTACGAAGGCAGAAGAGGCAGGAAGGAAACATTTGAAACGTACGATGAGAATCATGTTTTCTATTCAAATATTACTTATATTTTCACATTAATATTTCGTGACAAGCAAACACTAGTCAAACTTTGACCAACAAACTTTCAAAATTGTTTTCCGCCATTTTTGTTTTGTTGGCTTACAATGTAACGCAGTACCATCTGCTACCAAATAGTGATACTAAAGTTAGCGACATCTAGTGTCGAGTAGATAGACTTCTTTACTTACAAACTAGCGCCTCTGGTGTTTTACTTTACGAAACAGGAATTTACGTTCCCGCGCATTATACTACAAACTCAGCGAGATCCCCGTTACTATGGACGTGACTGGAATTCGAAACATTGTAAATCCGTCGGATAGCATGTTATTATGATCGCGTTGACATTCAGTTTAGATGAAAAAATCACCTAGCTTCCGAAATGTGACATCGTTGACCCATTTTTTGTTAATTCTAGTCAATTTTAACGTTACATTATAGAACAACGTAATTATATTTGAGTAATAGTTCTAGGAAAACATTTATTTTGATATTAATATTGTGTTAGTGTAGAACTTAAATATTTTTTCACTGGAAATCCCTGTTAGATATTGTTATAAGTGTTAACAAATATTAACATAATTACGTGCCGTGTTGACTTATTACTTATTAATAACAATGAGATTATAAATTTTACACTATTTCTTCTATATTTCCCTGTTAAAAAATATACTGTTGAATTTATATCGTTTTAAAATGTCGTTCGTAAAATGTTGTTTTGAAGCTGGAGAGGGCCACGATTTTCTGGATTCATTTGTTCAAAAATGTACAGATCCTGGCTGTAAGTATTTTTTTTTATTATTGATATTACACGCAGCCAAAGTATTATATAATTGAATTAGGCGATATTGGCGCACGTTCAAGAATGGTTTTTTGTTATTGCCATTTGCATTATTGATTACCTGCTTGTAATTGCCGCCAAGGGCGCAAAGCGACGCTAACTTCACTGTCAAACATTTCCGGGTTGTGTTACAAAATTTCAAAGACCAGTGACTTTCAAGTTCTATGAAAATTCAAATTCAAATCTTAGAACTTGTTTTTGAAACTAAGGATAAACATTGCGATGACACAATAAAAAAACCTAGGTTTTATTATACAAAGAAAACCTATCTTTCAGTTACGATTGTATTTGTGACTATTATTTCTAATTTTGTTAAATAAAAAGAGTAAGTTGACTCGTAATCAAAAACTTCGTATCTGCTACTCATATAATAAGACCTAGGTTTTAATATAAAACATCTTTTTTATTTATACTATGATTTTAAAATGATGAGTTAGATTTGTATTTTTTGTGACTATTATTTCTAATTTTATTAACGCCAAAGAGTAAGTTGAGTCATAAATAAAAACAAACTTGTCTCTGTTATATTAGAACTGGAACGCGCCCCAAGAAAATCGATCGACTGACTCGGAGACTGTGTATTGTATTTTAGATTTAAGCTATAAAGCTACATTTTAGTATTATCCGTAGCATATAAAGAAAAAGGAAACTATGGCTGGTATGTCCTAATTTCATTATATGTTTTGTTACGGGATATATTTAGGAATTTTGTTTACTAAAGTGGACTTTGACATATGTTACGTTGGGTGGCGCCATCTTGCCACTTTACTTGTCATCAATATTAGCGTGTTTTCATGGTGTTTTTCCAACATTTCGGCTTGAATATCTCTCAAATTATCTATAAAACTGTGTCTAAATGTGATTCATTGTGCTAGAAATGTGATTTGGTTCACCATTTCAAGAATTTTCATACCAAAACTGTTCAACAAGTGAAAGGTTCCAAATTCCCAAAATGACGGCTACAACAGTGCAAAATTTGGCAAAAGCGCCAACGACGACGCCTGCAAAGGTTCAGAAGACTTATGGGAAGATTGTCCTTACATTGTACAATTGCCTTTTACCAGAAAATGTGTTCAAGGAAACGCCCTCACAGACTGACGGCCTTGACATCGAGACGGAGACAGATCTTCGTATTCTAGGATGCGAGATGATCCAAACCGCCGGAATCCTTCTCAAGCTGCCCCAAGTCGCTATGGCGACCGGGCAAATCTACCTCCAGCGGTTCTACTATTCAAAATCATTTGTTAGATACCCTATGGAAACTATGGCTATGGGCAGCATTTACTTAGCATCTAAAGTTGAGGAAAAACCGTGTAGAATAAGAGACGTGATCAATGTGTTCCATCACATCAAACAAGTGAGGGCTCAGAAGAATATTTCTCCCCTGATTGTGGATCAAAACTATATTGAACTGAAAAACCAAGTTATCAAGGCTGAGAGGAGAATTTTGAAGGAATTAGGGTTCTGTGTGCATGTAAAGCATCCACACAAGCTTATTGTGGTGTATCTGCAGCTGCTGCAACACGAGAAAAATCGACAGCTGATGCAAATGGCATGGAATTACATGAATGATGCGCTGCGGACTGATGTCTTCATGAGGTTCCTGCCAGAAACGATTGCTTGTGCTTGCATATACTTGACAGCACGCAAGATTGGTCTGCCTCTACCAAACAACCCACACTGGTTTTTGTTATTTAAAGTACCAGAAGAAGATATAAGAGACGTCTGTGTTCGCATCTTGCAGCTGTACAAGAGAAGTAAAGTCAATCCAGAGGAGTTAGAGTGTAAAGTTGACATGTTGCGCAAAGTATACCAGGCTAACAAACATATCCAAGCTCAAAAGGAACGAGAGAACAATAAAGCAGAAGAGAAGAAAGTTGACTCACCCACTGCTTCAACCTCTAAAGAAAGCAACAAAAGGGATTCTAGGAAAGACAAGTCCCCAAAAACTCCACCCTTGTCTTCTAAGTACCATAGCAGCCACAAATCGAAGAAGGACCGCAGATCACGGTCCCCATATGAACGCAAGAGTTATTCTAGTAGTAGTAGTAAAAGACACAAGTCTCGCTCCAGGGACAGGGAGATGGATCGTTCTCGTGAACGTAGCAGGATGGAGGATAAGAGAGGCCGTGGAATGTCACGGAAGTATGATGACTATGAACGATCTAAGTCAAGCAGGGATGCTAGAGATGATAAGAGAAAACATTAGACTGTAAACTAACTTGTAAGTTTGGAATAAATACTTTTTGCAATATTACTGTTTTTTTTGCTTTTGACCTTGGTGACTCGGAAACTAGTTTGTTTTTACTTTAAAAGAGATATTTAAACTTGTATAAACAAAAACTATCTAATGAATACAATGGGCCAATATTAAACAAAAATACCAAATAATAAATTTCATTGCAAAATGAAAATAAATTAGCACTTTTTCCTTCTAGGAATTTAAACAATAACGGGTGAATCATTAATAAACCTGAAGATGAACATTTACAACATTAATTCAATTACAATAATATCTCACAAGATAATAAATAGGAAGTCTAAATATCACTTAAATAACTACCTATGTAGATGAACTAAATAACATATTATCAACTTAATATCTGATTAGGGATAGCAGAGTTCCACAGAGAATTGAATATCATAATGAATTTTTCAATTAGATATAATTTTCTTTATTATGTTCACTATGCAAATTGCAGGTATCATGTATAAAACAAAGTTGCTGTCTGTCTGTTGCTATGTTGTATGTATGCTTAAATCTTTAAAACTACGCAACGGATGTTGATGCGGTTCTTTTTAATAGATAGAGTTATTCCAGAGGAAGGTTTATATGTATAATACTTCACGCTATGGCTCTTAGGAGGTGAGCAACGGGTGAAACCGCTGGGCGGGTCGCTAGTTGAAATATAAAACCAGGTGAACCTATATGGGTTGGAGGACCAAGGATATGGTCAGCTTACTCATTAAGTTTTTTCCATAAACATAAACATCACGCCTGTAATCTCCGAAACGTTAGGTAGTACAACCATATTTCGCCAGTTATGTTTATGTCCCATGTAATAGTGGGCAAGCTTATTGCCATGGTTTCCCATCCATAGCTCACCGTCCGTCCGTGTATTGACGACAGCCCGTGTCGAAGGCGCGTTAGTGTTCCACGTGCGCCTCAAAGAGATGGCAGCAAAGCAGAGGGGCCTGCCAGGGCCACCGCCTGCTGGGGTTGCGGGCTGTGGTTGAAAGAGATACCGCAGCCCCGGAACATAAAGGGCAATACAAATAACAAGTCTGACAACCCCCCTCCCCCCACTCCGATTTTAATTTCCTATCCGCAAAAAAAGCTCATTGCCATGAAAACCTGACTCCGTGGCTTTTTCTGAGGAATTCGTCATAAAAACAGACACAAAACAGTATAAATGTGCCCGAACCCAAGCAGCCTCTTGCTCAGCAGTTGCACTTTCGCCCACAAAAACAATGAGGCAGTATGCATTTTTTCCTCAGTTTAATATATCAACTTTAATATAGGTACATACATACATAAACTCGCCTTTTTCCCAATGCAGTCAGAAACCACAATTTGTGTCACAATAATTAGCTCCCTTTTGTGTTTAGTTTTAAGTTTTTCTTTTATTATTCAACTAGCTTTTGTCCGCGGCTTCGCTCGCGTTAAATTCGGGGTAACACAGTTCCCCTTGCGCCTTATTGATTTGTAATAGCAACGCTAAGTTTTCCCTTTTCTTTCCTCTTTCTCCCCCCTCACATACCACTTTTTTCAAAAAAATATTAGCCTATGTCCGTCTCCTGGTTCCCAACTATCTCTGTACCAAAATTCATCGAAATCGGTTTAGCCATTAAAGCGTGAAGAGGTAACAAACAAACAAACTCACTTTCGCTTTTATAATATTAAAGTAAGGATGTTGTGTGCACTTGTTGCCAAACACCAAACATATTTTCTTTCTTCTTTTTCCTTGAATTAAAATTGAAAAATGTTTGGCATTCATTGGATCATAATTATCATTTGGGAAAAGTAGAAATCATTAAACTTTCCGCCGCTAGATTCTGTGTGCGCGTGCACCGATGGACATGGCCTCTTCTAGTCCGGGTACCAGTATTAGAAGGAGCCTGATTAATGGTACTTTCAAATGGAGAAATATTTTTTAAACTCCGACAGAACGGTTGGATTAACTACTTCTTTGAAACGTAAAGGTGACAATATTTCGTTATTATTTTCTTCTTTTTTGTAGGGATTTTTTAATTAAAAAGGCGTATTTCCTTCCACATTTACACAAAATACGCACTCAATAATAGAAGTATATAGTGGTCTATCAGTTCTTTGGTTATATCCTTCATCCCTAAAGAACTTGCAAGTTTATTAATTTAAGCTTCATGTATGCACAATAGTGGTACACAGGTGTTCTGAATGCCATAACGCATTTTCTGACAGTCAACCTTTGGGTAAAATACGACAAAAAAAATTATATCTATTAACTAATATACATAATAACATTTTTTTTTTGAGTAAAGTAACCAAGTTTGTAGTAAGTCCCCTACTCCCCTCAGAAAACAGCATGAAAGGGGATGTCCCAACACGTGCCTAAATTCTATTTATAGAAAAAAGATCAACAAACTACAAATATGTCACATGGCACCCTTTAAGTCATCCCTTTCCAGCGTACAATCTATTTTCGATGAGTGGGCAATGATTTATATTTAGCCAGTCAGTTCTGAGCCCGCGACCCGAGCGCTTTACACTGTCCATCAGTGATATTTATTATAGGTTTAAAATCAATAAGGTTTACGATTTGGAGAATACCTTTTATGTTATGTGGCCCTGGTATATGTGATTGGTATTGGTGCATACAAATTTCAAAGTACCCACGTTCGTTTATGTAATCAAATGCAGTGAATAAATAGTGCAGTGGTTTTAAAAATTGCGAATGCATTTTATTTTATTTTTTAGCAGAAATAAATTAGCCCTTTTTATGCGAAAGACCAGTTTTTTGAGTACTCGGCTTGAAGCGAGGTTCTTAGGGACGGTGTTCATGATTTTAACTACTTCCTCTGCTATTTTGTGTAGCAAATAATCTCTTGTTCTAAAATTAAGAGTATTAAAGGGTTTGGTCAATATTTATTGTTGCTCACCGTTGATAAACTTGTCCAATCTCGGCCTACCAAGAAAAATGATAGATTTATTTCCCAAATTCTGTAAAACTAAGGCGTTGTTCAGATGCAATAATTTTTTCCCTAATATTTTCGGCATCTACTAATATGCATATCAAGTTGGATTATTTTAATGTGTACCTACAATAGCCAATACATACTTTAGTAGTATTTTAGGTAAGCCAATCTTACCTAAAATACTACTAAAGTATGGTCTGTCTGAATAATTAAATCACTTTAAGATTTCCGGAAATGCACCTATAGTAGAAACGCGCCAAGAGTAAGCCAGTAATGGCTTGCTGAGCTATTTTCGAATTATTAAATGTGTCGCAGATATGACTGATCTACTTTCTCGTTTTCAATCTAGTAATGTTTAGATTTTATGTGTAATTTAACAGGAAACTTCTAGCGTAATCCTTAATTTAAACATCGAATAGTACCATAATACAATATTGTTTTGTACTTAACTGCATACAGATATATCCGTCTTAAGTGCGAAGATGTAATACAATTATCTCACGAGTTGATGATCTAATACTAAATCCAAAGTCTAAACAAAACATACCTATGCATAATATAAGTAGATATACAAAGTTTCTATGTGATTCAGTCAATTTCAGTGTTGTTTCACCTGTAGAAAGTCATTACTACTGACCGATTTAGATCATATCTTGTTGTTTTTTTTTTCGATTAAATCGGAAAGACAGTTTAGTCAATAACAATAATGATGTTTTTTTTGGACACAAGGGCATAGTAATACAGCAGGAAACACTTGGGTTTTGATCCTGAAAACCTGATTTCTTCTGTCTTTGTTTGCTAGTTTCTGATTTCGTTTGTTTGTTAGTCATTTGTGAAAATGTTTTGAACTCGAAATTCACTGATCGTTGTTTTGGACGTCAAGTAAAAAGAGTATTAGGTACTTACCTTATTACGTTAACCTATAGGGACGTCATTTTCCAAACTTTTTAACATCAACAACCATCCAACGTAGTTTAACATAGTCGTCTGCATGACAGGCCTGTTCTCTACTTCCGCATCTAGGTCTTTGTCACCTTTTTAATTTTGTGGTTCCATCTATCTGGGGTTTGTTCCACGGTTTGCTTTTGGGTGCTGGGTCTCCACTCCACATCAGTTTCTGAATCAGGGGTGTCTTCTCTTTAAGCCAGAGTTCGTGTGGCTTCTACGGAAAACTGTTGCATGCAACACCGGTCTCAGATGCATTTAGTTTTAGCAGTTGGCTCCCGTCCTGGCTGTATGAATATTTTTGTCAATAACTCGCTTACCAAAATTTTGTTCTGAGATGGAATGTGGTCCAACTTATCCCAATAAGATCGTGTACAATGAAGAGAGGTTTAGATATCACTAACTTATGCAGTTATCAGTCAGCCAGTACTAAGTTGTACTTTGCACTTGTGAATATCCCGTTGGTTACGTCACTTGCTGATTCAAGCTACGCTAGGGCATGATACTCATGTAATGTATTTGAAAGTTTTAAATGCCCTGTTTATTCGACAGGTACTTTAAAAAATATATAGTGTTCTAGCCAACTGGTTTTTGGTGTGCTTTTGGTTTCCTCACGATGTGTTCCTTCACCGAAGCAAGTGATAATTTAACATTTACACGCACTCTTGCCGACATACATATGTTGCGATTTTAAAAGGAAGGTATGGGTGCCGGCGAAGTTACTGCAAATGAGAGATTAGGAGATTACGTTTCCATTCGAATTAATTATTGGAGCATAGTCAGCCCCATTTTCCCTCTGCCAGCTCACCAGCTTCCATTTTATCCCAGCCTGTATCTATCTATAACTCTCTCTCGAACAGAACTTGTGGTCCATAGTCCACGCGAGCCCAGTGCAGGTTTGATGCCTTCGATGTTTTTGTATTTCACTTAAATCTGGTGTTTCTACCACCGTATTAGCCGTATGCTAGCCGATTACACGAGACCCCTGATATGTAGAGGAAAATAGCCACTCAGTTTTCCTACAACCTCAAATAGTTATTAAGAGGAAAGTATAAGTCGAAGTCGCCCTTCAAAAAAACGCTCAAATTTTTCGAGGTCACTCGAGGTTCGATCGAAGTTACTCTATTTCATTTCAATCGCTCTTACTTTCTCTTAGTCAAATTAATCACAGCTTATGCGATCAGGGCAGAATTCCATTTTTTATTTACTTTGCAACTTCATTATCCTCTTTACGAACTACCCCGCACTAGAGTTCAAAATGCCCCACAAAAATTTTACCGTGTGCCGGGCCACATTAGGACTAACTACACCACTGACTGAAACTAAAATCATAAAACATGAAATGGTTGTTTATCCAGTCAATTTATAAAGTTAAAAGGGAGAACCATCACAGATCGTACGTTTCACTGAATACTTTTCATTCCGATATCATAAATCTTTTATATCAGTGTGGAATCGGCCCTAGTCATGTTATCACGGTAGTCTTATCATTAGAGCATGATCCCAGTGTTCGATGTTAAATCGTGTGACACAGTTGTGCCGTCCAACAAACAAATATAATTAAGATAACATTTGTATTGCAGTAAAAACTAAACAGAACTGGGAATAAAACAGGAGGGTCTTAAGTGTTGTGCTGAATGTAAAAAGTGTTGAAAAATAAATCAGTGTCAAATACGACGGTAGTATAATTTATTAATCGGCTCAAAAGTATGTCAGAACTTAGTTTGTTCGTGGTATTTGGTAAACAGAATATTTTCAAGAGCTAAAGAAATTTATTTTAAAGAACAGATTTTGCATATTTAGGTACTACATCTAAAAACGTGCTGTCGGCGATGATAATAAATCCCAATACAGCTTTTCCTTATTAATGTCAATCGATTCGATGCTAAATATGCATACATACCAGTTAATAATTTGTACGTGGAGTGCATTATGAAAAGATATTAATTTTGTAATTTTTTTCTTGTAGGTACTTGGTACCAAGACCACATAAAATGTAAGACATAGGTACATTTGAAATATAAATAGTGATGATCTGTGACAGGACGACTCAGCCAGTGATGTGTTCATCTCGGCTTGAATGTGCATAATTAGAGAACAAAATGTTCTCGTAAAGCAATATTTATTTTATTACTGTACTGTATAACTAACAAATGACATAATCTGGTAATTATTTACAGGTCTACTTTTTATAAAAACAAATCCTATGCTTTTTATAACATAAACAACAGTTTTTTTGGAATGAAAGAAACGACTTATGTAGTTTTTACACCATCAATTTGCTGTTGAGCTTAATTGCTTAAAAATCATAGAAAACTACTTGAAATACCAGGATAACATAAGCGAAAGATGGAACAAATAAAGGGATATGTAACATACATGTAAAATACAAACAATCATGGACTGGGAATCTCCAAAAACAGTGATACAAATGTGATAAATAGTGCTGTGTTCGAAAAATAGTGCCATAAATTAATGCCAAAATGATGCCAATGAGAAAAATCGCTCATCGAGCGTGTTTCATAGTCAGTAGGACGGTGTACATGACGTGTAAGTATTGATATGATTAGGATTCTATAAGGACCACTTATTGTCTGAGCATTGATAATTGTGTCAAGATTATTCAGCTTATCAGATTTTATTGGATTGACATTGCCGATATATGAAATTATAAAATAATTTGCAAAATTCCTCGTCTGGCTGACTCCTGAATATTATTATTTTGGAATTGGTTGACAATTCAATAACATGAATATAGATACTGAGCTGGCAATCTAGTCTATCTGCTTGGCCACGACCAACTCGTTCAAGCGGCTGGCGTGTTGCGGCAAGTTTTTTTTTTAATATACATTTAACTGTAATAAGTACGCTTGTTTATTTTTGATTCATCTTGTGTTTTACAATTCATTATTTTATATTGAATGGTTTGTTGAAACGAAACGCATACTCAAAAAGCACTGCCCTTGTAACTGCAGGTAGGGTAAGATATGCATCGAGGAAATAGTTTTAGTAGTAGAATTATTTCACTAAGATTACTTAACATAGTTGCAATTCAAACAATAAATAAAATGATTTCATTAAGGGCAAAAATAGATGTAAACAAGGAAAATTGGGATAAGGTGACGTCACATCATTTTTTGAGCGAATAGTATTTGTTTACTTTTAATGCTATTCTTGGGTCGTATTTTACCGATTTAAGTTAAGAACAAATAACCTGCATTTTCGCTGCAAGCCACGAGTAGGAAGCAAGTGTAACAAGCGCGTTGCTTGACGCAAGTCGTAACGGTCGAGGTAGTGGAAAAGGCGTACGAGATAGCTAAAGTGTCGCTCGTTTGGGTACATGTGCTTTTAATCCGTATCTATCATATTAATACAAATTAAACCATACACAAAGGGGATTGTCCATTTTTCAATAATAATAAATAATAGCAAAACCATTTCAAGAAATAAGGTCCCTAATTATTCCGTTCTAGGTAAAAATGAAAAAAACTCCGTTTTCATTTATATATTTTTTTAAATCTGTTCATCCTTTATTTGACTTCCACAGAAGTTAACAGAACACTATAAAACACACTTTACCTCCATGTGGATTAACAATAAAAATCTGCCATTCCACTGTCACAAAACTCGCTTGAGAACACTGTTATGTAAACAAACCATTCGTTTTTCACAATGTTTTAATTGTATAACATTTGTATTAATGTAAAAATTATACTGTCATGGAAATTAAAAAGTGTTTTGTTCCTAGATGTATAAACTCAAACTCAAACTCAAACTCAAATCATTTATTTCAATTAGACCATTACAGGCACTTTTGAATGTCATAAAAACAAGAACAAAAAAAATGATGCTGCTACAGTCCCAGTCACAAGACATAATAACTTGTGAAAGTACTGTAGTTGCCCATTCCAAAGCGTAGATCTCTATGGAGAAGAATGGGCAAGAAACTCCATGGACACTCTTTTAAATCATAATGTTTTATAAAATCATGGATACATCATTCATGTTGAGATTATTCATAATGTGAGAACGATGTAGAAAAACGAGCACATTTAGAGCGTCCAGAGTAAAAGCAATAATTATCACGAGTTTAAAAGAAGAATTAAAACAAACCATGGTAGCTAAGAGATGACCAGTCCCAACCGACAGCGCCCGTTCACGAACATGACGTATGGATCAGCCCCATTCAGCTCGACCATTTTGAAGGGAGCTAAATGACCCGACACACCCGCCACCATCAGCGAGACATTTAAGTAAGCATGACAATCTCTCAACCACCAGGGCAACCGTCGAGTCAATAAAATTACATAGAACTCACACATGGGCATTACAATTATACAATATTAGGAAATTGAGTCTATACAATGCAATGATAGTATTACAATCTTCTTCAGCTGCCACAATAACTTCAGATGCTGATTAATGATAGTTAGTTTGCCCCTATGGTTGTGGAGCAGGACCGGCATTGAGCCAAGCATTTATATCATTAATGTAATCCCCCAACTTATAGTATGCTTGCCTACATAGTGTGCGTTTAATACAAGATTTAAACTTCGATTCATTCAGTTGTAGGATGTGTGGAGGTATTTTATTGTAACATTTTAAACAGTACCCCATAAAAGTGGAGTCTACCTTAGCTAGCCTGAAACCTGGCTGAACCAGTTGGTCCCTATTTCTAGTATTATAGTGATGTCTGTCACCTCTTTTACTAAATAGATGCAGATTTTTCCTAACGTACATGATGTTTTCATAGATGTATTGACAAGGTACTGTCATGATGTTAATTTTTTTAAACAGTTCTCTTAGAGAATCGCGCCTACGCAGTTTGTACATGGCTCTGATGGCTCTTTTCTGCAGAATAAATATAGACTCAATGTCTGCAGCCCGCCCCCAAAGTAAAATACCGTATGACATTATACTATGAAAATAACTAAAATAGACTAGTCGCGCGGTATCTACATCAGTAAATTGACGGATTTTTCTTACGGCATATGCAGCTGAACTCAACCGTCCTGCAAGAGATGTTAAATGAGGACCCCATTGTAGCCTTGAGTCGAGTGTGATTCCCAAGAAAACAGTTTTATTGACGAATTCTAGTTTCTCTTGATTTAATACTATGTCACAATCACTACTTTTGACGTTTGGTAGAGCGAATCTTATGCATTTCGTTTTTTTCCCATTCAATACTAAGTTATTAGCAGTAAACCAATTATGGACCTGCAATAGGGCGTTATTTAGGTCGTCAAGATTCGTGGCACGTCTATTTACCTTAAATATTAAAGAAGTGTCGTCAGCAAACAACACCATTTGTGGTTGATTTTCAAATAAATGGGGTAGATCATTAATATATACTAAAAAGAGGAAAGGACCCAATATAGAACCTTGTGGTACACCCATTTTAACTTTTAAACCCATTGAATTAACGCCATTAATTTGAACTTGTTATAAAATACTGATATTGAATTTCAGTGAGTTTTTTGTTTTATGTTCTGTTAAATTAGCAAAGGAATTCGAGTTATGACGTCAACAACTCATTAAACTAAAATTCTACTAGCCATTGAATTTCGTGAATATTCAAATTAGTTTCTTAAAATACCTTACTACATTTTAACTGAAAAAATAAAATGTATGTTAGTTTTTTGGACAATGCTCACTGTTGATGTACGAAACTTAAGAAAAGACTTCTTAAAATTTTGTGGAAAAAGGACAATATTTGAAATTTCATTTTATTCAACTGGTACTATTGCGCTCATTAAAAAAGGTCTAGGTAGATATATATGTTCTAGTAGCACTACACGAAGTGAAAGAAAAATAAAACAAAGACATAACTTTTAAACCGTACAAAATTGGACCGACAATTTCAGGGCTAAACTGGTTGGAAATGACCTTGCCTACGCCTCTATTCGATTTGATCCATACTTCCAGGGACACCCTGTAAAACTGTAAAGTCTAAGTACGACCTCCTTACATACTGGCAACTTTTGTTTAAGAATGTATTGGCAGCATGAAGTTGTCAATCCTCTGCTTCACATATTTATGACAATACGATAAAAATGACAGTTGCTAAGAGGAAACCCTTTTGGTATTTGTTAGGTATTTTTCTCTTTGGAGAAAAAAATGTTGTGTGGTTAACGAAATAACGATAGACGTGTGCTAGTACAAAACTGGGGTTATATTCATCGCCTTACACACTACGATGGAGTGGGTTCTTGATAAAACAGGTAGGCAAGTCATTCAACCAACGTAAACAATGTTGTTCGAAATGCTCAACGGTACAATATTTACATTTTTCACAAAAAAATCCATCATTTAACTTATTGAACGCCAACTTAAGTTGCAATACGCTCGCGTGGTTGACATGCCACCAACAACTAATTCGTCTAAGTTATAATCCTTACTAATATTAAAAAAGCGAAAGTGAGTTTGTTTGTTTGTATGTTACCTCTTCACGCTTTAATGGCTACACCGATCGGACATTGGTTAAAAAAAAAACGATTTTTTTTAAATGGCACGTGAAGGTGAAAAAAGTGGGATGTGAGGGAGAAAGAGGAAAGAAAGGGGAAAACTTAACATTGCTATTACGAATCAATAAGGCGCAAGGGGAGCTATGTTACCCCGAATTTAACGCGAGCGAAGCCGCGGGTAAAAGAAACTGTTTTGCAGTTTGGCAGACTTTTTATACTGTATCTACTGTTGTACAAATTTGGAATAAATAAATAATAATAAAAGCTAGTTGACTAAATAATAATCAAAACTGTTCCGTCTCTAGCGAAAATGCCTATAACACATATATTTTTAATATCCTTGGTCGGGAGTGAAGTAAAGGTAAAAAGGAGCTTGCATGCGAAAAATTAACATCCTTTTTTTATGAAACCTTACTGTACCTTACTCCTGGGGGGTGTATAAGACAGTTTATGACTAAACTAAGTATACGATGTTCCTCCCCGTTACAGTCAAGGATTACTTTAGCTCAAAATAAAAAATAATTCCGTTAAACGTGTGAAGTTAGAATTCTGGTGCGTCTTGACCTTAACCCTCCGCAACCGCGGATTTCGGACTGCCTCGTAAAAGTTCTTAATGAAAACCCTATGTTATTGTTTGACCTGGGGATCGAACCCATGCCTCATGCTCAGGAGTAGAAATTTTTTTTTTTTTTTTTATTATTGATAGGCTCGCGTTTGACCACTATCTCACCTGATGGTAAGTGATGATGTGGTCGACGATGAAGCACGCTTACCTAGAAATAACCTATTCACTCTTGACTTGAAGACCCCTAGGTTATAGTTACATGTTACTAGTAGATCAACAAGTCCTTAATCTTTTAAGGTGGCGAAAAAAGGAGCGAGATTGCGCATGTAGAATAGAGCCTAGATTCCAAAAAAAATAGTGCGTGTTTTAGATTATTCAAAAATAAGGGACACGTATTTTTTATTTGTAAATTAGAATAAAAATGACGAAAGATATAGCCCATTAAAGTTACGTGTGACGTCACGCGTTGCTGCATTTTTTCGCAACGAGTGTTACTTGGTGTAAGATCCCTAGTTCAAAGACCAGTATAAACTGGTTTTGTACACTCATATTTTTCCAGTTACGTTTACGTCCCATGTTATTAACGGTGAGTCCATTGTCATCAATCTTGATCTCTTTTTCCCTTCTTAAGTCAATCTTTCTCTCTACAGGTTGTTGCGGCTGTTGCTCCGCGCTCCGGCCTCGCTACAAGCGCCTGGTGGACAACATCTTCCCCGCAAACCCGCAGGATGGACTCGTCAAGACCAACATGGAGAAGCTCACGTTCTACTCGCTGTCCAGCCCAGAGAAACTCGACAGGATCGGGGAGTATCTCTTCCAAAAGGCATCGAGAGATATTTATAGGAAGCGACATGGGTAAGTTTCATATGTTTTTTTTTTATTTTGTTCCATACTAAATATTTTCTGAATTGTAGGGGCGTTTACAAACATTTAAACGTACATACAAAAAGACCCAGACCCGGAAAAACTGTCTGTAGGCCATACAAATATTTGTTTCATGCGCACACGCAGAGCCGCAGTCGATCGCTCAGCCACTAACCGTGCCTTCTGTTCAGTGTACCAGTGATAGTCTTCCCTCAGGTTGAAACCTATCTTCTTGCCAAATTTTATAACGATCTGATCAGCCGTTTAGTCGTGAAAAGTTAACAAACAGAGTGAGCTTTTATAAATTAGTGCGAATTGTGGCAAAATTCTGCCATTGCGTGTGCTTTCCAGAGTTCTATTTTGTTTTACCGAGGTTGATTGTTTCGCGTGTAACACTTGACAACACAAGATATACTCATTATCTGAGCCCCCACCCCCAAAATAAGAATAGGCCCTCCTTTAGATTAAAAAAAAATAATTCTTTGCGTTTGTTTTTTTATTTATTTTTCAGTATTTTTTTTTAGGAACCGCGGTGCGTTTGCGCTCTTTAAAGTAAAATCTTACGATTGCGTGTTTTTGATCGTGCGAAAAAACTATTAAGCATACCTCCTAACCCCTTGTAATTAAAAATAATACTGACTCTAAATATTAAATAGGGGATTTCATATTTATTATGAAGAATTTATGTTTACAAAAAAAAATATGAAAACATAGTTTCGGATACTATTTATATTTCAAAGTATTTTTTAATTTATTTATTTTCGTACACACAAAACACATAAGATGGAAAAAAATACATACAGACACAAAAGCACAAAGGTACTTCTTATTTCATTTAGAAAACTCTTCCAGCAGACCTGCGATATTGACAGATTCATACGACACATAGCAATCTATGCGGTAGCTTGCGATCTTTAAATTAAAATCTTAAGATTGCGTGTGCGAGATTGCCCACCAAAAAAAATTTTTTTTTCCTTGTTAGTAAAAAAGAGAATCAAATCAAATCATTTATTTCAATTAGACCATTACTTTTAAATGTTAAGAGATGTGGTCGATATCCTCAAACTTAATCGTCTTACGTAATAAATGAATGTCCCCATGATTGCGGGATTGTTTGTCATCTTTCCATGAGATTAACCTTAACACTTATCTTCAGTTTATCAATAGATTATCGTTTCCGTATAGAAACTATCTTGCTTTACTTTTGTACACTTGACACATACAATGTTATCAATTTATCAACAAGATCTTCAGAAAGTACTGCAGGAAGAGATCTTTGCTAAATAATAATAGTCGGTCGGATCAATATTTAGTTTAAGCCGCGGTTGCCTAGTTGGTCTTTGGATGGGTGACCCATAACACACCTAGTTTCCTCTTTACTTCGCAAAGTAGATTATGCCGGTTGTCATTTGTAGATCTTTGACAGTAGTTTCCGGTTGTCAGTGGCCCGCAACTCTAATAATCTGTTTTACTAAGAGATATCGTCTTACCCAGTACTGATTCGGCCGTGGAGAAAGGCTCCATAAAAAAAAATAAACAGACTTCCGAAAAGTCGGTGAGTTTAGTATAACTCATAAATAATTCAGGGACCTCTGCGGGGTATATATATATCTTTTTTTAAAACGTTGCTCCACACTAGGCATTTCGCATGTATCGTGAGTGCGTTTACAAACATTTAAAATCACTTACACAAATAATCTTTCGATTATAAAAAAAAATATTGAAATGCGGCCCACGATCGACGGAGAAATCTCGTAATAAACATACAAAAATAAAACAAAAACGAAACAGTCGTATTGAAACCTTCCTTTTTTTAAGTCGGGTAATCCAAGCATCCCATGATTGGCAAAAGGCTAGGTAGTTTATCGACTGGCTCCAGAACTACCCGTATAAGTTAAAAGGAAGATGAATAAAAATTTGATTGACTAGGCAGTCAAAGTGGTGACCAGGCAGTAAAAATAAAAATATTTATTTCCCGAAAGAAACTTGTACATTACCACTTACAACCTAACAATATCTTCAGTCAACCTGTTCAGCTACCCTACCATTACCTCTTAAAGCAATTGTTATTCCACTGAGGGAAAGAGACAGAGCTATACAGGGTGTCAAGCACCATCTCTTTCACTCAGTGGAATAAGAATTGCTATAAGATGTCATAGTAGCCCTTCTGTTCCTACTAGGAGAAGACAGGCTGGCCTCCACTTTGCGAGAGGGTTGACAGATTTTGGGATTCGATTTGTTTTGGCTCAAGGAGTTGTTGCTTTCCTCACGGTAAAAATACATTGCGATTACCAATTTATGGTGATTTTGGCAATACATATTTCTATTATGATCTTGCCTGTATAATTTCTCTAATGGTAATGTAATTCTTCAAAAATATTTATTTTGCCTATATCATTTATTTATAGTGATGATTTTGGCTATATAATTTCCCTATAAAGATTATTTTGCCCCTATGATAATGATTTTGGCTATATAATTTCCCTATAAAGATTATTTTGCCCCTATGATAATGATTTTGGCTATATAATTTCCCTATATAGATTATTTTGCCCCTATGATAATGATTTTGGCTATATAATTTCTCGGTAACGATGAATTTGGCCGTAGAATAATTTCGGTATAACGAAAATACTGGCTATATAATTTCTCTTTCATGATAATTTGAGCTATATCATTTATTTATTTCTAAAACACTCACTTACTTGCCAATATATTGCCATACACGCAAACCTCACAGGGTTTATCTGTGTGCTGGCGAGCCGTTCATATGTTATAAATATTAGGATCTACATTATATATTATAAGTTAGTATACGTTAAGCGTTAACGGCATGATAGAGATATATAACGTTATATATCTCTATCATGCCTATATCATATATATTTATATCATATCTCTATAATGCCTAGTTTGACTAAATATCTGTATTATGATGATTTGGGCTATATCATTACTCAATAATGATGATTTGGCACCAAACGTTAACTGCCATGAATGATGATAACAAATCAAAAATGTCATTTCATGTTTATGATACTGCTACGTAAAGTAGCTGAGCTATTTAAGATAAAAGTACATTAAATTTTATCTCGTAAAAGGCAGTCAATAAAAATCAGTTCAGTTAACTAGCTAAAGTGCTTTCAATAGAACTAGATAGCTCGCGGATTATAGAGTGTATTGATTTTTATATGAGACTAGCTTTCGCCCGCGGCTTCGCTCGCGTTAAATTCGGGGTAACACAGTTCCCCTTGCGCCTTATTGACTTGTAATAGCAAGCCAAGTTTTCCCTTTTCTTCCCTCTTTCTCCCTCACATCCCACTTTTTTCAAAAAAATATTAGCCTATGTCCGTCTCCTGGTTCCCAACTATCACTGTACCAAAATTCATCAAAATCGGTTTAGCCATTAAAGCGTGAAGAGTTAACAAACAAACAAACTCACTTTCGCTTTTATAATATTAGTAAGGATACTGCCATAAAGGCTTATCCACGCTAGGCCTGTTTAATTGAAATAAATGCTTTGAGTTTGAGTTTGGACACACGCCATTTACTCTATTCTCATCAACTGTCATCCGGTTGCTAACAGCCAACCTGACCACCTGACGCTATTCGCATCCAAAAATGCAATAACTAGACTACAACATAATTTCATGGCCTTGTAGATTCTTAGACGTTTGTTAACTTATATTTTATTTTGTAAAGTTAGCAATGACTTATTGTCGGGCCTACGCTGTCCTCTCATACTTAAGTACTAACGCTGTAACAACAACATTGTAAAGCCAAATGATTTTAAAAGACTAACCATAAAGTTTCTTGCCGGTTCTTCTTCATAGGACTACCAACCTGAGCCGTGCATTTTTTCTCGACGTTTTATAAGTGCCCATGTAATGTAGGCTTATCTATACTAATATTATAAAGCTGAAGAGTTTGTTTGTTTGTTTGAACGCGCTAATCTCAGGGACTACTGGTTGGAATTGGAAAATTCTTTTAGTGTTGGATAGTCCATTTCTTGAGGAAGGCTATAGGCTATATAACATCACGCTACGACCAACAGGTGCTGAGCAGCGTGGGTGAAACCGCGTGGAACAGCTAGTATGAAATAAAAATATTTTAATTTTGATTTTTGCCCTCAGGTTCGTGATAATAGCCATGGAGGCGATGGATCAGCTCTTAGTGGCGTGCCACTCGCAGACGCTCAATCTGTTCGTGGAGAGCTTCCTCAAGATGGTGCAGAAGCTGTTGGAGTCTACCGATCCGCAGCTGCAGATCTTGGCTACGCAGAGCGTGAGTAATAATAAAATGTCTCTTTCCCAATGATTTTGAAGATTTTTTTTATCACAAACAAGCTGTTGCCTTCGGCTTCGCACGCGTGGACGTCGAAATTTATCCCAAATGGATTAACATCCAGAATATATACTGTATGTGTGAAAAAAAACATCAATATCCGTTCGTAGTAAAAGTTATTTAACTTTTTTTACTTTAAACCTTTTCTTGGGTTGTTAGTAGAGTTCTACATGGATTGCCAGGCGGGTATTACAATACCCTTCTTAATTCCTTCAGTTCGTACGTTTCGCCAACATAGAAGAGGACACGCCATCCTATCACCGCCGCTACGATTTCTTCGTGTCCAAGTTCTCGGCGATGTGTCATAGCAACCACATCGACAAGAAAGCCAGGGACAACATCCGGCTGGCGGGCATACAAGGTTTACAGGTACGTCGTACAGGTACAGGCACACACATCAAGCTATACGGACGGTACGGTTTGCGCAGTGACTGAGCGATCGACTGCTGCGCTGCGTGTCGCGGGTGCGATCCCCGCACGGAACAAATATTTGTATATAAATATGGGTCTGGCTGTTTGTGTCTGTGAGTTTAACCCCCGAATACTGAAACGTCACTCAAAATTTGAGGGCTGCTTAACATTTGAACAGCTCCTAAACTTTAAATTTCGTATTGTCAAACGTCACTTTTGAGTATCTGTTAAATATAAGTGGTACTTAAATGTTGAGTGACGTTTCAGTATTCAGGGGTAAATGTTTGTAAACGCACTCATGATACAGTGAGAAGTTACTAGTATAGAGCAACGCTTTAAGATAAAAAAAAAATGCAGATCTCGCATGATACGTGAAATCTGTACAAAGCGAGGCCATGTAATACTGGTAATATGTGTATCACGTCCCTCAATTTTAAAGCCATTTTGTGTGAGAAATAACTATAATTAAAATTTCAAAATATTAATGTTTTCGCCCACAAAAAAAATCTAAACAGTAGGAGATAATCTGGGGAGAATAGAAAAAGAAAACGTGTTGCGCCAACCCCAAACAGAATGGCACAGGGGCAGAAAAATTATGGTGACAGTAGGGAAGAGAAAATAAAAAAAAATGCGAAGTATTTACAAATTGCTGTTAGAGACAGTACCAGTCAACAAAAAAGATAAATAACTAAATTCGAAGAATATACTTTGAAAGTGTCTTAATGTTTTTGAGTTGACTTATTGTTTTTTTGATGGAAAACAAACAGTTAATTAATTTAGAAAATCGGATCAAAATTGTTGAAGATATCGCGTAACAAACATACAAAAGTCGAATTGAAAATCTCCTTTTTTGTAAAAATCCACAATCATAAGAGGTTAACTAGTAGCCGCTGAAGAGATCCCATATCCAACTTCTAACTGCATAGTCAGATTAGCTCCAATATAGTATTGTCATCCGAACTACATATTCATACCAAGTTTCATTTCGAAACGACAACTAGAAGTTGATTAAAATTGACTTTCAAGATTTAATTACATTGTTTGTATCTAAATATCCTTAAATCAGGTAAGTAATTACGCATACGAACTTTTCGATAAATGACACATAATGTGATTTATCGATAAGCAATACGCTTCCTTCCTTCCCGTACGTCATGCGATGCCATACTCACTAAAATGAGTAATAACCGTGATAACGTAACACAAACATAATTTACATACGATACACTTCTGTCTAACCCTTTCAAGCTAAAGGCGTTTATAAACAAATGCTAGGACCTCGTCACAGTCACGATGGGATGGATAAATAATATTTTCGATTGATATAAGCTACCAAAACACTTGAACCAAGCTTGGTTGAAACTCGTCCAATACGCGATCTCTTAATGCGATGGCCAGTTTTTGGCGTTCTCTTTTGCATCTGACAAACAAATGCGTGCCCTTAAATATGTGTCAAAAATTGAGCTAAAATGAGTGGTTTGCCGTGGAAGACACGCGCGTGCCTTTATGCTCTGGCCTTCAAAAGTTTAATAACCTTTTCCAGTATTAGGTATACAATTTACCTACACTGTATACAGTGGTTAGTTCGAAGGAAAGCCTGTAAGAAGCGAATGAACAATATTCTTATAACGTATTCTCAGGACGGCGCGTTAGTGTTCCACACACGTCTCAAATAAATCACAGCAAAGCAGAGCGGCTTGCTAGGGCCACCGCGGTTTTACGCAGCACAAGTCTTACACTCCCCCCCGCTCTGCCCAGAGTGGGGGAAGTTTTATGATGATTTCCCATTCGCAAAAAAAAGGCCTGTAAGAATGGAGTTGTAAGGAGCCTTTGCCACTGGTAGTTGTTCCGTTTCCTTTCGTTAATTTAGGCGTCGAATAATTAGGAGCGAGAAGAGGATAGTGGTTTTCTAATCATGTATGTCTTGTTTCAGGGTGTGATCAGAAAGACCGTGTCGGATGACTTGGTGGAGAACATCTGGGAGGCTCAGCATATGGACAAGATTGTACCTTCCTTACTTTATAATATGCAGGTAAATTATCTACGGTCAGCTGTAGCGTAAACGGTGTAAATACACCCCGAAGCCGAAGCACGTGTTTTTCGCATCGGTCGTTGTGAGATTTTTTTCGTACTTAACCATACCTGATAGTTATGGGAGTATCCAATAATATCAATTGTCAATGTATCAACTTTTAAACAAGTTTAATAAAATACAAGTTAAACCCTGAAGTATAGAACAAATTTATCGACCATGTTCAAGGTCATTTCCAAACTTTATAAGCCTGAGAAAAAAAAAGGCATAAGTAACTGATTCTTTTGTTGATTCTCAGCAATAATTTTGGCGTGAGTTATTTAGGATGTGCAGAATTTCTTGGTGAAGGGCTTCACGAGGAACCAGTTTACTGTTTCTATCCTCATTCCTGTCCGCAGACTGCGGAGAAATACGACACAGTACTATGCATGGAGGGCATCGCGGGCGGCGCGGGAGAGGAGGCGCCGGCGCGACTGGCGGAGGCATGCCTGCGCGAGCTGGTGGGCCGCGCCTCCTTCGGGCACATCCGCAGCGTACTGCGGCCTGTACTCACGTAAGTACTACACCGTGCTGTGCATGGAAGCATCGCGGCCTGCGCGAGCTGGTGGGCCGCGCCTCCTTCGGGCACATCCGCAGCGTACTGCGGCCTGTACTCACGTAAGTACTACACCGTGCTGTGCATGGAAGCATCGCGGCCTGCGCGAGCTGGTGGGCCGCGCCTCCTTCGGGCACATCCGCAGCGTACTGCGGCCTGTACTCACGTAAGTACTACACCGTGCTGTGCATGGAAGCATCGCGGCCTGCGCGAGCTGGTGGGCCGCGCCTCCTTCGGGCACATCCGCAGCGTACTGCGGCCTGTACTCACGTAAGTACTACACCGTGCTGTGCATGGAAGCATCGCGGCCTGCGCGAGCTGGTGGGCCGCGCCTCCTTCGGGCACATCCGCAGCGTACTGCGGCCTGTACTCACGTAAGTACTACACCGTGCTGTGCATGGAAGCATCGCGGCCTGCGCGAGCTGGTGGGCCGCGCCTCCTTCGGGCACATCCGCAGCGTACTGCGGCCTGTACTCACGTAAGTACTACACCGTGCTGTGCATGGAAGCATCGCGGCCTGCGCGAGCTGGTGGGCCGCGCCTCCTTCGGGCACATCCGCAGCGTACTGCGGCCTGTACTCACGTAAGTACTACACCGTGCTGTGCATGGAAGCATCGCGGCCTGCGCGAGCTGGTGGGCCGCGCCTCCTTCGGGCACATCCGCAGCGTACTGCGGCCTGTACTCACGTAAGTACTACACCGTGCTGTGCATGGAAGCATCGCGGCCTGCGCGAGCTGGTGGGCCGCGCCTCCTTCGGGCACATCCGCAGCGTACTGCGGCCTGTACTCACGTAAGTACTACACCGTGCTGTGCATGGAAGCATCGCGGCCTGCGCGAGCTGGTGGGCCGCGCCTCCTTCGGGCACATCCGCAGCGTACTGCGGCCTGTACTCACGTAAGTACTACACCGTGCTGTGCATGGAAGCATCGCGGCCTGCGCGAGCTGGTGGGCCGCGCCTCCTTCGGGCACATCCGCAGCGTACTGCGGCCTGTACTCACGTAAGTACTACACCGTGCTGTGCATGGAAGCATCGCGGCCTGCGCGAGCTGGTGGGCCGCGCCTCCTTCGGGCACATCCGCAGCGTACTGCGGCCTGTACTCACGTAAGTACTACACCGTGCTGTGCATGGAAGCATCGCGGCCTGCGCGAGCTGGTGGGCCGCGCCTCCTTCGGGCACATCCGCAGCGTACTGCGGCCTGTACTCACGTAAGTACTACACCGTGCTGTGCATGGAAGCATCGCGGCCTGCGCGAGCTGGTGGGCCGCGCCTCCTTCGGGCACATCCGCAGCGTACTGCGGCCTGTACTCACGTAAGTACTACACCGTGCTGTGCATGGAAGCATCGCGGCCTGCGCGAGCTGGTGGGCCGCGCCTCCTTCGGGCACATCCGCAGCGTACTGCGGCCTGTACTCACGTAAGTACTACACCGTGCTGTGCATGGAAGCATCGCGGCCTGCGCGAGCTGGTGGGCCGCGCGTCCTTCGGGCACATCCGCAGCGTACTGCGGCCTGTACTCACGTAAGTACTACACCGTGCTGTGCATGGAAGCATCGCGGCCTGCGCGAGCTGGTGGGCCGCGCCTCCTTCGGGCACATCCGCAGCGTACTGCGGCCTGTACTCACGTAAGTACTACACCGTGCTGTGCATGGAAGCATCGCGGCCTGCGCGAGCTGGTGGGCCGCGCCTCCTTCGGGCACATCCGCAGCGTACTGCGGCCTGTACTCACGTAAGTACTACACCGTGCTGTGCATGGAAGCATCGCGGCCTGCGCGAGCTGGTGGGCCGCGCCTCCTTCGGGCACATCCGCAGCGTACTGCGGCCTGTACTCACGTAAGTACTACACCGTGCTGTGCATGGAAGCATCGCGGCCTGCGCGAGCTGGTGGGCCGCGCCTCCTTCGGGCACATCCGCAGCGTACTGCGGCCTGTACTCACGTAAGTACTACACCGTGCTGTGCATGGAAGCATCGCGGCCTGCGCGAGCTGGTGGGCCGCGCCTCCTTCGGGCACATCCGCAGCGTACTGCGGCCTGTACTCACGTAAGTACTACACCGTGCTGTGCATGGAAGCATCGCGGCCTGCGCGAGCTGGTGGGCCGCGCCTCCTTCGGGCACATCCGCAGCGTACTGCGGCCTGTACTCACGTAAGTACTACACCGTGCTGTGCATGGAAGCATCGCGGCCTGCGCGAGCTGGTGGGCCGCGCCTCCTTCGGGCACATCCGCAGCGTACTGCGGCCTGTACTCACGTAAGTACTACACCGTGCTGTGCATGGAAGCATCGCGGCCTGCGCGAGCTGGTGGGCCGCGCCTCCTTCGGGCACATCCGCAGCGTACTGCGGCCTGTACTCACGTAAGTACTACACCGTGCTGTGCATGGAAGCATCGCGGCCTGCGCGAGCTGGTGGGCCGCGCCTCCTTCGGGCACATCCGCAGCGTACTGCGGCCTGTACTCACGTAAGTACTACACCGTGCTGTGCATGGAAGCATCGCGGCCTGCGCGAGCTGGTGGGCCGCGCCTCCTTCGGGCACATCCGCAGCGTACTGCGGCCTGTACTCACGTAAGTACTACACCGTGCTGTGCATGGAAGCATCGCGGCCTGCGCGAGCTGGTGGGCCGCGCCTCCTTCGGGCACATCCGCAGCGTACTGCGGCCTGTACTCACGTAAGTACTACACCGTGCTGTGCATGGAAGCATCGCGGCCTGCGCGAGCTGGTGGGCCGCGCCTCCTTCGGGCACATCCGCAGCGTACTGCGGCCTGTACTCACGTAAGTACTACACCGTGCTGTGCATGGAAGCATCGCGGCCTGCGCGAGCTGGTGGGCCGCGCCTCCTTCGGGCACATCCGCAGCGTACTGCGGCCTGTACTCACGTAAGTACTACACCGTGCTGTGCATGGAAGCATCGCGGCCTGCGCGAGCTGGTGGGCCGCGCCTCCTTCGGGCACATCCGCAGCGTACTGCGGCCTGTACTCACGTAAGTACTACACCGTGCTGTGCATGGAAGCATCGCGGCCTGCGCGAGCTGGTGGGCCGCGCCTCCTTCGGGCACATCCGCAGCGGAGCAGTTTCGGAGGAGTAAGGTAACAAATACCGCGACAATAGAATTTTAAATATTAGATAAATCTCGTTAAAATTAATCATTTGTAAAATATGATATTGTAATATAAGGCATCCAAGAGCAGAGAGAGGATACTTTTTTTTCGGTTATAAGTTCTCTTGGTTTAATTTCCAGCTTCCACGCAGATGAAGCCACGAGGTTAAGATAGTAGATGTTAAAATATTACTTTTCTCATTGTTACAGCCACTTCGACCGACACGAACTGTGGATTCCGAACGACTTCGCTGTACACACCTTCAAGATTATCATGTTTTCAATTCAGGTAAGACTTTTTTTAATTTATTTTGAGCTTAACGTGCTTTCCGAGTCACAGAGAAAAATGGGTGTAACGGATGGTCGCCCGTCCAAGGACCAACCTAGGCTAACACTGCTGCAGAAGCTCCTTTATAGTGAGCTAATTCAGAGTCACTTTTATAGTTTCATTGTTTTTTTAGAGTTCCGTACTCCAAAAGGATATAATGGTACCTTTATTGGATCACTTTGTTATCCGTCGTGTCTGTTTGTCAAGACCCGTCTTCTCGGGAACACTTGGAGGTAAAGAGTTGAAATTAAAAGCATTAACTCAAGTGTGTGGTATCTCTGTCCTCTCACCCTCGTAAGTCTACGCAGACAACTAATATGGCCGTTTATGTCGCAAGTCTGTCTGATAAGGGAGAAAGGAAGAAGAAAACGTGTTGCGCCGACCTCAAATAGAATGGGACAAGGGCAGGAAAATGATGATTATGTCGCAAGTTTGTACGAAACCCTCTGTTACGCGACTCTTAACTCGCTCATGGCTGGTTTTTGTTTCTATATTTTTTTTTTTGTTTCTAGGCGCAATACTCGTACAGCGTAGTAGAAGCCCTGATGCAACATTTAGACGCCGGCGGCAACAACACGGGCGACGCGCGAGACAACACCAGGGTCCGCGCCGCCCGCGCCACTGTACTCAGCAATATTGTGGCCATCGCCGCCGGGGATAGCGTGGGTATGTACACTAGTGATGGGCAAAGTGTAAAAAAGTTTCATACAAGAAACAACCTAATAGTATTTGATATTCAAGCACCTTAGTGGTCATTTTTGCGTTAATACACGCAAGAATGACCATTTAAGCCCGAATGTACCGATTACAATGTATCTCGCTCGCTAGCTATCGGGTGAATTCGGGTGGCGGCTTTTGATTTGGTGTCTGTCTCATTCAAATGGCTCACTCGCATCGCAAGCGACCCGACGCGTGACGTCGCTTGCGTCCCCGTCTCACTCAGGCCGCTCAACACAACAAATCGAGCCCGGTCAGCGAATTGTGTTCCAGTGTTCCAAATGATGCATTTAAAACATTACTGATGATCCAATCTTTCGGAACACTATGATGTTTCGGAACAGTGAGTCGGTTCAGTAAAGAGTTACACACCTCTTATGTACACACATGGTGTAGCGTGGGTGTGTACATGTATATATTTATATATCTCTTAATTCCATAATATTAACTTACGGTTTAAGAAAATTTATTTCGCTCAAAAAAAATACAATTATTTACTTTTATGAGGAAAGATATAATAATTAAGATAAACGACGATTTCGCATAGTTATAAACTAAAATTAGGTTAAATGAAAATAGTAAAAAACTTAAAATTATTTTACACTAATTTTTGCCCGCGACTTCGTACGCGTGGATTAATAGATCCCGTTCCCGGGGGACTTCCGGGATGAAAACTATCCTATGTCCTTTCTCGGGTTCCAGACTATATCTGTATCAAATTTCATTAACATCGGTTCAGTGGTTTAGGCGTGAAGAAGAGACAGACAGAGTTACTTTCGCATTTATAATATTAGTTTAGATTGGTGTTGTTTGAGTAGCCTTTTGAAATATGGAAGTGATTTTGATTCCTTAATTACTGTATGTATAGAGTTATAGATTACAGCCCTCTAATATACAACAGTAGTTTGTTTTTAACTTACTCCGTTAATCTATCAACAGGACCATCAGTATTGGAGATCATCAACAATCTGCTGACCAACTTGAGAGCGTCTGTCGCTAGAGATTCTGAGGTAAGTACAGTCAGTATCAACACATTAGCCCGTAGATACATAGTAATCATTTTTCTGCCCTTTTCCCAATGTATTTGGGGTCGGAGCAGAATGTCTACATTTTCCATTTTTATAGATTCAGACAATGAAAGGTGAATTTGAGTAAACCAATCAGTGAGTATAATTTACACAAAACACCGATATTTATAACACCGTAGGGTATCGTGAGAGTGGTGGTGGATCCAGTACATAAATGACTAGTAGGCTCGCTTCGTATGGCGACCGAGGATGACGTAGGAACGCGCGCGCGCTCAGTATTATAAACATTGGTGGCGCGGCCTCCAGCCTACCAGAGTGGACGCGCACGCTGCCCCAGCAGCCACTGCATGTTCAGCACGCCGCGCGTGTTCCGCCTGGGTACCCGCGGGCAGGCGGGGGACCGACCGTCGGAGGTGTCGTGAAGCAAACAAGTGTCTCACAGCGCTATAGATCTCTCTTTGATCCGAACGCCAGCGCGGGCTGTAGTGCGGCGTGTGCAGGCCGGTGTAGGAACCGTCACTATGACACACTGCTCCTTAATTTAATTTTTGATAACAATTCACCATGTAATCGTGATTAATCATAGTTGGATAAACTTAACTTCGAAGATTTGTAAACAAAGCGTGTTAACAAATAGCTTGCATTTTGATTCCAATCAAATACATTTCGTACCCACAGAAAGAAACTGACGAAAAGCTCTACCAAGAAGCCTTGATCAACGCACTGGGGGAGTTCGCCGACCACCTGCCAGACTTCCAGAAGATAGACATCATGATGTTCATCATCAACAAGGTGCCGTCCAGCCAACGAGCCAACAAGGGCACCAAGGCAGACGCCATGCTGCAGAGCATACTCCTCAAGTCTCTTCTAAAGGTAAATTAGAAAGAAACGAACACACAAAAAAAACATCGAACATACAAAGCTTCACAAACATTTATAAATACTCTAGCAGACCCAACAGACATTGTCCTGCATATTTCAGGTACTGCTAGGCTGATTTTTGAATCTAAACGATCCAGGGCGCTACACATACGCATACAAAAATAAACTTTAAAATGGGTTCAGCCATTTAGGAAAAGTTAATTGAAAAATTCACATGTACAGCAGAATTATATATATAAATAATAAATAAATATCTTGGGACAACTCACACACGGCTATCTGATACCAAGCTAAGCAGAGTTTGTGTTATGGTAACCAGACAACTGATATACATACTTATATAATTTATAAATACATACATATTATAGATAAATCACACCCAGACACAGAACAAACAATCATGCTTATCACACAAAGTTTTGTCCTGGTTGGGAATCGAACCCACGACCTCCGGTTCAGCAGTCAGGGCCACTAACCACTAGACCAACAGGCCCGTCAAGTCAAGTCGTTTCTATATATAACGATAAGGAACAAAAAATAAGCTTACACGCCGTGACTGCGACAATTAGGTCACCAGTCAGCATGATGCTGAGCTATGGGTGCCCGCAGCCCAGTGCTGGTTTTTAGTCAACATAAATATTTTATTTATATCCTAGGAAAGGAGATTGCGCACCAATAGATTCACTTTTTGACGCGTATGGCCATTTGAGTAATTGTATAATTCAAAATATTATTTTTAGTGATTTTTCACTTAAATTCATTGATATCATTTGTGACGTTTTGGTTTTAGTTAGTATATAATAATTTAATACAATAAAAACGTCATTCGTTCCATTATAGTGAAGCGACTCTTTTTTCAATTATAATCGATCGATTAAATACTAACATAAATCATAGAACAACAAAATATCTAACACTAGCTGTTCCACGTGGTTTCACCCACGCTGCTCAGCACCTGTTGGTCGTAGCGTGATGTTATATAGCCTATAGCCTTCCTCAAGAAATGGACTATCCAACACTAAAAGAATTTTTCAATTCCAACCAGTAGTCCCTGAGATTAGCGCGTTCAAACAAACAAACAAACAAACTCTTCAGCTTTATAATATTAGTATAGATTCGCAACTAAAAAGTATTAAGAGTTGTCCTTATTATCATTCTTTAATTCTGTTACTATATTTTTTTTCATTAAATACAATTTCTAGGCTAAAATAAAACAGTTAAGATATAATCGATAATGTTATGATGCCCCGTAGTCTATTGTTGTGTCACAACACTATTCGGTGAAATGTCAATCAAAATCGGTGATTCGGTGTTTTCTGTTTACCGTGTTTAGCTGCCGGTTAAGCCGAGAATATTGTTTAGGATTTCTAGATCAATGTGTTTAAAAATCTTAAATAGTAAGCATAAGTAATACTCAATTAATATGTACCAATATAATGCATAATATGTGCCAGTTAATAACGTTTCAAAACGAATTGTTTTGAGATGCAACATAACCTCAATAAGTATTAAACATTTTTTTCAAAAACCCCAACTAGTTTTAAAGAATGAAACTACCCCTTTTTTGTGTCTAATTTTCACTACTATGCTGTGTCAAAAGTTGCGCAACCAAGTGCCATAGTAGGCTGCGCAATCTCCTTTGAAAAAAGAGAGGAAATATTGTCATGTAAAGTATGAAGAGGCTCCCTGTCCGTACTAAAAAGTCGAGGAAAAACAAGAGAAAAAACTGTCATTTAAGTCAGTTGAAATATTTATAGAAATATAAATGTATGAATATACTACTCTGTCAAGAAAGTACCGGGAAAAGATCAATAATACACAAAATGTCTGTTGTTCATCCAAATTTATTTTATCACCTTCAAAGTATACTCCTTTAGAAACGATACACTTGTGCCAACGAATAATCTATTCATCAAAACATTTTTTAAACGTTGCTTCCGGAATGAGTTCAGTTCTCGCCGCGAATTCTCCTTTGTCTTCTATCGTTCAGTTGGAAAGCGCCACTCCGAAGCTTGTTGACTAGTTTGCATGTCAAACTCGTAAACCCACGTCTCGTCACCGATAACAATGCGTTTCATGAATGTTGGGTCCGAACTGACTCGTTCTAGCATGTGCTCAGCGACTTTCATGCGATTGAGTTTTTGGAAAAAATTCAGATCTTTTAGGACTAGCCGAGCAGCAACATGTTTCATACCCAAATGATTAGTTACAATGGTACGGATCGACTCGTGAGATACAGAAAGTTCGGCGGCTATCTCTTTCAAAGTTGAATGGGGATTTTCAGTCACTATTTTCTTCACTTTTGCGATGTTAACGTCAGTTGCAGACGTTGACGGCCTACCAGAGCGAGGCAAATCTTCCATCACATCTCGACCGTTTTTGAACGCTTTGAACCACTCATAATCACGAGTTTTTGATAAATTCGATTCACCGTAAGCTTTCTGTAACATTTTCAGTGACTCCGAACACGAAATTCCATTGGCGATGCAAAATTTAAGACAAACTCTTTGTTCGATATTTTTGTCCATTATGAAATTCGCAATACACACTATATATGATATTACTAAAACCAGCACTGTATCTAATATAATTAACAGATGCAACTCAAACTCCGCGCCAAAATGGAAAACAGTTGTGCCAATCTAACAACTACAAAAAAAAACATTTTTTTTTTAATTTGGAACCATAAACAAATCATCCATTCCCGATACTTTTTTGACAGAATGTACAGTGTGTTAGGTTAAACGAGGGACTTATTGAGGGAGGGTATTCAGTATTCGATTCTCGTCCCAAATATGTAAAAAACCTATAACCTTAATTTCTGACGTAATTGCCCAATAAAATACATTATTCATGAACACTGAGCGCGAGAGAAGTAAACCTGTAAACAGTGAACTTGTAAATCACGCGGCAAAATACCTACGCGCCGATTCTACCGAAAAGGCGTCCTAAGCCAGGTTTAAAGTATGAAGGGAAAATAGATTATACCTAAAGGTCATTGACACGCACACATGTTCTGCGATAGTATTACATCGCTAGCGCAAGGGTACATACACATTATACACGTTGCGAGACTTATGCGAAATATTTGGTATAGTTCCGTCTTTTATTTATTAGTGTTTTTTTTTGTTCATATTTTTATTAGTATCAATCATGTAAGTATGCACTATTGTGGGTTTGAATACGTCACTCGTTTAAACTAACATACTGTATAAAATGACACTCAGTTTTTTTCGGCTGTCTCTTCTAAGAGTAGACGGGTGCGAAACACCGGCCTCTTGTAGTTTTTTAAAATAGATATTAAAAGTGTTTGTGAAAACCTACTTGCAAAATAAACATCAACATAATGAAGGACGATTCTTACAAAACTACAATTAACTAGGCTGATTGTTTTCAAAATACAACCACCCTAACTCACTAGATTTGTTGAAAGAAATTATACAAGTAAAAGCAACAAAACAACAACAAAAATGAACACGAAAAACTAAGTAACATTTGAAAACCAAATAAGTAAATTAAACATGATGTAAAACAAGTCAAAACCGCAATGCACACAAGTATGAACACCTACCACCAATTACTGGACTGGAACGCTTTTCGACAACGTCAGGTTAATGTCACAATGACAGTGACATTTAGAAGTTGGAACTTGGAAGTTTTGTAAACTAAAAAAATGTCTTTAAAGCTAATACATGAAGTGAACTTAAATGTTGAAAATACCGGCCACAGTAAAGAGTACAGAACATACCAAAAGCAATCAAACAATACGGCAAGTTTACAGAGTACTTGGGTGTTTGTTTAGTAATGAATGAACTTCCAACAATGTTAGCACTAGTTACGCCGTAAATATTGATATGAAAAAAAAAACAAAAACAGTAATGACTTGATGAAAACAACCCAATGAACTGACATGAAACTAAAACAAAAATGAAATGAATAATAGCATAAAATATAAATTTACAGACGCCTGCACATCAAGCTACTACAATCTGTCAGATTTCTTTGATAGATTTTCCACTTTATTTCTAAAGTAAAAGGTTCAAGGTTCGTTGGGAAAATTTGACAGTTTCGGGTAGCTTGACCTGCAGGCGTCGGCATACATAAACACGGGTCATGGCGTTTTTTTTTGATTCGCTCGTTAAGCTTCTACGAAAAACACGAAAAGAAGACCATTTCTTTTCGTAGAAGCTTAATATATTAATATGAATAACAATTGTCTCCCGTCGTCCTCTAGGTGGGCACGACGTACCGCACGGCGGAGCTGTCGAAGGCGTTCCCGGCTGCCTTCCTGGAGGCGCTGCTGCGGGTAGCCGCCGCACGAGAGCCGCGCACGCGCGCGCTGCTGCAGCGGATACTGCACACGCTGCTGGACCGCAGGGGGAACCGGACCAGACTGCTCAGGGCCACGTTAGTATCACGTCACCGCACGCGCGCGCTGCTGCAGCGGATACTGCACACGCTGCTGGACCGCAGGGGGAACCGGACCAGACTGCTCAGGGCCACGTTAGTATCACGTCACCGCACGCGCGCGCTGCTGCAGCGGATACTGCACACGCTGCTGGACCGCAGGGGGAACCGGACCAGACTGCTCAGGGCCACGTTAGTATCACGTCACCGCACGCGCGCGCTGCTGCAGCGGATACTGCACACGCTGCTGGACCGCAGGGGGAACCGGACCAGACTGCTCAGGGCCACGTTAGTATCACGTCACCGCACGCGCGCGCTGCTGCAGCGGATACTGCACACGCTGCTGGACCGCAGGGGGAACCGGACCAGACTGCTCAGGGCCACGTTAGTATCACGTCACCGCACGCGCGCGCTGCTGCAGCGGATACTGCACACGCTGCTGGACCGCAGGGGGAACCGGACCAGACTGCTCAGGGCCACGTTAGTATCACGTCACCGCACGCGCGCGCTGCTGCAGCGGATACTGCACACGCTGCTGGACCGCAGGGGGAACCGGACCAGACTGCTCAGGGCCACGTTAGTATCACGTCACCGCACGCGCGCGCTGCTGCAGCGGATACTGCACACGCTGCTGGACCGCAGGGGGAACCGGACCAGACTGCTCAGGGCCACGTTAGTATCACGTCACCGCACGCGCGCGCTGCTGCAGCGGATACTGCACACGCTGCTGGACCGCAGGGGGAACCGGACCAGACTGCTCAGGGCCACGTTAGTATCACGTCACCGCACGCGCGCGCTGCTGCAGCGGATACTGCACACGCTGCTGGACCGCAGGGGGAACCGGACCAGACTGCTCAGGGCCACGTTAGTATCACGTCACCGCACGCGCGCGCTGCTGCAGCGGATACTGCACACGCTGCTGGACCGCAGGGGGAACCGGACCAGACTGCTCAGGGCCACGTTAGTATCACGTCACCGCACGCGCGCGCTGCTGCAGCGGATACTGCACACGCTGCTGGACCGCAGGGGGAACCGGACCAGACTGCTCAGGGCCACGTTAGTATCACGTCACCGCACGCGCGCGCTGCTGCAGCGGATACTGCACACGCTGCTGGACCGCAGGGGGAACCGGACCAGACTGCTCAGGGCCACGTTAGTATCACGTCACCGCACGCGCGCGCTGCTGCAGCGGATACTGCACACGCTGCTGGACCGCAGGGGGAACCGGACCAGACTGCTCAGGGCCACGTTAGTATCACGTCACCGCACGCGCGCGCTGCTGCAGCGGATACTGCACACGCTGCTGGACCGCAGGGGGAACCGGACCAGACTGCTCAGGGCCACGTTAGTATCACGTCACCGCACGCGCGCGCTGCTGCAGCGGATACTGCACACGCTGCTGGACCGCAGGGGGAACCGGACCAGACTGCTCAGGGCCACGTTAGTATCACGTCACCGCACGCGCGCGCTGCTGCAGCGGATACTGCACACGCTGCTGGACCGCAGGGGGAACCGGACCAGACTGCTCAGGGCCACGTTAGTATCACGTCACCGCACGCGCGCGCTGCTGCAGCGGATACTGCACACGCTGCTGGACCGCAGGGGGAACCGGACCAGACTGCTCAGGGCCACGTTAGTATCACGTCACCGCACGCGCGCGCTGCTGCAGCGGATACTGCACACGCTGCTGGACCGCAGGGGGAACCGGACCAGACTGCTCAGGGCCACGTTAGTATCACGTCACTGCACGAACAACCCGCAACCCCGGCAGGCGGAGGCTCTGGCAAGCCCTTCTGCTTTTCTGACATCTCTTTGAGGCGCGCGTGAAACGAAATTCTCTATTATAATGAAAAAAGCTTAATAAAAACATAAATAATATTGTTTATTCAGCAGCTGAATAATTAGTAAAACATAGAATCTTATCCAATTTAAAGATAAAATAAAGACAATTATTCAGTATCAAGCTGTATAATAGACTTATGTAACAATATTATTCAGAAGGTGATACTTTATTCAGCAAATAGCTATGTCAAACGCTACTAGCTTAGTACTGCTTTAATAATAGCAGGACAGATTATGGTTATTCAGATAAATGCTGCAGACGGGGCTGTTTTTCAGCTTTAAGCCACCTGGAATGCGTAATGCTAAATAACGTCTGTATAATAATTTTACGGTGATTGGTTATTAAGCCTAAAGAAGGGAAGGGCAGAAATACAGAATTTATTAAGCGTTAAGAATTTTAAGGCTCCGAACTCAACCTAATTCAGCATTTGGCTATTCCCAAAGCTCTTATACAAACTATATTCATCTTTGAACTGTAAAATGTTCTCAATGCGTACTGTTATCTTGCTTATGTGTTACTTGGGTTCAGATTGATCGATCAACACTAAAGCCGTGACTTTAGTGTCTTCCATTCCCCGCCTTATCAACAGTCACTTTGGAGAACCGAAATGGTATTGTGCCCGGGCCTAAGCCCGGATTGGAGTGGACTGATTAGGAAGTTTTGGTGGATGAAATGGGAGAATTGTTTATGTACACATGCCGCGACTACTTTAGACAAAAATGGAAAGGTGGAAATAGGGCGAAAGTGACTAGGCAGAGTGGGATTAGTGATTTTAGGTAATGGACGACCATGGGCTTTGCACCACAAGGAACGAAAATCACCGTAGGAAAGTTAACAATATGGGAAATTGCAGGAAGGAGCTGATCAAGAATAGTCACAATCATGTATCGACTGACGTTATCACAGCCCTCGGCTTTGGATTTAATGGATAGGATAATCTTTTCGATCAGCATTTGGTTGGACTATCAAGAGAGGGAACAGTGGTAAAATGACGTTTTAGGTCGTCCAAGTCAAATGTGTTAGGAAGGTCTGAATGCCGCGATCTCGAAGGGCAGGGCGTTTTTGTGGGACTGTCTCTTGTAATCTGACGTTCAAAAAGTGCTGATTATCAGCCTAATTTGAATAAATGACTTTTGATTTTGATCTGCCGATACCTAAAGTTCCGAGGAATTTCCAAATATCAGCAGGGGAAGCAGAAGTGATATTATCAAAAATGCGGCGGCGTTTAGCGTTGCGTATCATCTGATTGCAACGATTGCGAGCAGTTTTACTATCCATGTTATCATCATTCATGTTGTCCATTTTATCCATGTTACTTCTTTTGCCCGTTGTGTTTTGGGGCAGCGGTATCTCTCTAGAATAACGTTGCTTTCACCTTAAGACTTTGTTTCTAACCTACACACGTTTGTTTTTTTCCAGCGTGGAGTATATCGAGCTCGGCCTGATAGTGGAGAAATGCTCACGCCAAGACCTCATATTCATCAGCAAGCATGGCTACGCACTGTTCAGCTCGCTGTATGAGGGTAAGCAAACTTAGCTAAGGCTTCCGAAACTTTGTACCTGTTGACAGGTTTTTAGTTTATTGGTATTTTAGGTAACCCTTATAAGATCACTTTGTTGTCTGACTCTCTGACGGTCAAGACCTTTATCTCAGGAACGCATGGAGGTATCGTCTTGAAATCAAAACCAAATACTAAAGTCTGTGTTCCCTTGAAGCTGTGAAAAAAATCATCTCTCAAGTCTATGCAGTCAAAATAGTTCTGAATAGTTACAGTACTGATAGCAACATCTGTGTGACTCGTCTCATAGTTATTATTTTGTTTTCTATTTTAATTTTTTTATTCTGGTATTGATTCTCTTCTACCAATTCGTTGTGAATGAGTGGACATGATTGGCCTTGTTTCTTTCCTTGATTCTTAGACCCTTGTTAACTTTGGTTATTTTTTTTATTTTACTTTCTTTAAAGTAAGCATTGACTATTGTCAGGCCTACGCTGTCCTCTCATACTTAAGTACTAACGCCGTGACAACAACATTGTAAAACCAAATGATTTTAAAAGAGTAACCATTTAGTTTCTTGCCGGTTCTTCTCCATAGGAAACGACCAACCCGAACCGTGCATCTTTTCTCGACGTTTTATAATTGCCCATGTAGGCCTATGTGAAATAAAAATATTTTGATTTGACAAAGATTTGGCCGTTTATGTCGCAAGTTCTGTACGAAACCCTTGATGGTCGAGTCCGACAATTCTCGAGTGTTTTAAAGTAAGGTTAATATGGTTAAATCTCATGAATTTGACTTTTATCCAACTTGTTTAATGCGAAGGTTAAATTAACTAAAATTATTGGTATTTAATCATATAATTTAAATGTATGACGTAAATTGATGGCCTGAAACACAGGTTTTCATAAACCTAGATCAGGCAGGTCTACATTATAGTTAGAATTAATTTTCCTCTATGACGATTAATGTAAATCATAGTTTTACTTATACTTGAATAAAATTTATTTATTTTATTTATTTATATGTTATATCTTGTCATCAGGTCTGCAACTAGAATCTAACACGGTCGAGAACGTGGAGGCTATCTACACGACCCTAGCGCTCATCTGTATCGAGCTGGGCTCTGAGGAGACTGTGTGCGACATCATGCAGCTTATACTGGCGTAAGTACTGCCTACCCTTATAACCGACCTCAAAAAATCGATCTTCCTAGTTTAGTCACGACTCAAATTTTGGAATGACTGTTCTTTACCCATCATTTGCACTCTATTATTGTATTTAATCTATACTATATACTATAATCTATACTAATATTATAAAGCTGAAGAGTTTGTTTGTTTGTTTGAACGCGCTAATCTCAGGGACTACTGGTTGGAATTGGAAAATTCTTTTAGTGTTGGATAGTCCATTTCTTGAGGAAGGCTATATATAGGCTATATAACATCACGCTACGACCAACAGGTGCTGAGCAGCGTGGGTGAAACCGCGAGGAACAGCTAGTTTTCTATATACCAGTTACGTGTACTCAAACTTGTGTTAAACTTGTATTTTTCTGCGAATAAACTATTATTAACTCTGAACTGTGGAACGATATTCAAAATTCTTTTTTTATTCTGTTTGGTATACTTTCGAGGTGGTCCCATGTCAATTTTATCTATTTCGTTTGGGTAGTTTATGAGTTATCGTCTATTATACATATTATTTTTTCCATGTCTATATAAATAAGTTTCTAATTTCTTTTTTAACAGTGGAAAATGAATCCTTACTAAAATTATAAAAGCGAAAGTGAGTTTGTTTGTTTGTTACGTCTTCACGCCTACATGGCTAAACCGATTTTGATGAATTTTGCTACATAGATAGTTGGGACCCTGGAGACAGACATAGGCTAACATTTTTTTTTAAATGGAGAAAGAGCGAAGAAAAGGAAAAACTTAGCTTTGCTATTACTATACAGGGTTATTTGTAAAACACCGACAACCTTGCAGGACTGTATTACAATAATCATAAACAACAACTTTTGTTCTATGATTTCTTACAAAATTTTATAAATTTACCAAAAACAAATCTTCAAGATTTCGTTGTCCTATCTAACACATTTGAACTCCGTATTTTGCTGTACCTACATACCTACACCGCCGCTTGTAGGTAAGTTTGCTTCGCATAGATCGCGTAACATTTAGAGCGTTCAATTTCAATATTTTTATTTTTGTATGAAAATCTGATGAACTAAAATATGATAAATGTTTAAATGTCCTAGAACAAAAGTTGTTGATTATGATGTTAGTAACATGGTCCTGAGACGTTGCCAGTGTTTTACAAATAACCCTGTATATAAGGCTCTAGGGTAAAAACTACAAGTAGCAGCTACCTGCAAATCAGGAACTGGGGAACTGTGTTACCTTGAATTATAAGCGAGCGATGCCGCGGGAAAAAGTCAGTACTCGATAAAAATGTGTGTGAGATATCATCATATCATAACTAAAAAGTGGAAAACATATTTATTTCCAAAGTCGGTGGCAAAAGAATCAATGAAACAAACAAGAGTCACTGACTTCCGGTTTTTTTTGCTCGGTTTCCAATCTAACTGAATGAAGTAACAAACACCAATATTTTACACAGAACAACTGCCTATCTGACCTCCACAAAAATTGTGGTTGACAATATTTCAGGCCATTGAAAACCTGTTACGACTGACAAAGTTCTAGAAATGATAGCCTAAAGTTTAGGCTATAAGGTTTAGGCCCTAAACCAATGGTTTAACATGCTGTCCGAGGCACGGAGGAGTATGTAATGGGTGTTGACTCAAACACGGACCACCTAAGCAATTCGACTTAACTTAAAAATTTAATGTTATTATTTAGCCTTAAGTTCCTGGTAAAAAACTGTTATGCCTGAAAAATGAGTGAATTCTAAGTTCGGAATGATAACAGTATATAATTTGTCAGCATCCAGCAGTCCAGCCTGTCGAACCCGGTGCTGTCGGTAGCGCAGCAGTGCCAGCTGCAGGCCGCCAGCGTGGCGCTGGCCGCAGCGCTGCCGCACGTCATGATGCTGCCGCGACTCGCTGACTATATCAACAAGGTAAACTGCTAGCTCATACAAAAAACTGCAATCTAATACAAGACAAGTTGCAACCAATACAAGACAAATTGCAATCTTATACAAGACAAATTGCCACTAATACAAGACCAACTGCAACCTAATACAAAATAAATTGCATGAATTAAAAGTTATATCTTAAATGTTTGTAATAATGAGAAAATCAGTAAACATTTAAATGAAATAATACTAGTATTAGTTATTCTTCAATGTAATTCAAATTTCTTGCTACATGTACTTTAAATATATACATTGATGTACTTTAAAGGTCTTGCTTTTTGTATAAAATATATGTTCATGTGACGAATTATGTATGAAATGATGTGGTGTGTAGATAATCTCAGCCCGTCGCGAGGACGCCCCGCACCTGCTCCCCCCGCTGCGCGACGACTACGACGAGCTGCCGCCCGCCAAGATGCCCAACAAACTGCCGTACTTGATGATGGACCAGGTACGATGACACTTTTAACGTAATATTTATTACTAGCTGCCCTCCACGGTTTTACCCTTGTACAAAATCTATGGACGGCACGGTTGGCGCAGCTAAGCGATCGACTGCTGCGCTCAGGGGCGAAGGTCCAATAGAAGCCCATAAGCCAGGCTTGCCCTAAATTATAACACCAATCAGACCAATAGCTATATTATAACCTACTACCTAACTGTACCCAAACTAACATAAACATTCACGAACAAAAATATTTTAAATACACGCAAATTAATTTGCCGCGCGCTTACATTACCAGATCCATAAAATACTACGACTCACTAAAGTCAATCATTCATCAAATTCGAACAAAATTCAATCGTGTCTGATTCGGAGCTATTCGTGACATGTCAACACTACCGAAAGCGCGCGCAATGATCTCTCGCTCTAGCGCGTCTCTTTCGCACTCGTTGGCTTTCAATGGGGCTTTTCATTTGTATAGAAGTTAAATACAATTCATTGATAAATTTTAGGTACTTGTACGGCGATTTATATGGGCTAGTAAAGCCTGGCTTGTCCATTAAGTTCGCGCATATAAACCATCCGATGACCGACCTGAATATAGTTGCAAGAACAAGTGCAACAAATTGCGAATGACAATTTGTTATTATTATGTTTCTTTTGTATAGTTTGTTTAGTTTGGGAGTTTTGATTTAGTTATGTTATTTAAATTACTGAGTAATGTGGTTAATGTTTTTGGTGCGATGTGACAACCTACGATTTTGTTAAGTGATTAACTGATTTAGTGATTTTAATTTTAAAATGTGAATTCGGAAATTGGCGCCTGAAAGGTATGCTACATTGAGATAACTTATAATTCACCGTATATTCAATGAATCCACAAGAAATGATTTCTTGTACAGACCCAGTAGGTAGGTATGTTTATTCTATTGTTCTCAACGAGTGTGACAAACTTTTTTTGGTATAAAAAACGCATCAAAATCCGCTTCAGAATAATGCCTAAAGGTTATTTCGTATGTCATTTTGCATGATTTATACTTTCAGACTTTGTGAATGTAAAAGCTGAAAAGCAAAATAAAGAATTAGTTGTTCATTAATTTATTAGTGAGATTTAAACGTTGAATATATATTCAAAAGCTTGAAAAACAACAAATCGATAATTTGTAATATGCCATCTAGTGGCCATCGATTGAATTATTTTACGAATTATTAAACCTACGTTATGAGATAGAACTTTGATGTCGCGTGGAGTCTCGGTACCAATAGATGGCGCGTGGAACGTTTAATCCTATACGTGAAAGGTAAATAAATAGGTAATAGATTTTTTAAAACTATAATTTACAATAATTGTGTTACTAGCAGTATTGAGCAGTAATGTAACTATACCAATGACTCCTAACAGCCACATAAACACTAAGAGGGGGGGGGGGCGCATATCAAAAGTCGATGGCTTGCCCTCCATCCAGGCCCCTCGCCCGCCACTGGCTGCGCTGCGTGTCGCTGGTTTGATCCCAGTATGGAACAAATATTTGTATGACCTATACAGGTAATTGGGTAGTTGACACCATTAACCAATAATTAAAAAGCACAATTTTTCTGAAAAAACACCTTATTCTAGACCTGAGAACTCCATTCATTTCAAAATAACTTTAAAATTCGATTTTTAGTTTCTTTTAAATCAATAAATAGTTGCATGACTTGACAAAATAGTGACGTCATCGTTGCGAGTCTCATACAAAATCTATGGGGGAAGCGCGTCTTGACAGTTCATAAAAAGTATATTAATTGATTTGTGGTGTCATCTACCCTATTGTTCCGGGTCTGGCTTTTTGTGTATGTGAGTTTAAATGTTTGTAAACGCACCTACAATATAGGTGAAATTCATAGTGGGGGGCAATTTTTTTTTTAAAAACTCCACAAATGATCGTTTCGATATGATTAGTAAGATATTGACATATGTCATCTGTTGGTTCCAGATGGCTCTGTGTGAGCTGCTGAAGTCGCACGGCGTGGACGTGTCGCGTCTGTCGGCCACGTCGCCCTACGCCGCCGGCAACGTGGCGCTGCCGCACAGACACAGCTGGGTGGAAGCGGGTATGTATGCCAACAAGCACTCTTAGCCTTCTTCATCCCACCGCTAGGCTATGGCCTCTACCAATGACTTCCACTTGGTACGATCCTTCTAATGTGACCTGCCGGGGTTGCGGGTTGTTCGGGAGATACCGCGGCCCCGGAACACAAAGGACAAAGAAAGGAAAGGATAGGTTTTATTCAGTAAAAATCTGACACTACCTCCCTCTCTGCCTACAGCGGGGAAAGTATTTGCTGATTTCCCATCCGCAAAATAACTACACTTCGTTGATTTTGTCCAGCTCGTCTAACTAAATTTTATTTCAATTAGTCTTTTAGGGATTATACAACACGTGTGAGTATCCACGGTAATCCCTATTTGAGTACTGCTTCTTCTGGATCGGTGTTCAGGGGTCAATGAAAATCGGGTTATATTGACCGAATATATTTCGCGTGATCCCTGAGAGAGAGGACCGTTCGCCCGGACCAGTGCGCAGTAACTGGTCGTTCCAATTCATACATCACGCGTGCATACAATTTGCTAACCTTGCACTCTTGCCTTACATACATACATGTGTCCCTACAGTCTATTATAAGCACTTTTGATGTTAAAAACAAATGAGGCTACAATCCCAGACAGAAGACATATAAACTTGGGAAAGTAGTGTTGTAGCTTTCCAATAGATAGATCTCTGTGGAGAAGAATAGCAACATTTATAATATATTTTATTCTACTGTTTAGGCGCAGCTCAGGGTCGCGACAGCTTGGCAGAGATCACGGCACCCGGGACTGAACTGGACAGCGCTAACAGCTCGCCCGGCGTGCAGAGGGTAAGTGCCTTAGTATAACATGCAGCTCTTCTGACTTCTGCGAGCCTAGTATTTTAGATGCAAACTGAATGGAAAAAAGTTCATGTGAAAATGGTTAATTAAATCAAAAGTCGTTTATAACAGGCCGAGAATCAGGAAATCCCCAAAACGCCCGACATTCGCTTCAATGAAAAAACAACAAAGTCGGGTTTGTTCGATCACTTACCAAGTGATATCGAGAACGGCTGGACAGATATTCATGATTTTTTTTAATTTGTCTCCGTGCCGAATAGCAGAATAAGTATTAAAATAGACGGAAAAAAAGAAAAAACAAGAGGTGATTTTGATACAACCTTTGACGACGCACGTTCTATTTAGTAGCTAGGGTAAGTCGGGTATGTAGAAAGGTAGAAAATTGCTTTGCAACGCATGTGCACAGCTAGTTATATTATAAACTAGCTTTCGCCCGCGGCTTCGCCCGCGTTAAATTTGGGGTAATACAGTTCCCCTTGCGCCTTATTGATTTGTAATAGCAACGCTAAGTTTTCCCCTTTCTTCCCTCTTTCTCCCTCACATCCCACTTTTTTCCAAAAAATATTAGCCTATGTACGTCTCCTGGTTCCCAACTATCTCTGTACCAAAATTCATCAAAATCGGTTTAGCCGTTAAAGTGTGAAGAGGTAACAAACAAACTCACTTTCGCTTTTATAATATTACTAGCTTCCGCCCGCGGCTTCGCCCGCGTAAAATTTGGGGTAACACAGTTCCTCTTGCGCCTTATTGATTTGTAATAGCAACGCTAAGTTTTCCCTTTACTTCCCTCTTTCTCCCTCACATCCCACTTTTTTTTAAATAAAAATTAGCCTATGTCCGTCTCCTGGTTCCCAACTATCTCTGTACCAAAATTCATCAAAATCGGTTAAGCCATTAAAGCGTGAACAGGTAACAAACAAACAAATAAACAAACAAACTCACTTTCGCTTTTATAATATTAGTAAGGATAGTAAGGATTATGCCATGCGGCTGAATTAATGTATGTCGTAATTCACTGTCTCTGTAGGCATTTACTCTAAACGCGCTCGCTCTAAGTCGGAAATACGACCGAATAACTAACCCACTGCCCTCCCGTCCTTGTCCTACTGTGTTGCTTCGTTATATCTATACTAATATTATAAAGCTGAAGAGTTTGTTTGTTTGTTTGTTTGAACGCGCTAATCTCAGGAAGTACTGGTTCGAATTGAAAAATTCTTTTATTGTTGGATAGTTCATTTCTTGAGGAAGGCTATAGTAGGCTATATAACATCACGCTACGACCAACAGGTGCTGAGCAGCGTGGGTGAAACCGCGAGGAACAGCTAGTTAATTAATAAGTAGCTAGTATCTGAGAGACACTAATAAAACGAAAAATGGTCAAAACACATGTTTGTCTTCTGTAAATATTGGATACTTAAACAATTGACGGGCCTGTTGGTCTAGTGGTTAGTGGCCCTGACTGCTGAGCCGGAGGTCGTGGGTTCGATTCCCACCCAGGACAAACTTTGTGTGATGAGCATGATTGTTTGTTCTGTGTCTGGGTGTGATTTATCTATGATATGTATGTATTTATAAATTATATAAGTATGTTTATCAGTTGTCTGGTTACCATAACACAAGCTCTGCTTAGCTTGGGATCAGATAGCCGTGTGGGAGTTGTCCCAAAATATTTATTTAATTTTGGTAATGTATTTGCTAAGTTGGGGTTCTAAAATGGCCGTTTTAGCAGAACCATAATCACGTTCAAAGTCAAAGCGTTATTGCTAAACACAATACAAATACATAAAATACATTTTTGTTGTTGTATTTGTTAAGTGAATGTGTTGTTTAGTGTTCTACCAAATTGGGCATGTAAACGCAATGTTGAAATTCTTAAAATGGGTAATGTATATAAAACAAAGTTGAATTTGTCCAGGGTAAAGTAGTAAAAGGTAACAATTCGTAAAATGGTCAAAAATTTACAATTATTTTTGTATTGTAACGTAATTCATATTATTTTATCATGAAAGATGTGGTTCAGAGCATCAAACTGAATAACTTTCCTCACGGAATCAACATCATAATGGCAAGAAAATAATCAGCAATAGCATGACGTCTTAAAGCAGAACTTATTCCAGTTCGGGAAAGAGACAGAGCTATACAGGGTGTCTAGCACCATCTCTTTCTCACACAAAAATAAGATGTGATGGTAACCCTACAGCTGTCCCATCCAAAATTGCCATACCTACTACACACATGGAAACGATATGCTAGTTAAAAAAGTCTGTTTATTTAGTCTCTTACATTTACAACAATACAACATAAATAACAAATGTGAATGAAACGGCCCCAGTAAGTGGTTTTTTTTAAATAAAATCTTTGCCCCACACTAGGAATTTCTCTTGTATCGTGGGTGCGTTTACATTTAAACTCACATACACAAACAGCCAGGCCCGGAACAACTATCTGTAGGCCATACAAATATTTGTTCCGTGGGGGGATAGAACCCGCAACACGCAGCGCAGCAGTCGATCGCTCACCCTACTGCACCAATCGTGTCGTCAAACAAAACAATTGGGTAGTTGACACCATGAACCAATAATTTAAAAACACATTTTTTCTGAAAGAACACCTTGTTCTAGACATGAGAACTCCATTCATTTCAAAATAACTTTAAAATTCAATTTTTAGTTGCTTTTAATCAATAAATAGTTGCATCATTGACTTGACAACTTAGTGACGTCATCGGTTGCGAGTCTCATACAAAATCTATGGGGGAAGCGCGTTTTGACAGCTCATAAAAAGTATATCAATTGATTGGTGGTGTCAACTACGCTATTGTATCGGGAGTTACTTTCAATACATTGATTTACCGCTATTATTATATTTATCCATAAGGCAGGATACATCTGGTATTTAAATTTATATAAATATTAAAAAAAAAATATTGAAATTTTTATGATTTATATTATTAAAAAAAAATAGTTTATTATAAATAATTTCATTTAAAATAAAATTTAATATTATTTTATACATTAAAAAAAATGATATAATGATAAAATTAGTATAATTAGTGTAATTGAATAGTGAAATAATAAAACTTATTATCGCCTGGTCCAGCGTCACCAATACGATGACTTGGACGAAGAGTATCGGATGTTCATCGAGAAGTACAACCACAACTACCGGCCCGCCATGCAGAGCTTTGGTGTCTATGTAAATACTAAACATATACAGTGTAGACATAGATTTTGGTAGTGTTCGATTGAAGTAACTTTTTTTAGAATCCCGTAAAAAATTATAAAATGGGACCCTTTTTGGATCATTTTGTTGTCCGTTGGTCTGCCTTTCTGTCAAGATTCTTTATCTCGAAAACACGTTAAGGTATCGAGTTGAAATTAAAACCATATACTACAGAGGGGCCTGCCAGGGCCTCCGCCTGCCGGGGTTGCGGGTTGTTCAAAAGAGATACCGCAGCCCCGGAACGTAAAGGGCAATAGAAGGAACGTGGGTTGGTTTTAGTCAGCACAAGTCTGACACTCCCCCCCACTCGGCCCAGAGCGCGGGAAGTTATTTGAAGATTTACCACCCTAAAAAAAAAAGTCTCTTGCCCCATGGTTTTAAATTCAACTCGATACCTTTACGCGTTCCGGAGATAAAGGGTCTTAACAGACAGACAGATGAACAACAAAGTGATCCCATCAGGGTTCCGTTTTAAATCTTGAGGTAGGGAACCCTTAAAGAAGCATAATCGAATTGATTGTGAATACTCAGTGTACTTTATGCCTCTTAATATCTGACCTCCACAACTCAGTTTAAACTGGGTGATTCGATACCCCTTGCTAAGACTGGTTGCGATAACCAATCTTATCTTTTGGGACACTGCCTACTTGTAACGATTGTCAAAGATCTACAAATGACAGCCGGGATCAACGACTCAACATGCTTTCCGAGGCACGGAGTAAACTCAGTATGTAATGGATGGTCATCCATCCACAGATTGGCTTTGGCAAAAGCAGCTTAACCTCAAATATCGACTCGTGCGATGGTTATTATTTAGCTACGAGCTCCACATCCTGAGCATACAGTTCCTTTATAATTCCTTTCTGGCTCCGTCTCCCCTCCCTTCCCCTCCTAATGTTTCCCCTCCTCCCACAGCGCAGTGACATAGAGTTCTGGGGCTGGGGACATGAGGACACGCGCAAGAGCGAACATGACATGAGGAGACCGCATCGGAAACGAACGGTAACCATCGTTGAATACTGCAAACGACCTGTAGTAAAGTTGTAGGTGGGGAACTTTTTATTAAAGAAAATATTCTACAGATTGGTACCCCGACCGCGATGAAAATTGTTGTTTCGTTTCCTTTTCATCTTTGTTCCTAGCACATTTAATTGGCAAATGTAAAATTAGCATCTTGTTTTTTTCTTTTTATTTCACGTTTTTTGACATAGCAGTCGTGATTTTTAATATTTGAAATGTTTCCCCCCCTCTTCAGTCGGGTGGGTCCAGCGAGGGCGTGAGCCTGGAAGCGCTGCGTCGCGCGGCCGGCGGACCCAGCGCCGCCGAGCGACGCGACGCCGAGCGACGCCGCGCCACGCTCAACAACGCCTTCCGCACCGCGCCCTTCGAACAGCTGCAGCATATCACGCAACCCAAGGTAATGACGCACGGAACAAACTGATATAAGAAAATGCAAGAGTGAGGGACTTGGAGCACCCCGATTCGGAGAGCTTAGGTTTGAAGGGGATGGTGGGGTTTAGTGAGCCCGCCATCCCCATTCGTGTAAGGTTGCCAGAATGTGTAAGTTAAGACTCAGTAGACTACGACTTACAACAAATGAATAAATATCATAAAACATCATTTAAACACGTAGGTTGTAAATTAAAAATTTACAAAGGAGTTTTGGTGAATAATTAGTGAACCTTGCAAGCGGCTCAAGACCGCACGCTATGACAGAAGTAAGGCAAAGCCTAAAACCAGCACACATCTATAATGGTGGAATTATGATGCCTAAACCTCACATGCGTTTATTATGCAAACGATACTAACAATAAGTTTTCTTCTCTCCTTCCAGTACGAGATCAAAGACAAACTAGAAGAGATCTTCAACTCCATCAGCTCGGAGCCTCTCCTGCCGGTGTCGGGGTCGTGTTCTCCGGCCGGACACAAGTCCTACCAGCAGGCCGTGCCGCCCTACACCAAGTACTTCCCGGAGCTGTTCCTGTACTGAGCCTGGTAGGTTTTTTAAGGTGGTCGTTGCAAAATGGCAAGAAACTTAATCCTTATAGATTCGCTCTGTCTGTCAACCTGACCTCTATCCCTATGTCACAACCATTTTATTTCGAGGCTATTGACACCACACATGATGACGTGACATGGCTACACTGATGGCACGGTTCGCGCAGTGGCTGAGCGATCGACACCTGCACTGCATGTCGCGGGTTCGATCCTTCGCACGGAAATTATATTTGTACGACCTACAGGTTGTTATTCCGGGTTTGGCTGTTTGTGTATGGAAGTTAAATGTATGTAAACGTACTCACGATAGATGCGGGAGAAATTCTCAGTGTGGGGCAAAGTTTAAAAGAAAAGGTGGTTATGTTTGAGCATTGATACATTAGTATTTAAATACAAAAACAAAATCTATAACAATTGCTTGTCAAGGATAACAGAAGAAAATACATATAATAAAACCGCCAAAGGGAGAAAGGGGGTAGAGAAGTGACGTTTAGTTTTACTTCAAATCAACAGAGATTATCTTATGTAGTTTGTGTTGGGTTTTTTTTTTAATTTTTGTATTCCATAATCGTTTTAACAGTGTTCACTTTAAGTTTGCACTTTAAGGAGGCGCTGCTTGTCAAGGGAATATGCATCGATATGTCAAACTTGGTACATTTATTTTAGTTCTGTGTTTTGCCGTCTGCACAGAAAAGTTGTTTATCAAAATATTTTACTGATTTTATGTTTCTCTTTTTCCAGGGTGGATTGGTGAAGGACATACGACCTTCGGTAGTGGCCTGTAGCTTTTATTTTCGCTCGATACACATGTAGTTACACTGAATTGATATGTGGCGACATCGTTGATATGTACCTATATTACCTAATATTTCAATGTTGAAGGCTAGTTCCAAAATATACAGAAAAGCTTTGTCTACTAGATATTTCAAAATAAACAATTATTTATACTATTAAGAATAATTAATTAGAATCGCCTTTAACAGTAGGTAATAATTATTAAATAAGAGAAAACTGCTTATCTATTAACAAAATCCGTATCTAAAACTGTTTATGAGTTACCGAGTTAAGCTTACGTAGACAGATGCGATCAAAGATAAACGTTTTTTTTCCTTTATCAATAAAAGAAGTATTTAAGGCGATTCTAATTTTATTTGATTTATGATTAAAGTGCATTTGTGACCTGTCGATATTCCTTATATAAAAAATCACCTTCATCCCTTTAAGTCTACCTATATAATGATAAAACTGTGTTCAAAATAAACAATATTAACTATGTCGCCTTTTATAATTATAATCAAATAATTAGAACATAAAATAATAATTGTTCAACTAAATCTGACTTTGGCTCCAATCTATGATAATAATGTAATGTATAACGAATTACATTCCCAGTTGCTTTTAATGACTATCTATTAATAATTATTATTGTTATAGGTGAATCTCTTATTATGGTGAGGTAGTCGGTTTTTATTAATCGTGAATAACATTCAAAATAATATAAATATTAATATAAGTTGACGTTCATCATCTAATAAGGAAAAAAAGAAATTATTTAGTTCTAAATATAAAAAGAATGTAGTAATTTGATACCGTTAAAGACATTTAGGGGACGCCTTTAATCACGTGAGGTAATTATTATAAATATAATTATATAATTTGTGCCACCAAACCCCGACCGACTTAAAACTGTATTTGTAGTAAAGATAATTCTTAAAATCAGATTACGCTTACGATAAGAGCCCGCCCGGCGGTGCTTGACGGATAGTTGACGTAAATAATGGCGGTCCTTGAAAGGTTAATTGAAACATTTCCTAAGAGTATTTGATCTTTTGAATAATTAATAATAGACGTGATGCTCGGTGGGAGTATCCTAAACTTCACGACGTTTACCAAGGGAGAGTTAAATATGCGGTCTAAAAAATCTTACGTGTTTTAAATAGCTCTTAAAATGTTTTCACGATTAATAACAACAGTAAGGTTTTTATGATATTTCGTAGTGCACTAAGGAATGATGTGGTTGGTTAAGCAATATTCAGTTTATGATACACTGGTAGGGACCAATGTATCTTACGATATTAATGAGGTTTTAAAATGAAGCTGTGACTTGCGCTAAGAAAAACTGAGAGAGAGTTGCTATAAAACAATATTATTCGTGTTTGATCAAAGTAGAATCTTAGTAAAAAAATAATAGTTTAATATTCAGTTTTTGTTTTCTAAACAACGTAAGTCTTGGTTATAGTCTACAGACCCTTGTATGTGGTGGCGCCACTTTACTAGTCAGAACTGAACTAGACTGTTGTATTGTTACTTGGTTGCTTACAAAAAAGATATGGTTATTTTATTCACATGCTCCGCTATTCGTTGTCTTATACACTTGGACCGCTATCTGCCATTATCATCACTAAGTAATGAATTTGCCTGTTAAGATGGCGCCACGAGAAACAAGGGGGTGTTCGGAATACTGAAAATATTTCATACACAATGATTTGAGTCGTTATATTCGCGCTACCTCGTTATTATTACTAGATGAATAGCTGCTTAAGCAGAATCATAATAGGTTAATAAAATGACTGACGTTCCCATTCGTAAAAAATGTAAATACGATTTTGTAATCCTACTACTATTATAAAGGCGAAAGTTTGTAAGTATGGATGTATGGATGTTTGTTACTCTTTCACGTAAAAACTACTGAATGGATTTGAATGAAACTTTACCACAATATAGCTTATACATCAGAATAACACATAGGCTATAGCTTATACATCAGAATAACACATAGGCTACAATTTTTGAGGTTTCTAATGTGAGGTCGTAAAAAAAAACACATTTTTTGCGCTTACATTGCAAACGCTGACTGAATCCTACAAGATAGATCAAAACAATGTACTACAGTATTGTACAACTTAAAAAGGTCTACAAAAAAGTCCGTGATGGTATATGTTTATCTCTTAGGAATACCCCACAATAACCATTTTTTATCCTTTAATTTGTACGAGAAATAATGGCTTATTTACGAAGCGATTTTAAGCAATACAGTATTAATCCTTATCCAATTAAGTATCTTAAATACATTGTGCATTTAAAAAAGATCAATATGGCTTTTTACAGCATGTAAATTAAATAAATATTTTCGAAGATATCACAGATTTAAAATGCAGAGTCATAGCAATTTTGGCGATAAATACTGTTTCGGTGATAAATACCGGCAGCGGTGCCAGGCGAACGGGGCGTGGGGGGAGCGGGGTAGGTGCGGTGGGGAAGAAGTGGCTCATGGCTGAGTGCGCGACCCGAACACGGGCAGACGCGTGAGGGCAGACGTCGTTGACGGTTGTGTCCGTTTTGCGAATTTTCAAGGCACTAGCGATTTGATAAAAACGTATGGTCGCCTACTTTAAGTAATATAGGCCTAAGGTTAGTTATTGCCAGGTTTCTTTTTGGTTAGGAGTTACACGTACAAAAAGATACTTCATTTTTACGAATTACTTCATTGATAATTCAATAACTATATAGATAGGTTACTTACAGTTAATTATAACAAACTAGCTTCCACCCGCGACTTTGTCCGTGTAGCATAGTTACTTTAGGCTAACGCTAACTTTAACACCTGTGATGATCGAAAAAAAAATATTCTTCTCTGCCCTTTTCTTCCTTCTTTCTCCCCCTACTCTATTCTCACTTTTTTAGCCTATGTCTGTCTTCAGGGTCCCAACTATCTCTGTAACAAAATTCTTCAAAATCGTTTAGGCCATTTAGGCGTGAAGACGTAACAAACAAACTAACTAAACTAGAATAGTGCCGAGTTGATGGCAATAGGCTCAACCCTTATTACAATACAACGGACTATAACACAAATGCGCATTTATGTTATAAAAAGCAAGTATTAGTGTGTCAACTTAGACAGAAGTGTATAATATCCTTATCCTTACTCCTTACTTATCCTTACTTATAATTATAAAAGCGAAAGTGAGTTTGTTTGTTTGTTACCTCTTCACGCTTTAATGGCTGAACCGATTTGGATGAATTTTGGTACAGAGATAGTTGGGAACCAGGAGACGGACATAGGCTAATAATAAATTTATTTTTTGAAAAAAGTGGGATGTGAGGGAGAAAGAGGGAAGAGAAGGGAAAACTTAGCGTTGCTATTACAAATCAATAAGGCGCAAGGGGAATTGTGTTACCCCAAATTTAACGCGGGCGAAGCCGCGGGCGAAAGCTAGTAATACTATAATTTAAAAGAGTATCAATGGAGTTTTTTGCCCATTCTTTTCCATAGAGAGCAACGGTTTGGAATGGGCAACTACAGTACTTTCACAAGTTATTATGCCTTGTGACCGGAACTGTAGCTTCATTTTGTTTCTTGACATTCTTTCATTCATTCAATGGTCTAATTGAAATAAATGCTTTGAGTTTTAGTTTGAAAATGGTCACAAACTGACAATTCTGCGTCTGTGACCATTTTAAAAACTTCAACTTGGTTGTAATTCATATTATTATCCTATTATGATTCTGCGAAAGCGGCAGTTTAGACCCCCAGTTCTCATCATTAAAAAGTCTCGTATTATGTTTGTTAGTAAATAATGATAATTAATATATTGCGTATTGTGATTATGTTGTTAGTTCTTATTTTCTATATACCTGTGAATGTTATTAGTTGTCTAACAGAACTGATTTATGTACCCGCTATATACAACAACATATGATATCACGCTTGTTAGCCCGGATGGGTAAGGTAGAGGTGGATTTAATAGGACACCCACATTCCGTCATTAACTCTCTTTAAATAAGGGGCGAGCCTAAACAAAGAATATTTTGTACAGTACGGCCAACGAGAAGCGATACCAAATGTAAACAAAACCCATGCTAAAACCCCATCTAAAATGGCCGCCCGAATGTTGGCGAACCCGTCTTAACGTTGCCATGTTTTTGCCGGGAGAACGAGACATTACGACAAAGGCACAAGATGGAAAGAGCTAAATATTAGATTGTCAACGCCACAGTTGTTCTTTAGGTTAATGGCCTTTCGTATCGCTTCTCGTTGGCCGTACTGTAGTCGTTCAGGAAGACCTGCTCGTAAAATGTAGGTCGAGTATCCTTACTTAATATTATAAAAGCGAAAGTGAGTTTGTTTGTTTGTAACGTCTTCACGCCTAAGTGGCTAAACCGATTTTGATGAATGTGGTGATGCTACAGAAATAGTAGGGAGCCCGGATACGGATATAGGCTATGGCTTTTTTAAGTTAAATGAGAGAGAAAGAGGGAAGAAAAGGGAAAGCTTTGCTTTGCTATTTCAATAAGTAAGGCGCTAAGGCAACAACTACAGGTAGCAGGTACTTTCAAATCAGGAAAAAGGAACTGTGTTACCCCGAATTTAAAACAAGCAAAGCCGCGCGCAAAAGCTAGTTTAATAATAAATTTATTTTGGAGATGTCCTGTCTCTGCCTACCCACATGGGTAACCGGCGTGGTTTTATGTATCCATGTAAAATTAAATTAAATACATAAATATTACGGTTGGTAGGTTGTGGTCGGTGAATGTATATAAAGGTTGCATTGTTCAATAAAATTGTACTTAATGTTATATTAATAATGTATATTTGTTCAGTACTCGGTTGTGTACGCTAAATAAATGTGGTTCTACATACGGTTTGTTTTATTTAAACAGAAACCCTTACCTCAGTAAAAGTATTTGTACAATTTTAAATTCGATCTCAGTGGGAAATAGATGCCATTCAATAAGTTTCAAGTGGTCCTTCTTTCTTTCTTGACGGGCCTCTTAGTCTAGTGGTTAGTGGCCCTGACTGCTGATCCGGAGGTCGTAGGTTCGATTCCCACCCAGGACAAACTTTGTGTGATGAGCATGATTGTTTGTTCTGTGTCTGGGTGTGATTTATCTATAATATGTATGTATTTCAAATTATATAAGTATGTATTTATCAATTGTCTGGTTACCATAACACAAGCTCTGCTTAGCTTGGGATCAGATAGCCGTGTGTGAGTTGTCCCAAGATATTTATTTGTTTAATTTTAAATTCGATCTCAGTGTGAAATAGATGCCATTCAATAAGTTTCAAGTGGTCCTTCTTTCTTGTGTCTGTCTTTGAATATTGAGTGGCTACTTTTACAAACGATTGGATTTAAAATTGTTTGAGAAGTTATACTAGCTACCCATACGTGACGTGTTAAAGCAGAACTTATTCCGCTGAGGGCAAGGGACAGAGCTATACAGGGTGTCTAGCACCATCTCTTTCACTCAGTGGAATAAGTTCTGCTTTAAGATATCATAGTAGGCCTATAGAGGCTGACGCATACTGAAAGATACCGCGATACCCAAAAGGGCAAATTAAGGAACATGCATAGATTTTATCGGCCCCCGCTCTGCCCAGAGCGGAAAAAGTTAGAAGATTTATAGCCGAAAAAAAAAATTGTGATGAGGTTCAAAATTCAAATGTAGTCCCTCAATGGTATAGCACACATCAATTAACTTAATTGAATCTAGGGAACAATATACTAATATAGACAAATAATCAAAATATGAAGAAATACCCAATATCAAATCGATATGAACTAAATATAATTTAATAGATTTCTTATAATTTTGAGGAGCCACTTTTGCATTAAAATAACTAGTGATATTTTTTGCTGCTAAATCTAGAAGTTGTGCTGCAAAATAAGCTACATTGCTGCTAAATAATGGTGAGCACAGATTTCTAAAATCTGATGTGGCTCCTCAATCCTTACGGACATAAACTACGCAGTAGCGGAAGGGGTGTCAGACTCTTACTGACTAAAACCTATCGATGTCCTTTCTTGTACCCTTTGTGTTCTGTGGCCGCAGTATCTCTTTCGAATAACCCGCAGCCCTGGTAGACAGTGGCCCTGGCAGACCCCTCTAAGGATATTGTTTCTAACATCGCAATGTATGTAGCTTGTTTGTATCGATTACTGGGTTAAAAATACAGCTTAGGGTACGTGCGAAACCGGAGCAGATCGTTAGTTATGAATATATATATATAACAATGTTTATGAAGAAATGGGTCAGCAATATAATTCATTTATCAGGATCTGGTTTTGTGCCTAGTTAAACCTCTGCTTACCTCTGCGTCTTCGCCGTCTTCGCTTCGTCTGCGGCTTTTAATTCGACCTTTACACATTTAAGTGAAACGGGAGGCAATAAAAAACAATTTTTATATTTAACAACATTTATATTTTAAAATAACATTTATCTATCTACATTATAATTTAAGTTAGTTTCCTATCTACCTTTGGACGAGTCATTGAGGTCGTTTCAAATCAAGTACATTTAGTTATAATAAAGTTACATTTGTGACAACAGTTTCTGAAGCCAATGATATGCCTACATCTAAATAGTAACGAATTGATGATTAAATCTGTAAATAAAACAAACATGATGTTTATATTTAGTCCGTAAATAATGTAACTTAAGACTATTAAAAAGTTACAAGACCACGTTTTTAGGGATCCCTACCACAAAAAAGAAATACGGAACCCTAATAGGATCACTTTGTTGTCCGTTTGTCTGTCAAGACCCTTTATCTCAGTAACGCGTGAAGGTATCCAGTTGAAATTAAAGCTACGCTCAAATATGGTGGTCCCTTGGAGATGTGAAAAAAATCAACCCTCTAAGTCTACGCAGTCAAAAGATATGGCCGTTTATGTCGCAAGTTTGTAAGTTTTACTATCGTCAGATTTAATTCATGATTCGATTTATCGATGTAGACATTCATTGGCTAATAATTTATTATAAATGGCACATATATAAATAGTTAATAAACATGTATATTCAAGTTTTTACAAGTAACATTTTGATTGCGCAATTATTAATTTCACAATAAATAGTTTTGCACTATCGACATAGAACTATATATAAAAAGCTCATTTTGTTGGTTTACATCAAATGCAACTCTTTTCATAGTACGTTATTGTGACAAGAATACATATACATTAAGGGCGGTGTGATTTTATAGTGTTTTAATAACTAGTTAGTGATCGCAACTATATTTGATCCGAAATAAAAATCACTGCGATTTTTACCATCTACTGTAAAAGGATTGCAGTGCATTGTTGCAGCAACGGTTGCAATGTTTCATAATTGAATATAGGTATAATCCTGAATAATACTTTTCAAGAAATAACCAGCATAAAATAAAATTTAAAAAAAAATGGGATATGACACGTTACATTACTAGTTGCTGTAACATTAGCATTTAGTGCGATTTTAAAATTGCGTACAATCAGTATAAAGTGGGCTTCAATAAATTGAATACAAAATCTTTCTACATAGGTATATACATTGTTTTGAGCACCTATTTGATTTAGTAAATTATTTATTTTTATTTACATTATTTACAGATCTCTTAACAGTTTAGTCTTGTGATGTTCTGAGTTCTGGTGGGAATTTATTCGAGAAATAATTTTACAATAATACATATTTATTCACATACAACCTGACTATAAAGTTGTTTAAGGGTTAATAAAAATAATACTTAAACAATAAACAAATGATATACGTTCTCTAAAAATAAACAACAGATATATATAAATACAGGCCTTTTCACACGGGAGTAGGCTAAAATATAAACAGTTATTTTATATTTTCACAGCTAACAACACTTTTGTGCTAAATCATGTGTTGCCATAAAGAACAACAATAAAAATAAATACATTTTCTCAATGATAATAATATGATATGATTTTTATTTATACTTGTTTTAAATGAGTTGTATAATATCAATTCCTTTTAAGACATACTGGCACTACAAAATATCGAATCCAAAATTAATAAAAACTTAGAAATTAGTTAAGTCAATTCCGACAGTTCTCTGTGATTAACAATCACCAATTGACTTATTTCATTTTAGGATGATCATTGATCTTGTAAATCGATACAACAATATAATACAAAAATTACGATTTCAATTTTAAATATTTATTTTTATAATAGGAACAACATTCCATAGGAATATTACGTTCAATTTCCTATAATTTACATCTTAAGATTTCTGCGATCCTGGTAAAACTACTATGATCCCACATTTAGATAGAAGAGGCAGAATTTGAATGTTTATTTTTGCCATAAAGTTTGATTGCGTTTTATTTTCTGATATTTGTTATTTCTGAACGCGCTGACCCTGGCAAGCAGTTTGTGCAATAAGCAGTTGCAGACTTTTGGATTTGTGTTTAAGCGATGAACCGCACGAGAGAAACCCTGACTTCTTGAAATAAAGCTATGAACGTGCGGCTTATATATTCCTAGCGGGAACTTCTGCTAAAATCGCCATTTTATTTTGGCTAATCACCATCGTTTCGCCATCGGCTTTACTGAATTGTCAGTCCTGTCAGCTATGTAACGTCAGACGGTATTATAGCCGCGCCAAGTATACCGCCGATGGCTCTTGCCGATCAGGAGAGCAGGACGTATAGAGAAGTGAGTAAGTACTAGGGGAATCGTATGACTGTGGTGCCGATCGCGTCGTCGCTGCACGCATGCGCGAGTGCGCTCTCGAATTCTTGTGGGAGGTATACCTGCAATGGAATAGAATATAAGCATTTAATTCGAAAATGTTACAGAAACAACAGATTTTAAACCATAATAACACAACAATAACGACGTTTTTTTCGTGTGGGTGTCATAACCCTGGGGCCTTGGGTTTACATGCCGTCGAGAAATACCCCTGAGGCATGCTGGTATACACTGTTGTGGTATCAATCAAATAAATACCAGCAACGAAAATGAATAAGATTTGATATTTTTCAATACACTTATTGCACTCGAAAACTGGCCCTTATTGCAGTAAGCTTAAGTTCAACATGCAATGGATTACAAAAGAGTGCTTTTTCTCAATAAATAATTTGCTTATAACTACAAATTGACATTTATTTGAGGTTTAAATTCGAAAATATTAATTAAATTTCTTATTTTAGAGGCGACTTTTGCTTTTTCTTTTTATTCAGCCTGAGAACAAAAAGCGCGGAAAAAAACAAAATTAAATCATATATTTTCATAGCGATGAATGACAAAAATACTTTTCGTTCTGTTATATAATTTCTCAGTAAGTATTGAACGTCGTTTGATTCATGTGAGAATTGGTCCCTGTGGTTCTCGGCTTAATAATACCTTCGCCTAACGGCTCGTGTGTTAATGCCACCACGAACGCAATGAGAAAGTATTCTCACTTGACTCAAAATGTACTATTTGAATTAATGGCGTTTTTTGTGTAAAACTGTAGCCGTAACTTAGTTTTTAGCATACTCTAAAGAGAAAAAAATATGTTTGCTGTTGAGTGGACAGTTACACAATTATATGACTGAGCGTTAAAAATACTGTTTTGTGCTACCCTTTGCGAGCGAGTACGACTCATACTACAGTACGGCCAACGAGAAGCGATACGAAAGGTCATTAACCTAAAGAACAACTGTGGCGTTGACAATCTAATATTTAGTTCTTTCCATCTTGTGCCTTTGTCGTAATGTCTCGTTCTCCCGGCAAAAACATGACAACGTTAAGATGGGTTCGCCAACATTCGGGTGGCCATTTTAGATGGGGTTTTAGCATGGGTTTTGTTTACATTTGGTATCGCTTCTCGTTGGCCGTACTGTAGGCCGGTTTTTAGGGTTCCGCTCCCCAAAAGGGAAGAACCGGAACCCTTATTGGATCACTTTGATGTTCGTCTGTCTGTCTGTCAAGACTTTTTATCTCAGGAACGCTTAAAGTTATCAAATTCAAATTAAAACCATATACGCAACTCTGTGGTCCCTTTATTCAATGATGTTTATTTTGCAAGTAGGTTTTTAGAAACGCTTTTACACGTCGTATTTTTATTTAAACTAGATGAGGCCGGTGTTTCGTACACGACTACTCTAAGAAGAAACAAACTCAGAGGTCGTAGTGTTTTTAAGGTCCACAGAAAAATGATGGTCAACTTACCTAATCAACCCTCTAAGTATGCGCAGTCAAAAAACAATATAATATGGTGCAATTTTGTATGGAACCGTTGATGTGCGAGTCTGACTCGCTCTTGGCCGGTTTTTTTTTACCGATTCACTTATTTGCTGTAAGTTTTTTTTAGCTATGGGTAGAGTTATTACCTTATCAAGAATGGGCGCCATCGCACCGCGATCTACTAATTTGGTGAGCGTGTCCAGTCCGTCTCTCAGCCTAAATCTGTCTTCTAGCCAGTCTGTATTAGAACCACAGCCTAGCAGCCACTGTAAGCAAGAAATTAACGTATTGGTTACATCGTCACATGATAAAACAGTTCAGGAACTAAAAAAACGTCAATATATCGAAATTGAACTCACCCTAAAGACCCTGTAAGTGTAGAATGTAGTGCCGAATATGATGGCGAAGGGCGTCGGCAGTCGGTCGGTGATCATCGGGCCCGGTCGGAGATCTAGAAATGCTCTGCGAGGTGCTGTGGCCCTGGTGGGAAAATAGAATTAAAACATTGTTCTAGAAAGAGTTATTTAGAAAGTTTTCACAGCTATTAGTGCAGGAAAAGATCAAAGGAGAATGAATCTTGTGAAAGATTATATGAATACAAAGGAGTGTCTTGCAGGATAAAGATTAATTAAATAAGGCAATACGGACAATTTTCTTGGCAGTCGGTTGGGTCAAAGACATGTTTCGACGACCCGAAATAAATTGGTATAAAGGCTAGAGATTTATGATGATGATTCATATGGAACTATGGTTACATACTTAAGCAGAGCAGGTTTGTTAGCGAGCGCCAGCGGCGGCACCTCAGCGGCGGCGCAGGCCAGGACGGCGTCCCACGGGCCCGAGCGCTTGGCACGGGCCTCCAGGCTCGACCACGCGCCAGACTCGCGATTGCCCTCGATATCCACGAAGTCTTGCGCTCCTGGTATCACGACCATACAGTAGATCAATTATGTGCAAATAATAAATCTATAATTAAGTTTAAAAACACAAGAAAAAGGTGCATCATATTACGTGCCTGCCAGTAGTAAATAAAAGTATTTAGGATAATCTAAATAGATAATACACAAATGTATTTTTTATCCATTTCTCATTAAAAATATTAAAACTGAGTTACTGACCTGACTGACTGACTGATTTTTCGACCATTGTTTGAATTGGCGGTTTTAAGATTTTACCAATATTCTATTTAAATGCTATTTAGGTAAAAACAGGTAAGGTCAGTCGGGGCAAGGGCGCCATACTTTTTGCATAGATGATTTCGATGCAAAATATTTTTTTTCAGGGCTGACTTATGAGTGCACATTTATTAAATTGTAAATATTTGGAATGTTGTAGCTGCAAGAAACGACGATTCAATCAAATCTATCAATATTAATGCGATATTTTTTAATAAATTGAGATACATGGATATAGGCGCACTTGCCCCTGGAAACGGGGTAAGTGCGCCTATTAAAGAAAATACGCTAAAATCGTACGTTACAAGAAAAACAGATAATTTACATAATAGAACTTACACAAATAAGCGCATTACTCTTGGTTTTTTTTTAATTTACGCATCCTACAGGCTACTACAGCTTCCATAAGAAATTTGGGGCAAGTGCGCCATAAACTAGGAATCAGGGGTTCTAAACACTTTAATGTTGTTTTTATTGTAAAAAGTATAAACTGCTGAATTTAAATATCAATGTTTTCAGGTTTGGCTGGAATGCTAGATTTCTTTAATTAACCCAATCACAGCGTTATTTAAATAATACGAAAATAGGTAACAATTTTTCCTTTGACGCCATAGGACGTAAATACTTAGTAATCTAGTGGATGGCAAGCGAGAACTTAAATGGTAAAGTAGAAAACATTCCAGTCTTTATTGGGCTAAGGTATTTCAAAAACTGAACACGTTAAAATCAAGCAATAGTGAGTCTGAAGTTTAAGACTGTGTTACGAGGGCCTGATCGAACGGCGTCAACTGCTTGACATAAAGTTGCTCTAGACCAAGAAGGCTTCTCGCTTTTTCTTTGATAAGTACGAACCATTTGTAAGAAGATAGCAAGTAAACCCATCACCCAATGCCTTCTCATCACATGACCTTAAGCACTAAGCAGTAACTTCTCAATACAGAAAAACATGACCCTTACTCAGAGGCCGTCGGTTAAGAAAATACTTTAATCTTAATAGTTGACGACTTCTGGCTCGGGGGAAGTGCGCCATACTACTAAAAACTTAGGCGCACTTGCCTCACTTGACTAATTTAAGGTTAAGATTTTAAATTTACAAAACAAATATGAATTTCACTATATAAGCCTAAAATACAGACATAGATTTAAAGGAAAACTATCAAATTCTGTACTCAACTCATTGGTTTCCCGCAACACGTAAAATATTTTAAGATATATGGGGATTAGTAAGACGTGCCCATCTCTGGTAACAGGTTTAAATGACACTAAAATTAAAATGGCCGATATATTAATGTATGGTGAACAGAGGCATCTGTGATTTTGAAAAAAAACTGTGTTTTAGTTTGTTGTATGGATGTAAGATGTCGTTAGTTATATAACATCAGTAGTTTTCGATATTTTTATGGTAGGCGCGCTTACCCCGTCGGCGCGCTTGCCCCGCCTGACCTTAAACATGAAGGACATTACCCAAGTCCTTCAAAGTGAGCGCGGCATGCCTGGGTGCCAGCACGGTGACGTGCACGCCCCACGTGCTCAGCAGCTGAACTAACGCGCAGCCCTCCCCGCTGGCCGCGCCGCACACTGCCACACTGTAATACAACTCGTTATGAACTATGTTGTCCTGGTAACTGTAGGTCAAGTCAAACAAAGAAAGCCACTGGAAAACAGCGCGACGAATCACATATTGTATCGTACTATTTTGTTTCTTCTTTGCTTTGTGATCGAGGTATTGTATTATATGACGGGCTCATAAACATCGTTAGTACTTACCGTTTCCCTTTGCAGTTCTCCGGGGTGTACGACAGGTTCCGAAGAGCTATTAGGGCTTCGCCCCCCGCCCAAGGCAAGGACGCCGCCGTGTCTGCTGCTAAATTGCGGGGACGCTTGCTCACTCGGGTACTAGGAAAACAAAGAAAGAAGAAAACTCAAAACTTAGATTTCTACCAAGCAGAGGTTGTTGTATTGTTTTAGAATAATTTTGGAACACGGTTGGTTGACTTTATTATGGAACAATAAAGCGCATAGACTCCTCTGATACATTACCAGGCTCTCATAACTTGGCAGGGAGCGGTATCGTGACATATCTGGATTCAAAGTACCTACTCGTGCCAGTACGAATGAATGGCTGTCTCGGGGCAGGCGCTGCAGATAAATTGACGAGCATCATAGGGATCAGTTCTCACCTGCGAATAGTTAGCAGTTCAGTCGCCGCGCCGCCGCTCCATTCTGAGACGCATCCCCATACTTCATCACCCATTTCAAGATCTGTTACACCTTCACCGACGTCTAGTACTACACCTAAAAGAAAATGAGTATGAACCTAGATTAGTTAGGTTGTCATACATCAAGCCATCCAAAATTTTTAGTTGAAATACTTTTTGATCACATCATGGCATGATTTTATCATTGTTTGAATTATGGGTGGGTGTAAGTAATATGTCTTGTACTTTTTCTGCTTATACATACAACGCAACTACCAGACGATCATAAATAATCAGGAGATCATGACATACCCGCGAACCCCCTCCCCACAGTGACTTGTCCGCGGTACACTAGCGACCGCAACATGTGTGCGCGACCGCGGAGCGCGCTGCGGTCTACCGTGCAGATACTGAATGCTTGTACGCGGATTAAAACCTCGCCTGAACCCGCTCCTGAGGAAAGAAAGACAGAATAAAACTTATGAAAACCCGAGTAACCGAGTATGTTATTTATTGACACAAAAATCTCTATTTACTTAATTCATTTTTAATTCTAATTGTTCAACATATTATACTAATTCAATATTCAAATCCGATTAAACGTTGTGTCCTAACTAACATGGTTTTAAGCGATTTCACAATAATTCAATCGTTCAAATATTTTAATAGTCTATACCACTAGGAATTACAGTTAATTATGAATCTTTCTCTCTGGAGTTTTACGTCGTTTTTGCTCATAGAATGAGACTTTGAGTAAATGTTCAGGTTCTCACATAAACATCAGGTTCACACATACCAGGAGCCACTGCATCCTCTACTAGGATAACAGACTGATCTGCCTGCGAATGCAGAGCGCGCGCGTGCGGCCCGCCAGGCACGCGACGCGCTACCTTTAGCCCTATCAGCACGCCGGCGCTGCCTCCCGCGACCACGCCGCACGCAAATATCAACATGCTGCGACGCCATACTGCAAAAGACAGAAAATATATTATTAAAACTATAAATGCGTTCTGTATTTGGTAGCTACGATACCATAGATAGACACAGATAAACACGTTAAACTAAACTTCCCTCTTTCTCTGTTTTTTTTTTCGGATGGGATAGCAAAACCCTTTCATGTTTCTTCTTTTGCTGGTATCTCTATCTTTCCTCCAGTTTTCGATTTTGTAAGCCTTTATATAATGTGTAAGGGCAGGACCCTTACAGTAAATGTTGAATGTTAATAAAATAAATGTTAATGTTCAAAAAGGTATTTTAATACGAAAAATGCACTAAAATAATATAAAAGAAAATAATGTAAAAATGTTATAAAAAATGTTTAAAATGTTAAATGTTACGCGAGCTCGATATTCTACCGAAGACTGACGTACTTGAGTACGTGACTGTATTACATTTTATAAATTAACAAAATTTGCAGTTCTCTAACTAGGCCAAAGTACAATGTGCGGTTGCTTGACCGTACATAATGCATAGTGACTATTAGTGACCAATCAAGCTATTAAAAACCAGTTTAAGCGGATCTCTGTTGGGGAAGTCTAATACAAAGCGAGGCCATGTTACGCTGGATATGTATAACTTGCTGTGTATCCCGTAGCACAGTGTAACTTAAAAAAAATAACCTTTTCTACTAACTGTAAAACGGGTATTACATTATTGACGGATCGTTATTAACGATTCTGGCGATCACATTTACATTGAAGCCAGTACAAACCTCGATCTTGCCACAAGGCCACCAGCTCCTCATACAGCTGAACTGGCGACAGAGGAGGCGCCCCCTCGCGGATGCGGCGCACCGCTTCCTTACTCCAGGCGGCCGCGCGCTCGCGACCCTCTGCTATCAGCTCGTTGTGCCAGATGCTGTGGAACGCCTCGCGGATCTGTACCAGGCAATCAGAGACATACAGGAATATAGACTTACGAATCATATCCTTACTAATATTATAAAAGCGAAAGTGAGTTTGTTTGTTACCTCTTCATGCTTTAATGGCTAAACCGCTTTTGATGAATTTCAGTAGATTTTTCGTGATAAAGGGACATACATCTATACTCACAAACTTACGCATCTTTACTAATATTATAAAGCGAAAGTGAGTTTGTTTGTTTGTTACCTCTTCACGCTTTAATGGCTAAACCGATTTTGATGAATTTTGGTACCGAGATAGTTGGGAACCAGGATACGGACATAGGCTATTTTTTTTAAAAGAGTGGGATATGAGTGAGAAAGAGGGAAGAAGCGGAAAAACTTAGCGTTGCTATTACAAATCAATAAGGCGCTACCGAATTTAACGCGAGCGAAGCCGCGGGCAAAAGCTAGTATATATATACTTAAGCTCAAGTAAGCGAGAGATCATCATGATCATAAATGCGTAAGTTTGTGAGTATAGATGTATGTTTGATCCTCTTTCACGAAAAAACTACTGAACTGATCTTGATGAAATTTGACACAGAGATGGATTATACAGTCTGGAATAACACACAGGATACGTTTTTTATCGTCACGCGGGCGAAGCCGCGAGCGCCAGTTAGTTGTTAATATTTAAAAATAAATAAAAAATAGTAAATACCTTTTGGACAGCATCCACTGTAGTTTGGACGGCATCACTGACTTTTGATTTTCCATTGTCTGCTGCAGTTTTGGCAGCTACCTGATCAAATACATGTGAAATTAGTGCTTACTAGTATAGGAAAAAGATAATTAGTATTGTAATTATTCAAGGAACCATTTTTGTGGGTTTAGGTGTATGAGGCAAATAATCTTCGGTAACCATGGCAACTATTTGTAAAACTCTTTTACCATTTGGAAGAACGGGGTTGTCGTAACTTAATAAAATAAAGCCTATGTAATAATGTGTTTCTACCAACATAGTATTAACCTTTAGCCAGACTCTTCTAAGGGCTTAAAAGAGTAACCATGGAGTTTCGCACCAGTTCTTTTAGTCTGTGTGGGACGGGCTCAGTTTTATACATCCAATAGAAGGCATCAGATTATCTAGACACACAGTAGCGTGTCAAGCCAAGTTCAACAGAACTGGCGAGCAGCACCATGTGTAAATTACAAAAACTATTTGGAGCCACTTTTGAGCCCCTCACCATACATAATTAATGATACCTGTAAACCTAGGTGAAGTGTACTAATACCCCACCTAGGCTTAACTTAAAGTATTAACTTATAATATTATATCTTTTCTTTGTCTTGACTCTAAGCAAGTTGATAATCCCAGTTACTATTTTATGCAGAATTATTTCGAATTAAATCTATGAAAACTGTAGCATAAATAACACAGAATTGAACAAAAATATATATAAAATAGGTACTGACCTAATTTATAGAACTGTTCAATTCTGTGTGATTAAAGTAGGTACCTATGGCACAGACCGAAATAATTTCCTGGATAGAATTGACAATCTATTAATGTATTTATAGCATACAATGATGTCTCAAAACAAAATAAATAAATAGATAGGGAGTAGCTAGCGTTTAAAATGACTAATAAATGAATTATGTAAGTCCATGGTCATTAGCCGTTAAAGTAGGGCAATGACATCTCATTGTCATAATAAACTCATAACAAAAACAAATGGATGGACAATTTAAAACAATACTTCAGTGAAAAACTTTCAATTTCTAATTTGTTTGCTAAAAAAACTGACGTGAATAACCGACGCACTTTCGCGCGAAACTACCAGGACATCATAAGATAGCAAGAGTTACTTACATGCAATGCTTCAAGTTTTTCACCAGCTCTGTTCTTCAGTTCATCCATGTCAGAGCGTCACGAGCCGAGGGAGGGTCAGCGTTAACCGCTCAAACTGTTAAATCACATCCAAAACCTTAACCTTTGGACACAATTCGGCCTAAATATTTGCAGTCCCAAAATAGACTGAATGTCAAAACATACGCTTACGCGAACACATTTCGTGAGAAAACTTTATAGTATAATTTAATTTTACTGCGATCTATCTAAATAGCTATGTCGGAGTACCGCTTAAAGTTACGTATTATCTAAAATATTACCTTAGCCAAACATAACCTCTATCTGTTGTTTGACAGTTGCATTTTGCACATTTGACAGGTTGACATATGATTGTGACGTTAACGTTCCGTTTCACAAAGCAACGCTTGTAGATGGAACGTTATCGAGAATGATGATGATGCCATCCAACCGATTTCGGTCACAGTCCACAACGACTGCATTTTTTTCGGGTGGGAAATCATCCAATGACTTCCCCCGCTCTGGGCAGAGCGGGGGGGCATGTCAGACTTGTACTGACTAAAACCCACCCATGTTCCTTCTACTGCCCTTTACGTTCCGGGGCCGCGGTATCTCTTTCGAACAACCCGCAACCCCGGCAGACAACGACTGCATTCGATGGCTTTCTGGGGTGGTTGTCAAGAGATTTGGTGTGCTGATTTGGTGTGCAGCACACCAAATCTCTAGCAGCTTAAAATCCAGCTAACGTGTCAAAAACACCATTGACGACATGACGACATTGTAGCATAATTGTTTTGGCTCACTAAGGTTATATTACTCTTGAAATCTACGTTTGTCTTCGTATTTCTATTACGATCTGTTACGGTACCATCTGAAATTCATTATATTTGGGGGCATTTAAGATGGAATTTGTCCAAGATCCGTATGTGTCTACGATAGAGGTATACGTTCCCGACGAATACAGAGGTCTTGGAATAATTATTGTCATAGCGACAGAGAGAGACAGATAGTGATGTTGTTTCTTCTATAATATTCACACATTCACAAACAATCAGTAAGAACCTGGGTATACTTATAGAAAAAAAATACCATAAGGGGCTCCCTAAAGAGTTTGAAAATACACATTTTCTAATGGTACCTAGTACCTACCTTATAAAGGCAGCAAAAAAAGTCCCAAAAAACTGTTGCTTGTTTTGCGAAATATAATAGGCCAATTTGTAGTTTTTAATTAAATATTATCCATTTGTCCATAGCCATAAAGTAGGTGATCTCTAAAAATAATTTGAAATTATTTTTGGCTTTGTGATATTTTTCTACGGAGAAAATGTAATAGAATCGTGTTTTAGTATTTTTTATGACCTCTAAGGTAGGTACTTGGTACCATTTGAAAAACGTATATTGTCAATTTTTTTTTTTGTAAAAAACCCTTGTTAACCAAACGATACAAATCAATAATGTGACTATTCTGGACAAGTGGCGTTTATATTATGTATACGAATTACTAGCTTTTCCCGCGCGGTTTCACCCGCGTTTTCGTAGTCACCTACCTTATTGCTCAACCCCCGTAGCTTGCAGCGGAATAGCCCATGACACTCACAAATAACGTAGCATTCTATTAGTAAAAGAATTTTCTGTAGAACTACAACCTCAAAAACTTTACCTCTTTATAATATTAGTATAGACTAGTATAGATAAACTATTGAAAAAATCTCACAGGAACATGCTCAGAAGAAACTACAATAGATTCAATGTTCAGAAGAAGTGGGTTAGCAGAGGTTTTGTCTAGAAATACTTATTCGTTGTTATGAGTATTGGTAAAAAAAAACGGTGGGAAAAAGGCTGGGTAGATATTACCCAGTTTCTCATTCCGATTCTTTCCAAAAGGACCTCTTTAGACAAGATAATATATTAGGTTTTGTTAGCCAGTCAGCCATAGTGTATGGTGTAGAATTGAGAACTGATTATGACACTTTGAATTAAAGTAATTAATTAAACATTGACGAAGTAATAAAGTCGAAAGAAGATACACATTTTATTCGAATTCTTTACTAAATATAATAAATAAATTTAATCCAGGTTGCCAGTATCGTTTGGAATTGTATTTTCTGTACTATCGGCACTGTCAACGGCGTGTTCAACTTCAGGTATCTCTGCAAGTACTCTGTCTATCCATATGCGACTGTAGGCAACCTGAAAAAACGTAGATCAAATAAGTTTACTTCTTAATTGGTATGAGCTCCTAGTACCAATATATACCTGACTCTGCTAGGTAATATCTTGAAGTAGTCATGATTCAAGTAGTTGGTAAGTATCACTCAATTATTTCTCTTTAGTTTAGCTTGATTGGAGTCAGTGGTTTTCTTCATGTATTTTAATTTAAGAACAGCACTTAAAAATTTGTCGGTAATTTTAATGTAAACATTTTCGTTTTCACTGCACATTTCTAAGCAAAGACCATGTATGAACTGTTTTAAAAAGCAATGCGGGTGGAAACTGAGTTGCGCTTTCAAGTAATAAATCAAATTTTCTTGTGAATCGGCCGTATTAATAAGAATTATTATGATGTAAATTACCTTAGCAAACACTCCTGGCTTGGATTTGTAGGCGCATTCTTCAGTGCCCGAAAACAGCGCTATACCGTAAAGTTTGCCGGCGCGGTTGTGTCCACTAAAAAGTACTGCCGGGTCACCTGTGTCACCCTGGTACCAAAACATTGAAACTACTGTTACTTTCCTCGGTCAAGGTATCGCAGAATTTGGCAAGTAAGTAACGGGCCCAATGGGGATTCAATCAAAAGTGACTAATCAATTAACCACAGTTTCTAAGAATTTTATGAAGGAGATTGGAATTAAGTTGCAAAGGGCGCCCCCTTTGCAATTGAAATCCAATCTTCTGGGAAAGATTCTGCTGAGATGTTGCAGACGGTATCCCAAACATAATTATGATTAAAAATTCCAACATATTTTTATGAAATTTTGTGTAAATTAATACAGTACTAACAGCACACAATGCAACGCCTTTCGTGATGCTCTGCAAGCACATATTATCGTGTTGCAGGTGATAGTCATTCCCGTAGATTGTACGGCATTGCGCTGTGGGTACCTCTCGTACAATCATCCGCCGTAACTCTTGATTCTCGCCTTCGCGGATTTGTCCAGTCACCTGTCAAACCATTTTGTTACAAGTATATTAGTCTAACTTCTTTCTAGTTTCTAATGTCCTAGTACTATTAGATTAGAAGTAGCGTAACACTTGATCCTTTTGCCACCTGCTTTCTATGAATCAGTGAATCCCTTGAACTGTAATAAAATCACAATTAAAACGAATGTAACTTCATGTTTTAAAGAACGGTAAGTACTACATCTTTCTCTTTCACTTTATGAAGAAAATGTATTAGGCTTATCTACTGAATCGTAGAGAGTAACAAAGATAGATAGATGAATTTCGTTCGATTTTTTCGCAGATAGTGATGAGTTTCGCAATCTAGGTGGCTTTGGCAAAGTGCCAAATAGTCAGCGGATTAACACTTTTTATTCATGGTAACCTGGTACCCGCGGAAGTAGTTACCAGATTGATGCTCCACAAAACAATGAGTTTAGAGAAAAGGTGCAAATTTTACTTTGTCACAGTTATTATATTGTTTTACCTATGTTTTTAACTTGTTTTCTGAGAATTGCTAAACTAAGAAGTTCAATGACCTACAGTTACTGTCCTAAAGTGCTTAGATTGATTGCATTGTAGTAAAATCAAAATAATAATAGTTTTGTTTTAACCACAGAACCGTATCCAGTGACGACTGTCTCCCCAAACAACGATGGCAGGTCCGAATTAGCGTCTGCAAGCGGCACCTTCTGCACTCTGCTGTTTGGCAATATCGGCAGATTCACCTGTAATACCAGGATAGTATACATTAAAGGTAATAGATGCGTTGAGTTTGAATTTAGGTATTAAGCTAGCTTACCGGTTTTTTTCTTATTAGTCAAATGCTTACACTTCTCTATCTAAGAGGTAAAAATACATCATCAAAAGTAATGTTTGTGTGACATAATACGCTAATACATTATACTACGCTAATGTTTCCTGAATATGGTAAGTAGAGATAAACCTAAGATCGCCAACCTACAGTGATAATACGATTACGTTGACCTATTTGGCCGCATTCAATCCCGTTTAGTCTTTACACATGGGGTTTTGGGGATGGGGGTCTAAATCTGCCAATTTCGCACGAACTTAACGAATTGGCTACCTTTTACAGCGATTTGATACTGGCGTATTTTCGGCGGGTATAAGGTCACTTTTGATCGGCTCAGTTCATACGTTGGCATCATAATATCATGCCATAAGTACATTCCCAGTATAACATTACCTCGCTTTATATAGATTTTCCGTACAGTATAAGATCCGCTTGTACTGGTTTGGTAAGGGAAGAAGTTTAGTAAAGTGTCGTCAAGTTACCTTGACCATAGCCAGGTTATGTTCAGGATAGTACCGGTCCATCTTATAGTCAGGGTGTCTTCTTATATCTAAGACTGACAGGATTCTTCCGCCGAAGTCTCGGAATACCGAACCCATCCGAATTGACACTTCCTCTTTTGAAACACTGTCGGAAAACGTTTTATTATGGTTTGATCCTACATTTAGGTACCTGATTCTTGCATGAACAAGATAATGATTGGATTCAATTTTAATTCTGATACGACCTCTTTGCCCTTCTGTGACTCTAGTTTCTCACTCTAGTCACGGAGTAATCATCAAGCAAATAAAAAAAGAAAAACATATCTTAAGTATTCGATTCGAATCGACATCGTGATTGAAATCTTAATTTAATGTTTGAATGAAATGCACAAAAGGGACGTTGTTGGTTTGTAAAATTGTTTTGGAAAAACCCAGTTGGTGGTTTTTCGTTCAATTTCGACAAAAAAGACATTTTTTCTTCCAAGTTTCAGTTGAGTTCATTATTACCAACTGGATCAGAAGGGCTACTATGACATCTTATAGCAATTCTTATTCCACTGAGGGAAAGAGATGGTGCTAGACACCCTGTATAGCTCTGTCTCTTTCCCTGAGTGGAATAAGAATTGCTTTAAGAGGTCATAGTAGGGTAGCAGGTAGCATTTAGATCTCCTTACGTCGAACCACATCGACCAAACTTTTTCCCGTGTTTTTCTCCTCAAGCCTCTTCATGTTTTATGTTATCCTAATAATAAAATCGTACCTTTCGATTTCTAAAGAGACTTACTAATCGAAACATTGTGCTGCAGTTAGAATCCATTGATGTCCAACTATAGCTCCACCACACCAATGTTTTCCGTGTAGTCTAAAAATAAGAATAGTTTATACATAAAAAGACTATACAAAAGAAGTACTTAAATTAATTTTTGGCAGATTTTTCAGTTACCAACAAATGTATTGCAAACATACAACAAATGAAATAATTTATGGCGATTTAACAGATCTGTAGAAAATATTTTAACAAACAGTCTGACAGAATTATTATTCTTCAAAGAAAAATGTCTTCGGTCAATTGAAAATTAAGGTAATTATTTTCTGAATTTCGTGGATGTAGAATGATTGTAATTTACCTTACAGATACAGTATACGGATAGTCTTCGAGGCAAACTAATCCAGTTTCAGTTGTTAGTCTTTTTCTCCTCACGTGTGTGAGATCTTCTTCCATCTTAGGTGGAAATTCACATTCTAATTCATTCCTCCTAGTGGTACCTGAAACAATTCAAACAACTCTTAAAGTCTCCTTATCTCCTAGTACCAAAGAACGAATATAAAAAAAAAAACAACCGTACCATAGGCACAATGAAAAAAAAATATTGCGCGATTTGGTAAAGCAGTTTTTGATTAGACAAACAATCCAATATTGTTAGTAATTTGATTATTAAAACTTAGCATAAATAAAGTCTTCTCCTACGCATTACAGAAAAAGTCGCTTTCAGAAAATGCAAGAATGTAACGAAACTTCATTTATTTTAAATTAAAAAAAACCGGTCATATGCGAGTCAGACTCACTCATACATGAAACAATATAATAACAATAGGTACTTTTAACGCTTATTCAAAATGATTAAGAAAATGAGACAAAAATAAACACATTACTCGCTGTTGGTACCAGAAAAATCATCAAAATAAATAGGATCAGAGGACATTTTTTTGCCGCCTCTGGGACTTACCGCCACTATTGTGGCCTGCCCTGCACGAGGTTGCGACAGTCGCTCTCTCCATGCCACCATGAGATCGCACCGGAAGTCTTTCCGCTGGCCGGAAATTGGCAGCAGGGATTCCCTCCGGTGTAGTGCTTCCACACGCCGTCGTACAGGCGCGCGAGGACTATCGCCACTAGATCCCACGGTAGCAATCTGGCAAGGAGGCTGGCTGGCTGGCAAGGATGGCTACCACCTTTTGGAACGCGCCCATACCGAGGCCCCGTAAAGGGCCATGGACCGCACGACTCCGGCATAGAGCCTACGGCAGGAGGTGTTTGGCCCCCTCAGATTGGGCAGGACCCGCTTGAAAGCAGCCCCGGCCCGCTCGAGTATGGGAGCCAAACGTCGAAAATGCTCCACAAAATTCCAACGGATCAGAGGACATAGGTTCTTATTTAAGGCCGCTTTGAAAAATGAATGTAAGTACAATGAAAAAATCATATATTTCACGCAATTATGAGCAACAAACAAAAATTTCATTCTTACCGCTTTCCACAAATAAAATGAAACTAAAAACTACAAAAAAAGTTTTAAACTGAACGCACTGCATTTCTTTTATTTATATTCCTAAAATAGACTGTTACAAAACATTTATTCGATTCATTTTAAGTGTTTGAGACACGATGAAAATTAACGAATCGTAAAGAGAAACTAATATTTTCCTACAAAGTTTAAACGCTAGTTTATGAAAAGTTATCCTAAACAATAATTGTGATGAAGTAACAATGTATTGTTCAGCGCACAATAGCGGAACTTTGCAATAACAAACTTAGTTCAAACCTTACTTGGTTTGAAAAGGTAATCCTTATACTATAATATAATAAAAGCGAAAGTGAGTACCTATGTTTGTTTGTTACGTTTTACGCATAAATGGCCAACCGATTTTAATGAATTTTGATACAGAGATAGTTGGGACCCTGGAGACGGGGCATAGGCTTATTTTTTTTTTAAAGATTGAGATATGAGGGAGAAAGAGGGAAGAAAAGGGAAAACTTAACATTGTTATTACAAAAAAATTAGGTACATGTAAATCAGGAAAGTGTCTCAAATCGGCGACCTCTCGCGTCTCACCCTGGCGCAACCCGAGCGCAGCGCTGACTTCAGACGAGTCTCTATGAAACTTGACACTGCGGTAGCACTAATCTCGACGCTGTATTCTTAGAGAATAGCCCTACAGGCCGTGGTTCGGCGCGAGACGGGGGAACAAGAAACAGACACCTTCTTCAGCGAAGCAGTTATGCTAGCGAAGGAGGTGGCGGGACGTTTGACGAAACTCAAACCAAACCCAGCCTTCGCAGGAGACTCTGGGCGTCGGGAGCTGCGACACGAGTCGCGGCCACCGTAGACGCTGTTCTGTGGACTATATAGGTTAGGTTAAAGAAAAAACGACTGTAAATTGTGCTACTAGAGACGAAAGAGACTGAACCCCACGACACAGGGTATCCTAGTGTGGGGTTCAGTGTCAATTAAATGATGTATGTACTTTTTTTAGAATAATAAATAAATATGACTCGATGCATCCACGCGTTCCTGAGATAAAGCATCTTGACAGACAGATAGACGGACAACAATTCTGACGTATAGAAGTCGAAAAAATGTCCTAATGTCCCTCCCTAACCTCTAAATTCTTAAGTCAGAGGAAGAAAATTCTGAAAAAAAGTTTTTTTTTCATCAAACTGCAACCGTAACTTTGTTTTTCATTATGATACTATGAAAAACAAATTTAGTTTTGCGGTTGAGTGTAAATTTCCATTTATTTCGTTTTTGTGTTTTCGTTGCGATTGTTTTGTTTGGCGCTATGGGAACAATTTTGCAAGTCCGACTCGCACTTAGCCAGATTGTTGGTGTAGCTGACTGGCACCAACAACAGAACACCATGGACGCTACGCCTGTTCTACAAAAGATAGCATCTTGTTTCTTTTGATGTCTTAGATTTTATGTGCTCCTGGTGTAATACTACAAACAGCTGACATTTTTGACGATCGATGTGTAAAAAAAGGGCTAAATAATAATAAAAAATATTTATTCCGAAAATTATATACAAACTTACTTTAAATGAATTGGATGGATATTAAAGGCAGACTAGCTGTGTCAGGCATGCGTATTTTTCTACGCACCTACCTATCCTACCTTCCTTTCTACCTACTTTATTTATTTATCACTAGCGGCCCGCCCCGGCTTCGCACGGGTACATATTATACACATACACACACACACATACACCCTTCTTTTTTGCGTGGGGTTTAAAAAAAAAGTAAAATTACCTATAAAGTTTTTTTTTTGTTTTTTTTTGTCTATTTTTATTTTTAAATTTTATACAAATATCTACAAAGCAAAAGCCATTAGTTTTAGTGAGTCAGAGCTTCCCTGTAAACGATATTTGAAGTAGTATTTATTTTGTGGCAGCAAAATAAATTGATTTTCAGGAGCTCCGACACGTGAAAGGCCAACATTCAGTTGGCTATGAGTGAAACATTCTTTTCGTAGGTCGATCCCTAATAATTCGAACGTTTGGCCTTGGGACATGTTAATAGTTAAGGCGAAAGATGATTTGACCGGAAACTGAAGTCGTTTAAAAGGGATTGGCAGATCAGTTGGGATCATCGGTATCCTCGGTATATGAGCTAGTTGACCAGCTGCTGGGCCAGTGATAATAGTCGCTACAATTAAATTGTCCTTCAATTCCTTAATAAGCAGTCTCGTCCCATTGCACATGCTCGGATGGCTTAAATTTCTTAAAAGCATTATTGTAATTCCAATTTTTAACGTCAATTCATGTGGTGGCAGTCCAGAAGGGTTTAGTGAATTTAAAAATTCCTTTGGATAATGGACTGCGTCTTCGATATTAGTCACGGTATCGATCGATTTGTAATTTTTTATTTGGCCGGAGACTTTTTGAATAATGAGATTGTTTATTTCGTTGACATTATCATTCCTGGGTGACCCTATTGCCCTTGAATACAACCGATGAAAGTCCTTTTCGTGCAAATTCTCGATGTCAGGGTACACAGCATCTATAAAATTTTCTAAATTATGGACTATTTGGCCTTAGCAGGATGTCACAACTACTTAAAGGAGTGGGAAAAATTCCTTCTCCAAGTTTTAGCAGTTGTTGTGGGAAATTACTATCTGTGATTCCATGAAGCTGAGCTCTCATATTCGTCCGTAATTTTAAATTTTCTATCGAAGTCCATAAGGCAGCAAGCATGATTTTATGATATCTGCTCCCGTACCTCTGTTAATGACACTACTACTATAAGCTGATTGAATAGTTACATCAAAATATAATATTTATTATCAGGTACTTATTTACCTACGAAACGAATTTAAAGCGAATTCAAAATTTCTTCAAGCTAAAATTATACGATCGGAACTTTATTTTATTACATTGACTCCCTCCACCGTACCCCAGTGACGCTTACATGGAGCCTACATCGCATGCTGGCTAGTTGAGCGCGGTGAGCGGCAACCACGCGACTTTTTTTTAACACTTGCATTTTAAAACTCGTGATATCTTCCGAATGAAATGTCCGAGTTGAATAATTCAAAAAGTTTTAAAAAGGTATTGAAGCCGTCCTGAATATAAAGTAATTTATTTTGATAAGGATTAATACCAAGGTACAAATAAAGAGCCTTTTCAAGCAACAGCATATAAATTAAATTTTTAGAACAAAAAACCGCTTACTCTGACATAACCATAATATTTAGACATATGCTGTCGCGACACTTTTTGTAGATAATGATAAGTTCTGCAAAGTCGTAGTAAATGATTTTGTTCTATCATCAATAGTTTTCGCAGCGCACGCGACGTAAGGAATTTTTCAGGTCATTTTTTTACACCTTGTGTTACATTATTGGAGTTTTAGTAAGAGTCCCTAATTTAAAAAAAAATATAATATAGCCTATGTTACTCGGGGATAACGTAGCTTTCCAAAGGTGAAAGAATTTTTGAAATCGGTCCAGTAGTTTCGGAGCCTATTCATTACAAACAAACAAACAAACAAATCTTTCCTCTTTATAATATTAGTATATAGATATAGATATCAACCTTCTCCTGACTATAACAAACAAAACAAAACGAATAATAGCGAAATTGGTACAGCCGTTCACGCGTGATACCGTGACCAAGACAAACAGACATTATATTTTTAAACTAGCGACGACCAGCGCACGGGTGCATTGTAGATACTATTATTATACAACATATAAAACCTTTATCTTGTAATACTTACTCTATCTTTAAAAAAATAACATAATTTTCCTGCCCTTGTCCCATTCTATTTGGGGTCGGCGCAACTTGTTTTCTTCTTCCATTCTCGTCACGGCATCATTTACTCCTTTCTCCTTCATATCATTCCTTACACAATTCATCCATCTTTTCTTTGGCCTTCCTCTATCTTAAAAAAAAAAACCATATTGTGACTGGGACTGTAGCAGCATCTGTTTTGTTTTTAAAGCATTTAGTTAGACTATTACAGGCACTTTAGAATGTCATTTCTAAAGTGCCTGTAATGGTCTAAATGCTTTGAGTTTGAGCATCTAAGGAGCTCGTAAGCCGCGCTTGCCTAGGCTGGTCTGTGGATGGGTGACCACCCGTTACATACAGAGTTTCCTCCGTGCTTCGGAAAGCACGTTAAGCCGTAGGTCCCGGCTGCCATTTGTAGTGTTCCGAAAGTCTGACAACCAGAGCAAGAGGTATCGTATTACTCAGTACTAACTGGGTTGTGGAGGTTAAATATTCAGTCGCTCCATGTAAAATACTGGTATTCAGGTGCATCCGGTTATTACTGGAAGCCGACCCCAACATAGTAGGGAAAAGGCTAGACAGATGATGAGTTTGAGCATCTAACGGTCTGAATTAGCTGCTACGTAGTTGAACTAGAACTTTATCTGTGCATACAAATTGTTCTTCTTATTTTTATGGCTGAATAGACGATTAAGTTTGTTATCTTTTATCCGCTGCTCTATTTTTTCTACATTTTCACCATTGTATTGCACACCTGCATACAGCAGTCGAATTCTAATATTTGCAAGTCACTATTGTTAGTGTGTGTCTGAGTTTAAGTTTAGTCGCCATGAATTATTTCATTAATTTATTAAAAATGATCTTAATTGTTTCCGTAGTTGACAGTAATATTTGCAGTCAAAGCATAGAGGACGACAGTTTTGCCTGTGATTCTGACAATGAAGTGACACAAGTGCTTCATGATGTCAAATCTTCTGCAGAAGAAGCTAATATAGATGCAATTAGAAGAAAATACAACGTACTCAAAGATCGTGCTAGAGAAGATGAAGAAGAAAAAAATAATACTGGTAATAATATTAAATATATGAACAATTTATTTATGTTGAGGGGAATGTGTGGTGTGAGAAGAATTGATAAAGTAAGTAAGGAGTATTGTAGAGAAAGTTTAGAAGCTAGCCTGTTACAGAATAGTTACAAGGAAATTGATTGTATTGGTATGGGTATTTAACGAGGGGGGGGAAGAATCCCATGTAACTAAACGTTTGATGATTGTAAATATTGATGAATGATATGACAGAAATTAATGATTTTTTTAAATTCTTATTGGTAATCTTGAGCTAGCTTGATGCACATCATATTTAATTTTGTACGCTTCTTAGTATAAGATCAGTATTTCTTTACCTATGTTAACAAATAAAAGTGATTAGACTTCATTGAAAAGAGCTAAATGATAGCAAGGGGGCTAAAATGGTAGCTTTTTTATAACATGTAGGTACATGGTACACCCACCTTTCACCAGTTATGTTAGTGATGATGATGGATAAACGAAATATCACTTTGCCCGATTTAGAAACTGAGCTCATAAGCTCTATCTTAGTAGTCCCGCACGTGAATAACGAGGCAGTTTAATAAACAATGATATTTAAATTGTCAGTTAACGAAACAGCCACCATCAAGAATACGACCGGTGAGTACCAGCACAACAGCAGCTCAGAGGAGGATGAGAATGAATCGAACAATACCCTCATCGACTTTCCCTTTTCCGTATCAGTACAGAAAAAGGGAGCACATTACGTTTCTGGCGCCTTGATAGGAAACAACTGGGTGCTCAGCGTAGCAAGAGAGTTTTATTAGTAAGTATTTTAAATAATTTGTCTTTATAATAAAGGGTGTTAGTTTTAACAGACCATTCACTAAATTGTCATTCAACCAAGTATTCTATACATCAAACTAAGCATCAGCGCATTATTTTTGCTAAGAGACTATTATTGTTCAAATGAGTTGCCAGCTTCTAACTTTTATTTTTTAATTTTAAATGTCAGTGTTTGCAGCACACAGTTGTAAAAAAGAAAACTTTTTCTACTTTACAGCGTAAGAGATTCGTTAAAATTATACAGAGCAAGACTAGGATCCGTGGACTGCAAAAAAGGTGGTACATTGGTACCTCTTAAGAAAATAGAAATCCATCCATACTTCATTTATGGGAAACCAAATTTTGACATCTCTCTAATAAGATTGGCGATGCCCGTAGACTTTTCAGACGTCCTACACCCTATTCCAATTTCTATTATCAAGGGGAAGGTGTTGAGTGGCAAGTTTATGACAACATACTGGCCCAGGATAGTGGTAAGTAGATACAAGGTCACAATAAACTAAACTGTAGTGGCAGACATATAATAAGCCGTAGAACCGATGATCAACGGAGTAGACGTGTTCTTGAGTAGAAATCACGAATCGATAAGCGTAAGGTGAAATGACCTCAAGCTCAATGGATGACGATCTACGCAGGTTGGCTGGTAACAATTTTATGAATGTTGCCAAAAGTCAAGTTAATTGGCAGGCGATAGCAGAGGCCAATATCCAGCAGAGGGGATTTACCCTTTTTGGCAGAACTTTTTATGTCATAATATGATTTTGTATAACAGAACACGAGCAGAAACAGACGAAGTGTGCCAACCTGCTTCACAATCAAGTGTCCCAAAGTCCCAACTTGGCTTTCATATCATTCAAAAATTTCCGTGTTTTAGATAAACGGAGAGACGTTATCACAAAACGCAAAGGAACGAACGAAATACAACAGTATGAGGGTGTCGACACAGAAGCTAATTCCAGCGAATTTATGTAGAAACGTATTGTCAGCGGTAAAAGAATACATTCACGAATCCAGCTTATGTTTAAAGCCAGTGGTGACGCATCATAGTGTTTGCATGGTAAGTGCTGAAGACGACATAAATTATTATGCATCCTTTTTACTTCTGCGCGCCTAGTCTAAATGCCAGCCTGGTACTAAGTTTCCGTATTTGACTTTCTATCCTATAAAAAAGTTAAGTAGCAATTATAATCACAGTTTAAATATAATTATTTTTACTGTGCTATCACGGTCAAGTAATATGCGTAGTTTTTGTTTGCTTATGGTCAAAGCTCGACGAGGGACCAAGGCAATAGAACCCATTCCAAGTTTCATGGCACTTAATAAAAACAAGACGACGAATTTTGTTCCCGAATTTTACGTACAGACAGATCCTCAAAAAAAAACAATGTTTAGCTTAGTTATTCTCTGATCTCTGTTAATGAATCTGCTCACAGAAGCTTGAACCCAAAATCATCTCCCATGTTCACAGCCTGACGCCGGGGCGCCAGTGGTAGCAGAAGATGGTCTTTGGGGCATTACGTCAGGTTGGATATCATCAACTTGCCCGTACTTCGCAGCTCCGACAATATTCACGCGACTCTCTTCATCATCCGTGCGGTCCTGGTTAGGCACGCAACTACATAATCGTTAGGTTAAGGTTAACTACTACACTTCATCAACGGTAACAAATGGCAACAACGCGTACCACATTTCTTCACCGGTCACCGCATACCACAATGTCCGACAGGTTCTTACGACATTTTGAGACAAGGGTAACATAACGATGTAAGATAACAAGCAAATTTCTTAGCGTTGTTTTACCACGCTAATATCTTCTTCGTTATATTAATTCCTAGTACAATGCACAGCTGATTTTTGTTTCATCACTTCTGTTCAAGTTTGCTGTTGCATCTCCAAATAGAAATACTTTAGTTTTAGTTTAGAGACGATAACTTAGCTTAATTTGTAAGTCGATTGTCGAGTTAAAAAATACATTATTTGTAGTGAGGTAAGATTATTTAAATGTATAATTAAATTATTTATGTGAAGAATTCTATATTACTTACATCGGAAACGATTTATGTTTGATAGACTGATGTTCTTTGTTTACCTTTTGTAATAAAAGCAAAACTGTCCCAGCTGATAATATAAATTTGATTTACTTGGTTTCATTTTGAATACACTTGAATAAGTATGATCGTCTGGACAAAACAAAAAATCAATTTCGCATTATGCGTCTGAAATAATTTTTGAATGATGTTCTTAAATATTTAAATAACATTGTTGGTTATTAATAGCCAATGTCGTTTTATTAATTCACTGGTATTTTCTCAGACGCAAGTTTTTTATTGATGAAATATTTAGTAGATTGTAGATTTTGCACACTAAACTATATTTAATTTCGAATTTATACTGTAACTACACACACACAAGTGGTTCGTGGCTAAATCGGGATTAATCCCCGTCAAATGAAAACACTTGAGTCGTACAATTATATACAACAAAAAGAAAAAAAACGCTGTCAATATTAATTAAGCCGAAGAAGTAGGTATGTACCGAATAAAACATGAATTCGTGTTGTCGTGTCGTTGGTAAACGACTATAAAATGGAAAACGCCAATTTATCAGTTTTATAAAATTATATACAATAATATTTAAACAATTTAAATAAATAAAACAAATCGCCGTAATACTAGGCTTCCATCATGCATAAAGAGCTAATAATCAGCGATACTGACCTTACCCTAATAATTGACAGCTAATGACATGCGATAAAACTGTGGACGCATACAATACATTTACGGTGCCTTTTCTTAACAAATACAATCAGTTTTTATGCTGAAAATTTTGTAAACCTAATAACCGTACATAATTTCTTATAAATAAGTACATAATAAATCTATTACATACCTACAAACAACTGTAATCAAAAGCATACTACCTATATAATACAGTGCAATCAGTCCAGAGCGGTAGGTATGTACTAATTAAGAAGTGGGCGTTACCTGTTTGCGGTCAGTACTTGTTTAAACACAGTACATAGTAAAACGGCTACCTACACGACCGCTTTTGCGTTATCGTGCCCTGGTACTCAATCGAGGAACATGATGTTGCGAATACGACTGAGGAGATTATCACGTCTCTTCTGGAACCGACGGATTTAAGGCTCAGTCTCATAACAAACGTTAATAAATAGGGAAAAAGAGCAACATTTCATCTTTTGAGGCTGTGAAAACCGCAAGTGCGGTTAATTATGAACATTAGCCCTACTTAGCTTTCACCTACATAATTATATCTTACGTTCCCATTGGCAACTAAATACAAAATATAAAATTTCATGACCTTGGATGTTGGGACCCAATACGTAGTAGCTATTTAGTAATTGTGCCCAAGGGCCGATAAACAAATCCTACTCAAACATTTTCCTGACTGCATTTTTACCCTATAATAAATTATTAATGTCTTTTTCTTGTCAATGTCAAACAGCATCATTGTACTCAGAATAATACACTTGTATAATTTCATGCTGTCTTGGTACAAATAGTCAAAGTTGACGTAACAGTTGTATGACCATTGTATGAAAAAGAACAGCTCACGCTGCAAAAAACCACATTTTCTTTGTTTGTTTTTGTGGTAAATAATAACAATTCGTATAGGTGATAAATAAAATAAGTTATTTTGTTGTATTTTTACTGGGACTCTGAATTGTCTTGTCAAGAAGGTATTCATTAGTTTAATTTTTTAGGTACTTTTGATTTTGAAAAAACATAAATATATACACTTGCTTTATATGTATTATATTTTGACATACTTACATTATCTATTTTATTCTATTTTGCTATGATCTTCAGGATCTGCTACAGCTACGGTTACTGGCCGGGCAGACATTCATTGGTATTATTATGTTTCTCCGTCAGAGACTATCTGTCTGACCATTGGAAAACTAAAAATCTTGCTATCCATCGAATAAAGCCTATCTGGTTGTTTATCTGAGAATTGAAGAAACGGTCCGTATTGACAATACTTTAGTAGCCGTAGAGTAAGAAATAGAAGAGTGCCTTGGAGTTGTGTCACTATTCCACCGAAAGGCGCTTCGCAATACCAGGCAGCCATGAGTCGACGGAGCTTCACTACAAATTCATAAAATAGCGAGGGGAGTGGTTGAGATGATGACGCCTCGCTACGTTTAGCAGAGTGTCTTATATCGCGTTCTCGTTTCATATTATTATCTTACGCAACACAGCTGATTTAATTAACATTTGTTTTGAACAAACTATTAAATAACAATTCGCTTTCAATCTGTTACCTAGAAGCTGGGCAGACTTTACAATTTACTTTAAATAAGTCCGTATATGTATAAATAAACAGCCATAGAGAAAGAAATAGTAGCCGCCTCGGAGTTGTGTCACTATTCCACCAAAAGGCGTTTCATGGTACCAGGCAAGCATGAGTCAACGGAGCTTCATAACAACTTCATAGAATGGCGAGGTGATGATGACGTTCGCTTTGTTTGCAGTGGGTCTTACTTAACTATCGCTTTCTCGTTTCATCATCTAGTACCTACTAAGACAGGTACCTATACCTACATATAAAAAACCTGCCTTCAAATAAAAAAAACCGCACCAAAATGTTCATCCTTTTAGGAGCTATGATATCACAGACACACTTACTTTAACTGTAGTAATTAGTTAGTATTTTCCCAGGTAGGTATTTTTTGGAAATATCTTAGTACTTACTTATTTAATTTTCAAATAATTATTTTTAACGAACACGGATGGACGCTAGGTCCAAAATTCAAATCTATACTTTAATATTATAAAGCTGAAGAGTTTGTTTGTTTGAACGCGCTAATCTCAGGGACTACTGATTGGAATTGGAAAATTCTTTTAGTGTTGGATAGTCCATTTCTTGAGGAAGGCTATAGGCTATATAACATCACGCTACGACCAACAGGTGCTGAGCAGCGTGGGTGAAACCGCGTGGAACAGCTAGTGCTATAATATAGCACCGTTACCTCCTCAGACAACGTGTAATAGGACTCTATGAATACTTTAGGATCACACAGCTAGTCGGAGTGACAGAACAATGGTTGGGACTTACGTAAATAGTAGGTATTATCTGAGTGCGCATTATTATATTGGTTTTTCTTATCAACTGCGGCCTGTCTTTGTATACTAAAAGTAAGTAGACGTAAAGCGTGTGATCTTTAAAATTTTAACATTAAATTCTACCTGTAAATATGGTGTGCAAATTTGATTAAATCAAATATTTAAAACCTCAAACGGCGCAAATATCACAATTTGATTGGTAATTATGTTTTTGAGCCGTTTGGGGTTGAAACACTAGGGCCATGGGGTCCGAGTGCCCATGTAGTATTTCGAGAAATCGCCAAGCGGTTGGTCGATTCTTCTCGTGACCAGAGGGCTGGCCTGTTTTTTGCACAAAAAATAAGCATTGCCATCCAACGCGGTAATGCTGCCAGCCTTCTGGGCGAGAGAAAAATGATGAGAGTGATTTGCGCGCTCACAGCGACATCGTGAAGTTAGTTATAGGTGTTCTAGTAACTATGTTCATGTTGTATATTCTAGTATTTTTATATTTAGAATACGTGTTTCATAATAAATAAATATTGTTTTGGTGTTTTTATTAAGCTATTGCACAGCCGAAGTTTGGAAATGGATGGGTTACCACAGTGGGCCAGGTTAAGCAACCTCAACAAGGTTTGGAAATGGATGGGTTACCACACGGGGGCAGGTTAAGCAACCCTTGCCGAGGTTTGGAAATGGATGGGTTACCACAGTGGGCCAGGTTAAGCAACCCTCACCAAGGTTTGGAAATGGATGGGTTACCACAGGGGGCCAGGTTAAGCAACCCTTGCCAAGGTTTGGAAATGGATGGGTTACCACAGGGGGCCAGGTTAAGCAATTCTTGCCGAGGTTTGGAAATGGATGGGTTACCACAGTGGGCCAGGTTAAGCAACCCTCACCAAGGTTTGGAAATGGATGGGTTACCACAGGGGGCCAGGTTAAGCAACCCTTGCCAAGGTTTGGAAATGGATGGGTTACCACAGGGGGCCAGGTTAAGCAATTCTTGCCGAGGTTTGGAAATGGATGGGTTACCACAGGGGGCTAGGTTAAGCAACCCTTGCCGAGGTTTGAATATGGATGGGTTAGCACAGGGGCCAGGTTAAGTAACCGTTGCCAAGGTTTGGAAATAGATGGGTTACCCTAGGGGGCTAGGTTAAGCAACCCTTGCCGAGGTTTGGAAATGGATGGGTTAGCACACGGAGCCTGGTTAAGCAACTTTCACCAAGGTTTGGAAATGGATGGGTTACCAATGTTTTTTTCTTTACACCAAAGAAGTATAACTTCTAACGCGTGTACACACATCCTTTTTTTTTAAAAAAAAAAGAGTGCGATATGAGGGAGAAAGAGGAACGAAACGGAAAAACTTAGCGTTGCTATTACAAATCAATAAGGCGCTACCGAATTTAACGCGAACGAGGCTGCGGGCAAAAGCTAGTAAAAAATATAAGTGAGTAAACAAAATTCCGGACAGCCTCGCACCCGTTATTGTGAAGACAGTCGGTTTTTTTTTAATTTTGATTTAGATATTTATTGAATATCGAATTCAGAGATACCTACCTTAAATGTATGTCGCATAATGTTACCCAGTTTATGCTGTGAAGCATATATATAAGCAAAGAATTAGAAATGTACAATTTAAACACGACGGCACATCAACCTATACGAAACCATTTTAACCTGATCTCTCTGCTACGGTGTGTGATCCGTAGTAGAGAGATCAGGTTATAATAGTTTAGAATAGGTTGACCTACCGTCGTGTGTACATTACATACATAAGTACTTACTACAATCGTTCGAAAAACATGGCCGGCATTGTTTCTCCTTTCGGCAGTCGGGTAAATACTGCAAATGGAAACTCTTGATATTATAAGTACTTACATCAATTTAGAAAATAAAATATCAGGTGCAGAATATGTATAAAATGAAACTGCACATAGGTAGGTACACACGGCGACAGATCAACCTATACAAAACCAGTTTATGCTGCTCTCTCAACAACGGATCGTACACCATAAATTTCAAGTACAATGAGAGATCCGCATAAACTGGTTTTGTATAGGTTGATTTGTCGCCGTGTGTACCACAACTAATATTTCTTAATTATAATGATAGAAGAGTGTAGTAGAAGTAAGTATTTTTAATGCATAAGAATATGTAATAATTTAAAATTAAATATTAAAAAAAATGTTTTTATTAAATGCATGAAATATTTTTTATTTTATTTTATAAGTTGATAGTATTAAAGATGATTGATTTAAAAGTACTGTGCCTGAGTATATAAAATAAAAAAAAAACCTGAGTGCACGTAATTTACATTAGAATTACTTATTTAGATACTGGTTTAATTTTATCTATTCTTTGATAATATAAATAAAATGAACAGCTATTCCAACGAACATTTCGTATTTGAAGTGAAATCACGAGCATTGACAAGCGTCTGTGGAAGTGTATTTGATATTTGTGAATGAGAGAGCAATTGTGTTAGCCTATACCTAATTAAAATACCTAGTAATCTAGTTTATTTTAATGAGCACGATGAACGGGGTTGTCGTACAAACACTGGTGACCTTCTTTTGTGAGTTTATTTATCATTTGATACCTTTCCTGCTACCATGGCGTCTTAAAGCAGAACTTATTCCACTGAGGGAAAGAGACAGACCTATACAAGGTGTCTAGCACCATCTCTTTCTCACTCAGGAATAAGTACTGCTATAAGATGTCATGGTAACCCTACAGGTCAGTGTCCCGAAAGTCTGACAACTAGTCTTATCAATAGGTATCGCATTACCTAGTACTGTGAGATGTGTACATGTAAAATACTGGTATTCAGCTGAATCTGGTATGACTGGAAGTCGACTCCAACATGTTGGAAAAAGGCTAGGTAGAGAGAGCTCTGTGCCGAATCCGTTTAGTAGATTTGGCGTAAAATAAATCCATCCAAATATCCATTCTCGCAAACTATCGCATTTATAACTGACTTCTTGAAATGTTCAGAGTAGGTAATCAATAACTAAGACCAAATGAATATCCTTTTTTTACGCCATGTAATTTACCATTTTTTATTTGTAAGTACATATTTTTAATAATAGTTTGTGTCTATTTATAGTTTGTAAATAGATATCAATTTAATAAATAAAAAAGTAATTAATATCCTTTTATATGTATAAAATATATCCTTTGCAGTTTCAATGCCAACATTTATGGTAGCTATCGGCAATACTTGGCCATCTTATACACTGCCAATACTGGAGAGTGCGGGTTCGCCTCTGGGATACAAAATCACGAAAAATGACGGCAATCTGTTATCGTCGGTCATTATGCTGGGTTGTCTATCATCCATTGGCATTGTGGGATACATCAACGACAAAATTGGTCGAAAAAGAACAGAAATACTCAGTGGACTTTGTTATGTGGTAAGCTATACTAAGTAAGTATTAACGAGTACTTCGTGAAAGCTGAGAAAGAGAAACAAATGAAAAATCTGATTCAGATTCCTGTAGGCTTACCATGAAGTCTTAAAGCAGAACTTATTCCACTGAGGGAAAGAGATGGCGCTAGACACCCTGTATAGCTTTGTCTCTTTCCCTCAGTCGAATTAGTTCTGCTTTAAGACGTCATAGTAGGGTAGCTGAACCGTGATTTGGTACACGGGGTTGTCGATATTGTGGTAAGTATACTGAACTCGGTTGTCATTGTACTGAAAGTCGGCAAATGGCCTTTTTAAAATTTATTTAAAGGGTTTTGCTTAGCGACCGCATCGCCCAGTGCAGGAAAAGCTAATTATAATCTACTAGCTTTTGCCCGCGGTTTTGTTCTCGTTAAATTCGGGGTAACACTGTTCCCCTTTCCTGATTTACAGGTACCTGCTACTTGTAGTTTTTTCCCTTTTCTTCCCTCTTTCTCGCTCAAATCACAGTATTTAAAATAAATGTCCTAGCCTATGTCCGTCTCCAGGGTCCCAACTATCTCTGTACTAAAATTCATCCAAATCAGTTAAGTTGTGAAGACGTAACAACAAACAAATTCACTTTCGCTTTTATAATATTAGTAAGGAAGTAAGGATTTAACACTAACTCATGATCTACCTACTTTTTACTAACTTCTCTCTCCTCTGTATCACTAGTAGAAAATGCTTTTGACTAAAGACCGAAAATAAATTTATAGTGATATATTTGGTCGAATCGATATTTTTTAATTAATATTTTGATCTGTAACCCTACTATGACCTCTTAAAGCAATTCTTATTCCGCTGAGGGAAAGAGACAGAGCTATACAGGGTGTCTAGCACCATCTCTTTCACTCAGTGGAATAAGAATTGCTATAAGATGTCATAGCCCTTCTGGAATACCTACTATCATGTTTGTAAACGTCATCATACAACTACATACATCCACCATTGTCGACTAAAAATTATAAAACGACCGTGTAAAACGGACTGCTGTATAAACGTACCCTAAAAGGGGTCATATATTCAGAAACTACAAAATAGGTAATGAGTAAACCCCTTTTACTTTCAGCTAGCCTGGTCAATCATCACAACCGCAAAAACTGTAACGCAACTTCTAATCGGACGATACATGATAGGATTTGGAACAGGACTTCATTTCGTCACAGGAGTTGTGTACATAGGAGAAATAAGTCAGCCTGCTATCAGAGGAACACTCCTCACCATCATGACTTTCATGTATAATGTGGGGACCCTTATCTCGTACACAGAAGGATGGTTTTGCAGTTACGAAGTCATCAACTACTTGAATTTGACTGTGGCTGTCGGTTTTGTTGTAGTGCTGTTGTTTATGAAAGAGACGCCAGTTTACCTCTTGAGGTTAGGTAAGGAGAAGGTGAGTCGTGCTTTCAGAATTATTTAATTTTATACAGAATTTAAGTTCTGCCTGGTTGGTTGAGTAGTTGCACGCATTACTGTTGAGCATGATGTCTTGGATTCAATACCCGGGTCGCGAAAAATGTTATTGGGTTTTTCATTAAGAATTTCTCAGCAGCAGCTACGGAGCCTGGATTTGTGCCCGGTTGGTGGCAAAACAAACCTTCGAAATGTGGGTTTACTTTATGATGTGTAGAGGTGCAAATCACCAGGATAACATACGTAATTTTAGTACCTAAGTACCTGAGTAAATGAGTAGAAGAAAAAGAAGCATGATAATATGGCTAGGTATTTAGTGCCACTTTATAACAGACTTTAAAAAAGCAGGAGGTTCTCAATTCGACTAGAATTTGTGTGCGATACTATCATACCACAACCAAAAAGGCTGAAATAAAAATCATTTTTGGCAAAAAAACGGACTTCCAAAAAAGCACTAAAAAGACAGAAAATAAATTTATTTCCGGAAGTCAGTGACTTTTGTTAGATTTATACATTAATAATAAATTTTATAAATAATGGATTTTTGCCACCGACGAAAAGTTATTTGTACTGCGGTACCTAGTTATAATATTTATTTGTGAAGATGAAGAAATAAGTTAAATAATAGTCATAATTTTCAGGAAGCATTAAATTCACTGAAGTTTTACCGAGGCGCATCAACTGTAACCCAAGAAATATTAGACGAAATCATTTACATGAAAAGTCAAATAACGAATGTTAATGCTAGTAATATCGACAAAAGTGGTAAGTCGATACATTACGTTGATATCATAATAGGACCCCTGCACCCACACCAATGTTTATCTCTTTCTAACTGTCATAGTTAATAGTGCTGCAGAAAGAGACAGATATAATTATATTGGTGATTTATTCGATGGGCGTGGCCTTGCGCGGCTTTTAATTTCGCTTGGCACGATCGCCGATTAACGACCTTGATACAATAGTATGTTTATTATGGCCAACTGATCATCAGACAATACATCTTTAGATAAACTGCACATAGCTATTCGTATTTAAATTATATTTCACATTTCAGATTTAGAAACATCTCAAATGGAAAAAGAAAAATTAAATCAACAAGAAACTATGAACACAAGCATGACACAACAAAAAAGTGTATGGAGCACATTGCGTAAGTTTAGCGTTCTATTATGTATACTGATAAAAGAAAAATGAACCCAGAGTTATAAAAGTTACAACCATTTACTTATAATTCTAGGATCCCAGATTATTTAATAATTCACAGCAAACACGTTACATTAGAAGTTAATATTTGTTCAAGAAGATAAAAATCCATGTTTATGACAGTCGTTGACTACTTGTTTAGATGGAGACAGAAAGATTATTTATCCTACATTTTTATTTGTGTGCCTACTTAATAGCTGTATTTTAAGTTCAATAGTCTTTTATCTGCGGTTAACGTAATAGCCCCCTTAACCTTGGCAGCAAACTAGTTAGCCGGTACTGCGATTGAGCCCGCTAGTATATCAACGAAGTATCTACGCTTTATGTTCGCCTGGTAATCACAGTCGATTGATTCGTCGTTGACGTCGACAAAATGCCGGATTGCGCTGTCTGTCGCATTTCGTCGTTGTCGTCACGAGACACGCTTGGCTGTTGAAACTAAACTGGCGCAATATTCAAACAACCAAAACTCCCTTACTTTTCATATTCTCCTAGTACATTGAAACTTTTTGCTTTCCACATACGACACCGTGGCGAGGAGTCGCTGTTGCACAACACTGCCTTTTTGTGCCTGTTCCCACTGAAGTGCCTACACTATAGCTTTAGCGTTTTATGATGGCCTAGTAGAAAAGGAGCATTTGTTACAAAAGATTCAGTTAGATCACCCGAGCGAGCGCTGCCAACGATTTTCGCAACATGCTACCTTGCTAAACATTATGCGACTGGCAAATAAAATATTGTTATTTAGTATATAATTTGTTATTTCATCTTTTAATAAAATTATGCCATGTTTGTGATAAATATATAAAAAATGTCATTTTTATTTTCAGGCTCATTGAAATCGGCCCAACGAGCCTTAATCATTCTGATTGTTAACATGAACTTGGCAGTCTTCATGGGCATGATCGCAGTGCAGGTGTACGCTGGGCAATTTTTCATGCAGGCAGCGCCGAGTCTGTCACCACATCTCTGTTCTGTTCTCCTGGCAGTAGTTGTGACAATTATTAGTGGATTGTCTGTTATTATCATTGATTTAGTTTCCAGAAGGGTTAGTGAACAAAAAAATTTTTTTAACTACGTACAGTATTACTTTTTCTACATTGGCTTAGCTTTGGGAAGACTTGTTTGTCTGTGGACCCCTTCCGCAAAATCTCAAAAATCCGAAAATAGATGAGTGTCCTCTCTCGTTAAGGAGAAGCTTTTAAGTGTGACGCTACTATCGTAGCTACTACGTACTATTGTAGTTATTCCTAAACTCAGCCACGGACTAATGAGGTCAAGCTACCACAGCTTGACCTCATTAGTCAGATTGACCTTTGACAGGTCTTTCCCATAATCCATGTTGTTGCTTATTCAACATTTACAGGTACTCATGATTGTATCATGCCTATCGGCTGCAAGCTGCATGGCTTGCTTGGCCACTATGCTGCGTTGGGCCTGGGCTCCGGAGTGGGGCATACCGCTAGTTATGGTGCTATATTCCATTGTTTACCATATTGGAGCAATAAATATACCGTTTATACAGATTGCTGAGTGCCTTCCTCCACAGGTAAGCATTGCTTTAAATAATCTTTTTTTTTTTTTTTTTTTTTTGTTTTCTTTTTGCTTACAATCTGTCACTATTTATTAGGACATTAAGTAATTTTATGGACGTGTTCAATGGCTTGCTTGGTATGCGTCCTGTGACACAACCACTAACTTCAAAGCATAGAGCTAAATTTGTCCAATAAAATCCTGCGGAATTTTGTGTTTTAATCTACGGATTCCCTTTTTATCCATAAGATGGTTAGCCAAGCTGTTTGGATGGAGAGTTATTCTTTCTTTATATGACTTGACATAGCTTTTAATTTCTTCTCTGATTGGAAGTATCTTCAGATCGTGATGAAGAGCTTCATTTGGAACGAACCATGGGGCGTTTGTGATTGTTCTTAGAAGCTTGTTCTGGAACCGCTGTATGATCTCTATGTTTGAGTGTGATGCAGTTCCCCATAGCTGAATGCCGTAGGTCCATATAGGCTTGATTATGGCTTTGTATAAAAGGATTTTATTTTCCAAGTGTAATTGTGAGTTACGGCCAATTAACCAGTATAACTTTCTCAGTGTCAGTCCGAGTTGCTTCCGTTTCGTGAACATGTGTTTTTTCCAAGTGAGGCGTCTGTCCAGGTGTAAACCAAGGTATTTCACATGTTCGGCTTGAGGCACCTGTATTCCATTCAACCGTACTGGTGGGCATGTATCCTTTCTCCTAGAAAATGTAACATTTACCGACTTGGTCTCGTTCGCTTTTATCCTCCACTTTTTGAGCCAGAGGGCTATGTCGTCCAGACAGGTCTGCAGAATACCCGATGCTATTTTATGGTCAGTATGGGACACCAGCACAGCTGTGTCATCCGCGAAGGTTCCAGTGGTCGCTAAATTTGATATTGGGAGATCAGCAGTATGAATCAAATACAAAATTGGTCCAAGCACACTGCCCTGGGGAACCCCAGCAGCAATAGGGTATAGTTTTGATAATGCGTCTCCACTCTGCACAAAGAAGTATCTGTCTCTCAGGTACGACATCAAGATTAGGAAGATATTGCTAGAGAAGCTGTTTTTTATTTTGTACAGGAGCCCATCGTGCCAGACTCTGTCAAATGCTTGAGAGATGTCAAGGAATGCAGCAGCGCAATATTCCTTATCTTCGAACGTGTTGTGAATTTTACTAACGAGCCTGTGAACTTGGTCTATAGTGCCATGTTTTTGTCGGAACCCAAATTGATGGTCGGGTATTAAATGTTTTTCTTTAATAATGGGCATTAAACGCGATAAAAGGAGCGATTCATATACTTTAGACGCTATTGGGAGCAGGCTTATTGGTCGATATGACTTCGGGTCTTCAAGTGGTTTTCCTGGCTTAGGAACCATAATGATCTTGGCTGTTTTCCATTGTCGGGGAAAAAAGCAAAGTCTTGATATGGCGTTATAGATTGACAACAAGAAGTTCAAGGCAGAATCTGGAAGTTGTTGCAGTATCATGCCAGTTATCAGATCGTATCCAGGGGCTTTTTCAGGTTTTATGTTTTTTATCGCTCTAATTAGTTCTTGCTTTGTAAATTTTTCGATGGGGCTAGTGGACGAGTCACAATCCAGTTCCACTACTCGCTGAACTTCTTCTTTGTGCCCTGGGGGCCCCTCGTAGGAGTGAGGCTGAAATACTGTTTTTAGGTGTTCTGCATGTGTTGTGCATTTTTCTTCGTCATTTCGAGCCCAGCACCCGTTGGCTTGCCGAAGTGGGGGAGACAGCATTATAGGCCGCTTTATTTTTCTGGTAGCTTTCCACAGTGAGTAATCAGTAGCAGCAGTGCCATCAAGTTTCCTCAGGAGCGCTTGGACACTATTATTTCTGTCCTCGTCTAGGCGCTTTTTAAGTTTCCTAACAGCGTGGTTTAAATTACTTTTATCTTTAGGGCTTCTAGATTGTTGCCATTGTTTTCTTAGTCTCCTTTTTTCAGCTATTTTATCCAGTATAGTATGGCATAAATATTTCTTGTTGGGCTTTAAATTGTTGATAGGAGTAGATTGCCAGGCAGCAGTTTGTACTGTATTATTGAAGTATTCTATTGCTGATTCTATATCCTCTTCTGATTTTAATGTGACAGTAGGTGTCAAAGCATGATTGACCATTGACCTAAAAAAATCCCAGTTTGGCTTTTTGGTGTGAAGGACGCAGGTTTCTGCAGTTTCTTTGAAATGAAGAGACAATGTAACTATGACTGGCGAATGGTTGGATGATAGGTCGAAGCTGCTCTGGCACTGGAAATAATCTTTCGAAATACCTTTAACAGCACAGAAGTCTATTAAGTCAGGAACTTTCTTTCTGTCGGTAGGCCAGTATGTGGGCTCACCTGTTGATATAATTTCTAGTTTTAGTTTTTCGGCAGTTTTGAGTAACTCCCGTCCCCTGGGAAGGGTCAATCTAGAGCCCCAATAGGTATGCTTCGCATTGAAGTCTCCGCCGGCTATAAACCGATCGCCGAGAGAATTGAAGAACTCAGTGAACTCCTCCTGTTTGATAATGTGTTTGGGTGGGCAGTAGATAGCTGTCATAGTGATTGGGCTTGCCCAATCTTCGACTATTACAGTTGTTGCCTGAATTGATGCTTTGCCGTATGGTACCGATTCATAATGTTTTAATTTACTTCTTATAATTATAGCTGATCCACCATGTGCTTTCCCGTCAGGGTGGGTGGTATGATAAAGGTTATAACCAGGGAATTCCATATGACTTTTAGATGTGAAATGCGATTCAGATATTAACATAATATCAATATTGTGTTGGCGTAAGAAGAGTTTTAACTCCTCAGAGTGTTGTGGCAGGCCATTTGCGTTCCAGATGCATAATGTTAATGCATTAAATGTGGAAGCATGGACATGAGATCACCCAGCATTTTAGTTATTAGCATCATCTGGTTCATAAGTGTCTGCATAAATTCTTTAATGTCAGGTGACGGCTTTGGTTGAAGTAGGTGTGTTGTTGGTTGGGTTTCTTTAGTTGATGTACCGGTTGTAATATCAGCATATGATTTTTTGCCTGTACTCTCTAATCGGCTATATTTGGCCGTACTGTTATTTTTTTCCTGTGTTTCTTCGCTTCTTTGGGTTTTTGTTCTCAATGGAGGATACTTAACTTTTTGTAATTCCTTATAAACCGAGCATCCCTTGTAGTTTGCGGGGTGGTTTCCTTCACAGAGTATGCACCGTACATCACTGGATCGCTCTGTTCTCTGGCAGTCAGAAGTAGAGTGTGCACCAGCACACTTGACGCATCGGGGCTGACGGTGACAGAATCTACGCGTGTGTCCATATCTCTGGCAGTTAGAACATTGCGGGATCTCTCTTTTTGGTCTTGGTGGTTCGAATACAACGCAGCAATGCAGTAGGCGCTTGATGTTATAAATGTTTTTATTATTTTGGTTTGGTTTGAGGTCTATGTAGTGCAGTGGTAGAGGTATTTTAGTTTTCCTATCCTTTATATTCCAGATATTTGTAACTTTGTGGTCTAAATCTTCAAGTGCCACTTTTATTTCGTTGGTATCCGTAGTCGGGTGGATGTTTTTAAGGACTACTCGAAAGCTCCTTTCTTCTTTGGGTTTATACGTATAGAATTCAGTTTCTCGTTTTTGGAGTTCCTTGTAAATTTTTGAGTAGGCTTCTGTGGTTTTTGGCTGAATTTTCACTTGGTCCCCGCGAAGGATCTTGATTTCGTACTGGTTAGCAACTGTATCATTCAACATGGCATAGAGTGGCTGGATGTTACTAACTTTGTCTATGAACAGTGGAGGTGGTTTAACGGACTTTTGGGCGGTTTCGGAAGGATTATTTGTGATATCAAGACCAGAGAATCGATTGGATGTAGCAACGGGAGCACTCAACCAATAGCCATTTAATTTAGTTTGTTTTTGGCTAGTTAGTAGTTCTTCAGGACTGCGGGGCCTTTTGCGTCCGGGCACTTCTACCCAGTTTTCTTCAGGAGCATTTTCAGAGTCCTCTAGGTTTATCGTCGTACTGGCATCACTAATAGGGACTGTACCACTGCAAGAGCTTGATCTGGGTCGGCTAACAAAAAGGCTTTTATGAAATATTTGCTGGCTTAATGTTTTGGTGGCATTTGCACTATTCTTCTTAGGATTTTCAGATTGGCCATCCATGATTTTGGGGTAATTTTACTTTTTATGTGGCAACACCGCTTTGAAGTTGACATTGACACATCGATAGTGACATTTTACAGACGAAATTAAAAGTTATTATTTTTTTATTTTAGTGGGTAGATGGTTTTCACTGGTAGTAACTTCAGACTTTTACTCGTTTTTTATGTGGTTTTTACTTGTTAAGAACACTAGATAACATTAACACAGGGTCTGAAACACTTTGGCTACACTTTTATATTGTTTTAACGCACAACTTCACAGTATGTATGAAATCGCGAGTATATTTGAGGAGCGTATGTGCTTCTGACAGCAGTTTTCAGCAAGCAAATTCTAAAAATTGTTTTAAATAATCTAGCTTTATTTGGTAAGTACCTAGTTCATTTAAACACAATTTAATTATTTTTTTTTGCAGATGAACAGTTTTGGTACGGGCGTGGTAATGTGCTCTATGTTTTTCGCCAATTTTGCAGTGTTATTCATATTTAAACCAGCTGTAGACAATCTCGGGTTGGATGGTGTGTTCCTGTTATTTGCTATCATGGGCTTGATAACTGCAGCGGTAGCAGTTTTGTTCATGAGAGAAACAAGAAGAGTACCTTTTGAAGTAGTACAAAATACGTTCGAACAAGGGTATTTGTATAGGCGGAAAAATTATTAACGAAAATAAATGAAAATGACTGTGATTATATTATATTTTTACAAAATTGTTTTATTTCTTCAAAAGACTTTTATTCATGTCCTTATCCGAGAAAAACAAGTGAAGTTCATATAAATGTCAAACTGACAACACAAGTGACATTTACAGATAAACACAAGCAGTGTGGTTATAAACTGATAAAATTCTTGGTTTCTTGAATATAATGAATATACCATTATACAATTAAGTAATCTTAATACTATTGGTTAGCTTACTTACTTAGCGCGGATAGTTCAAAATGGGTCTTTTATCAGACCCTGACGTAGGTTCGGTGAAATGGGTGAGGATCCTGAAGAAGTTGCACGGCCCGCTCTGCTTCTTATGCTATATTGGTGCCCTGGTATGGTTCGTGATGCTTGGAAACAAGGAGTTTAACAACGAGACGTATTTCTCTGAGAACGCCTTACTACCCGGCTTGGTAACCAATGAATTTAATGGGGAAAACTCTGCAAAACAGTTTTATAACGAATTTTTACTGGAAATGGAGGTAAATATCATATTGATTGTATTGATAAGCACCAGTAGATTTGGTATGGATGTGGTTAATTATGGAAGTTATATAGTGACTGCAATCTTACCAAGGAGTATTGTATTTCCTAGATGTGGAGCTACCAATCCCTGCATAGTTGGAAAAAGTCTCAATTAATTATGATGCTATGGTGACTGCAAATTTCAAACATAATTTTTTGTGAATATTGCTGAGCACACTTGGTTTAAACTTGACCAATGACAAAGAATGTTATTTAACAAAAATGCCTATACTTGTTGATAAAAGAATGATAGTGAGGCAGGCAGCGGGGTTCCATGAGTAACTGATGTCTTAGCAAGTATCAAATAACCTTCCTTATCAAAAAGAGGAACTGGAACTCAGTTGCATCTAGTTAGAATGGAAGCTAACCCCATCTTAGTAGGCATTTTCTAGGCAGATGATGCTGATGATAAAAAATGGGAATAAAATAGTTAACAAGAAGTTTACGTGTGAAACATACCCACATGCTTCTGCACTGTCCAGAAGTTGCCTTTTTTTATTATTGATAGGCTCGCATTTGACCACTATCTCACCTGATGGTAAGTGATGATGTGGTCGACGATGAAGCACGCTTACATAGAAATAACCTATTCACTCTTGACTTGAAGACCCCCAGGTTATAGCTGTCAGGAAATACAGACTCCGGCAGGGAATTCCACTCCTTAGCAGTACGCACAATGAAGGTATTCCCAAACCGTTTAGTGCGTGTGGGTGGGATGTCTACCATGTAACGGTGGCGCATCGCCGTACGTCTTGTAGTCCTATGAAGGAACGGGCTTGGCGGAATTAGGCTGTGCAATTCCATCGCACACTCTCCGAAATGTAACCGATAGAAAACCGAAAGGCTGGCAACGCGCCGGCGATGCTCCAGGCTCTGGAGCTTTGACTCAACCAGCGCGTCGTTGCCTGATACAGAACTAAGTACTTCCTGCCAGGGTTGTGGGTTGTCCTGCCGGGGTTGCGGGTCGAAGAGATACTGTGGCCCCAGAACTTAAAGGGCATAAGAAAGAAGATGAGTGGGTTTTAGTTTGTAAAGATTTGACGCTTGCCCCCCATTCCGCGCAGAGTAGTGGAAGTTATTGGAAGACTTCCTAATTATAGAAAAAACAAAAAAGAAGGTACTCTCCGTGAGATTGTCAGTTACTCCACGCTGCAACACTTAGGATCACAGCAGCAAGTGAAAATGCTGGGTACAGCTACTTTTATCTACAGCAGTTATATCAGCATGTTTTTGGTCTAATTCTCTTGTCTTTAACAAGTATCATCTATTCTTACTACTATTATAAATTATAAATTTGGGAGGATGGTTATATTACTCCTTCACTCAAAAACTACCAAACCTCCTCAGATGAAATTCAGCAGTCATGATATTTTATGAACATTTTTAATTTTTTTTTTCTTTTGGAAATTCTCTATGGATGTCGTCTGCCGTGGTGCCGGGTTCTGTCAGACTCGTACTGACTAAAACCACTCATTCCTTCTCGTCACTTCTGGCTAGGGTGCAGGGACACAATCGCATTCTACACGATCACCCCAGCAGTATGATAGTTTATAACCTCTCCCCTTTTGGATTATTTCCTAGGATATGGTTGTATTCCGATAGTATAATCCTGTAGGATGTGTACTGAACCCCATGTGGCCGTGGGTACAATTTTATCTTTAAATTTTCAGTACAAATATCAGGACTCAGATGACATGCCAGTTCCGTGGCTGGTGGGGAAGATGTCCCAACTGCACCTTGAAGTGTACACGCACAACTTTACACTCAACTACCCAATGGGACAAGGCCAGGTAAGTTCGTTATTTAATTGTGAATGGAATCTTACATTATTCTTCACTTCATTAGATACTAGCTTTCGCCCGCGGCTTCGCCCGCATTAAATTTGGGGTAATACAGTTCCCCTTGCGCCTTATTGATTTGTAATAGCAACGCTAAGTTCTCCCTTTTCTTCCCTCTTTCTCCCTCACATCCCACTTTTTTTTAATAAAAATTAGCTTATGTCCGTCTCCTGGTTCCCAACTATCTATGAACCAAAATTCGTCACAATCGATTTAGCCATTAAAGCGTGAAAAGGTAATAAACAAACAAACTCACTTTCGCTTTTATAATATTGGTAAGGATTTAAAATGGATTTTTAAATTAATTGCATAAAATTTATTGATTTGCATTTCAGTAGTGGCCATTTTTTAGATAATGTACACATCTAGAAGAAATAAGTATAGATACATATTTTATAGTTAAATAATAGTGTTACAATTTTTTTTGTGTAACATATATTTAAATTCTAAACTAGAATTTAAATATAATTAAATTCTAGTTAGTCTATAACATATATTTAAATTCTAAACTAGAATTTAAATATATGGTACACAAAAAAAAAATTAGCAAATACTCTACTAAATAGTGTATTTTATTGTAATGTCAGAGAAAATAAGGGCTATTTTTATTTTTATTTAGCGACCGTTTTATATGCTTGTTATATGCAGTGAATATCACAGGAATATAAATGAGATAGAGAGAGGCATATCATTGAGATGAAAAAAATAATGACTTTTTAAGCTGAGCTAAGACCTACCCTTTCATCTTCTAAACCTCTTGTAAGTCTTGCGCCATCTACGGCGACGTTCGCCCAGCAAACAATATCAGTTTGTCCCATCACTCTTTTACGCGACCATGCGAAAGCGGGGCGCGTCGTTGGTGCGTAGGGTGTGGGGCAGCTCTAATGCTGTCCTGGCGATGATTGCGGACCGAATGGACTGCCTATATATACGGCACTGCTGTGATAGGCATGTTGCCGTCAGCAGGGCCGGTTAACGTCTCTATCTTATATATTGTGTTTGTTGTTTATATATCTGTATCTGTATTTGTGTGTTCCCCTACTATGAGCCAATGTTGCTTGCAATAAATGTATTTTATTTATTTTTTTTTTTTATTTATTGGCTCATACACTTAATACCTAATGATGATGTCTCCCACAGGAGTTCAAAGGCACAAACGTGTACGGCATACTGCGAGCTCCTCGTACATCGTCACTTGAAGCCTTGGTAGTGACGGCGCCATTCAGGTCTCTGTCGACTCATCAGAAAGGAACTGCGGCCGGCATTGCACTTATGTTGGCCTTTGCTAAGTTTGCAAGACGTGAGTTCCTATTGGTTTATGATGTCCTGGTAATTAGTAGCATCGATCTGTCACCTGGTTTAGGTGGTCTTTGCAGTAACCACCAATGTTCATCATATTTTGATTTATGTCTTGATGTGGTCTTCAGCTCAAACAAAAATTCCATAGATAAAAACCGTTTTTTACCGTATTTCCCGGAGATCCATTTCTTTTTACTATAGCACTTTAACTTTCATTTCAGCACAAAAATACTGGGCGAAAGATATTATATTTCTAGTTACTGAACATGAGCAACTAGGAATGCAAGCATGGTTAGAAGCTTACCATGGCTTACAGAGTGAACCAGAAACATTTCACTCTAGTCTTGGCAGTTTCTGGAAGCCTGGTAGTCCCAACTTGGATTTTGGAAGCTACTTCTCTGGTTTTGTTTCTGAGGGTGATCATAAGAAGTGTTTAAACCCGGGAAAGCTAAAGGGGCGATCTGGATCTATTCAGGCTGCTATTAATTTAGAGTTTAGCACACCAAAAATAAGTAAGTATCACAAATAAAGTCTTTCCATTAAATTTCCACCATAAATGAAGCAGTAATACTTCCCCAATTGGTTCCTCCGGTTAACCGGAATAGGATATATAGATTGTTCGCCGTGCCATATAGGCACACCGTAGGCGATGCCCAGTCTCCCCATCCCACGTGTACTAATCGCGCTTAGGTTCTTTTGGATGCCAAGCTCAAATGTGTTGTGTTCGCGGATGAATGGAAGACGATCCTCTCAGTATGTTTGGAGTATTGTGAGATGAGGTGTGAATGCTATGACTATCGGTCGTGTTCCTCCGAACGATGTCGCAAATAACGAAGAAAGTTATGGGACAGATGAGGAAAAAATTGCCTTGTTCCGGTGAAGCGATACATCGATGGCCCTACCGAATAAACGTGCAAGAGTTCTTACACGTTTTTTTTTTCATTTTTCATTTCTTTTGCCTATCCTGCACCTACTTAATTTTTTTATAAATTTTAGACTCAAAACACGAGTTTTATAATAGTTTTTTTCTTTATTCTAGGGAAATAATTAATTTTAAAATTACAGGAATAATAGTTTATTTATGCTTTTATTACATGCTTTTTGAGTTGCCAAGTACACAAGAATAAACATGCTAAAACCTACAGACGTTTGAGAAGATTTGTGATTGTTTTCGAATTTGGGTAATGTCTTCTTACACGTTTATTCGTGTAGAAATGTATGCAAATTTCATTACTAATGTTTTACTGCACAAAATGGAAGTTTGAATATAAATAGATTATTAAAATTAAAGTATTGCATTGTCTTTTACTATGATATCTTTTTTTCTAACAATTGTGTTAAAGATTCAAACATTAATATTCTTTGCATATTAGTTTAAGTTTAAAGCAGTAATGGTAAATAAACAAATGTTTACGCGATAAATTCTATTGCAATCGTACGTTCTATCTTGTTGTGATTCTATGCGCGCTATTACGTGATTTTGTTTCGCGTAATATCATTCGATTATAATTGTTATTATAGTCAAATTGTTGTTTTGTAGTTTAGTATAACAATGAGAAGGTATGGGCATGCTTTTTATTCGTTGTGTATTATTACACGAATAAACGTGTAATGATATATTGCTTTGACACCTAGTCATGCAAATTTCACAAGAGTAAAAATATTAAATAGTTTTTCATGAATTTCCTGAATCTGGTTGATGTTTGAAAAAAAGTAAATATACAAGTCTATAGTTTTTTTTCTTACCTATAATTCGATAATACATTATCTATACCTATTTACGATGAAATGATCGTTATTGAAGTTAAAACGTTTTTATTTTTTACTGAAAAGTTGTCATTTTTCTCTTACACGTTTATTCGGTGGGGCCATCGACATCGTAAGGAAACCAGCATGCCTTTTTTTTTTTTTTTTTTCGGGTGGGAAATCATCCAATGACTTCCCCCGCTCTGGGCGGATCGGGGGGGGCATGTCAGACTTGTACTGACTAAAACCCACCCATGTTCCTTCTGTTGCCCTTTACGTTCCGAGGCCGCGGTATCTCTTTCGAACAACCCGCAACCCCGGCAGGCGGAGGCTCTGGCAAGCCCCTCTGCTTTGCTGACTCTCTTTAAGGCGCGCGTGAAACACGAACGCGCCGTAACCAGCATGCCTGAGAGATATTTCTTGACGGCCATGTTAAGTCAATTCAAAGGTCCATGGCACAAAACTCTAGCACAAGAATAGGCACCAACCACACAATTAAGAAACCTAATTCAAGGTGTTGCTTATTGATTATGGACGGTGAGCAATGGGTAGCTCACCGCCCGTCCGTCTAGTGATGACAGGCTGTGTAAACGGCGCTTTCGTGTTTCACGCGCGCCTCAAAGAGATGTCAGCAAAGCAAAGGAGTCAGCCAGGGCCATCGCCTGCCGTGGTAGCGGGTTGTTCGAAAGAGATACCGTGGCCCCGGGACACAAAAGGCAAAAGAAGGAACATGGATGGGTTTTACGCAGTACAAGTCTGACGCTACCTTCCACCCAGACTGGCTGGATTAGTCACTTGTAGATTTCCAAACCGATTTTTTTATAGGTGTTTTAATATGAATGTATGTCTCATTCCGGTTATTTGATATTTCAGAGTACATAGAGGTGAAAATTGAAGGTCTAAACGGTCAGCTACCCAATCTGGATCTAGTGAACCTAGTTCACAAGCTATGTCTGAAGTCTGGGATACACCACTCTTATAGGAACAGGTAATAATTCTCTTACTACAGTGTCAGGCGCGTCGCCTACATAACACGACATTTGTAAAGAAAATCTCACATCAGAGTAACGCCGCAACGAGATTTTCTTTACAAATGTCGTGTGGTCGACGCGCCTAACGCGCCCGCGCCGCGACTGCGCCTTGACTCTTGGTCGTGTGGGCGACGCGCCTTACGATTCAGTACCTGTATGGTGAAGAATTTATGGAAAAAAAAGTTTCGAAAATATTTTTTTAGAACATTTTATCAAATATGCTGCTTCATTGGCCGTGTGATCAAAAGCGTGACTGCTGAGGATGATGATGATGTCAAAGTATCGCAGTCATCTGGAGACGTGCCCAGAAGACAGGCAGCATTTCCACATTGCGTGGCAATGCTTATCCTATTGCTAAATTAGTCCTTTTTTGTTAATATTCACTTTTAAATATTATATAAAAGTAATTTTATTATACAATTTGACAAAATATAAAAGAAAAATATGGTTATTACTAAATACATGACTTTGATTAAAAACGATCATAAAAACTAAACTATAAATAAAAGAGCATCAAAAAGCTCCTTAGAGCTTTCAGTTGTTTCTGCCCTAGAGACCGGCGCGCGGCGGTAGTAAGGAAACACTAAAAAAAGCATTTATTTTATGCAGCAAAAGAAAATGCAGGAATTAACACAAAAAATCTCAAACTGAAAAAAATAGGCAAATTTGAAAAAAAAAGGGTAGAAATTAGATTGACCTATAGACAATTAGACAGACCACATACATTTTAAATAACGGTCGCCTACTACTATAGTACGGCCAACGAGAAGCGATACGAAAGGTCATTAACCTAAAGACCCACCAACTGTGGCGTTGACAATCTAATATTTAGCTCTTTCCATCTTGTGCCTTTGTCGTAATGTCTCGTTCTCCCGGCAAAAACATGACAACGTTAAGACGGGTTCGCCAACATTCGGGCGGCCATTTTTGATGGGGTTTTAGCATGGGTTTTGTTTACATTTGGTATCGCTTCTCGTTGGCCGTGCTATAGGCGGTGTGTTTCTCAAAGTTGCACCAACGTCCAGCTCAGCATAATGCCAGGTAGACTACCTGAAGCTGGTATTCTGCCGAATCCCGCTAGCGAAAAAAAATAAATAACAATCGCAATGTTTAATTGGTTCAGTTACTCATGGATGCGCGGACGCAACAAGATGGACGACTGGACGAACTCCTTCAAGACTATGTTCGACATGGTACTCGCGCAGATAGATGGGGTATGTAGAATTTAAACAGTTTCATTCTAGCGTATTTTTCGGCGCGTATAAGCTCGTAACTTACGCGCCAAATTGTGTGCTTCTATAAAACGAACGCGCTCATTTCGTGGACATTCGAATCGGTGGGTTCTGACAGTAGTATTTTTTTTTTTAACTTTGCCCCACACCAGTAATTTCTCCTGTATCTTGGTGCGTTTACAAACATTTAACATTTGTTTCAAATCTGGCTGAGAGTGTATGTGACTTTAAATGTTTGTAAACGCACCCACGATACAGGAGAAATTCATAGTGCGGTTTAAAAACATAAAAATATATGTATGATTTATCAGTATTGTAGCTATAGTTTATTTTGCATTGGACGTTTTTGATACCATACAGCATTCTTTAAAAAGAAATAAAACAAATAGTTTTTGGTCAATTCATCGTAGTCGATAAAGCTGATGTTAGTCGTCTTGTTTTTTTTATTAACCAAGGGTTAGTAGCCAGATGATTTACGAACATTCATTTGTTTTTATTCCAAATTCAAACTATATATTACCACCTTCAGGTGCCAGACGGCAACCACGGTTTGTTCCACCGCTTCGGCATCGAAGCCGTGACCTTGGAAGGCCGGGACGTCAACGACCCCGCGGGTGCAGCACCCCGGGCGCACGCTCTGTCCACAGCCAACTTCTACAGGCTAGGAGTCGCCTTAGAGAGTATACTGCGCTCACTGAATAACTTGCTAGAGAGATTCCACCAGAGTTACTTTTTCTATTTGCTAGCGGCTACGCAACGGTTCATTTCCATAGGTGAGTAATGATTTCTTTGTGTTTTAGTGATAAATTATGGGTATTTGAAAAGAAAGAATGAAAGTAAAATAAAGAAAATTACGCTTTTTATTCAGCAATATTAAAAACAAAAAAAAACAGGAACACCTCAACATTAAACTAAATAAGTTAAATATTGTGTGTTAAGTGTGTTATCCGTAATAAAAATCTGGACTCTAATACCTAATTAGTTTGATAATTTAATACTTCTGTTTCTCTGACTCTTGCATGCCTGTCTATGTTTAAGTTTACCTGTACTACTTTTATTTTAACAGCTTAGAATAGCGCATTTATAATTTCTAATATATGTTGTGGAAAATGTCGTAGGTTATACATTTATATAACTATTGTATATTTATAACTTAGTATAAGATTCATGTATAACTCTTAATTTTCCCAAATAAATAAAATAAAATCAGCATAATGCCAGAAATTAAAAATTATAAAATATATATCTATTTATCTGGTTGAAAAGTCAGCTGAGATCTGATAAAACATCTATTTTGCAGGTCAATATATGCCATCATTATGCTTATTATGCGTGGCGATGCTCATCCGAGCATTATCCTTATGGGTCACTACTATCCAACAAGATGGCGACGAAGAAACAAACAAGCAAGCAAGCAAAAAAGCAAGCAAAGATAAATCAGAGAAAGATTCCGATGCAGAGGAACCAGATGACCAGAAAGTCGAGGAGGTGAAAAAAGTGACAAAAACTAAAGGAAAGAAAAAGGTGGACGATATGAGTATGAGCGTCGTGAATATCGGCGCTAACTATCTTTTAGTACATTTGATTGGATATGGAGTTATGAGTTCGCCTTATATTTTAAGTTATATTGGTAAGAACAGAGTCATCACAAAATCATTTATTTTATAAGTAGCAAAGAATATTTCTAATGATCCAAAACATCTTCACTACCCGGGTATGGAAAACTTTTGTAGCGGTGTTTTTAGAATCAACCGAGAACTTGTACTGGAAAAACGAAACCTACCCCTTTCCTGGAATATAGGCTTCGTTTCTTCATGTTTTACACGCTTTTATTGACTGCATTATTTAAGAAAATATTTAAAGTTAATCCGATTCAGTTGAAATAGGGTAGTTTTGAGGGTCAAAGTAATTACATTCTATTTAGTCCGTGTTTTAAATTATTCAAAAATAAGGGACACGTATTTTTTTATTTGTAAATTAGACCAAAAATTACAAAGATATACTTAGCCCATTAAAGAATACGTGTGACGTCACATGTTGCGAAAAACTGCAGCAACGCGTTACATTTTACGTACGACGGGCTACTAAAAAAATTAGGAAACTACCCTATTGCGCATGTATCTTCAGTTTGGATGACATAGTCAGTGACGTCATTCTAAATCCAATATGGCGGCCACCTAAAGATGGCGGATTTTTTATGCTTAAGGTACCCATGATATAGGTTTCAAAAGAAAGGCTTTGCTGAAAAGAATTATTGTTTTAAGCGTCTTTTTTAGAGTTATCTATACTAATATTATAAAGCTGAAGAGTTTGTTTGTTTGTTTGGACGCGCTAATCTCAGGAACTACTGGTTGGAATTGGAAAATTCTTTTAGTGTTGGATAGTCCATTTCTTGAGGAAGGCTATAGGCTATATAACATCACGCTACGACCAACAGGTGCTGAGCAGCGCGGGTGAAACCGTGGGGAACAGCTAGTGTTAACATAAACAGGACATCACGCCTGTAATTACCGAAGTGTTAGGTAGAGGTGTACCTAAATATAACATCCACATTTCATCAGTTATATTTAAGTCCGATCTAATAAAGGGCGCACATATTTCCATCAACCGGGCACAAATCCATACTCCGCGGCTGCTACTAAGAAATTCCTGATAGACAAAAAAAACACTGCTCGACCTTGGAATTTAGCCCAGGACCTCATGCGCAGCAGCCACGGTTGCGACCACTAGACCAATGAGGAGTATTATATATGCGGGCCTCTGGACGGTGAGCTATGGTTACCTCACCGTCCGTCCGTTTATTGACGACAGACCGTGACGACAGCGCGTCAGTGTTCCACGCGCGCCTCCAAGAGGGGCCTGCCAGGGACACCGCATGCCGGGGTGAAGGGTTGTGCGAAAGAGAGGCTTCAGAACGTAAAGGGCAACTTTGCCCCCGATAAATTAAAAAGACGTATCTAACAAAAAGTATCCAAATTTCATAAAAATACAGGCAGATGCGCTTTTTCTTTCTGATTCCGGCTATGTATATAAATCAAAATTGTAAAAAGTGTTAGATACGTCTTTTTAACTATCTTCTATTATAGAAGGAACATGGGTGAGTTTTAGTCAATACAAGTCTGACACTTCCCCCCGCTCAGCCCAGTGGAAAGTAAAAAAGACAGTAATATTGTTATTTTATTTCAGGTAACTACTACAACAAGCCACCAGAATACTCAGTGTACTACGGCTTGATCGCCATATCAGTATTTCTAACTATAGTCACGCCCTTAATGCCGCGGTTCCTACGCAAGGGCCGCATAACCTATGAGGAGCTCTGCCTAGTCAACATTCTAGTTCTCATAGAACTGTCAACATTGTGCCTGGCTGTCGGCATGCATAACTTTTCCTTGGGATTCGTTATAGCGGTTGTGTATACGCCTTTGGCGCAGATGTGCAGTGTCGTGGTTAAAAACGCGGGTAAAGGAAGGTGAGTACTCTTTGTGAGTTATGTTTCTCTGGTACCTATTGTCTCTTATCTGGGTACATAATGAGTTATCTTTAGTACAGTATAGTATTCCATCCCCAGTCTGGAAACAGAATCATACATTTGAAAATATTATCATTCCACATTTTCCTGCCCTTGTCCAATTCTATTTGGGGTCGGCGCAACACGTTTTCTTCATCCATTCTCCCCTATCAGACGTCACGGCATCATTTACTCCTTCCTCCTTCATATCATTCCTTACACAATCCATCCATCTTTTCTTTGGCCTTCCTCTCGCTCTTCGTCCATACATTCCGATCTATCACTCTTCTAGTCACATATCGTCCCTCTTCATTACATGCCCATACCAAGATAAACGACTCCCTTTCATTTTTTCTGTAACAGGCGCAACTTTTAAACGTCCTCTTATATATGAAAATACAAAAATTGAAAAAAAAAAACATAAAAATAAAATCCACTTTGGTATTTTGTATCTTAACTTTTGCCGAATTGTAAAACTATTTAATTTTAACCTTTTTTTTCTACCTAGCCTTTTCCCAACTTTATTTGGGTGGGTTTTCCAGTTTAACCGGATACAGCTGAATACGAATTTTAATCAGTGCCTATCTGACCTCCACAACCCAGTTAATAGTGAGTAATAAGATTGGTTAGACTGATTGTCAGATATTCGGGTCACTGACGACTGACAAAGATGTAAAAATGACAGACAGGACCATCGGCTTAACTTTCCGACGCACGAAGGAAATTCAGTATCTTATTATAGTCACCCATCCACAGACCGACCTTAGAAAACACGGCTTAACCTTGAAAATCAACCCGTGCCACTGTTATCATATAGCCACGAGCTTTTCAAAAGAAAACAGAATTAAATAATTTGTAATTAAATTAATCGAAATTGATTTCTGTGTTAACGCGAATTGTCAACACATTTAACCATCCCTTTTTATTTGTTTCAGTGTCTTCTACCTGCTGATAAAGCGTATTGTCTGCCTTCTCGTGCATCCCTTAGCGGCTGTATCAATCTGCATGATAATCTACAGCAAGGTTCTGTTCCCAGAAGAAGGCTTCTTGGGCATGCTCAGCAGAGGATCTGACGCAGCCATGCAGGCCACTATGTTCTCCATCGTTGATTCTATGGTAAGTGATGGACTCCTTACGGGTGATGTTGGCCTGGTAGGTTCTGATCCCAGAAAACGATTTTGACGGCACGGTTGGTGCAGTGGCTGAGTGATTGACTGCTGCACTGCGTGTCACGGGTTCGATTCCCGCACGGAACAAATATTTGGATGACCTACAGGTTTCTAAACGCACCTACGATACAGGAGAACTAAATTCCTAGTGTGGGGCAAAGTCTTGTAAAAAAAAGCGACGGGTCGAGAGTCTGTTAAAGCCAATATTTCTCCTGACTACTTCCGACTATACCAGCCTGGTCGATTTTGTTCCCGGAGGAAGGCTTCTTAGGCATGCTGAGCAGATTTGACGCTTCACAATCTTTGATTCTATTGATAGTGCTGAAGTCCTGACGGGTGATGTTGGCCTGGTAGGTTCTGATCCCAAAAAACAGCAGGTTGAGTGTTTGCTTGGTACTTTCTGTTCCTGGGGGAAAGATTGTTGGGCACGTTGAGCATAGGGACTGATGCAGGAATTTTTGGGCCACTATGTTCTCTGTCGTTGATTATTATCTATGGTACTGCCAAACTCCTTACTTAGATGGCATCCTGGTAGTCCTGTACGGAACTAGATTCTTTACTGTGTTTACACTGGCGGAACATTCTCTTAACATATTATCACGCTTGGAATGCCCGTAAGGTTAGGCAAAAGTGTACTGACGGCGCGTTAGTGTTTCACGCGCGCCTCAAAGAGATGTCAGCAACGCAGAGGAGCCTGCCAGGGCCTCCGCCTGCTGGGGTTGCGGGTTGTTCGAAAGAGATACCGCGGCCCCGGAACGTAAAGGGCAATAGAAAGAAACATGGGTGGGTTTTAGTCAGTAAAAGTCTGACACTCCTCCCCGCCCTGCCCAGAGCGGGGGAAGTTTTTGATGACTTCCCATCCGCCAAAAAAAAGGCAAAGGTGTAACTTTATAGAACTTAACCATTTCGCGGGTTATGTTGAAGTCTCATACAATAGGGGGCGAGCTCATTGCCATCAATCATCGAAGGGCAGTAGGCCTACTATGACATCTTAAAGCAGAACTTATTCCACTGAGTGAAAGAGATGGTCCTAGACACCCTGTATAGCTCTGTCCCTTGCCCTCAGCGAAATAAGTTCTGTTTTAACACGTCATGGTAGGGCAGCTGGGCGTTTTGTAAAACTGTCTCTTGTAAAGTGACGTTCAAAAACTGCTGATTATCAGCCTAATTTGAATAATTGATTTTTGATGTTGAACCGAGAAAATTCCTTTTCAAAAAACCTAATAGCACCTTGCTGGACCCTGAAATTGACCAGGAGGATTAACATTATTTATATTTCCTTTTCCAGATATATGGCAACTGGCTGTTCAACCTCTCAAGTGGGGTAATCCTGCCGATCTGGATCATATTCTGGCAGATACTTACCGTCAAGGTTGACGCGCGCTAGCATGCCATTAGTTTTATTAAGTAAACCACACGCGATAAATTATGCATGATAGTTTAAAATGTAAATTATGCTGAACTGGACCTATTTGGCGCAACTGTGAGACTCTCAAACATTGTCTTTTTTATTGTATAATTTGTTTTTTTTTGTTGTGTGCATTTGGGGACAGTGCCAAATAAATATCTTTTCTTTCTTTCTTTCTTTACATTCAGAACCTCAGTCAGTACACGTCTAACACTCGCCCCCGCTCCGCCTGTTGGTCTAGTGGTTAGTGGCCCTGACAGCTGAGCCGGAGGTCGTGGATTCGATTCCCACCCAGGACAAACTTTGTGTGATGAGCATGATTGTTTGTTCTGTGTCTGGTTGTGATTTATCTATAATATGTATGTATTAATAAATTATATAAGTATGTATATCAGTTTTCTGGTTACCATAACACAAGCTCTGTTTAGCTTGGGATCAGATAACCGTGTGTGAGTTGTCCCAAGAAATTTTTTTATTATTTATTTCTTATCAGACAAAACTGCACATGCATAACCTGTCGTCTATGGGGGAGTTTAAACACAAATCTATCTTATAATATGTATGGTGTACATAATAAAGAATATTCTATCTATGATCTATCCGATAGAATAACAATGGATGTATTAATTTTTTTTTTTTTTTTTATTATCTTTTTATTTTTAAGGGGCTTTTGTTCTTTAAGATGTATTAATATTAATTTATTTAAAACAAGGACTGATTTAGCGGGTCGCCACGGAACGGTTAGACTAGTGCTGCGCTGTGCCGCGGTTTCGATAACCCTACAGAACAAATGTTTTTTATGGTCTACAAGTATCTGTTCCGGGTATGTCTGTATATATGTGAGTTTCTATGTTTATAAACGCAACCACGATACAGGAAATTCCTAGTAAAGGCAGATATATAAAAACTTCATTGTGTTTTTCTTACTTTCTTTCCTTTTACAAGACGAGGTAGTGAGTCGAAATATATTTTTATTTATGTTTTATAAATAAATAATAATAAATAAATAGTGGTTTTAAATGTATTGTTACTGAAAATCGTTCGATTATAAACCTTTTGAAGGCCAATCATTTCTATACAAGTTCGAGATTTTCGTGCCCTCAGCGCCACTACTTTATTATAAGTAATAATAGTATAAAATACATTTACGACTTTTACAAGACCTTTTATTTGGTTTTTGTGGAAAATTGCCCTGCTATAAGCCATTTTTTAACACATAAGTAATAAATTCTTGTTTTGTTTTATATTCAATAGAAACAAAAACGCCAGAAAATATTTTAATGCCTCCAACGCCAACGACTTGATATAAAGTAAGCCAGTTATGGGACACGATGATGACACCTCGCTATATTTCATCTCGTCGAAATGGTCATAAATACTATTATTGCAAGAAAATAACGCTCCATCATCAAATAATTACCCCCGCAGTGGGTGGCGCGGGAGGCAGTCTCAGACTTGTGCTGACTAAAACCCACCCATGTTCCTTCTATTGCCTTTTACGTTTTGGGGCCGCAGAATCTCAGGCCCTTCTGCTTTGCTGACATCTCTTTGAGGCGCGCGTGGAACTCTAACGCGCCGTCTGCCTGTCGTCAACAGACGGACGGACGGTGAGCTACCCATTGCTCCACAGGTCTCGTGGCGCCCGACGCCCGGGCCGTTTCCGGCGGCCTCAAATTACAGTCTCAATCACAAGGCATAATAACTGAAAGTACTGTAGTTGCACGATCCAAAGCGTCGCTTTATGGAGAAGGAAGGGCAGGATACTCCATGGACATTCTTTTAAATCAGAACATTGTCACAAAACCTTGGTTTCATCATTCATGTTGAGTTTGGACATTAAACTACTACGCTAAAAGACTTTTTCAGTGATCATTACAAAACAATATTTAGGTATGTTTATAATTGAACTTATTTATATATTTTTGGTGTGAGTGGCTCCCGAGTATTAACTAAACATTATATTGTGAAATGTATTTAGAACTACCGTCGTATTAAAACTGTAATAACTATAATTTTAATTCTATTAATTATTCTGAACGTTTAATTTTCTACTCCGATAATATTATAAATGTTTATTTAATTTGTTAGCTTATAGTTAATTACGTTGTGCATGCCGTGGTCTCCTGTAAGTGAAGGAGTACACCTATGTGATACTATTGTCGTCCACAATTTAAGTTAAATGATCTGTGCACATATTTTGTTGGAGATCCCTAATAAATTAATAAATTAAAAAAAAGCAAATTCATAATTCATAATTGCATATGCAATTATTCGCATTCCTTATGGACTAGTACATTACTGCAGCGGCCAGCAAAAGAGGCACCGATGCACGAACGTTTAATGTGGGCCGAGGCACACATACGTAAGTCCATAAATGCCTATTAGTGGCGAAGGTTTGTTTAGTACTTTTATCTATGCGCGGAAATTAAAACTACGTAGTATGTAAGCGGAACTTCTTATTTTAAATTGTACTACCAACGAACAGCAATAATTTTCCACGTGCCAAAGTGTTCATTTGGTTTTTAGGGTATCTCAAAAGGAAAAAATCGGAACCCTTACAGGATCAATTTGACGGGCCTGTTTGTCCAGTGGTTAGTGGCCCTGACTGTTGAGCCGGAGGTCGTGGGTTCGATTCCCACCCAGAACAAACTTTGTGTGACGAGCATGATTGTTTGTTCTGTGTCTGGGTGTGATTTATCTATAATATGTATTTATTTATAAATTATATAAGTATGTATATCAGTTGTCTGGTTACCATAACACAAGCTCTGCTTAGCTTGGGATCAGATAGCCGTGTGTGAGTTGTCCCAAGATATTTATTATTTAATTTGTCATCCGTCTGTCTTTCAAGACCTTTGGTACGCGTGGAGCAACGACCATTGGTCGTTGGCGTGGAGGTATCTAGTTGAAATTAAAACCATATACAGTAGGTATCTACTTAAATATGCATCTACGCAGTCGAAAGAAATAGCCGTTTATGCCGAAAGTCTCTACAGAACCTTCAATGTGCGAGTCCGATTGGCACTTGTCCAGTTTTTTTCAATAAAAGCTGTCTATTTGCAAGTCAGTTCTAAATTTAAATAAAACCTTTGTTACGTTATCTTCTTAGTTGCCATGTTTCGAAGTAAAAGATCGTTCTCTATTTAAAAAAAACATGACACAAAGACTTTACATATGTAGGTAGTCATTTATTCGGCCACTAAAACAAGACAAATTAATATGGATTTTCATACAACTATTAGCGGCCGCTGTTTGCACGTATTTAGGCAGTGCACCAATTGACGACACGGTTGGCGCAGGGGTTGTGCGATCGACTACTGCGCTGCGTGTCGCGGGTTCGATTTCCGCACGGAACTAATATTTGTATGGCCTACAGATAGTTGTTTTTGATACAGGAGAAATTCCTAGTGTGGGGCAACGTTATTTTTTTAAATGCGATTTTTTTCGAAGCAGGTCGCCAAAATAATGTTAAAATTTCCAAGCATATTTGAGAATAGAATAAAAGACGTCTAGACTGTCTGTTGTCAATAGTTTAAGGTGATTCTAATAAAATAAACGACAAATTTGTTTTTTTTTTACATTATTATGCTTTATTTATCTGCACAGAGATTCTGCTATTCTGATATATGGTGTAACATAGTAAACGCAAGTCCTCCCATGTGAATTCCGGAATTGTTCACTTGGACCATGACCTGAAGGGTTACCATGAGATCTTATAGCAGTTCTTATTCCTGTGAGAGAAAGAGCTGGTGCTAGACATCCTGTATAGCTCCGTCTCTTTCCCTCAGTGGAATAAGTTCTGCTTTAAGACGTCATGGTAGGGTAGCTGAACAACTTTTGATCTACAGTAACTCGACATTTGCAAAAAAAAATAATTTTCTATAGGAACTGACGATCATCAACGACTAAAAAACAAGAAAGCGGAAAATAACTTTATTTCAGGAAGTCGTTGATTTTTGTTTGTTTCATTAACTTTTTTGCTACCTGACTTCTGGATGTAAAGTACGATATTGACAGATCATTCACATAGGCATTAAAAAAATATATGCATAACTAGCTGTGCCCAGCGGTTTCACCCTTTGATGCCCTATAATTTTCCATTTTTTACTTGTATATATTTTTATAATTAGTGTCTATGTATAGTTTGTATATAGTTATTAATTGAATTAAATAAAAATTTGTTTCCCTCACATAACATCGGACCACTTCGTATCGGCCAATTTTCTGAAGTATTTTAATAATAGAAATATAATCGAAATCCCCTCCGGATTTCGATTATAAAAATACTTCAGAAAACTGGCCTAAAATTTACATTACACGAAGAAATCGAGTAAAAAACAAAAAAAATACAGTTGTACCTATCAATTCGACTGTATTATTTTTAACCGACTTCAAAAAAAGGAGGTGGTTCTCAATTCGACTGTATGTTTTATTTTTTTATTTTTTTTTGTGTTTGTTACCTCATAACTCAGGTCTGAGTGAACCGATTTTGATGATTCTTTTTTTATTCGAAAGCTGGTGGTTGTTGTTTGGTCCCATAAAAATCGGACATATCAAGACCCGACAAGTAGTTTTTGAGTTATCTTTAATAATGCGTATTAGATTGACTTCGTGTACGTTGATGATATACTCATTCGTCGATTATATTTTAGAAGTTGTCGAAGACAAATGATCAAAAAATGCTATGTACTACTATGGTTTGGAAGGTCATCGCAGTTTTTTGAGGTGATTGTATTTTAATTTGGTGATAGATCTTCAGTGATATACAACGGCACTCTTTAATAAATGACAGCAAATCTGCCGTGATTGCTGCAATCACATGTATAAGTATGGGTTTCGCCAGGGTAGGCAGGCGAGTGGGAGCTGGGTGACCGTATCCCCTAGGGGATGATGCATATGATTTCTGAATTGGTTTAATACTAAAGCATAATATAGATACTTAGTATTTAATCTATAGCTTGATGTGGAACTAAAACTTGTATCTAAGACGGGACTAAAGCTAAAAATAAAAAGTTTTTAACCGTGTTTGCGTATTATATCATAATACTGTAACTAAAAATGCCGAAATAAAAACTTTTTAATAAAAAAATAAAACCGACTACTAAAAAAAAACTAAAAACTGGAAAATAACTTTATTTCCGGAAGTCGGTGGCAAATAAAGTCAACGAAACCAACAAAAGCCACCGACTTCCGACACCGACTGGCGTGGAAGTATTAAAAACCTTTAATGATATCTATGTATACGAGAAATTTGTTACGTTTACTAAAACTCCCTGTATACCGCGGCCCCGGAACATAAAGGGGAAAAGAAGGATCATGGGTGGGTTTTAGTCAGTAAGAACGGGGTAACTTATTTGATGAAATCTAATCCTTAAAAAAGGGGTTGTCGAGATTTCAAAACAGTACAAAAGGTAATGGTGTGCATGGTTCAACCCAAAAACTTCTATGTGGGTCACACCACCCCCAAAAAGACAGTCTCTACGAGACGAGGCGCGCGTGAGTCACAAACGCGGTAGCGACACAGCGTTGTCACTAGACGAAAGGACGGTGAGCTACCCATTGCTTACCGTTCCAAGACCTACGTCTAAAGTGGCCGGGAGTCCTCTATCGGCACCCGACGCCCGGAGGCTGGGTTGTTTTAGCGACCACTACCCTCGAAACTCATCGAATACAGTCTCTTCGGCTGAAATTGGCTTGACGGCATCATTGCCACTGTAAATACATAGTAGCAATATAATTGATATTGTACATACTACCTGCGTTCCGCGGTTTCGCTTGCGTGGTGATAGAAAATAACAATAAATCTTTATGAATTGTAGCCTATTGTGTCATTCTGATATGTAAGCTACACTATCGTGAAGTTTCATGAAAATCCATTCGGTAGTTTTTGCGCGACAGAGCAACAAACATACTTACACACATCTTCACACACTTTCGCTTTTACAATATTAATAGGATATATATCTTAATATATAAAATTGTCGTGTCACAGTTTTCGTTCCCATACTCCTCCGAAACGGCTGGACCGATTTAAACGAAATTTTGTGTACATATCGGGTAGCTCTGAGAATCGGCCAACATCTATTTTTCATACTCCTAAGTGAGCAGCACAGCTAGTATATATATATATATATATATATATATAGTCACAATAGGTTTATTTATAGACCAAACAGTAGAAAATTGCCTATGCGGAACGGGAAACCTGTTTTTAGCATCAGGCATTGTGTAGTCGATAAAGAGACACGTGTATAAGTGTACAGTCAGCAGAAAATAGAAGAACTTATTAAGTTTTCATACTAAACCGATAGACGTTCTCAATTCAAATTGAATTTACGTATTTAATGAATGACTTACTTGTTTTCGAACAAATATTTTTTTTAATTAGAAAACAATCATGGATTTTTATGAAACATTCGATTGTACCGAACCTATCGTTACTTATCTAATTTGCTACTTACATTTGTAAATAAAAGAAAAAAAAGGACCTATTTATTAGATTCTCATAGTAAAAAACATGCAACTAAGAAGACAAATAATATGTTAAATCGTGTTACTATTAAATTGTTCACATATTATTTACATCTATACTAATATTATAAAGCTGAAGAGTTTGTTTGTTTGTTTGAACGCGCTAATCTCAGGGACTACTGGTCGGAATTCGAAAATTCTTTTAGTGTTGGATAGTCCATTTCTTGAGGAAGGCTATAGGCTATATAACATCACGCTACGTCCAACAGGTGCTGAGCAGCGCGGGTGAAACCGTGGGGAACAGCTAGTTTTAAATATAGGTATCCTAATGAAAACAGAAAAAAACACTTTTTATAATTTTGGTAGTCGTTGGCTTTTCTAGAACCGTTTTACACTCTGCAACGATGAAACCGTTTCTACGTCCCGATTCCAACAGTTATCGTTGCACAAACCTAAGCCAAGAAAATACAGTTGAGATCTTATTTAATCAACTATCACTCACTTAGTCGCGTCGTTGTCAAATCAAATCATTTATTCTCTGCAAACATGAGTAATTTGTCGATAGATGTTGTCTCATCTTCTAATATATAAAATTCTCGTGTCACAATTTTCGTTCCCATACTCCTCCGAAACGGCTGGATAGATTTAAACGAAATTTTGTGTACAGACGCCTGCACATCAAGCTACTACAATCTGTCAGATTTCTTTGATAGATTTTCGACTTTATTTCTAAAGTATTAGGTTCAAGGTTCACTGGGAAAAATTGACAGTTTCGGGTAGCTTGACCTGCTGGCGTCTGTACATAACGAGTAGGTCTGAGAATCGGCCAACATCTATTTTTCAGACCCCTAAATGAGCAGCGGGTGAAACCGCTGGGCAAAGCTAATAATGCTATGCTATGCTGCTATATAGCAGCAACGACAACCGTTTTTTTTGTAACGATTTTCGTCGACAAAAAAACTTTGCGTTTCGTTTGTCAAAAATTCGACAACGATCCATGACTGTATTTTGGACGTATGTAGGTATGCTAATCTCGCAGGTGGCATAAAGTTAGTTCTCCATGGTCGCTATTAGGTTTAAATTGAAGCTTGAACTGAACGATTGCAAAACGGATTTGTAATTAACGATTCACACCATAAGAATGAACACGAACTATTGAATATGATAACCTACATTGGTGGTTCATTAATGCTTCGATAGGTGTTTCGCAATACTTGTTTATTTTGCAAGTAGTTTACGAGTATTAGTTGAAAAAGCAGTGGACGTTTAGGGTGTCAGCACAAAAGAGGAACAAGAGAATATGGGTATATTCATTCAAGTTATTGGTACTATTATACGTAAGTTTCTTTCTAGTTTTAAATACTTTTGTTTTGCAATTATTCTTCTCCAATATATCGCGATAAGAATCCTTACTATAATAATATTATAAAAGCAAAAGTGAGTTTGTTTGTTTGTTACCTCTTCACGCTTTAATGGCTAAACCGATTTCGATGAATTTTGGTATAGAGATAGTTGGGAACCAGGAGACGGACATAGGCTAATTTTTATTTAAAAAAGTGGGATGTGAGGGAGAAAGAGGGAAGAAAAGGGAAAACTTAGCGTTGCTATTACAAATCAATAAGGCGCAAGTAAGAACTGTATTACCCCAAATTTAACGCAGGCGAAGCCGCGGGCGTAAGCTAGTAACTGTCTTGAATTATTAGTCGTAGAATGTTTTTGACTGAAAAGTTTACTTGTTCAAATATTTTAATGAATTAGCACTTTCAGTAGGCTGTTCCTGCATAAACATGGGTCTAATGACGGCATGGCCATCCTCCACCATCATTCTTTTCGAATCTGAGAACACCACGCTGAATCGTCCTATGGGGGAAACAGAAGTATCGCTCTTTAGCAGTCTATCTGCCATAGGATCGCTTATTGCCAATCCAATTGCAGGAATGGTACTAGACCGACTGGGAAGAAAGAAGTCCATTATATTAACTTCGTTGATTTTTGTTGTAAGTACCAGAGTAGCATACCAGTTGAGAGGTGTTTTGGTCACAAGCGTGACACCGTCGGCCGGTAAAAGTTATGCCGTTTTTGTTGACTTTTCCTTATAAAAAGTTTGAAATATTCCAGATCGCCTAGTCAATTATAGCATTGACGAGTCAAGTAGAAGTGATTCTTACCGCGATGTTGATAGGAGGACTTGGCTTCGCCGTTTTCCTAGAATCCACTATTTACATCAGTGAGATCTGCCAGGATTCCATTAGGGGTAAGATATTATTTCTTCATGATTTAAGAGAATGAAATAAATCTTCAACAAACTTGTCTAAATGAATATGTTATTTCAGGTACCATGACTGCAGGACCAATGCAGTTCTATGGATTCGGGATCCTTGTTTCCTATTTCATTGGAGGATATTTAGATTATTATCAGATGGTATACGCCTGCCTATTCTTCTCTGTTACTGGTTTTATACTCCTTTTTGTGCTCAAGGAGTCGCCTGTAACGCTCATGTCGGAAGGCCGAGTGGAGGTAAGATGGGCTGATGAAGTGACTCGGTATTTTTACTTCTGGGGTTTGTTGCAACCCTAGTACTTTTATGTAAATTTTCACTGCGGAAATCTGTAGCTCCTCTTGTTATTTCAGGACGCTGCAAAATCCATAGCATTTTACAGAAGTAAAAAGACCATATCTAAAGAAGTAATGCAAGATATGGATAAGTTACGACGGATGTTCAACTGTTACTCAGAAGGTTTCTAAGAAATTTAGCTTTGATTGAAAAAATAGACATTCCTTTCATGACATGGATAACTTGTATTACCCGAAGAGATAAGAAGGTGAGGTTAATTAACCTGATTATGATTTTCAGATTTTCAATCATTGACATCGTTAGAAGAAACAACAGCTCCAACGTCATTACCGATTAGGAAAATATCGTGCTGGCAATTTTTCAGTAAGTACTTTCCATTAGAAAATGACGCGTCCTCTCCGAGATGTATTTTTAACAAGTTTCTTTTTGTATTCACAGAAAATTCGCCCTCGACACAACGCGAATTCCTCGTCATAATGGTCCTGAAAGTAGCCTACGTGTTCCAAGGACTACCGGTTGTGATGGTCTACGCAGAACCCCTATTTGCAGAAGCATTACCCCCTGACGCCATCTCGCCGAACCTTTGCAGTGTTCTAATGGGGGTCGTCATGATTATCGCCGGTTCTATTTCTGCGTTTCTGACTGATGTGGTTGGAAGACGGGTAAGAGCTATCCATTATGCTCCTTAGTCCTTCTGATCTCCTTATCTTGGTTGTGTTCGCGTCATTAGCGGATCCTTTGATATCTCCAAGGGACAGATGTAATAAGAACTGGGGAAGAGACATAGGGAAACGACAGAATAATAATAATTAATAAGTAGAGGTGAGAATAGTAAAAGGCTATCTTTCAAGTATGATAGGTACATACTTTCATTCACGAGAACATCACAAATAAACATGATTATTTATAAAACAATTTGCTTCTAACAACAAATCGACATTTATTTGAGTTCTAAATTCAATATTATTATGTACTAGCTGTTCCCCACGGTTTCACCCGCGCTGCTCAGCACCTGTTGGTCGTAGCGTGATGTTATATAGCCTATCTATAGCCTTCCTCAAGAAATGGACTATCCAACACTAAAAGAATTTTCCAATTCCAACCAGTAGTCCCTGAGATTAGCGCGTTCAAACAAACAAACAAACAAACTCTTCAGCTTTATAATATTAGTATAGATTTGAGTTCTCAGTTAAAGTAATTAATGTATGACATCGCTAAACAGCCTACTATAAATATTAAGCTACTAGCTGTGCCCTATGCGTTGCAATGCAATTTTCTACCCTACCCACCTTACCTACCCTACCTACCCTACCTACCCTACCTACCCTACCTACCCTACCTACCCTACCTACCCTACCTACCCTACCTACCCTACCTACCCTACCTACCCTACCTACCCTACCTACCCTACCTACCCTACCTACCCTACCTACCCTACCTACCCTACCTACCCTACCTACCCTACCTACCCTACCTACCCTACCTACCCTACCTACCCTACCTACCCTACCTACCCTACCTACCCTACCTACCCTACCTACCCTACCTACCCTACCTACCCTACCTACCCTACCTACCCTACCTACCCTACCTACCCTACCTACCCTACCTACCCTACCTACCCTACCTACCCTACCTACCCTACCTACCCTACCTACCCTACCTACCCTACCTACCCTACCTACCCTACCTACCCTACCTACCCTACCTACCCTACCTACCCTACCTACCCTACCTACCCTACCTACCCTACCTACCCTACCTACCCTACCTACCCTACCTACCCTACCTACCCTACCTACCCTACCTACCCTACCTACCCTACCTACCCTACCTACCCTACCTACCCTACCTACCCTACCTACCCAACCCACCCTGCCCACCCTACCTACCCTACCTACCCTAGCTACCCTACCTACCCTACCTACCCTACCTACCCAACCCACCCAACCCACCCTGCCCACCCTGCCTACCCTACCTACCCTACCTACCCTACCTACCCTACCTACCCTGCCCACCCTGCCTACCCTACCTACCCTACCTACCCTACCTACCCTACCTACCCTACCTACCCTACCTACCCTACCTTCCCTACCTACCCTACCTACCCTACCTACCCTACCTACCCTGCCCACCCTGCCTACCCTACCTACCCTATCTTTTAAGTTGGATCAAACTGCTCACAGTGTACAAATTTAATTTAAATCGATTAAGTAGTTTAGGAGTCCATTGCGGACAAACAACGTGAGACGTGATTTATATGTATATACATATTAAGATTTAGCGATGTCATACCTTTGTTTCTCTTTCAGTCGGAAAATCCGGGGAAATAATAAAATAAATCATAGTTTCATATTGATTAACGATAAAAGTAAGGTTCTGTTAAGTTTAATTTCTTCGTAAGTGTATTGAAAAATGTGAGTATTTGTCACTGCTTTTCTCGGCTCTATAACACCCTCGGCAAGCGACTCCGGCGTTAAATCCGTCTCGGACGCAATTACAAAGTTTCCACAGTTGAATCAGATTGTACTATTCTTAATTTTTCATGTTCCAGCCTCTTCTAATTTATTCATCCGTCGCTGCCGGTTTCTGCTGCATAGTACTAGGAACGCAGATCCTTACGGAGTGGGGGCCAAAGTGGACGATACCAATGTTCATCTACATGTTTGCGACTTTCTACACGTTTGGGGCTGGGACTGTGCCCGTTGTGATATTGGCTGAAGTGTTTTTACCCGAGGTTAGTATTTTCGTATTTATTAATAGGTTTTCCTCTGAACAAGTCCTTAGACACTTTAGAGAAGCTTTTTCTTGGTTCATTCCTAAAATGAATCCTCCATGTAATCATGTTAACCTAGTACTTACTTCTTTTCAGGTGAAAACGATCATGTCAATGTTAGCAGTAGAATGGTCGTGGTCAATCTACTTTCTAATCTTATTCGTCTTCAACTTCCTCGTAACTTCTGTAGGCCTGTCCCCAGTCTTCTACTTCTTCTCTTTTACCTGCTTCTCTACTGCGGTGTTCTTCTTTTATTTCTTGCCGGAGACGAAAGGTTTGCCAGTTTATGCTATTCAAAAGCTGTTTATGAAAAACTAGCTGTTCCCGGCGCATGCGCTGCAATGATCGTTTTACCCTAATGCTCTACCTTTCTACTTCTCCCTACAGACCCCACCTACCCTACTTACCTTTAGTAAGTAAACAAGAGCTGTCACAAATGTAAAAAAAATCACAATTCTTGCATTTTAGTCAAAGGAAAAAATAAATATATATATACTAAAAGAAATGACACTAACTTAATCTACATAAAACACACTATAAGCAGAGTTAGTAGCGCCAAATTAAAAAAAAAAGCTTTATTGGTAAGATAACATTCAGGTGCTTAGTAAGAAAATTAGTAGTTCTTTCTAAGCATTGCATTAACTCGGGTCAATTGTAATTATACAGATTCATTGCTGTTTCATAATACAGATTAAATGTTTCTGAGGTCTTCAGATGACTCTCAAACGAGTCATCTCATCATTAGTATTATTAGATTTAGTGTACCTACATATTGGTCAAATAGGGGATATAAAATGGCTGCTAAAGCAGGATCATAATAAGTTAATAATATTTGACGACACAGTTGGCGCAGTGGCTGAGCGATCGACTGCTGCGCTGCGTGTCATGGTGCGATTGCCGCACGGAACAAATATTTGTATGGCCTATAGATAGTTGTTCCGGGTCTGACTGTTTGTGTATGTGAGTGTAAATGTTTGTAAACGCACCCACAATACAAGAGAAATTCCTAGTGTGGAACAACGTTTTAAAAAAAGAAAAAAAAACGTTATCATTCGTAAAATGACAATTCACAATATTAACTGCGTCTATGACCACTTTAAGCTTTGGCAAGCTGAAGACAGGGCGTTATGGCGCTCATTAGGGGAGGGCTATGTCCAGCAGTGGACTAATATAGCCTGATGATGATGATGATGACCACTTTAAGATATTAAACATAATTCATATTATTATCTTATGATGATCCTGCTATAGCTAAACTCTCATGCCTAAAGGTGCTCCCTCACCGGGAACATTCACGTCTAATATAACGTTACAGATTTGAGCATTACTTCAGTGAAGGACAAAAACTGAGCATTACAATGCGCACCTTGTAATGATATAATGTGTAATATCTTGATGGAATCCACTAAAAGCTTATGCTCATAGTGTAATCTATAATGTTACATTACACGAGAATGCTCGTCAGTCAGGGAGGTAGTATGGAGGTAATGTAATACTTGAAGTCAAATCAGCTATAACGTTACAGCAGACGCTACTGCTCCCGGTGAGGGAGCACCTTAAGAGTGTGTTCCGCTTGGTCCCAATATTACCTACTTAGACATTAATTCCTTTTAATATAAATATGAATAAACATTTTATAAATAAATTCCACTACCTATATTGTTGACGAATATTTTAATGATTTAATTTAGACATTATTTAGAACATATTTAGGCATTTTTTTACTTTGTTTTAAACATAATTTTAGGCATTTTGAGGCATTATTTTAAACATTATATTAGATAGTTTTTTTTTTTATTATTGATTTTGTTTTTTCTAAGTACTTAGAATTATTAAATAAATATTACCATAAAGTTGATGGAAATTAAATTACTGTACCTGTAATTTACAAATTTTTACTAACGTAACGTAATTTTATAATTTTTGTACCTTGAATTTTTTTATCATGATTCTTGTATTTGTACGCCTTTCTTGGCAAAACATGTTGAAATATTTTTTTAATCGTACGAGCTGATTGTTAACCAAATCGTGTTTTTTACAAATAAAATGTATCTTATTTTATCTTACCCAGGTTGGGTCTCTACATTTTTTTATCTACATTCCCTATCTACCTACCCTACCAACCTAACTACCTTACCTACCCACTGAAACAAATGTCAAAGGTTGTATCAAACTCACCATTTTTTTTTGTTTAATAGTCATGCTGCTATAATGTTTATGTTAATAAATCGTATTCGGCATGGAGACAAATAAAAAATAAAAACCGGCCAAGAGCGTGTCGGGCCACGCTCAGTGTAGGGTTCCGTAGTTTCCCGTCCGTCACAATAAGTGTTCCCACTTATGAGTTTAAAGATGGAGGAGCGTGCAACATTGCACGCTCCGCGGCACGGCGGCAGGCGCTCCGACTTGTGACTTGCGACGGTTTTTAGCGCGAACACAAAGGGGAGCGCTCATACCTTGACGACTAATTAGATTATGCACTCATAAATAAAATAACGAATTATATTTAAGTGCAAGTTACTTTACCACGGTAGGTCATGAAAGCACGGAAAATCTTAACATCGATTTTTAAAAAAATGACGTCGTTACACAACGCCATCTATCGAACCATTTATGAACTGGTTTTTACCTTAACATCTTGATGGTGTTAAAAAAATGTTTTGTTCTAAATTGCCTTAGCATGTTCTTAATAGAAGTTTTATGTAGTTATAAGATACCGCCAATGCTAAGGAGAGACCAACCGAACAATTCGATAATACCCTATCCAATGTAATAAGTACCTAGCGCCATCTCTCGGGGAATTGGGTTACTAATAATTACAAAGGCGTGCTAGAAGTTTTTGGTGTTAATTTTGGATTGCGAGAAGCGATTTCACTAAATTCTTTTTTTGTTTGAAAAAAGATACGTTCAGGATAATAAAATATGTAAACGAAGTTAAAAAAAATGCTTGCGTATACGATTATACTACAAACTTAGTCCAGAAATTATTTTGTACAACTTTTTGTCTTTTTTGTACAAAAACTGTTCTGTCAATCAAGTTCAAAATAATTTTCCTAGAAAGTCCTTATAAAGTTCTACTTTTCAGATTTTTTTCATATTTTCTAAACTTATGGTTCGAAAGTTAGAGAGCGGACACATTGTTTTTTACTTTTGGAGCGATTATTTCCGAAATAATTGACATTATCAAAAAATAATTTGAGTAAACCCCTATTCATTTTTAAATACCTTTCCAACAATATATCACAGGTTAGGGTTGAAATAAAAAAAAAACACTTCCTATTTTACATATAGGGTGGCTACCCTAATAAAACATATTTTTCCAATTTTTATTTTACCACTTTGTCGGCGTGATTGATATACATATTGGTACCAAATTTCAGCTTTCTAGTGCTAACGGTCACAGAGATTAAGCGAGGACGGACGGACAGACAGACATGGCGAAACTATAACGGTTCTTAGTTGACTACGGAACCCTAAAACACGAAAATCAGTCTAGCCGTTCTACAGAACAAATCCGATTTTGGTTTTATATTATAACGATTTTGGAATAGGAAATTTTGTTTAGACTCTTATTGACTAAAATCAGACGGTGTTCCTTCTCGTCACTTCTGACTCGTGTGCGGGGACACAATCGCATTCTACACAGTCATCCCAGGCAGTGGCTGGATTATACCTATTTCAAGTTATTGGTCATACCGCTTAAATAAAAAAAACTACAATAAAAAACCTTAGATATATGTATTTCTTACAAAAATAAACTTATTCTTAATTTTATCTGGAAATACTTGAAAGTACTTAAATCTATTCCTTATATTTATAAATAAATAAATAATGCTATTCATTTGCTAGTCCTAGTTCGGCAACAAAGGATCGCGGCTTCGCCCGCGTGATATCGAATAAGGTATCCTATGTGTTATTCCAGACTATAAATAAATAAAATAAATAAATATCTTGTGACAACTCACACACGGCTAACTGATCCCAAGCTAAGCAGACCTTGTGTTATGGTAACCAGACAACTGATATACATACTTATATAATTTATAAATACATACATATTATAGATAAATCACACCCAGACACATAACAAACAATCATGCTCATCACACAAAGTTTGTCCTGGGTGGGAATCGAACCCACGACCTCCGGATCAGCAGTCAGGGCCACTAACCACTAGACCAAGAGGCCCGTCAAATATAATCTACCTCTGTGCCAAATTTTACTTGTGCAATATGTTTGTAAAATTGATTTTGGTAAAATAAATAACCATTCTATGTAAGAATCCTTCGTTTTAGCAGCTGAACGCCTCCTCTAGAAAATACCAAGTATTCCTGTTCCTCGCTGTTCCCATCCACTATTTGCCAGCCAATTGTATAATATCGTCAGTCCACCGTGCTGGTCTACCTCTCGTTTTAGTTTCTAAATTCCTCCGATTACATCGGATATTATCACTTTCATGTTTACAGTAATGGAAGCTGTTGAGTTTGTGATGATTAAACATTGGCCTTTTGTTAGTGCACACGCACGTGCATTTTACAAACAGTACGTATGAAAAAAACCGGCCAAGAGCGAGCCAGGTTCGCGGCACCAAGAGTCCCGTACAAACTTGCGACATAAACGGCCATATATTTTGACAGCGTAGATTTGGAGGGTTGATTTTTAGTTGCTTTGCTGACAACCATTACATACGGACTCGTTCTCGTTCCTCGTACCTCGGAAAGCACGTTAAACTGTTAGTCCCGGCTGTAATTTGTATATCTGTGACTATCGTGACAGGTAGTCAGTGGCCCGAAAGTCTGACAACCAGTCTTGTGAAATCGTTGGGTTGAAATTGTGGCTGGGTGGTGGTTACGAACTGTTGTGGTCAGAGAAGCAGTTGTTTCACTTAAAACATAGGTTAGACTGAAAACCAACCCTATTATAATTGGGAAGAGGTTAGGCCGATAATGGTCAGATGTTGAGAAGATTACCCTCTTAAAAGGATGTTCTCTACATCCAAAATGACAATGAAAAACTGATGATGATGATGAAAAAATCCTTTTTTTGTTACAAAACAAGAACAAGTATTTGTATGGCCAGATGGCCTACAAGTAGTTTGTTTAGGGTGTTTGTGTGTATGAGTTTAAATGTTTGCTCCCATGATAGTATAAGAGTTCCTAGTGTGAGGCAAAATGTTACAAACCTTTTTTATTTATTACTAGTTGTTCCCCACGGTTTCACGCGCGCTGCTCAGCACCTGTTGGTCGTAGCGTGATGTTATATAGTCTATAGCCTTCCTCAAGAAATGGACTATCCAACACTAAAATAATTTTCCAATTCCAACCAGTAGTCCCTGAGATTAGTGCGTTCAAACAAACAAACTCTTCAGCTTTATAATATTAGTATAGATGAGAGAGATGTGTCCCAATGTAGGGCAAAAGCCTCCCTTCGGTCCTCCCATTTTTCCTGTCGTTTGCTGTTCGGGTTCAATTTTTTTTGTAATAGGCAATCCAGCTTGTCACTTAACGCTTTTATAATATTTATTAATGTCAATTATTTAGTGTAATATGTAGGTACGTAAAATTAACCTGCAACACGTCAATGCTAAATCCATAATTACAAACAGTTTATTGTTTTATCTACGAGCGTTAAATGCTACTTAGCGGTCGTTGACCTCGTGCAATGAGTTCGAGGTCATCTCGATCAGACGAGAGAAACAATCAATAATTATATTACAGACGGGCCTGTTGGTCTAGTGGTTAGTGGCCCTGACTGCTGAGCCGGAGGTCGTGGGTTCGATTCCCACCCAGGACAAACTTTGTGTGATGAGCTTGATTGTTTGTTCTGTGTCTGGGTGTGATTTATCTATAATATGTATGTATTTATAAATTATATAAGTATGTATATCAGTTGTCTGGTTACCATATCACAAGCTATGCTTAGCTTGGGATCAGATAGCCGTGTGTGAGTTGTCCCAAGATATTTATTTATTTATTTATATTATTGATCGGACGCTGTTGAATTAATATTACATATTAACATCACACCCGGAATCCACTATAAGTAAGGTACGTAGAGGTGTGCCTTTTTTTGTTTTTTTTTGGGGTGGGAAATCACCAAATTATTTTCCCCGCCCTGCATGGGCGCGGAGGGAGGTCAACCGCGTGTAAAACTACCCATATTGCTTTTATTGCCATTTACGTTCCGGGGCCGCGGTATCTTTTTCGAACAACCCCTAACTCCGGCAGGTGGAGGCCCTGACAGGCCCCTCTGCTTTGCTGACATCTCTTTGAGGCGCGCGTGGAACACTAAGGCGCGTCGCCCACACGACCAAGAGTCGAGGCGCAGTCGCGGCGCGGGCGCGTTAGGCGCGTCGCCCACACGACATTTGTAAAGAAAATCTCACATCAGAGTCTCGCCGCAACGAGATTTTCTTTGACTGGTAAGCCGAGGCGGCGTCGCGTCAGCGGCGATGCGGCGCGCGGCGTCGAAGCACGGGCGAGGATAGCTCTCTGCTTAGGAGTCGAGGCGCAGGCGGCTATGCTTCCTTCACATTATTAATTCATTCACCATGTCGTCGTCAGAAGACGAAGACGTACTAGCACTTATACAAGTTCTTAATTTAAATAGAAGAAGATTTTGGGTGCATCCATATATGTTGCGACAGTGTGACAAAAGAGGTTTATTCAGAGCTACACGTGACTTAATAAAAGTTATCCCGACAAGTTCAAAAAGTTTTATGAAATGTCACCAGAAACATTCCATTTACTGTTTGAAAAAACGAAGAATAGTTTACAGAAGAAGGACACTAACTGGAGGAAATCAATTTGCCCTGAAAAGGGTCTGGTCATAAAGGTACTGGTCATAAATACAAGGATTTAATTGAACAATTTCAATGAGTTTTGCGTTGGTTTCAAAATCGTCGCGCATATTTAAAACGTCTAAGCGCAGCTCTGCACGAAAACAAACGACAAAATGGTGGCGGCGTCGTGGCTTGGGCACACTTGAGCGCCCCACTTGCGCCTGCACCTGGCCTCCGCCTCGCCTTCACCTCGCCTCCGCCCCGACGTCACCTCGCCCGCGCCGCGACTCTTGTCTGTGAGCGCACTGCCATTCATTTGTGTTAAGAAAACTTTGTTGCGGCGCGCCACTCCTGCGCCCGTGCCTCGACTGCGCCTCGACTGTTGGTCCTGTGGGCGACGCGCCTTACGGCCTGTCGTCAATAGACGGACGGACGGTGTGCCTAATATAACACGTAGTACACGTTTCGCCTGGCGGTTTTTTGCTATTATTCATCATATAGGCACTTTGTCGACCTGTACAACCCAGTACCAGGAAGGCAGGACCTCATAGTACAAGGCCTTATTGCTAGTTAAGTATAAGTCTCTTGTGATTAGAGGCTAGACTATCACCATCAAACGGGCACGAATCTAGACTGAAGTGGCTGCCATATATGGTCCGTAACTCCACGTCTAAGGCACGTAGGATAAAATAAATACAGTCATATAAATATCTTGGGACAACTCACACACGGCTATCTGATCCCAAGCTAAGCAGAGCTTGTGTTATGGTAACCAGACAACTGAAATACATACTTATATAATTTATAAATACATACATATTATAGATAAATCACACCCAGACACAGAACAAACAATCATGCTCATCACACAAAGTTTGTCCTGGGTGGGAATCAAACCCACGACCTCCGGGTCAGCAGTCAGGGCCACTAACCACTAGACCAAGAGGCCCGTCAAATATAATCTACCTCTCTGCCAAATTTTATTAAGATCCTTTCAGCCGTTTTAACGTGAAAGAGTAAAAACATCCATACATTCATCCATCCTCCTTAATATTAGTAGGATTAAGCCTGTTACTTGTGCAATATGTTTGTAAAATTGATTTTGGTAAAATAAATAAATATTCTACTCTATTCTATGTAAAAATCCCTCGTTCTCGAAGGTGAAGGCTTCCTTTAGAGACCTTTTTCTAGACCAAGAGGCCCGTCAAAGAAGGAAGGAAGGAAGGAAGGATAATATACAAGTTTATGCTTATTGCGCTATGATTGTGTGTGTGCGTTACATTTTAATATCGTCACGGATCAATTGCTGTTAGTCTGGGTTTGGTCATCTACAATCCCTATCCGTTCTATCCTTACTTAATATAGTGAGCGAAGGTGAGTTTGTTTGTTTGTTACCTCTTCACGCTTTAATGGCTAAACCGATTTTGATGAATGATGGTACAGAGATAGTTGGGACCCTGGAGACGACGTAGGCTACTTTTTTTTTAAAGTGAGAAATGAGGGAGAACGATGATTGAAAAGGGAAAACGTAGTTTTGCTATTACAATAAATAAGGCGCAAGGGCAAAAACTACAGGTAGCAGGTACTTGCAAATCATGAAAGGGGAACTGTGTTACCCCGAATTTAATGCGAGCGAAGCCGCGGACAAAAGCTAGTAATATTATAAATGCGAATGTTTGTGAGGATATTATGTGTAACATGTATGTTTGATACTCTTTTACGTGAAAATGGCTGAACGAATCTTGATGAAATTTGGAACAAAGGTAGATTATAGTCTGGAATAACACATAAGATACTTTTTATCAATATCCCCCGGGCGAAGTCGCGGGCGCCAGCTAGTCTACTATTAAACATCTTCTAATTTATAAAATTCTCGTGTCACAGTTTTCGTTCCCATACTCCTCCGAAACGGCTGGACCGATTTAAACGAAATTTTGTGTACATATCGGGTAGGTCTGAGAGTCGGCCAACATCTATTTTTCATACCCCTAAGTGAGCAGCGGGTGAAACCGCTGGGCACATCTATTATTTTATGAAAAAGTCCCAAAATAAAATGTTACTTCAGGAAGTCGGTGGCAAAAATTCTATGAATCAAACAAAAGTCACAGACTTCTTGAAGTAACTTTTTCCGACTTGTTTTTACTGTGTTTTTAGAAGTCGGGTTTTTTTTGGCAGAAAACTTCATGTACTGTAATGGTAAGGCGGACGTAATGCTTCAAGACATTCTCTATTCTCTACCAGTCAGCCTTTGAGTTATATAAAACGTAAATTGACGGGCCTGTTGGTCTAGTGGTTAGTGGCCCTGACTGCTGAGCCGGAGGTCGTGGGTTCGATTCCCACCCAGGACAAACTTTGTGTGATGAGCATGATTATTTGTTCTGTGTCTGGGTGTGATTTATCTATAATATGTATGTATTTATAAATTATATAATTATGTATATCAGTTGTCTGGTTACCATAACACAAGCTCTGCTTAGCTTGGGATCAGATAGCCGAGTTGAGTTGTCCCAAGATATTTATATTTATTTAATGACATAATTTGCAAAATTTAAATGACTTCACAAATTCGTCTAAAATATTTTGAAGATTGGCACATTTAAATAACAACAAGATACATCTCAGAAGTGTATGTAACTATTTAGGTGACACTCAAAAAATAAATTAACTGACAATTAAAATTCAAACGGTTTCTAAACATTGATTAGTAATTTATGATCACATTGTATTTAATAACAGTAGGTTGGTACATACCGATAGACCCATTATTATATTATATGTAAGTATTTAAACTGAAAAAGAATGATATTGCGCTTTGGTAAAAAATATTTATTTTTTAACAGAGTATGTACACGCCTGCACATCAAGCTACTACAATCTGTCAGATTTCTTTGATAGATTTTCGACTTTATTTCTAAAGTATTAGGTTCAAGGTTCATTGGGAAAGTCATCGTAAAACCTGTAGTTTTTGCCCTTGCGCCTTATTTATTGTAATAGCAATGCCAAGTTTTCCCTTTTTCCCTTTTCTTCCCTCTTTCTCGCTCATATCTCAATTCAAATCTATACTATACTATACTTATATTATAAAGCTGAAGAGTTTGTTTGTTTGTTTGAACGCGCTAATCTCAGGAACTACTGGTTGGAATTGGAAAATTCTTTTAGTGTTGGATAGTCCATTTCTTGAGGAAGGCTATAGGCTATATAACATTACGCTACGACCAACAGGTGCTGAGCAGCGTGGGTGAAACCGCGAGGAACAGCTAGTTAGTATATAAAAAGACTAGCTTCCGCCCGCGACTTCGTCCGCGTGGTATAGTTCTTTGGGCTAACGCTAACTTTAACCTGTGTGATGATCGTAAAAAAAATATCTTTCTCTCCCCTTTTCTTTCCTCTGTCACCGCTTTTTCTTACTTAAAAAATAGCCTGTATCCGTCTCCAGGGTCCCAACTATTTCTGTACCAAAAACCATCAAAACCGGTTTAGCCATTTAAGCGTGAAGACACAACAAACAAATAAACAAACTCACTTTCGCTTTTATAATATTAAGTAAGGATTAGCATTGCGTTGTGGCTGCATCTCGCGCTGATGTGACCTAGGATGCGCGGCATAAGACTCAACTAAAAGTTCCTTACAACCTGTTTATTCAGGGACTCTTTAGTTATTCATTCATGAGTGTTGTTTAAAAAGACGTCAGATAGCGACTGTATAATTGTAGATTATGATTATTTTTTTTTATCGTCGCATCCTGTCCAGCACTTATAGTGTTGTGGCAATATGCAACGATAACGTTATTTTTAATAACTGTTATTTTAACGATGCTATTTGGATATGCAGACGTTTTTTGGTTATTTGGTGAGTTTTCTGAAGAAATGTGTTGCAGATATGTATTTCTTCTTAATGTTATTTTATGACAATGCAACTTATGTTATTTTTATTTTCTTAGTTTTTGGAGGTGGCTGGACGACTATATCGAAACTACTGAAATATTTAGTTTTTTTTTTACTTTACCCCACACTAAGGATTTTTCCTGTAACGTGGGTGCGTTTACAAACATTCAAACTTACATACATAAACAGCCAGACCTGAAACAACTGTAGATCATACAAATATTTGTTCCGTGCGGGGACCGCATCGAGAGCGCAACATTCGATCGTTCAGCTACTGCGCCAACTGTGCCATCAAACTATGAAAATTGGACATAACAGATAGTTTATATCCCGGATTAACACATAGGATACTTTTTATTCTACTCACTACGATCCTGTGGAACAATTACCAAACTCCACATAAGCATAAAGAAGAATGACGGATTTCGGCTCACACAACTTTTAAAACTAAATTCACGCGGACACAAAGAAGTTAATATTTTTGTTTCCACTCCGGATTCTCGTCCGTCAGTAATTTAATACGAGTTGATATCATTCATACCAGCAGACAAGAAGTGGTCGTAATAACTTAAAGAATTAATAGCAGGTGTTAATTGTGAAGGCTATTTTGCAGAACCGGTTCGTTTCTAACATACTTTGACGGGCCTGTTGGTCTAGTGGTTAGTGGCCCTGACTGCTGAGCCGGAGGTCGTGGGTCCGATTCCCACCCAGGACAAACTTTGTGTGATGAGCATGATTGTTTGTTCTGTGTCTGGGTGTGATTTATCTATAATATGTATGTATTTATAAATTATATAAGTATGTATATCAGTTGTCTGGTTACCATAACACAAGCTCTGCTTAGCTTGGGATCAGATAGCCGTGTGTGAGTTTGCCCAAGATATTTATAAGGAAAAAGCGTGTTACTGACTGACGAGTATATAGAAAAACCCAATAACTGCCACAAGACAGCTAATTGGTCGGAGGGTTTGTTATGGGAGATGACGAATATTTCACACTGTTCTTCACATTACTATTAAGTGTTAAAACGAAGGGCTTTGCTGTTATTAGTATGGTACGCAATTTCACTCTGCACTTCCTTCTTAATAACCGTTAAATAACATAAAATAACGGAAAACTAGTTACTAAAAATAACGTTTATAACAGTTACTCCCTTGCAAACGCTATGCGCTGATTACGTTTGCTTTGTGCCAGTTCACGGCCAGTCCAGTTGTAGTCAGAGCGCGAACCGCACGCCAGTCACTGTCCGCCAGTCACTATCCGCCAGTGTTTACAAGTGTTAGTTCGTTATCAGTTTTATTTTGTTTCGGGTAAGTTCTATGATAATATTTAGTTGTTGTCTAGTTTATTAATAACTGTTGATTATTCACAATAACCGTTATTTGGCGAAAGGTTTTTTTGTTATTTTGGTTAAACTTTCCATAAAAGTTTGGCCTTTACTTGAACTGGATTAAAAACTAGCTTATGCCTGCGGCTTCGCCCTGGTGGAGTTAGGGTTAAGTAAATGTAACACGTAAAGTGTCTTATGTGTAATCCAGGTTATTAACTATCTATGTGCCAAAATTTATCCAAATCAGATCAGTAGTTTCTGCGTGAACCAATTTAGTTGATTCTCTTAATGTTTAAAAATATTATTTTATAGTTTGTTGTTGTTTTTTAAAATAATTTTGTTTTATTGTTTTGTGTGTTTAGTCTTATATGCAGTATTTCCTTCCTGCTACTTTATTTGCTATCATAAGTACTTAAGCAATTTTACAACACAAACACAGGTGAAGGAAAATATCTTGTGGAAACCTGCTACCCTAGCACAACGTCTTAAAACAGAACCTATTCCACTGAGGGAAAGAGACAGAGCTATACAGGGTGTCTAGCACCATCTCTTTCTCTCAGGAATAAGAACTGCTATAAGATGTCATGGTAACCCTTCTGGGAGTAAGAATGGTGGTCGTGATTAATGCTCGTGCCTTTTCTGTATGAGAAAAGGCTTCTGCCCAGCTGTGGGACAGTTAAAGCCTTTTTTTTCGGGTGGGAAATCATCAAATGACTTCTCAAGCTCTGGGCGGAGCTGAGGGGCATGTCACACCTTTACTGACTAAAACCCACCCATGTTCCTTCTATTGCCCTTTACGTTCCGGGGCCGCGGTATCTCTTTCGAACAACCCGCAACCCCGCCGGGCGGAGGCTCTGGCAGGCTCCTTTGCTTTACTGACATCTCTTTGAGGCGCGCACAAAAAAAAGGCCCCCGGCCAGGGCTTAAAGCTAGTGTCATATCGATGACCGCACGCTAAGGCCACCCCCGTGGGGTACGAGACTTGGCTTAGGGCGTCATGATTGAAACGTAGTTTTTATAAGTATCTCCCCGAACAATAAGTCCCAAGCCATGCATTGTCTGAATTTAGGCTATATGAAACTAATTTCTTGTTCCATCGAGTCTCATTGGGTTGGATTGTTTTTGTTTTTAATGTTTTTCTTATTTTTAATATATATTTTTGCAATGTTCTAATCTGTTTGTCTTGAATTTTGCTTACATTTAGTTTAATTTATCTGTTAGGTCCATAGTCTTTAATTTTATTTTTTTGTAAACTACAACAACGTTTTGTGTGCATGCAGAGTTTACCTATAAGTGATTGTTACACTTTGTCCTGTTATTTTGCTTGTTAAGTTTGTTTATACAGTGTATGCAATTGTTGGTGAACCAAATACATAAATAAAAGAAAAGGCCCGGGTCGGGTTATTATTTAGGGAATTTTAAAACTACTAGGTTCAATTTCTAGGTGGGCTTTTGCGGCGAGTTCGAGACGGAGCGCTCTGATAACAGTAGGCTCGTCCCGTATTATGTAGGAGAATATTATATACAAATCCTTTTGAAGTGGCTATGTTGTTACTATAACAAAAAAATATATATATTAGCTGGCGTGATGATAGTAAAATTATCCTATGGGTTATTCCAGAGTATAATCTAATTCTGTGCCAAATTTCATCAAGATCCGTTCAGTCGTTTTGATGTGAAAGAGTAACAACCATCCATACATCCGTCTTCGCAAACATAATTTATAATATTGGTAGCAATAGGATAGTAGGATACGTAGCCGGGAAGAAGCTCCGGTCAATCCTGTTGCCTTGGTACTTATACAAGAAGAGCAAGAAGTGGAGGCAGGCTTTTACTGTCTAGTGCGTACTGTAAAGGTTTAATAGCATTAACCATACCTTAAAGAGTGCAGGCTAGTTTGCAATGAAGTTCGAATACTCAAGTCTATTAAATAGAGAAAAATAAAAAGTGTGTGTGTCAGCTCCGACGCACGACTGGAATTTACTCCTTAAGTACGAGTATCTAACCATACGCAAAAAGAGTTTATTCAACTGAAAAAAGATTAATATCATATTGTTGGCGACCAGCTACCAAACTTTTTAATAATTTTATATTTCTTCTTTTTGACTGTCATTGTTTTATGTTTTGTTTTTAGAAAAAGTCAGTCTGTGAAAAAACATGTGCTGCAATATATGAAAAGCTGAACTTGTGGTTTCATTGCTCTCTAAAATTATCCTGTTCTCAACATTGGTGTCAGAAGTGAACGGTTAAATGCCCACCACAAGATCGCAGACAAAGGCAGCAATGGCGGAGACTGGTACAGCAGGTATCGTTTCAACAGGTGCTCTTCAAGAGGGTGGTGCTTCCACATTCGGTGCCATCGCGCCGGCGCCGCCCCGTACCAACCCTAACGAGACCTTACCACCCGCCAGCAGGACCTCGTCAAGCATCGTGCCTCAGAGTGCACGGTCAGGTCATTCTAGCAGCACATTAAAAGCACAAATCCTGACTGCAAAGGCGGAGCACGCTCGTCGGCTTGCGAACCTACAAGCGGAACGTGACCGCAGCCAAGCGGAACGTGACCGCAGCCAAGCGGAACGTGACCGCAGCCAAGCGGAACGTGAAACCGCCGTTGCGGAGTTGGAATTGCAGGCGAAGCTGGCCGTTATCCAGGCCAACTCTATAAGTGCAGGATCCCGCCATTCCGACAAGTCCCACTACACGAGACCACAGCGCAGAGTCGAAGATTGGTTAGCTGAATCACTTTCTATGTTTCCGAAGCAAGGTAACAAAGCGCATTCATTTGTTGACAGGACAGACAAGCCGAAGTTTTCTAACGTTGTACCGCAGGACCGTCCTCGTTCGACGCCCGCCACAGCCTACGGAGATGGTCCAGTGACAGTGACACATCCTCCCTTTGATGTACTGGACCGTACCCACGAGACACGCCCTGTCCTCACCTGCGCGCCACCTCGTCAGGCCCCCGCTCACCCGCCATCGCATCCGGCCCCAGCCGGCACGTTGACGCACCCGTTTCCCTGTGTCTGTACGCTCCCTGTGGGCGCGTACTCATCAGTTGAGCCAGCTGAACATACACAACATGCACTAGGTTTAGGCACACTTACTAATGATGACAATTGTTGTTACAAAAATAAAAATCATTGCCAAGATCTAAGTACATCATTTAATCAGCTGGTCGACGCTATTAGAGGCTCAGGGAAGAGGACAACAAAGGTTTGTGATATAACTAAGTTTGATGGTCGCGTCTCGGATTGGTTTCACTTCAAGAAGTCCTATGAACAATCCAAGGCGCACTTTTCTCCTAGTGACAACATCACACGACTTGGCGCGGCGCTGCACGGTGCTGCTAAAGAGGCAGTCTCCATAAGATTAATAGCAGCTGATGACCCGGAGCAGATCGTTGAAGCGCTCGAGACCAGGTTCGCTCAACCGGAAGTCATCGTACTCCACCAGATCTCTGAGGTCAAAACCCTCTCTAAAATAAGTGTTTACGAGTCTGCGAGAGAGCTTAACATCTTTGCCTGTCGCGTCCGTAATTGCGTCGAAGTCATCCGCTTGCTGGATCTGCCCGAGCACCTTGCTTCACCGGACCTTCTCAACATCATCCTAGGTAAGTTGACCCCACTCCTCAGATCTAAATGGAGAGATTTTGCATCATCGAGAGTTGGCTCCGGTAAGTTTAAATTGGAGATTTTGGCCGATTTTCTTGAAATCGAGGCAAAATTACAAATTAAATTTGATGTCATAGTGTCAGAGCCGAATCTTGTCAAAGGTCAATGTCATCCCATCAAAACCACAAGAGACAAAACTTACGCAATTGCGACAGTGTCAAACGTCACGTCAAAGTCGAAAAGTTTTTATTCATGCCATTACTGCCATAACGGTAAGCACGAGGTTAGCGATTGTGAAGGTTTTAAGTCTCTGCCTCTGGACGATCGGTGGCAATGGGTGATGGAGAACAAGGTTTGCCGTAGATGTCTTATAAAGGGTTCGCACCAATATCGCCACTGCAAGAAGAAGTGTGAGTTCGAAGGCTGCCCGGCTGAGAGGCGGCACCACACCCTCTTGCATAGACCCCAACCTGTGACGACAGCCCATGTCGAGATACACTCAGCCGCGGAAATCCTCAGCCTCAACGCGCAGAATCCAAGCACGTCGAAGGAAGAGCAGCGATCGGTCACCGTGGCCCACAACTCTTCTCCACTGAAGTCATCCTGCCTTAAGCCACTCTTAAAGGTTGTAGCAGTCACTATTTCTGGACCCCTTGGAAGCGTTAATACATATGCCCTTCTTGACGACGGGAGCTCCGTGACTTTATTGGATCAGTCTGTGGCGGATTCAGTGGGAGCTGAGGGCCCTATGTGTAGGCTGAATATTGACTGCATTGGTGGATTGAGTACGCAGGCCGATGTGAGATATGTTAATATCCTAGTAAAGGGTCGATATGGTACGGACAGTTTTGACATCCGAGCACGCACCATTCCCAACTTGGGCATTAAAAGGCAGACAGCACGCTTAGACGATGTAGCCAGGTACGATTACTTATCTGATCTAGTGGACGTCGTCTGTTATGATGATGCGAAGCCCATGTTGTTGATAGGTGCGGACAATTGGCACATGTCGCTTCCTTCAGAGGTTCGTCACGGCACTCGTAAACAACCTGCAGCCGCTCGCACCGCGCTTGGTTGGGTCCTCTACGGTTATATTTCTAGTAGACCTTACGCCGCCACTTCTGTTAATCATATTTCAGTCGCCGTCGACAATGACTTACTGGACAACCTCATCAAGGAATACTTTCGACTGGACTCTATAGGGATAACCAAGGCAGACCATCGTAGCGCTAGCGAACAACGTGCGTTAAACATTTTAGAGGAGTCTACCAAGCGCTTAAATTCTGGTAGGTACGAAGCGGGCCTATTATGGCGCGATGATATCTCTACCGTCCCTAAAAGCCGCGACCTAGCCTTATCTAGATTTGTTAGCCTCGAGCGTAAAATGGCTAAGGATAGTGCTTATGCCGATGCCTACAAGCAAAATATTCAAGAAATGATAAGCAAAGGGTACGCTGAATTATGTTCGGGTCCACCGTCCGGCCAGGTCCCGTGGTATCTTCCACATTTTGGAGTTACCCACCCACATAAGAAGAAGCTGCGCGTTGTCCACGATGCAGCAGCAAAGTGTGCAGGTGTCAGCCTCAATTCGCTTCTTCTGACTGGACCGGACCTATTGCAGCCGCTTCTTAGCATCGTGATGAGGTTTAGGGAAGGCCCGGTTGCCTTGTCGGGAGATATAAAAGAGATGTTCCCGCAAATTAAAATTAGACCGGAGGATAGGGACTCCCAACGTTTTTTATGGAGAGATAGCCCCGGTTTGCCGCTCCAGGAATTCCGTATGTCCTCTATGATATTCGGCGCCGCATCTAGCCCGTGTACCGCGCTTTGGGTGAAAAATAAAAATGCTAGTCAATTCCAGTCACGATACCCGGACGCCGTGCGGTCCATCGTCGAGGACCATTACATGGACGATTTCTTAGGGAGTTTTGACAGCATCAGTGAGGCGGCTCAGCGAGCATTTGAAATATGGTCTATACATAAAGCGGCTTGCTTCGAGATGCGTTCTTGGGTTTCGAATTGTAAGGAAGCCCTAGCGATAATCCCTGCAGACTTACATGCAACAGACGCTTCACATACGGTGAGCTTAGGTCCGACTTCTCCCTCACAAATTCGGGTATTAGGTCTTACGTGGAACACCAGTGAGGACAATCTTTGTTTCGCCAAGAACCTTCCAAAGGCCCCTACTAAGTATACAAAACGTTCAGCATTGTCTCTATTGATGTCTATCTACGATCCCTTAGGTTTTTTAACTCCCGTTATTATGAAAGGCCGCGCACTATTCCAGAAAACCTGGAAGTTGGGCATCGACTGGGACCATTCACTGCCGGCTGATTTGATTGAAGATTGGAAAAGATGGTTGCTCGAAATTCAAAAATTAAGCAACAGTTCTGTTCCCCGATGCTACTTTCGCGACACCGGGCGCATTAAGAATGCCCAACTTCATGTTTTTGCCGACGCTAGTGAACGCGCGTACGCCTGTGTGGTCTACTGGCGCTTCACAGACGAAGCTGACAACGTAAGCTTATCCCTGGTAGGGGGAAAGGGTAGGCTGGCGCCACTGAAACCCGTTTCAATCCCAAGATTGGAGCTCCAAGCTGCCCTGATCGCTTCGCGTTTCAGCGCGTACGTCACTGAAGCTCACAGACGACCACCCAATGAAGTTTATTTTTGGACGGATTCTCTAACCGTTCTAAAGTGGCTTCGTAGCGACGTTTGCACGTTTAAAGCCTTTGTTTCGTTTCGATTGGGAGAGATAGCTGAAACAACAAACATCCACAGTTGGAGATACGTCCCCACGGCTTTAAATGTCGCAGACGACGCTACGCGAGACATTCACAATTTCACGACTTCTTCACGTTGGTTCACAGGACCCGCATTTCTCTTGTCTCCACCCTCTGAATGGCCATGTGAACCGACGTGTGCCATCCCTCCGGTAACCGAAGAACTTAAACGAGCTTCGGAATCGGTGGGACTGATAGTTGCCTCACCGCGACAACTACCTTCACCGGTAGTAGCGGATCACCAACGCTTTAGCAGTTGGACCCGGTTACTTCGTGCCACAGCGCGAACCCATCAGTGTATTGACAAGTTTCGATCAATTTTGCACCCAAATTCCAAATTCACTCAAGAAGCACTTCGAGATGCTCGTAACCTTTTTGCCCTTTCCGTTGTAGACCTCAACGTTGCGGAGGTTCACTTATTTCGTAAAGTCCAAATAGATTCTTTTCACGAAGATTTGATGCACGTTCAAACAGGACGTCCCGTTTCGAATGATAGTAGGCTTCGGAACCTGTCGCTTTTGTTCGGTGAAGATGGGCTCCTACGCCTTTCTGGCCGCACTGCCGTCGCAGAGTATGTAGAGCCACGCCCGATTGTCCTGGATGGCCGACATCCTATCGTCAAGCTACTGATACACTCCTATCATGCCAGATACGCCCACGGACATAACGAGCTAGTGGTTAATGAACTGCGCCAGAGGTTCTACGTTCTAAGCCTCAGACCAGCCGTCAGAGGAACTTCACAAAGATGCCAGTTTTGCCGCAACCGGAAGGCTAAGCCGGAATCACCACCAGAGGGAGACTTGCCAAAAGCCAGATTAGCACATCACCAGCGCCCCTTCACATACGTAGGGCTGGATTATTTTGGCCCTCTGAACGTTGCTATTGGCAGACGCACTGCCAAGAGATGGATTGCCCTTTTTACATGTTTGACAGTGCGAGCTCTGCATTTAGAGATTGTGGAGACATTATCGTCGGACTCCGCCCTGATGGCACTCAGGCGGTTTATTGCGAGAAGGGGATGCCCGACTAGGATATACTCTGACAACGGAACGTCATTCATTGGCGCAGCAAAAATGCTGCCAGAGCTGTTCAACTTCTGCGCCAATAAAAGAATCGAATGGCGATTCATACCCCCGTCCGCGCCTTTTATGGGGGGCTGTTGGGAGCGGCTAGTCCGCTCGGTGAAAAATGCTATCGCAGTCACACTGAAGCAGCGGACTCCAAAGGAAGATGTGTTAAACACCCTGCTCTTAGAGGCCGAGTGCACTATCAACTCAAGACCACTGACGCACGTCTCTGTGGATGCAGACGCAGAGTACGCCCTGACTCCATTCACTTTTTTGATCGGAAGCCCAAGCAGCGAGCCAGACATTAATGTCTTCGACGACGCCGACTTGTTTCGACGTGCTAACTGGAGGAAAGCGCAGAGGCTGGCAGACCACTTCTGGCAGCGCTTCGTGCTCGAGTACCTACCCACGCTCACACCTAGAAGGCGGTTGCAGGAGACTCGTCCGTTAAGGGTGGGCGATCTAGTCCTCATTGCAGATGGCACGCTACCCAGGAACCAATGGCCCCGAGGGCGAATCGCGGCAGTGCACCCGGGGAAAGACGGCATCGTCAGAGTTGTGGACGTCACCACGAAGGGGGGCGTGCTGCGACGACCCACTCGAAAGGTGGTATTGTTGGTCGCCGGCCAGTAAATTGGTGCTTCACACCGTCGGGGGCCATGTTGGCGACCAGCTACCAAACTTTTTAATAATTTTATATTTCTTCTTTTTGACTGTCATTGTTTTATGTTTTGTTTTTAGAAAAAGTCAGTCTGTGAAAAAACATGTGCTGCAATATATGAAAAGCTGAACTTGTGGTTTCATTGCTCTCTAAAATTATCCTGTTCTCAACACATATGAAAGGGTAAATTCACAAATTAATGAAAAAAAATCGCAATATAAATACATCGACACTGATAGAAACAAACAAGCCCAATAACATATAGTATATAGGTATAGTCGCCTATACATCATACCATATGAACGTCTTAATACACTCACAGCCAAATTAGAAAGTTGCGCATTAAAGGTGCGCACCAAAAACGTGACACATTTTCGTTACTTTAGTAGGTTTTACCCCTCGGATTTTTCTCATACCGGGCGCCTTATATATGAAAATCGATTCTTAAGGAGTAAACTCCAATAAACTAAAACTTTTCCATGCTTCTTTTATTACGAATAAACGCCTCCTAACATTTAACATCACTGTTACAGCATCTACATTAAGTTAATGAAACTTTTTGTAGACAATACTGTTCTGAATGTTAATCATCATTTTCCTGCTTGTCCCATTATATTTGGGGTCGGCGCAACACGTTTTCTTTTTCCATTCTCCCCTTTCAGACGTCACGGCATCATTTACTTCCTTCTCCTTCATATAATTCCTTGCACAATCCATACATCTTTTCTTTGGCCTTTTTCTCGCTTTTCGTCCATCAACAGTGTTCTGAATGGTAATATTCGCCGTAATTCAATCAGTTTCCAGTTCAACTGGTTGCAGTTGAATACCAGTATCTTACATGGAGCGGACTGCCTATCTGCCCTCCACTAGCCAGTTGGTAATGGATAACTCGTTGATTAGCATAAGAAGTTATTGTAAAAGCTGCAGAAGATTGTAAGACTATCTTTGCGTTGCATAGGCCAATTTCCTATTATTGTATAATTGTAAAGCCCATGTCTGAGTACTATGTACTATCATTGACTCGACTATGCTCTGGTGGTTGACAGAATGGTATATGCTCACTTTTATGTCCCTTTCAAAATGGTCAAGCTGACTGGGGCTTGTCCATGCGTTATGTTTGCAGATTGCTGTCTGTTGGCCACTGGTCATCTCCTAACTGACACGGTTTATTCCAAATAATTTAATTTAAATTTATATTTTAACTGAAATGTTTGCTTTTCTCTGTACGCTCTTAATGTGCACGTTTAATTACATCGTTCTTACATATTTGTTATATTTTTTTATAATCTCAACATGAATGATAGACCCATGATCTTATTATTAAAATACATGGAGATTTATGCATGTTCTTTCCCATAAAGATCAACGTTTTGGAATGGACATTTACAGTACATTCACAGTTATTATATTGTCTTGTGAGTGGGACTGTAGCTTCATACCTTTATTTCTTGACCTTCCTTTCATTCAAAAGTGCCTAATTTTCGGATGGAAATTCATCAAATAACTTCTCCCGCTCTGAACGGAGCAGGGGAGAGTGTTAGGATTTTACTAAAACCGATATTCCTTGTGCTTGCCCTTTGTGTTCCCGGGCCCTGGTATCTGTATCGAACAACCCGCAACCCCGGCACGCAGTGGCCCTGGTGGGTCCCTCTGCTTTCCTGATATCCCTTTGATGCGGACGGTCGGTCAGCTATTTGCCCACTGTCCACAAATCCGCATCCACGGTGGCCGGGAGGCATTTCGCGGTGCCCGACGCCCGAAGCGTCTCATCATTATAACCCCATATACAATTGCATAGAAAATCTGTAGAAACGGTTCTGCCTATTCTCTTATAATTCCATTGTAGCAATGATAACCTATGACCTTTCACTCTTCTCTCTCACAAACACATTTAAATCGATGCGTGTTTCTAGGCCTAAACATTTACAAATAGTGAAATATCGTATTGACCTCCAATGAGTTCGCATTGCATTGCTAATTGAGACGCAAGGCATACCATTAAATGTCATGTCTCGTCACTCGCAGTGGGCACATGCAGTACTCGATGACGGCGCATAGTCCCACAAGGTCAGTCACAATATTTTTTTGTTTTCCAACCAGAATTTAAGTCTTGCCTAATCGATCTCACCAGATGGTGCACTGGAGAGTAAATCCTGTCATTATTTCTATTCAGTACCTTATAAAAAGTTGTTTTATCATGTATGTCAACATAGTGTAAACTACAGATACATATTTACAATATTATTTTAAATTAGCTGGCACGAAACGTTTATAACTCATTCTTCCTCGGAGTACTAACAATTTAGATCCTTAACAACTTGTATCCACTAACGTATAATGAATGTTCAACAGCCAAGTCACACAACATTAACTATAATAATAAAGAAATCGCAGTAACCTTAGACTAGGCACGACTTTGTCTAGACTTCATTACTTTTTAGTGATAAACAAGCAGCTCCATCGAGACTTGGGGGCTACCGCGCATGTATTCGCCGCTAGAGGCTTTCGTGTAGAGTGACGTTTTCAGAAATGTCAGATATGTTCGCGTTTTTTAAAACATATTCTAATTAATATGCACGATTGTGGTCAAACGATGTTAGTCCCGATTTGCATTAGTTAATGACAGGTGCGAGTGGGTACAAGTTTACATACATGGCGAGTGGCGAATACGTAGACAGTCAATGATGTTTATACTGTTGTTACAAACTAAACTGAAACTAATCTGAAAATCAGTAAAATTTTATTTTTATCTTTCGCACGACATTTCATATTCTGTAATTGATTAAAATGACACAACTTAACTATATTATAGTTTGACGGCATTAGTTATAGTTAAGTTACTCAATTTAGAGAAAATCGCAATCTCACTATTCAGAATTGACGTTTTTCACAAAAAAATGTGGTTATCAAGCCAAATCGGACTATCTTTAATCGCGACAATGGTGTGGAATAAAATTAGATGCGATTAGGTATGTCATTGTAATCTAAGTCTAGTTTAATCCGGTGGATCACCAGAATCGGCACCAATGTCTAGGGTTAATCGCTGCTGTCTGATCGATTTGTAACATTACATTTTTTTTTGGAACGATGTTCCTTATCGCGCGTTGTGGAAGGGGGCTGGACGGAAAAAATTCTTACGAAAAGTTGTCACGACACTTTTTGCTATAGTAAGCTTTTGTAAGCTGTGCGGCGTCGCATGTTTCTCTGTCTGTCTGTCTGTCACTCTCTCTCTTATAGAAAGCAAGCCAGATATTTTCATTTCTATAGGAACTTCGTTCCATCCGGGTGTCCCTTGACACCTCTAAATTTTTTTTTTCTTTCTGATTTTGGCATCTCACAGTTCAACCTAGGAGGTTGTCGTCTGCTTAACCGGGCGATTCCTGTGGATGCCTTAAAAATTAAGACTCAATACTCAATACTTTATTGCTTCTCATAATGTATACAAAGCTGGTAGGTAAATTAAAGAGAAACAATTATGGATCATGTCGGGCACAGCAAGTTAGTTTTTAGAGGAGAGGATGAAGCGCTTTTTGTTTAAAACATAATATATTGAAATTAAGGAGGAAAATCTTATATTAAGACTAGCTGTGCCCAGCGGTTTCACCCGCTGCTCACTTAGGGGTATGAAAAATAGATGTTGGCCGATTCTCAGACCTACCCGATATGTACACAAAATTTCGTTTAAATCGGTCCAGCCGTTTCGGAGGAGTATGGGAACGAAAACTGTGACACGAGAATTTTATATATTAGAAGGTTATTTATGTTAGGGATGTGGACCAGGTCAGACAAAAAAAGGTCAATAAAAGTAAAAAACCTGACTAACGTTATCAGTCAGATATTGTAAAATGATTTTCCACAATTCACAACATTTTTAGAGTTCCATACGTCAAAAGAAAAAGACCGAACCCTTGTTGGATCACTTTGTTGTCCGTCTGTCTGTCAATACCTTTATCTCAGGATCACGTGAAAGTATCCGATTGAAATTCAAACCATTACTCAATTCTATAGACCCTTTTTTTTCGGGTTTCTTTTAAATAATGTAAGTGATGCCGTGATGAAGGAAGAATGGGAGAAGAAAACGTGTTGCGCCACAAATAGAATGGCATCAGGGCAGGAAAATGATGATGACAAAAAGTAATCGCCTTACTTAGTGAAGCATTTAAAGATTATGACAATAGTTAATTATCTTGCAACAATATTATTTATTACACTGTATATTAGGGTTGTAAATTTTGATAATAATCTTGGATTTAAGCTCACTGCCCACGATGTTGTAATTTCATATTCATATTAATTTATTTACGTACTATAATGTGTGGAGTACATGTTACAAAAACGCTTAAAACCCAAGAATAGTTATGGACCCTGCTAATGGACAGTAACAAAATTTAATATTAGCGTTAAATTCGGAGTAACACAGTTTCCCTTTTTTGATTTGCAGGTACCTTCTTCCTGTAGTTTTTGCACTTGTGCCTTATTGATTGTAATAGCAAAGCTAAGTTTTCCCGTTTCTTCCCTCTTTCTTCCTCATTTTTCAAAATTAGTCTCCAGGGTCCCAACCATCTCTGTACCAAAATTCATCAAAATTGGTTTAGCCATTGAGGCGTGAAGAGGTAACAAACTCACTTTCGCTTTTATAATATTAGTTCACTTTTCCGTCACCAGGGTCCCAACTATCCACCAAAATTCATCAAAATTGGTTTAGCCATTAAGGCGTGAAGAAGTAATAAACAAACAAACTCACTTTCGCTTTTATAATATTAGTAAGGATTGCAAGAAATATAAAATGTCGACAAGGCTATTTCGCTTCATGTCCACGTAATTGCCAAACAATCGCTATGCAAGTTATGAACCGGTTCAGTTTGTTCAAATGTATAACTAGCGCCGCGAGACGACTCCCGGCAACCGTAGATGCGGGCCTGTGGGCGGTGAGCAATGGGTAGTGCACCGTCCGTCCGTCGATTGATGACAGGCCGTGTCGACGGCGCGTTCGTGTTTCACGCGCGCCTCAAAGAGAGTCAGCAAAGCAGAGGGGCTTGCCAGAACCTCCGCCTGCCGGGGTTGCGGGTTGTTCGAAAGAGATACCGCGGCCCCGGAACGTAAAGGGTAATAGAAGAAACATGGGTGGGTTTTAGTCAGTACAAGTCTGACATGCCCTCCCGCTCCGCCCAGAGCGGGGGAAGTCATAGGATGATTTCCCACCCGAAAAAAATCAGTATTTGTATGAAGGTGTGCAATTTGTCTGTACTAGTTGGATCTAACTTTAAGTTCAGGGAGCTTCCATCTTGGTAAAGGCTAAGCAAAGCCACGCGTCGATGAAAAGCCGTCAGTCAGTTAGTTCACATCGATAGGTTCATTATCTGCCTAGCCTTTTCCCAACTATGTTGGGGTCGGCTTCCAGTCTCACCGGATGCAGCAGAATACCAGTATTTTACTTGGAGCGACTGCCTATCTGACCTCCATAATCCAGTTAACACTGGGTAATATGATACCCCTTGGTAAGACTGGTTGTCAGACTTTCGGGACACTGACTACTGTATCGAATGTCAAAGATCTACAAATGACAGCCGGGACCAACAGCTTGACGTGCTTTCCGAGGCACGAATGAAACTAGGTATGTAACGGGTGGTCACCCATCCATAGACCAACCTAGGCAAGCGCGGCTTAACCTAAAGATTGAACTGAGCGGCTGCTATTATTTAGCCACGAGCTCCTATTAGATACATACGAACTTTTATTAGATACATATATATGGCAGTTAGATAAAGTAAAATCAAACTGACGATTTATTTATCTTAGTAATCTTACAAATAATATTTTTTCAAGTGCATCTATGAAATCTGATTCAAGAACTTATATCATCAGCAACAAATAATAATAAATATCTTTATTGAAAACAACCAGTGATTACAAAATCCTATGAAGTCTCTGAAACCCAAACTAGGTAAGACCTGTATGTCAGGATTCAGTGCCTTCTCCTATTTGAATGCACTACTAATTCTGTGCAAAAATAAAGAGAAACATTTATATTTATTTTATAAATTTAACAGTTAGTTAAGGAAACAAAAGAGAAAGGATCATGCAAAATTAAAGTTAGAGAGATTTTGGGTGTGTATGTAATAGTGTATAAATGTCAGTGTAAGTGTAAGTGTGAGTGTAGTGTGATTGCAAATGTCTATCATTAATGTAAATGTCTAGTGAGAGAAGATAATACTTTATCTAGTTAAATATTCCTCAGTTTCCTCGTAATTAAGAGTCAAGAAGCCACTTCCTAAGCTTAGACTTACATTCATGAAACGAGAGTGGGTAAATGTTAAGCAATTTAACAAACCAAAGTCTACCTGCAAATTTTTATTACAAAGGAAAAGAAAGACTAGATTATATAACTGATAGATAACATTATCATAAATAATAACAAGAAAATAAAACAATAGTGATAAGATAGTATATACATAGAGTTCATTGCGAATTCCTATATTGTTATACAAAGAGATATTTAGATTTACAGATTAAAAGATAACTGATTAAGGCGCGGTGTTATTAATTACCCTTCGTAAATAAAATTCGTGTCAATTGAAATTAAGTTACTAGGCGTTCATAAGGTGTGGCAGGTCACTCGAGATTACTTTATAGTTGCTAAAAACGTAGTCCACCAATTTATTTAAAGAACTCTTATGAATAACATTTCCTATAACTAAAAAGTAGGAGCCAATCTAAGCATAGATACTGCTGAACTACCAGCAATCATAATTTCCAGAGGCAATATTTCCAAAATAAATTATGGCGTCCCTATATCTGTTACTCTGGTATTTGAAAACGCAAATTGTAAAAATGATAGAGAACTATATAAAACACTAGCTTTTGCCCGCGGCTTCGCTCGCGTTAAATTGCGCCTTGTTGATTTGTAATAGCAACGCCAAGTTTTCCCGTTTCTTCCTTCGTTCTCCCTCATATCCCACTCTTTTAAAAAAAAAATAACCTATGTCCGTCTCCTGGTTCCCAACTATCTCTGTATCTGTGTACCAAAATTCATCAAAATCGGTTCAGCCATTAAAGAGTGAAGAGGTAACAAACAAACTCACTTTCGCTTGTATAATATTAGTAAGGATTTCTTTTGTTACAGCCAACCAACTATGCACCACGCCAAATGAAAATACCAGGATGACAGAAAAGCAAGGAGTACGTTTTGAGGAGGCGGAGAAATGCAAGGGGGTTATCCTGACATCGATAGCGGCGACTTGTGCAGTATTAGGATGGCTGACACGAGGGTCCCCAACTACAATGGGAGCTGTGGCTCTGATTGGCACGTTTTTTATGACGGGCGATAGGTATCAATGGCTTTATATATGGAAGAAGACGCATTACAGGGATTTCCTGTGAGTATTTAACTTTCTTACTTCACATTTTTTTTATTTCTTAAGAACACTAAAGTAAGGGATGTGTGTTATCAATTGAAAATATTGAAAGTGGGGACTATTACAGAAAAGATTAAAGGGAGTCGTCTGACTTGTTATTGACATCTGATAAGCTAGTACGCAAGACATTTGACTAAAAGAGGGAAGAATGTTGAACGATGAAGATGGAGACCAAAGAAAAACGTTAGGATTGTGTAATGTAAGGAATTATATTTTATGAAGGAAAATACGAAGGTTCCGTAAAAACTTGCTACATAAACAGCTATATCTTTTGACTGCGTAGACTTAGGCCCAGACTCCACTAAAGCGGAGAGCAGCGGAGCGGAGAGGAGATGGGCGGAAACCGACCAATCACATTGTTTTAAATCTACATCGCGTCTCTCATCTTTCCTATGATTGGTTGATTCTTGCACATCTCCTCTCCGCTGAGCTGCTCTCCGCTTTGGTGAAGACCGGGCCTTAGAGGGTTGATTATTTCACAGCACAAATGAACTACAGAGTTGAGTATATGGTTTTAATTTCAACTCGATACCTCTAGGCGTTTCCGAGATAAAGTGTCTTGACACATTCTTGATTTATAAGGCAGAATGGCACACGTGTTGCACCGATCAAAATAACATTGAGACTAGATCAGGAACATGATGCGCGCTCACTAATATAACCTTTTAATTAGTATACCTAGTTAATGGCTAGTCGGCTAAATTTTATTCAATTGAGAATATTATAAAAATAACTACGATTAAGCGGGCACAACTTTCTAGCTAGACAGTTGACGAACGGTCAATTCAATTGACTACCGTACGTAGTATCGAATGAAATATTTCCTGCTTATTGCAACACGATGAGATTCGACTGTGGTTAACTCTGGCGCTGTTTCTCAGACCACACAAAATGGTTTCTAATTTCATCTCATTGATAGAGTACCACATAGAATGTAGCGCTATAGGAACCAAAATCAAAAAGACTTTAGAGACAAAATTAAAATGCCTTTTTAAAAAATATCTGGTGTATGATGTTATCATATTTTTACTTCCACTATTTCAAAATCAAAATATTTTTATTTCACATAGGCGAACATGTGCACTTAAAAAACGTCGAGAATAGATGCACGGTTCGGGTTGGTCGTTTCCTATGGAAAAGAATCGGCGAGAAACTCCATGGTTATTCTTTTAAAATCATTTGGTTTTACAATGTTGCTGTTATAGCGTTAGTACTTAAGTATGAGAGGACAGCGTAGGCCCAACAATAAGTCATTGTTTACTAGCCAGTAGACTACAAGAAAATTCAAGATTTAGTACTGAACTATACTCCAGTCATAAACTTCGCTCCCTTTTTTAGGGTTCCGTAGTCAACTAGGAACCCTTATAGTTTCGCCATGTCTGTCTGTCCGTCCGTCCGTCCGTCCTCGCTTAATCTCTGTGACCGTTAGCACTAGAAAGCTGAAATTTGGTACCAATATGTATATCAATCACGCCGACAAAGTGGTAAAATAAAAATTTGAAAAAAATGTTTTATTAGGGTAGCCACCCTATATGTAAAGTGGGAAGTGTTTTTTTTTTTTTTAATTTCAACCCTAACGTGTGATATATTGTTGGAAAGGTATTTAAAAATGAATAGGGGTTTACTAAGATCATTTTTTGATAGTGTCATTAATTTCGGAAATAATCGCTCCAAAAGTAAAAAATAATGTGTCCCCCCCCTCTAACTTTTGAACCATAAGTTTAGAAAATATGAAAAAAATCTGAAAAGTAGAACTTTATAAGGACTTTCTATGAAAATTATTTTGAACTTGATTGACACAACAGTTTTTGTACAAAAAAGACAAAAAGTTGTACAAAATAATTTCTGGACTAAGTTTGTAGTATAATCGTATATGCAAGCATTTTTTGTAACTTTGTTTACATATTTTATTATCCTGAACGTAACTTTTTTCAAACAAAAAAAGAATTATTGAAATCGGTTCTCGCAATCCAAAATTACCACCGAAATTGCACGTCTTTGTATTAATTAGTAACCCAATTCCCCGAGAGATGGCGCTGTAGGTACTTATTACATTGGATCGGGTATTACCGAATTGTTCGGTTGGCCTCATAACTGGGAACACTTATTGTGACGGACGGGAAACTACGGAACCCTACACTGAGCGTGGCCCGACACGTTCTTGGCCGGTTTTTTTAGGGTTCTTTACCTCAAAAGGCAAAACGGAACCCTTATAAGATCACTTAATTGTCCGTCTGTCTGTCTATCAATACCTTTTACCTTGACAATACATGTATTGTTAAGGTAAGGTATCGAGTTGATATTAAAACCATTTACTCAATTCTGTGGTTCCCTAGAGCTGTGACAAAATCAACCAATCTAAGTCGCAGTCAAAAGATGTTCCCGTTTATGTTGCAAATTTGTACGGAACCCTCGGTGCGCGACTCGCACTTGGCCTTTTTAGGGGTTTCAGTCAGTGTAAGTCTGACACTCCCCTCCACTCCGCCCAGAATGGGAGAAATCATTTTTTTACCCACCAGGATAAAAGGGCAATGACTTCAAATGACTTTATTATTGTTTAAGATAATATTGTGTACCTATATTTTTATATTATCCTTTTTATGTGATAAAGACGCATGCTAAGCTGACGGGTCTGTATTTTTGATATATTTACCAACTAGCTTTTTCCCGCGGCTTTGCTCGCATTATCCTCTTTTCTGATTGACAGGTATTTTTCGTTGGTAACAAAGAGTGTGTGTACCGATTTTTAGCTATTTACCTTGAAAACTGCGAAAAGTTTCTTATAAAATTTCACCCCCTCTTTTAAGGGTAGAAGCAGATTTCTGAAAAAAAAATGATGCACGACGTTTTTGTTAGTGACTAATAGTCCGCATACTATTTTTTTGCTTTCTACCTTGAAAATTGCGAAATAATTCATACAAACTTCAACCCCCCATTTTAGGGAAGTGCGGGATTAGAAAGAGACAAAAAGTAATTTATGTCCGTCTCCAGGGTCACAACTATGTCTTTACTAAAATTCATCAAAATCGGCTTCCCATTTGGGCGTGAAGACGTAACAAACAAACTCACTTTAGCTTTTTATAATATTCGTAAGGATTAGGACTATTTCTCTGTTCTGGCTTCCTGGGAATTTATTAAAAATGCAAAGAAAAATCGGGCAACTAACAGGTTAAACTGTTAATGAACTTAAATCTGCATACAAACGGGACCACTTTGGACAAAAGTTACAGAATAGTATCCCAATTGCATCGGCACATGTTGTTAATGCACGTTATCAACGGTGCAAGGGTCACGCCGGTGTCGCATGTCTTCGATGCTCTGTCCATTCATTGTCCCCTAGTACATGTAAACGGTTCGAAGTCCACCATTCTTTCATATTTCCTAACAATGCCTGGGTTTTGTTGCAGAGTTTCTGCCATAGAAGGTAAACAGGCCTATTGATTGCAATAATAACGTTTATAAATATAGTATTGTTGTTATATTTCAATAAAACTGGGGGATATGATACTGTCAATAAAATGACGTTGGTGTTTTGTGGATTCGGTTTTATTGTTTTATTTTTTAGTAATTGTAGTTTCTTGTATAAACATTACTATTCACCACAAAAATTGTTCAATTGGTTCTGTCAATTCTCGTTTAATTTCCTCGATTTCTCCTAAATCTCATTATCCGATCCAGACTTCAAGACAGGACCACCTGGAAGGTTTATCTCTCAAATACAAAACGAATCTTCTAAATCAATCGAGGCGAAAAAAGGCTCCGACGAATTGAGAACCTCTTCCTTCCTTGAAGTCGGCTAACAATACAAATTCGATAAGGTGGTGTGGCACAAAACTTTTAAAGATAGACAAATAGGCAGCTTAGTTGAGTCTCTAGTTGACTTTTTTGGGTATGAAACACAAAAAATTCCAAAATCCGTTCCTATGTGCACTGGGTGTTGAATTTATGCAACTGCGGCGTGCGTATTCTGGAACTCCTTGATGCTTTTGCAAACTTGGTGGTCTACAGTACGGCCAACGAGAAGCGATACCAAATGTAAACAAAACCCATGCTAAAACCCCATCTAAAATGACCGCCCGAATGTTGGCGAACCCGTCTTAACGTTGTCATGTTTTTGCCGGGAGAACGAGACATTACGACAAAGGCACAAGATGGAAAGAGCTAAATATTAGATTGTTTTCGCCACAGTTGTTCTTTAGGTTAATGACCTTTCGTATCGCTTCTCGTTGGCCGTACTGTAGTTAGTTGTTCCTAAGTATATTTTAAGTTGATTGTAGGTTTGACCGGTACTCTTTATGAGTACAATAACAATTTTAGGCAGCTGCAGCCATGCTGGGGTTGCGGATTGTTCGAAAGAGATACTACGGCCCCGGAACACAAAAGGCAAAAGGGACTTTAATGGGTTTTTAGTCAGGAAACGTCTAACTCTTCCTTCCGCCTCACCAAGAGTAGGAGAACATATTTGATGATTACTCTTCCGAAAAAAGCAGATGCAGCAAAATGCAATTCAGACTTAATAACGCATCGTCCTTTCAATGAATGTTGATTCATTACATCAGATAATTGTAGCAATTTATTTTTAAGCGCGTGTTTGTATGTTTTTTTACGCGATTTCTCCGTCAATTACGGGCCGATTTTCAAACTTATACTTAAGAAAAACTTAATTACTATTTTGTTTCTATTAATATATGTGGATGTTAAGCTGTTATCTTTTATAAGCAATGGAAGATGAATAGGTACTCTCTAGGATACCCTCCATCCCACATACCAGAATAAAAAAAAAAAAATTGCAAAAAAGGGCCTGTTGAAAAAACTAACAAGTGGAAAGTTAGTTTACTTCCGAAAGTCGGTGGTAAAAAAAAACGAAACAAACCAAAGACAACGACTTCCGGAAGTAAACTAATGTTCCACTTGTCAAACGAGATTGTGAATGACAAAACTTTACTAGCAAATTTTATTTAGTTTAAAACATAGATAGGAAATGGAAAAAGTTCTGCGTCTCTGAACGAATGAACGTCGAATACAAAGGAAAATTTTATTTCATTCCCGTCATAAAACTACTAGGCACACAGAACCCGGGCCGAGTAATGTGAAACACCGGACGCAGTTGATAGCTCTCCATTGTGCGGCCACAAGGTGTCTGCAGCAATTGCCCGTTGGACCTTGGCCTCTCCTGATGTCCTAGTACATAAACCGTTTACAAGGGGGCCGCGGTCGGTTAACATTCCAAGGCGAAATCTTTTTATCAGTTTCTGGTATCCATCCTGGATGAGCTATTAAGAAAATTCAATTATACAGGAATTTGGATCAATATCTGATTTAGATTAAAATCGATAGGTACAAACGAATATTAAAGGGCCAAGCTTCGGGTAATTTATAAAATCTAAGTTAGTGCTTTGTTTGTATGGAGGCGAATCATTTGGATTTCATTCAATATTAAGTATCAGTCTTATAAAATAAACAATAGCGTCAGAGAGCAAAGTCGGACAAAGAATCGGCTTTGCTGATAAACTTTTCATTTTGAAATCCTGTTTAACTTTGAAATATCCTTCAAACTAAAAAAATACATAGATTTATATTATCAATATCCAATAATGTTCACCAGGTATACGCAATTGAATAAATTTTCTTAAAATGTGTTTGTTCTCTGCCTATATTCAATATATGTATTTATATTTAACCATTAGTTATGTATTTATACAAGTATTTTTTAAACTAAACTTATAAAGAAATTAAAAAATAGCGTCAAAAAATTCGTCCTCAACGCTGTCAGTTGGCAATGTCCCCAAGAGACTGGCCGCGTTGCCACGTTGTATGGCAACGCTAAGCCTCTGGCCAAAGTAAAAGCCAGCCCTTGGGTCACGGGAAGTGTCAACCAAACGTTTTGATATTGCCTTAAAAAGGCTGTAAGCACAAGGACCCCACGGTCCCAGAGTTTCAACCCCAAACGGCTCGAAAATATAGTTCCCAATAAGGTTACTATCTCTGCCTTATTTTGTTCCCCAATTTGAAAACTTTGACATGTTCCTATTAAATATGTCAAAAAATTTACGTGACATGTAGCGAATAACTCTCAATGTAATGTTACAAACCGGACACAGTCTATTAGACCAGGACAGCAGCAAGACTTAGTTACTAGTAAGAGGTGTCAGTCCACTGTAGTTGCTTTCAATGATTGAATGATTGGCCAACTCGAACATGCGAGTGCGTTCGTCATCGAAGCGTTATGTAATTCTATGATTGCCTGGTGGATGCATGTGGGAATGTATGTACGTTACTTTATTGTGGGGTGAGCAGAGTCCCAAGGAAATAAAGATTGTTGGCAGCTTTTGTTACAATTTGCAATTAATGCTGAAGCAACTCAAAGTCTAAAGAAGTGTGCATTCTGTATCAAATGTCCCTAATAATTTGTTAATAGGTAATAATAAATTAATAATCCTTACTAATATTATAAAAGCGAAAGTGAGTTTGTTTGTATATTTGTTACGTCTTCACGCTTAAATGGCTAAACCGATTTTGATGAATTTTGGTACAGGGATAGTTGGGACCCTGGAGACGGACAAAGGCTATTTTATTAATATTGAGATTTGAGGGAGAAAGAGGGAAGAAAAGGGAAAACTAAGCATTGCTATGGCAATAAATAAGGCGCAAGGGCAAAAATTACACGTAGCAGGTACCTGCAAATCAGGAAAGGGGAACTGTGTTACCCCGAATCTAACGCGAGCGAAAGCTAGTCGTTAATAATTCTGCAATCTAAAGTTATGCGGTTTATGTCATATTAAAGCGTGTATAGACATAAACCAATTTAATGTGAACGATAAGAAATTTAAAAAAAAAAGATTTTCTCCTACGTGGATTGCAATTTGATACGGTTTATTTTCGTACCCCATAAAATGAGATAGGTTAAAGGCTACCTAAGTTTAGGCAAGCCTAAAATGTGCATTGATTAATATTTATCCTATAGACAAAAAAAATAACTGAAATCTTAAATACCTTATGACTCTACCGTTATATGTTTGGACATATTAATCAATATTTTGATTATAATGATAAACGTAATAGCGTAGCTTATCAGGTACTGATAGACTCAGTTAATATATAAGGTTGATAGTAATAATCTATTATGCACTTTCACTATAGCAATTGTGACTAAAATAGTGATAGATAGGGATTTTGATGGATGGAAAGGGAGAGGAAGGCCAAAGAGAAATTGTATTGTATAAATGTGTAAGGAATGATACAAAGGAGAAAGGAGTAAATGCGGCGAGCAAGCTTGCTAGTTTTACCGAAAACAAGAACTATGGCCAAAAATGCTAACTTTTGAAGGAGCACAGCTTTGTAACAAATTACCGTCCTGTATAAGAAATGTACACTCTTTCAATGCATTCAAAACTCAACTTAGCCAGCACATAATCGCGGATCGATCACTTCTTTAGAAATGAATGCATTGGATGGGTAACTATTAAGTTGTAATACTGATGACGAACTTATTGTAATCTATATTTTTATTATTGTTCTCAAGTTAGTGACTTATTTTGAGAATAAAGTTTCTTCTTTAATCTTGAAACCGAAACCGTAATGATGCCGGGACGTCTGACAGGGGAGAATGGAAGAGGAAAACGTGTTGCGCTGATTTTTAATCTTTAGTTGTTTGTGTAGTATTAGCAAGTTTGGTTGGAGTGATCAGATAAATGAGGAAAATGTGAGGAATGTAGGATGGGTAAAAGAGTAGAGGAAGACCAAAGAATCGATGGATGAACTTTGTGATGGATGATATGGCAAGGAAGAAGGTGACATAAGTAATTCAGAGGAATGGAGGAGTATGGAAGAAAAAGACATGCTGCGCCTACCATAAATAATTTGGGGTAAAGAAAGGAGAATTATAATGTGTAATATTAGTACTACTCCATTAACTACACCCTTTTTATTTTATTATCGTACAGTCTATTTAAAGTTTGGCTGAAAGATATCGCCATCAACGATGAGAACGCCATTCTAACCATAGAATTAGCATTTTTTTAAAACAGTTGTTTTATCTTTGGTGTCAATAAAGTATATTCCATGGCCCTGTCAGGGATACCGCGGTACCGGGAAGAAAGACCAATAGAAGGGATATAGTTAGTACAAGTCAGACACTCCCCCCGCTCCGCCCAGAGCAGGGGTAGTAATTTGGTGATTTCCCATCCATAAAAAAGGCATTGTTTCCTCAAGAAATTGCTTACAGTAACAAAAATGTTTCATTACTAAGAAAGACCACAGTGGTCTGAGGTCAAAATACATTATGTATCCATGCCGGCTGTAGCTGGCCCAGCGTTGTACGGAGTTTCAATGGAACAAGAGGCCAGCATATACTGGTGTCTTAAGTAAGAGGATTTAATAAGCAATGGAAGTTGATACGAATTATTCAGCAACACGATAGTTACTGTTTTCGTATCGCCAATCAAAACCATTCCATTGGAAAATGTAACAATGCCTTGATACTAAATATTTAGAATATCGAGGTCAAAACTTATTCGTTAGTTTAGAAGTTGCATGCGCCACTTCTGATTATTAGGTTTAGGGGTCGATTCCTATTCCTTCGTGAATTCGTGGGTTACTTAGTGCCAAATGCCTCACCTCTTATTGCAAGGGACTTTTTTGCGGACTGGAAATCATCAAATACCTTCCCGCGCTCCGGGTGGAGCAGGGGGGAGTGTCAGACTGGTACTGACTAAAACCCACCCATGCTACTTCTATTTTCCTTGCGTTCCGGGGCCACGGTATCTCTTTCGAACAACCCGCAACCCCGGCAGGCGGAGGCCCTGGCAGGTTCCTCTGCTTTGCTGAATTGCAAGGGACTTAACAAAACTTTTGCTTCCTGTTTCTAATCATATCTGGCGAAATGTGGGTGCATCTAGGGTTCACCTTAGGTAATGCAACCCTTCGAGGATTGCAGGTGTAATGTTATGTTATTAAGGAAAATAACTATAACGAATATCTTTTAATTAGCAGTAAGTAAGGAGTAAGGAGACGCCCTAGAGGGACATCATCATTTTAGCCTTGAATCAGTCGCTGTTGGACCTCACCGTTCTTCTTCTATACTTTTCGGTTCTGTGCATGTGACTTGACTTATCCATCAGTTTTCCACGTATTTGAAGATATTGTCAGCCCAACGGGCTTTCGGCCAGTCTGGCTACGGAGACCCGATCTTGTTAACCATTCCGCCAAAAACTATTTCCATCGGCTATCTCGGCGTCTAGCTAGATGCGTAGCCCAGCTCCACTTCAGGCGCGGATAGACCGGGTTTGCTGGTTGTTTGAAAAGGATACCGCGGCCTTGAAACATAAAGGACAAAAAAAGGAACATGGATTTTGACGGGCCTGTTAGTCTAGTGGTTAGTGGCCCTAAATACTGAGCCGGAGGTAGTGGTTTCGATTCCAACCCAGGACAAACTTTGTGTGATGAGCATGATTGTTTGTTCTGTGTCTGGGTGTGATTTATCTATAATATGTATGTATTTATAAATTATATAAATATGTATATCAGTTGTCTGGTTACCATAACACAAGCTCTGCTTAGCTTGGAATCAGATAGCCGTGTGACAAGTCTAGCATTCCTCCCCGCTCCACCCAGAGCGGGGGAACTTATTTGATGATTTCCTGTTTAAAAAATAAGGCGTAGATAGACTGACTTTATTGATGGTGTTCTTCAAAAGCTGCATAATACTAAGGCAGCAGTAGGCGGCAGGCTGTAAGTGTGTGTTTAGATCTTTGAACATGGACGACACAAAAATGTATGTAAAGTTCGTAGCAGAACGCACCCCAAAGTTCCTTCCTACCGCCTGGATTTTTCCAGACGTTTTTGTCCGTAAATTGCTTATCGGCGTACACGTAACGATAACGTGCACTGGCTAGACCTTTGTACTGTGACTTCTGTACGATGCTATTATGCGGCGCTGCAATAGTTCACGTACGATATTATGAAGAATGGACGAGCAATCAACTCTCGTCTCGGCCCTTGTTAACCTATTTTCGAGAGCAGATTAGAAAATCTAGCGGTAGCGCAGCTAGAAATGGAGTTGCACATACATAGTTGAACTAGATTGTTGTGGCAAATATTTAGTCGTCAATTATGTTTAGGGCAATACTATTGCGGCGGTTCTTAGCAACAGAAAAAAAGTTGTTTCTCACGGTCAGAAACAACTTCTCACTACTTTTTTTAAACTTTTTTTTATATACGAGTAGTATTCGGGAAGTCATATTCTTGCCAAGTCACATTCACGGTGCGTTTTGTATTTTTAGCGTAATTTTAATCTAAAACTTTCTGCGCCACGGATGGGCCTATTATGTTAGGGTAATAGAATAGAATAGAATAGAATATACTTTATTGCACACCAAAAATTGAAAAAACAAACTGTTTTATAAAAAAGTGCTAAATCTATGGTTACAATGGCGGTCTTATCGCTAATAGCGATATCTTCCAGACAACCTTTGGATGGACTTTACGAATATAAAAATACAACGGGGGTAGTCAATGGTGTACCTACTGCTAATACTACACAAATAATTAAAATAAAGTTACTTATTCAAAATATATAAATACATAAATAAATACATATAGAAAAAAAAAAAAATATTAAAGGGAAAGATAATGATTTGCAACTAGGGTTTTAAAAGTAACGAGTGACTGAGCTTGTCTTACTGACAGCGGCAATTCGTTCCACAAACGGACAGCCTGAACCGTGAATGACTGGTCATAAAATTTTGTGGAATGTTCAGGCATCAAAAGTCTCAAATTCTCCGATGATCTCAAGTGTCTACTATGTGTGTCATGAATGAACTTGAAACGTTCTTTGAGATATAAAGGTGTTGATGGATTAAAAAGAATACTGTAAAGTAATGATAAAATGTGAGCATTCCGGCGAAGACGGATAGGCAACCACTTGAGCTTAACGCGAAACTCTGAAACATGATCATATTTACGCAAACCAAATATGAATCTAATACAAAAATTTTGGAGTCGCTCAAGCTTTTCCAGCTGCACTACAGTGAGATCTGGATAACAGGTATCAGCATAATCGAGGATTGGGAGAAGAAGGGATTGGGCGAGCGCAGTTTTAGTGGCAGTTGGGAGGAAATTACGAAGTCTGCGTAAAGACCCTGCCGATGCAAACAGTTTTCGGCTCACTTCTTGCAACTGAGGACCCCAGGATAAGTCTTTGTCAATAAAAATACCCAGGTCTTTAACTGAGTTGCTGTAAGGAATTATAGCACCATCAAAGACAATCTGAGGCAGTTTCGCCCAATCAATTTTAGAACGCAGCCTAGGGCTGCCGACAACAATGACCTGAGTCTTCGTTTAGACCATGAGCTTGACTCCATCCCGAAATACGCTCCAAATCCCTATTCACCAAATTCACCGCTTCAGACAGTTCATCTGCGGGAGCCTGTGAGTAAATCTGTAAATCATCAGCATAAAGGTGGTAGGCTGAAAGAAGTTCATTAGAAATTGAATTAATAAAAATTGCGAAAAGAAGAGGAGAAAGAACTCCCCCCTGTGGAACACCGGCAGAGGTATTGCACCAAGAAGATGACGAATCTTTAATGCGAACACGCTGTCGGCGGTCACAGAGGTAACTACGAAACCAATCAATAGCCGTTGGAGATATGTTAAGAGAACAGAGTATACCGAGCAAAACATCAAAATCTACCGTGTTAAAAGCATTACTGAAGTCTAATAAGGAAAGAACAGTCAGATTCCCATTTTCCATACCGAATCTAATATCGTCCGTAATACTAATAAGAGCTGTGGTAGTGCTATGACCTGGACGAAACCCAGATTGGTAACAATTAAGGAGCGTGTTTTTATAAAGGAATGTACTGAGCTGATTATGGATAAGGCGTTCTAGGACTTTAGATAGGAAGGGTAATATGGAGATCGGGCGGAATTCAGAAAAGGAAACCGGGTTACATTTTTTTGGAAGTGGGGTAATCTGGGCTTCCTTCCAACAAGAGGGAAACACACCACAGGATACGGAGTAATTAAAAATATGACAAATGACAGGAAGGATTTCGTCCAGGATAGGAAGTATCATCTTGCGACTAACACAGTCACTACCAACAGCATTTGACGTGATTGATAGTATACTCTTCTTAACATCACAAGCAGCAAATTGATTAAAGACGAACGGAGAATAATCGGGAGTGGGAAGAGATGAAAGATTATTCAGGGTTTGGGCTTTAATAGCCCCATTAAAATTACAAGAGGTGGAAAAATATTTGTTAAGTGACTCAAGGTCTACATCTTTAGGAATAGACTCTTGACGCGACTTCCCAACTCCCATGGATCTGAGAAATTTCCAGACTTTTGCTGGGTCACCATTTTCGACGGACTTATGAACATGATGGCGTTGGGCATCCCTACAAACCAAGTTACTGCGATTACGGATAGTAACGTACTTATCATGATTTATTGAGTTTGGTCTGCACTTAAACCTAGATTTTGCGGCCGCCTTCTTATGCAAAATGGCTTTTAAGTCGTCGGTTAGCCATGGTGCAGGTAGATGTTTAATCTTTACTAACCGAGCAGGCGCATGAACGTCGTAGAGCTTGATAAGGTTAGAATTGAGAAGATCGACTTTGACATCAATCGACTCCGCATTAACAAGATCAGACCAATCAATGTTGACGGCATCCTCACGAAGGCTTTCAAGGTGCATACCACCAAAACTGCGCTGCAGGAGTGTTTTAGGCTTAGTTTTAGGAGGGCGGATTTTGTACGAGAGAAAAATTAAATCGTGGTAGGAAAACGCATCAGCTGAACACTGCCCATACTTAGCTACATGTTGTGTGGAAGAAACGAAGATGAGGTCAAGGAGCGAAGGTAGACAGTTAGGAAAATGATGAGTAGCACTTAATGGAAGCAGAGATAAATTGCTGGATTGGGAGATGGATTGGAGTGTGGATGACCGTGAGTCTTTTTTAAGAAGACAAGTATTGAAGTCCCCCATAATGATAATATGTCTGTAAGAAGGTGTCAGGTTTACTAGGAGACTTTCAAAAGAGGAAAAGTAGTCGATGCGTAAAGAGGGACAATAATATACACCAAGCAAAACCTTGGAATGATTAATATTAATTTCTAAAAAGAGATGCTCGCCAGCATTCGACGGCGGTGGCTGTGACGACATATCAATAACTGAAAAAGGTATGTTTTCACGTAGATAAATGGCAACACCACCACCACCGCAGCTTGTCCGATCATTTCTAATTAGTTTATATCCAGGCAGGGAATAGGTAGTGGACGTAAGGCATGGTTTCAGCCACGATTCTGACACAAGGATTGCATGGATGTTCTTACAGTCCAGATTCGCAAACATATCATGATAATGAGCCGGAATACTTTGGGCATTAATATGGACTACATTTAGATTTTTTGGGACATCGGAAAATTGAGACTGAAGTGTGTCAGTAAGAGTCGGAATGCTACTGAAACTATCATTGGTAATAGTAATATTACCCTTTTTTTGTCGTGGGAAACCATCAAATAACTTCCCCCGCTGAGCTGCGCGGAGCGGAGGGGAGTGTCAGACTTGTACTGACTAAAACCCACCCATGTTCCTTCCATTGCCCTTTATGTTCCGGGGCCGCGGTATCTCTTTCGAACAACCCGCAACCGCGGCAGGCGTTTGGCCCTGGCAGGCCCATCTGCTTTGCTGACATCTCTTTGTGGTGCACGTGGAACTCTAAAGCGCCGTCGACACGGTCTGTCGTCAATAGACGGACGGACGGTGAGCTGCCCATTGCTCACCGTCCACAGGCCCGCATCTGCGGTGGCCGGGAGTAGTCTCGCGGCGGTAGTAATATTACCCTAACATACAACATACATAGTAAGGTAAACACTAATAACCATAACTGTTTTTAATTTCAGAGGTCTTCGAGTGTTGCTATACACAATATTCAGGATAACGATGTGGGAGCGACAGGGGAAGACGGTTGTTACTCGGTGGGCCGAAGTTGTTCGGATGGACCCCGACAAGAATGTTTTTGTTATGGAAGACAGGGCGCTGACTTTCCGAGAGGTAGCTCTTCATTCTTATGTTAACCTAGTATTTTATACACGTTTACGTAGTTTATTTGTTATTCGGTTTATCTGTCAAAATGTAGATCAGTAGCAATTTTTTTATCTTGTATAGTACGGCCAACGAGAAGCGATACCAAATGTAAACAAAACCCATGCTAAAACCCCATCTAAAATGGCCGCCCGAATGTTGGCGAACCTGTCTTAACGTTGTCATGTTTTTGCCGGGAGAACGAGACATTACGACAAAGGCACAAGATGGAAAGAGCTAAATATTAGATTGTCAACGCCACAGTTTTTCTTTAGGTTAATGACCTTTCGTATCGCTTCTCGTTGGCCGTACTATAGTTAGGTTTTATTTACCAAGAAGAAAAAAAAATAACTCTAGAGGGTCTTAAAACAGTTATTGAAGTCACGGTTATGGTGTGTTCATAATTCCACTTTGTGTGAAATCAAGAAACAATTTCATACTTTACTCGGAAGTATTCGGTTCGAAGGAACAGCATTTGTAACAAATATTTTTATTTTGCTTCTAGACAAAAGATGCAAGGATCACTGTCTATTGTTTTTAATGAATCCAAAAATAATTTATTGGTTGTTGGTAGGTTTTCATGTAAACTTTACTTTATAAGTTAGAAGTAAAATCTTGTAAAACGTGAATTTAAAACTAAACACGCTTCAAATTTACTTTCAGGGTGACGAGTTCAGCAACCGCATATCTCAATTCTTCAAAATACAAAACTACAAACCTGGCGAGGTGGTAGCCCTGTTCATGGAGACTCAGCCTGAGTATGTGTTCATATGGCTCGGTCTAGCCAAGCTTAGGGTCACCACTGCTCTAATAAATACTAATCTGAAGGGAGGCCAACTGATTCATTGTATTAGGGTAGCAGGATGCAAAGCAGTTATTTTTGGAGACGAAATGAAAGATGGTAAGCATATTAACTATTTTTGGTTTTATAAAAGAATTAATTAGTTTAATTTAAGAACATAACAAAATATTAAACAATATAAATAAATTAAAATAACCTAAAAAAACTTAAAAATAAACTAAAAAATGTGCCAAAAAATGCTCAGCGCTGTCAATTCGTATGATCTTACGGTTAAAGATATTTATTTTTCAAAATAATTACAAATTTACTTACGAGAAAAACTTAATTATATGGTTGCAAATAAATTATGAAGCAATGAGCGTAGCTTAAAATAAGAATTGTACTGCGGAAAGTTATGGTTTGTACCTACATGTGTAACTAAAACTTAAATATATGTTAATATTTTGGCATCACAAAACAAAACAAAACAAATGACCCAGTAGTTCTAAAAAAGTTTGCAGTGGGGTTTTTAGCGAGAGTGTTTTTATCTTAAAAACTTAATTAGTTGTTATTAAACATAATTTACCTTATCTAATACGATAGAAGAAAATTGCTTGTTTGCAAGAGGAACTTTCTGGTCCTTTCCCTACCATGACGTCTTAAAGCAGAACTTATTCCACTGAGGGATGGAGACAGAGCTATACAGGGTGTCTAGCACCATCTCTTTCACTCAGTGGAATAAGTTCTGCTTTAAGACGTCATGGTAGGCCTACTGATCTGATTACAAAAAATCTTCCTCCGAAAGTTATTGCCAAGTGTTGTCATGATATTTAACAACAATAATAAACACGAGGATGAAGTGGCGGGCAAAAGCTATAGTGGTTTATATTTAAAAATTAAAAACAACATTGAAAATGAAATCCTAGAACGTGTACTAAATTAGCTAATTTAACACGTTCTCTAAGACTGTTGAAATCAACGACGACGATTTGCGCAGTGGCTGATCGACCGATTGCTGCGCTGTGTGTCGCGGGTTCGATCCCCACACGGAACCATTATTTGTTAAGCCTACAGATATTTGTTCCGGGTCTGGCTGTTTGTGTATGTGAGTTTAAATGTTTGTATACGCACCCACGATACAGGAGGAATTTGTAGTGTGGGGCACTGAAAAATAAAAAAAAAACTAAAGATACAAAATAATTTTGTACATATTTTACACAATTCACAATAAATCATTTAAATAATGCAAAAAACTTACAAAATGCTCTTAACTGCATGGGAACTAGACTTAAAACGAATTTCATCAAAATTAATGACCGTGAATTATCTTGTTCAAAATATTAAATTAATTACTATTAAAATAAATGTTCAGCTATGCTGTAAAGATAAAAACGAGAAGTGAGATAAAAACTCCTTAAAGAAGAGGACATGCTTTTTTTTCGGATGGGATACCATCAAATACCTCCGTCCCTCCCAGTACAAGTCTGTACTGACTAATACCCACCCATGTTCCCTCTTTTGCCCTTTATGTTCTTGGGCCGCGATATCCCTTTCAAGCAATCCGCAACTCCGGCAGGCGATGGTCCTGGTAGGCCCCTCTGCTTTGCTAACATCTTTTTGAGGCGCGCGTGGAACACGATCGCTCCGTCGGCACGGGGCAAAGTATTATTAGGTTTTTCATCATGAAATTATCAATTGCAACCTGGGGTCTAGACGGGGGTCTCGCGTTTTGCCGCAAATCGCCTGATTTGATGCGAAAATGGAGCATTATTGCGTAAAAGGAACTAATTCACTCGAATTTTATTTTTATTTTTTTGCCGGAGGTCTTGGGTTCGATTCCCACCCAGGACAAACTTTGTGCGATGAGCATGATTGTTTGTTCTGTGTCTGGGTGTGATTTATTTATAATATGTATGTATTTATAAATTATATAAGTATGTGTATCAGTTGTCTGGTTACCATAACACAAGCTCTGCTTAGCTTGGGATCTGATAGCCGTGTGTGAGTTGTCCCAAGATATTTATTTATTTATATAAGACTAAGACTATGTATTATATTTTAAAGAAAATAATGTCATGTTTACTTTATTTTATTTCAGCCATAAAAGAGATCCAGCCAGAGTTACCAGATATTCCACTCTATCAGTACAACTCCCCGGATAGGGACTTGTCCCCCATTCTCCAGGATACTGTCCCTCTAGCTACAGAAATAGACGAGATGTCTACAGATCCTGTTGACGTTGATTATGGGCAAGCGAAACCAAGGGACACGCTACTGTATATTTATACCAGCGGAACTACTGGGTTCCCGAAGGCAGCTATTATTACTAATATTAGGTAAGAAAAGGCTTATAAGACATTTTGGCCAATCTAGGAATAGAACCCAGAACTTCATGCTCAACAATTGCGTTTGCGACAACTAAACTAACTTTTTTTTGGATGGAAATTCAATTAACTTCTCCCGCTTTGAGGGGAGCGAAATCGAGTGTTATTGACTAAAATCCTTCCATGTTTATTCTTTGTATTTCGGGGCCTTCTTTCGAATAAACTGCAACCCTTACTACTGTACCTTATTTAATTCCTCTTTCAGATACCTGCTGATTCCACTAGGAGTGCAGAGTTCAGCGCAGCTCAAACCATCGGACGTGGTGTACGATCCTCTACCTCTGCACCACACGGCAGGCGGAGTACTAGGAGCAGGCCTGGGCATTGTGACTGGATGTACCGTAGTACTCAGGAAAAAGTTCTCTGCTTCTAATTATTGGAGTGACGCGGCGAAATATGGATGCACTGTGAGTGTTTATAATTCTAGTTGGTCTTAAGTTTTTTTAAATGTTGCCACACACTAGAAATTTCTCCTGTATCGTGGGTGCGTTTAAAAACATTTAAACTCACAAACACAAACACAAACTATCTGTAGGCCATACAAATATTGTTCCGGGCGGGTAGCGAGCCCGCGACACGCAGCGCATCAGTCGATCACTCAGCCACTGCGCCAACCGTGGCGTCCCTAAATAATATAGATATACAACAGAATATCTCGCCGAGTGCCATAAAATGTGTTTTCCTCGCTCTGGTGTATTCGCGGGTAGTAGCTAGTTGTGAATAAAACATAATTGGTTCATCTGTTTCGGAACTAAGATGCCACAGCAAGACACACGTTAAACTAATAACCGCCCTCGTTTTTCGTCATGGTAACCACAAGTGCTAAGATGCCTTATCCTGACAGTGGGGTCAGACTCAATGGTTTAAACAAGGATGTAATCTTTATTTATTACTAGCTGTGCCCAGCGGTTTCACCCGCTGCTCACTTAGGGGTATGAAAAATAGATGTTGGCCGATTCTCAGGCCTACCTGATATGTAGGTACACAAAGTTTCGTTTGAATCGGTCCAGCTGTTTCGGAGGAGTATGGGAACGAAAACTGTGACACGAGAATTTTATATATTAGATTAACTTCCCTTCTCAGGCAACTCAGTATATAGGCGAGATTTGCCGCTACCTCCTTGCTGTCCCCCCTGGTCCTAACGACCGCGCTCACAAAGTCAACGTGATCTTCGGCAATGGACTAAGGCCGCAGATCTGGCCGGAGTTCGTGGAGAGGTTTGGCATCAAAAGGGTCATGGAGTTCTATGGAGCTACTGAGGGGAATAGCAATCTTGGTAAGTTTAAGATTTTTGATTTTCATACAGTATTTGAAGTCATTGGCTCCTGGTCTCTGGCTCTCACAGGTCTAGTAAGTTCAAGGGATAATTCACTTAAAAAAAAAAAACGTTGGAAGGAATTTCTTCTGTATCGTGGGTGAGTTTACAAACATTTAAACTCACATACACAAACAGCCAGACTCGGATCAACTACCTGTAGGTCATACAAATATTTGTTCCGTGCGGGGATCGAACCCGCGAAATGCAGCGCAATAGTCGATCGCTCAAACACTGCGCCAACCGTGTGGTTGTAGAAGGATTGAGCAGCTTGGAATCAAGGGTTGTGTCCAGTTGATGGTATTAGACACACTCCCTATGACTTGGGACTTTTTGACACTTCTAAATGTTGCTATTAATTTATATTTTCAGTAAACCTGGATTCGAAAGTGGGAGCCATCGGTTTTTTGAGCAGAATATTTTCAACAATCTACCCTCTTAGTTTAGTCAGGTGAGCATAAACTTTACTCATAAACTTTTTATGCCACGGCTTCGCACGGGTAGCATACCACCGACTTAAAAAAGCAGGAGGTTTTCAATTCGAGTGTATTGCTTTTTTTGAAGTTTTGTTACGTGATTTCTCGTGGCTATTTCGAAAATTCTTTTTATAATTAAAGGGAGGGTGCTCCTGTATGTATTTAATTAATAGTGCTTGGGTAATTTATAAGTTATCTTCTAAAATACATATTATGTTTTTTTACTTATTTATATACTAATATCTCATATATACGACGTGCTAATATATTTTAGAAGCAATGAAGAACTAATACAAGAAAAGAACTTGTGTGAGATTCAATCATACCACAACATAAAAGGCTGACGTATGACCTTCACCTTCCTCGTGAATCAGTCTGTCCATTGTTAAACCGTATTAAAATCTGTTCGTTCGTTTTTGATGTTATGGCGTTTGGACAGACAGACAGATAGAGGACTTGGGAACGGGTAGGAGGTTGATAACGGTAAACGTTTGATAAAGATGAAGAACTTTTTGATAAAGATGCGTCAGTATGTTAATAATATCTAAGACTAGTTTTTACTTTTCAGGTGTGACGAGATTACTGGAGAAATCTTGAGGGATGCTAACGGAAGATGTATTACTTGCGGCCCTCATGAACCAGGTATGGGATATTTAAGAGATTTGATTTGATTTGATTTACATGAAGGGCTACTATGACATCTTATAGCAATTCTTATTCTACTGAGTGAAAGAGATGGTGCTAGACACCCTGTATAGCTCTGTTCCTTTCCCTCAGCGGAATAAGAATTGCTTTAAGAGGTCATAGTAGGGCTACTGACCTTCACAAACTGGTAGGTAACAGCACTGAACGGAGGAAACTTGAAATGTAATGGGTGAACACCCATCCACATACCGACTTTTTTGAGCACAACTTAACATCGATTACCTTGATCGCCCTATAGCAGCAACGGAGTCTGGATTTGTACCCAATTATGGGCATTTTTTTGTTTTTTTTTTCTTTGCCCGCGACTTCGGCTGCGTGGCATAGTTACTTTGGGCTAACGCCAACTTTAACCCGCGTGATAATAAAAAAAATATATTTCTCTCCTCTTTCCTTCCCTTTTTCTAGCCTATGTCCGTCTCCAGGATCTCAATTATCTCTGTACCAAAATTCACCAAAATCGGTTCGGCCATTTAGGCGTAAAGACCTAACAAAAAAACAAACAAACGAACTCACTTTCGCATTTATAATATTAGTAAGGATTTTAAATTTAATCTCAATTATAAAAAAACAACAACTATAATATAAGGTAGATTGTACAAGACTCTTTAGACCGTATTTTATGTACACACGACGGCACATCAAACTACACAATCCATTTTAACCTGATCTCTCTGCTACGGTGTGCAATTCGTAGTAAAGAGATCACGTTATAATAGTTTAGAATAAGTTGACCTGCCGTCGTGTGTACCTACAATCTATGCAAATAATTTTCACTTTACTTTACTAGGAGCCCCTTATTACATGATTCTTAAAACATAACTAGCCAAATTCGGGGGTAGTTTATTAGGTGCAGCTCTGCCTAACCATTCGGAGATAGGCTTGATGTTATGTTATCAACCCGAACGAATATAATTACTTAGTCACGAACTTCTCCCACATTAAATTTCAACAACCAACTGATTAGACTTCTTTTTCAGGTCTTCTCCTAGGCAAAATAGATCCAAAGAAAGCCATCCTAACGTTTGCGGGGTACGCAGACAAGACTGCATCAGAAAAGAAGATGGTGCGCAATGTAAGGAGCGATGGTGACTGTTACTTCAATACTGGAGATGTTCTCGTCATGGACCACTACGGTTACTTCTACTTCAAGGATCGCACTGGAGACACGTTTAGGTGAGCTCCTTGATTTTATGTTAGCCTAGTACTGACAATACTTTGCCTTTCCTCTTGTCCGCATGCCAACTTATGGAGTCTGTGCATCATTTACGCCTACTGTTTTCACTGTAGCATGGTTATCATCAATATCCTGCGCTTGTCCCATTCTATTCGGGGTCGGCGCAACTCGTTTTTTTCTTTCATTCTCCCCTATCAGACGTACGTCATCATTTACTCCTTTCTCCTTCATAGCATTCCTTACACAATCCATCCATCTTTTATTTGGTCTTCCTCTCACTCTTCGTCCAGCAACATTCAGATCCATCACTCTTTTAGTCACATGTGTTTCTTCCCTCCCTCCTTTCAATTTTTCTGTAACAGGCGCCGCAACTTTCAAACTTTCTCTTATATCCTAACTAGTTTTTGCCCGCGGCTTCGTTCCCGTTAAATTCGAAGTAACACAGTTCCCCTTTCCTGATTTGCAGGTACCTGCTACCTGTAGTTTTTGCCCTTGCGCCTTATTGATTGTAATACCAAAGCTAAGTTTTTCCTTTTCTTCCCTCTTTCATTCTCATTTCATGTCATGTCCCACTTTAAAAAAAATTGCCTATGTCCGTCTCCAGGGTCCCAACTATTTCTGTACCAAAATTTATCAAAATCGGTTAAGCCATTTAGGCATGAACACGTAACACACATACAAACAAACTCACTTTCGCTTTTATAAAATTAGTAAGGATAAAGTTGGTATCCTTAATTAATTCATGTTTCATGCTTCCAGGTGGCGTGGTGAAAATGTATCGACAGCAGAAGTCGAGGGAGTCATCAGCACATTGGTTGGCTTGAAGGATGCAGTTGTTTATGGAGTCAAGGTATACATTCCAAATAATAATATTAATCAATCTCAAAGTGATCTGATTTTTAGCCGGAATTTTGGAGTTCCGTCGGCTCCTGTCAATGGTAACTTATGTATTGGATAGGATTAAATAAGTAAGACGTAGATGGTTTCCATGTCACATTAATCATAGGTCTATAGCGCGTTTTACTAGGCTTTTTTTTGCGGATGGGAAATTTTCAAATAACTTCCCCTGCTCTGGGCGGAGCGAGGGGGAGTGTCAGACTTGAAATTTAATTTTATGTTTTCATTTTGTTTGTTATTCTGTGCAATTGTTGCATGATTTTTTTTTACCCCATATAAGCCTACTTTCTTCCTTTTATTTTAAAACCCAGAAACAAACTAAGTATTCTATGTTTGCGCAGATTCCAAACATCGAAGGCAAGGCGGGTATGGCAGCGATAGCCGACCCGGAGAAGAACCTCGACCTCGCCTCCCTATCCAAAGGCGTCCGTTCTTCACTCCCAGTCTTCGCCCGACCACTCTTCGTCAGGATCCTGCCCGAATCACCGATCACTGCCACATTCAAGCTCAAGAAGAAAGAGCTAATGGAACAAGGATTTGATTTAGATACCATCAGCGATCCTTTATATTTTCTGGATCAAAAGACCGGCGAATATGTTCCTTTTACTCAAAAACTATGCGGTGATTTAATGCAGGGTTTAATTAGGCTGTGATGTAGGGATGCCAAAGGACCGTTGGGTGTAGTTCTGCCAAAATTTTGCCAACCTACAATGTCTTATTAATTCATAAGATAAATAAAGGTATGTCATCGTGAAAAGCTTAACGCCTTCAGAAAGAAAAAACCAGCCAAAAGCATACCGAAGGGTCCGTACACCCGGGGTTGCGGGTTGTTCGAAAGAGATACCGCGGCCCCGGAACGTAAAGGGCAACAGAAGGAACATGTGTGGATTTTTGTCAGTATAAACTGACATGGCCCCCCCGCTCCGCCCAGAGCGCGGGAAGTCATATGATGATTTCCCACCCGAAAAAAAAAGGTTCCGTACAAACTTGTGATAAGTACTGCCATATCTTTTGACTTAGAGAATTGTTTTTTTTTGACAGCACAAAGGGACCACAAACTTGAGTTTAGGTTTTCATTTTTTTCACCTCTATGCGTTTCTGAGATAAAAGGTCTCAACAGATGGACAAATAAACGGACAACAAAGAGATTGGGTTATGTATTTTCCTCTTGTGGTTCGGAACCCTAAAAAGCGGTAAAATATGTCAAAATATTCTCTTCTAATTGTAATGGATAACACGAGGAACTTTAATATTTTTGGTAGAACTACACTAAATGTATATTATTAGAAAATGTATTAGTGATAATTACTGTAAGTGTTCTATATTTTAAGTGAGGTGTCTGTAAATTAGTGTTTTCTTTTAGTTGTAAGAAGCAGAAAACGTGTTCTAGACTGAGAAACAACGTTTTGAATCCGCGAAAATGTTTTTGTGTTGGTAAATCCGAGAACCAGTGTAACGAATGACAATATATTAATATTATTATCTAATTACCTATTTTATTTTAATGTTTTATATCTGACAAGAGGAGGTCGTGGTTTAAAAATAGCAGCCGCTCGAGTCGATCTTTACGTTAAGCCCCGCTTGCCTAGGTTGGTCTGTGGATGGGTCATAACCCGTTACATACTGATTTTCCTCCGTGCCTCGGAAAGCACTTTAAGCTATTGGTCTCGGCTGTCATTTGTAGATCTTTGACAGTCGTTACAGGTAGTTAGTGTCCCGAAAGTCTGACAACCAGTCGTTACAGGTAGTTAGTGTCCCGAAAGTCTGACAACCAGTCTTCCCAAAGGGTATAGTATTATCCAGTACTAACTGGGTTGTGGAGGACATATAGGCAGTCGCTCTATGTAAAATACTGGTATTCAGCTGCATCCAGTTAGATTGGAAGCCGACCTCAACAAGAATTAGGAAAAGTTTAGGCAGATAATGTCTGTCAAGACATTGGTTAATTTATTCATAATTTCTTGGGATTATTTTGGTTTATTTCCCAGTCTTCTTATTTATTGATAATGCAAACTCGATTGATGTTTTTAGAGACGAGTTAATTATATTTTGGTTATGGTAAAGGCTGTGTGAAAGTGTGATTTGGGTACTAGGAGCCCATACATTAAAAGTGATATAACTGTTTGGTATTTTGAAGAAATGGATGAGTTGTTTATCGTTATTAAAGACCAGATTATATTCAAACGCATATTTTGTTTATGTCTTTATTAATTGGGAATATTTCCTTTAATGTTTTACAGTACCTCTTAGTAGTAAAACGACCAATTATACAAAGCTGTAGATTAATAAATTTTGAATTTGGAACAGTATCAGATTATTTAAGTTTTCAAGAACAAAAAAAATATGTCACGCAATTAAAAATGGGAGATACTTTTTAAACTTTGCATAGGTTGACCTCATTTTGAGATTTTGTTGCAGCGTTTTTTACGCATATATCCCTACTGTCGTAGATATTTGACAGTCATTCAAAGAGGTCAGGAGTCTGGAATACAGACAACCAGTCTTACCAAAGACAATAGGGTAGTTGACACCACCAATCAATGTAAAACTTTTTATGAGCTGTCAAAACGCGCTTCCCCCATAGATTTTGTATGAGACTCGCAACCGATGACGTCACTAAGTTGTCAAGTCAATGATGCAACTTTTTATTGATTTAAAAGCAACTAAAAATCGAATTTTAAAGTTATTTTGAAATGAATTGAGTTCTCAGGTCTATAACAAAATGTTCTTTCAGAAAAATTATGTTTTTAAATTATTGATTAATGGTGTCAACTACCCAATTGAATACTGGGTCATTATAGTTCATGATGCAACTATTTTATTGCATAAATTCCGGTCTTTAGATATTTTTAAATATCATGTAAAGTGCACGAATCGATAATATAATGTCGCACAGAAAATATTAGACATTTTTTTCAAAAGTAAGAAACATTATTTTTATGAGTATTTTGTATGATGTTACGTCTGTCATTAGAAAAAAAGTGAACATATCAATGTATTTTAGAGACGGCTATAAATGTAAGTAAACTTCAACTTTAAGTGAGTATAATTAAGAGAGATTTTACAACAGAGAATCTCACTGTGAGAACTAACTAATTTATATGCATTTGTGTAATGTTATTATTGGAAAATAAAATGTTTATAATAACTATTCGTATTTAAATCACCCCCTTTTTTCAGGTGGGAAATCATCGGGAGTGTCAGACTTGTATTAACTAAAACCCACCCATGTTCCTTCTATTGCCCATTATAAATAAATATCTCGGGACAACTCACACACGGCTATCTGATCCCAAGCTAAGCAGAGCTTGTGTTATGGTAACCAGACAACTGATATACATACTTATATAATTTATAAATACATACATATTAAGATAAATCACACCCAGACACAGAACAAACAATCATGCTCATCACATAAAGTTTGTCCTGGGTGGGAATCGAACCCACGACCTCCGGCTCAGCAGTCAGGGCCACTAACCACTAGACCAACAGGCCCGTCAGACCCGTCGTCATTATGTTCCGGGACCGCGGTATCTCGTTCAAACAACCCGCAACCCCGGCAGGTGGTGGTCCTGGCAGGCCCCTCTGCTTAGCTGACGTCTCATTGAGGCGCCCTGGCGCGTGAACGCTCAGTCCACATTTTAGTTATATTACAATTTAAAAACGTTTCCTCACACTAGAAATTTCTCCTGTATCGTGGGTGCGTTTACAAACATTTAAACACATACACAAACAGCCAGACCCGAAATAACTATCTGTAGGCCATACATATTTGTTATGTTCGAGGAATCAACCCGCGAGACGCAGCGCAGCAGTCAATCTTTCAGCCACTGCGCCAACCGTGTCGTCTCAACTAAAAGTATCCATAGTAGTTCTCTATTTGAAAATATTAACTTGGTCTCGTGCCCGCAATCACGACTGCTGAGCATAAGATCCTGGGTTTGATTTCCGGTTCAGGCGGTGTTATTTAGTTTTTCTATTTTGATATTTTAAGTAGCAGCCATAATGTGTGATGTATCTATAGCACGGCCAACGAGAAGCGATACGAAAGGTCATTAACCTAAAGAACAACTGTGGCGTTGACAATCTAATATTTAGCTCTTTCCATCTTGTGCCTTTGTCGTAATGTCTCGTCTCCCGGCAAAAACATGACAACGTTAAGACGGGTTCGCCAACATTCGGGCGGCCATTTTAGATGGGGTTTTAGCATGGGTTTTGTTTACATTTGGTATCGCTTCTCGTTGGCCGTGCTATAGTAATTAATAGGTACACCTCTGCTTAAAACCTTGGTTTTGCAAGTGTGATGTTTGGATGTAGAAAATGTTCATTAAAAAAATCGCATCGCACATTTAAAGCCATTTATTAAATCATCCATACAAAATGTAGTACATAATATCAACATTCAATTCCACAAATATTTTTATTTTTCGATAAAATTTGGCTAAAAATCATGTTTCATCTATATTTTTTACTATCTTGATAATTATATACTATAATATATAATGAACCTTTGTACATACTTTGTGCGAATTGAACAATTATAACATAGTTGGGCACACTGAATTTTTAGTATTATTTAATTTTAATTTCTACTAATATAATTATAATTATTTTTAGTAATGATTATAATTATTTTTTAGTAATAATTATAATTATATTTAGTAATAATAATTATTAATTTTAGTAATAATTATAATTATTTTTAGTTACAATATTTTTTAGTAATAGTAGTAAGACGTAATCATTATTATCTGTCATGTTACTATGGATAATCGTTTTAAGTCACACAAATAATGAAGTTTTTTTGTCTTAATATTAGTAAAGTTCAAATCAAGTAACATTTTATTGTGAAAACCAAAAATATGGCATATAACACCAAGAGAGTTGAAAAGGTCAGGATAGGCTAAAAAAAGTTCTTAGGGACCTATCATTTTTAAAATTATTGGTATCTTAAAGTGATATATATTTTGCCCAACTAAAACAACGAATGAATCGTTGACAAACATTTTATTATATATTTGTTTAAGAGAATATTTATTTAAAATCCACTGAAACTATTTCCAATAAAATCTTTGGTATGTTTTTTTTTTTAATATAACTGTAGTTAACATTATTAGCGGGCAAGTATATAGTGGTAATTGTTTTTAAATAATTTTATAATGTCATAGTGTAAAAATATTAATTTACTAACAAAATTACCCTAACCTTACTTTTTTCCGTGCAAAATATTTCTTCTTGTATTATTAATGTTTATTTCATTTCTTATAATTATATCCACGCAAATACTAGCCCGATAATAATGTTCATATTCGCAAACAGACTAATCGAAAAATATTATCACACTTATTTTAAAATATTGACAATGTGTGAGCAACATCTACTTTGGTACCTAACACGCCTTTGCTTCTATAAAAAAACAGTATTATTTTTACTCATTTGCACCATAAACAACATATTTAAAGGCCTATTACAGAGTGAGACAACATGCGCTAGTCTACCTCGCAGTTCAACTTATGAGGGAAATCATTTGGATACTCCGAGACGAAGGCCTCCAGCTGGGGCAACTAAACTAAGCGACTACAAGCTAAGGGCATCCCCTGTGGGGTATGAATTTAAGGCGTCGTTTGGAAGGACAGCAAAGGGACAGGATCTGAATAGGATTGGTGGTTGGAACCTTCTGCCTCAGCATCGCGGGCTGGCCTTAGTGAGGGACGGGTGGGGCAAGTATCGGGGCATCGTGACGGGCCTCGTCAGCGAGGACGGAATGACGGCGGTTTACGTCTGAATTTACGAATGGTGCTAGTTTCCCTACTGTTCTCCTGTAGCAGGGTTATAGCGTCGTCAGGATTGACACCAACTTGCGCTAGCCAACGCTGAACCATGAATACTATCATAAAGTCTAAAGATATCGAAACGCGCGACTGGCACAGGAGCTTTGAAATAGGTATAAACGTATTTAAACTAAGATTTAAGCATCGTTTTCAAAAACATAATCATGTTATAAATAATAAACGTTTAACGAATTAACAATAAACGCATTTAGTAATTTATGATGCAAGCGGGCGGACCTTAGTAGATTTAACATTGCATTAGAACACATAATACCTACCTAGTTGGCAGTACGATAAAGTACTTATGCACTATGCTGATAACAATAAGAATAGGCCATTTTGACACCTGTCAAGTCATTCTGACAGCTGTCAAAATGGCCTACGCACTTGAAGTTACAGTACTTCCACAGTTAATTTACTTATAACAGCAGAAACTTATCACCACTTTAATTTAATAACATTATAATTGATTACAGACGAAAAACCCATTTAAAAATAATTTATAATTATAAAAACAAAAGTAATAATTAAAAAATACGCTATTTGATTTTGTAGACGTAATAGTGAGGGCCACGCAACACAAAAATTATTTAAATTATACTTGAATAAAATATACTGTGATATTGGCGGTGAAACTAAACTGTGAAAGGACTGTAAATACAATTAATTTCAAGAGTTGTCAACTCCTATGCTTATTGTGATTGCATAGTCCTTACGTTTAATATCATTGGTGCATTATTTTACATCAATTCCAATACATAAATGGCTAACTATGACAAACAATTTAATGGCCTTGTTGCCTATTTTATTTTGACATCAAACATTGATTCATTATCTTATAAAACATCTTGGGGCTGTCCGTACAAGTGTAACAGAATGATGAATTATTTAACTCACGGCCTTCATTGTTTCTTCCAATGAGTATGAAGATTACAGAGATAAAACTTAAACTTTACGTAAGTTTAAGTTAAAGTGAAAAGTTTAAGCTATTTTTATTGACTATGTTTAGTGGTTTCTGTAACTTTTATGAAGCCTCGTATCTTAGAAATAATTAAAAATATACTCGTATTTACAAAAAAATACTTTCTCGTGTTTTTTTCGACAATCCTTTTCGTTTGCATAAATCAATATCATGTCCGCAATCTTTGGCAGTCCGCCATTTTGGATTTAGAATATCGTTGCTTACCTGAATATGCATTGCCATACAAATTCAACATTCATGTAAAATTTTTCCTCAATTGGACACCGAAAAGTGGTGCTTTAACTTTCAAGAGTTTTTTTATACAAAATGGTTTTAAAAAAATTATTTCATATATACCTTAAATGGGCACTTACAAAACGCCGAGAAAAGGTGCAAGGTTCGGGTTGATCGTTACCTATTGAAAATAACCGGCCAGAAACTTCATGGTAACTTTTTTAAATCATTTGGTTTTACAATGCTGTTGCTACATCATTAGTACTTGAGTATGAGAGGACAGCGTAGGCCCGACAATAAGTTAATGCTTACTTTACAAAACGTAAAATAAGGTAATAAATAGTTAACTGCGTCTAGGAATCTACGAGGCACACAATGTCCACTCAATTGAATTGGTAAAAAAATATCAAAATCAAAACCTACATGAAACAAGTGACATAGATGTTGCTATCTGTACTGTAACCATTCAGAACAAAGGAAATATAAAGTATTATAATTTATAAATATATTATGATTTGATAAATATCGAAAAAAAATATTTGAAAAATAAGATTGAGAATAGTTAAAGACATCCGCAAATACTAGTTATTAGTAATTACTACACTTGGAAAAAAACTTTGTGAGTTATTATAAGTGTTTAAACGAAACTGAGATAACCTTTTTTTTCATATAAATATCTATTGACAATGATAATTCATCTTTCTGCTACCTCTTATTGTACATGGTTGCATACAAAATATTTCCTCCATTAAATTTTAATAACTTAAACATCATCAGATAGGTACACTCTTACCTCGATATGTTTATCAATCGCTAGTATCAATCTTGAGCGACAATCTTTTGGCAAAGTCCTACCCTACCAGGGCACCATGAACTGACAGTAGCTTATAACATTGAGAACACAGTGAACACCTTAGGCAACCTCTGTCATCGTTGATCACGATCTTTCCTCTTTCGCTTGAGCACCAATAGAGGCCCATCTAGATCTTCATCAATCTGTTCTTGGGCTTTTCCTTTTGTCTCAGGTATGATAAAGAATATGTACAAGGAACCCAGGAACGTGATGGAGGCGCAAATATAGTAGGTGCCGTGGAGCCCTACGGAGACGGCGATGGTGCCGTAGTATCGTAGGATGAAGAAGCTGCTGAGCCACATCCAGGATATTAGGAGGCTAGATGCGAGGCTTCTTACCTGGGGACACAAATATTAATAACTCTGTGTGAAAGAATTCAAGGAAAAAATAAGTAGAGGAAGATGTAAGAAACGATGGTTGCACTGAAGGATGATATGTCTAGAAAAGATCTATGTGATGGTTATAGAGATAAATGGAAGAAGAAAGCATACTACGCCAACAGCAAATAAATTAGAATATACGCAGGAGAGTGGTGATAATGATCTGGTAACAATGTTGGTAACAAACTTGGATAAGAAGTACTTACGTTGATGGTAAACAATTCAGAAATAAGTACATAAGGCACAGATCCCAATCCAATATTGTACAAAAACAGCACCACTGACATTAAAACCACAGGCGCCCACAGATTCTCCACTGTAGTACCCACATCTTTCCCATTCGTTATATTCTGGACTTTCCATTCTGCAGGAGCACTATCATTATCCAGATTCACTCTGTATCTGGAAATGTCATTGGTATAATTCTTCCATTCTGGACTTGTATTGATGTCCGTGAAGTTCTCAGTCAATTGCAGACCTTTCTCCTTCAGGTTGTTCGTACGTTTATAAGGCCACAAGCGGTGAGAGTACCAGGAATGCAGACGTAAGTTGGGGTCGCAGTATGCGCCTAAGATTGCGAGGCAACAGGTTATACCTGAACAAGACCAGAGCAGCAGCATCTGGAAGAAGTATTAGAACAGTTGTTTATTCGTGACAAAATTTACGGTATTTAAGGTGAGGTCGAAATGTCTTACTTTTCTGCCAAGTTTGTCTACGGAGACAGTTGCGACTGCGGCTCCCAGGACCAACGCAGTGCCGCATAGTATAGAACCAGCTTCGGATGGCTCGAATAGTGGGCGAGGAGCAGACCTGAAAATGTGGAAATAAAAAGTAAGCTCAAGTTCCGATCTTTAGACCACCCAACTATAATGATTGGATTAGAACATTTTAATAATTATTTTACGTGAACTATAGGCATGTTACGGACAGTGACAGCAAGAAAAACATATAAAAAAGGAGGTAGTTTTGAGAAGGCAGAGGCACAAACATGGTAGGTACTCCCAAAAAAAAAACAGAAAGTTTGGTCGTACTTTTTATGTTTTTTTTTTAATTTCAGTTTAATCCGGGTTCTGTGCCTCGAAAGGAAAAACCGGAACCCTTATTGGACCACTTGGTGTCCGTCTGTCTGTCACCCTTTATGGGAAACACGTGAAGATATCAAGATAATTTGAACTATTTGCGAAAGTCCATTGATCTTTTGGACTGTAAAATCAATCCAATAAGTCTACGCCATCAAAAGACATGTAGTCCATTGAAAAGTTACATTTAGGGTTGCCTTTTTTAGAGGACGTAATTTTATTTTTTTGATGTGTAGGGTCTGTGTAAAGCTAAAACCAAGTTTGTGGGGTCGCCACCCTTGTCCCACGGCCGCAATCTTGAAAATAGAGGTTGAAATGGTTTTTACGATATATCTCTGAAACTATTAATATGATAAAAAAAATTGTTAAATTTTTTTGTTGCAAATTAAATTCTCTTAGTCCATTGAAATGTTACATTTTTTAAGCCTACCTAAAAAAATGTAACATTTCAATGGACTAATGGCTGTTTAGTAAGTTTGTACGGAACCTTCGGTGCACGCTCGTGTATATACACTTTCAAACAACAAAAAAATGATGATAATTCATAGTTGGCTGAATAATCGGCGAACATACATAAAAAGACAACGGTCGAACAAAGAATCTCCTACTTTCTTTAAGTCGGTTAAAAGGCCAGGGACTCGGACGCGATCTTAATGTAAGACACTTCGCCGAGGGCCATGAATATAATAGGATCAACTGACCCGTTATACATGGTGTAGTTATAAGCTGTGAGGTTGAGGTGTGGCACATTGTGCGTGGAGTGTCGCAGCACGGCGGCCGCAAAGCTGTTGACTGCGCCGGCGCCGCTGCCCGCAGCAGCGCTCAGCACTACCAGGCAGGAGAATAACGCGCGACGGGAGCGGCGGTGACGAACTGGGAAGAGAAGAAGAAGGTATCATAACTACATCACTACATCGTTCTCACCACAGATATCCTGTAAGGTCGAGTGTTTAGGAGACGAATGAAACGAATGAGTTTCGAAAATACACTGAGTATATTGTAATAATCTTATTATATACCTTACAACTACTACATCACAATCCTATTTCCTACTAATATTATAAATGCGAATGTTTGTTACTCTTTCAGGTCAAAACGGCTGAACGGATGTTGATGAAATTTGGCACAGAGGTAGATTATAGTCTGGAATAATACATAGGATACTTTTATTTGGGCCAGCTATCCTACTTCCTACTAATATTATATCCTATCCTACTAATATCCTACTTCCTACTTAAAATATAAATGCGAATGTTTGTTAGGATGGATGTATGTTACTCTTTCACGTCAAAACGGCTGAACGGATCTTGATAAAATTTGGCACAAAGGTACATTATGGTCTGGAATAACACATAGGATACTTGTTTTTCAAATTCACGCGGGCGATGCCGCGGGCGTAAGCTAGTAGATTGATATAGAGAAATTAACGCAAATATAACGATCTGTATGAAAACCAAGCGCGCCATTTTTCGACTACCTACTATGACGTCATGCAGTATTAACGACGGTTTATACAATTTGATACACGTAATTAACCATTTACAGGAGAAATTCCTATTGTGGGGCATAACTTAAACTATAATATGTCATCATCTGCCTAGCCTTTTCCCAACTATGTTGGGGTCGGTTTCGAGTCTTACCGGATGCAGCTGAATACCAGTATTTTACATGGCGCCACTGCCTATCTGACTTTCATAACCCAGTTAGTACTGGGTAATACGATATCTCTTGGCAAGACTGGTTGTCAGGCTTTCGGGATACTGACTAGCTGTAACGACTGTCAAAGATTTACAAATGACAGCCAGGACCAACAGCTTAACGTGCTTTCCAAGGCACGGAGGTAACTCGGTATGTAACAGGTGGTCCCATCCACATGCACCATCCACCCATCCACAGACCAACCTAGGCAAGCGCGGCTTAACCTAAAGGTTGACCAGAGCGGTTGCTATTATTTAGCCACGAGCTCCTCCAATAAACAAACTATAATATTTACTTCTTTCTAATATATACGGGCCTGTTGGTCCAGTGGTTAGTGGCCCTGACTGCTGAGCCGGAGGTCGTGGGTTCGGTTCCCACTCAGGAAAAACTTTGTGTGATGAGCATGATTGTTTGTTCTGTGTCTGGGTGTGATTTATCTATAATATGTATGTATTTATAAATTATATAAGTATGTATATCAGTTGTCTGGTTACCATAACACAAGCTCTGCTTAGCTTGGGATCTGATAACCGCGTGTGAGTTGTCCCAAGATATTTATTTATTTACCTACTTATATATGGGCACACCTCTGTCTAATCCTTATGGAATTACAAGCGTGACAGTATCTTGTGTAATCTTATGTTTATTGTTGTCATCAAATAAGGTGACTAAACATTGAATTGAAGAGGCTCTTTGCACGGAAATGAAAAAAACAACTTACACAGCTCTCTACAAGCCGACTGCTCCCTCTTCTTCTCCGAAGAGGAGTCAAGTCCACTGCTCCTCTTCAGCATCGGCTGAAAGGTGTCGGAATCCTGGCGGCGCAGCGGCTCACGTCTACCGTAGCAGTCTGAAGTCCTGATCTTCACTTCTTGTTGTTCTATCACATCGGTGAGGTCTTCGCGGAAGTCGGAGCCGTCGAACCAGCACATGATCTTTGCTGCATCCTAAAATTATAATTGGAGTCTTAATATAACAGTGTAGTGAAAAAACTTTGCATAAAGTAATTTTCAAATCCTTTCTAATATTATAAAAGTGAAAGTGAGTTTGTTTTTTTATTACGTCTTCATGCCTTAATGGCTACACCGATTTTAATGACTTTTGGTACAGAGGTAGTAGGGATCCTGGAGACGGATATAGTCTATTTTTTTAAAGTGGGAAATGAGGAAGAAAGAGGGAATAAATAGGAAAACTTAGCATTGCTATTACAATCAATAAGGCGCTAGGGCAAAGGCTACAGTTAGCAAGTACCTGCAAATCAGGAAAATATGTGTTACCCCGAATATAACGCAAGCGAAACCGAAGGCAAAAGCTAGTTTTTTTATAAACAACCAATTAGTATATCATAGTTCCCGTTTATAGAAGGTAATAAAAATAATATAATATACTAAATACGTATACAATTGGTATGGACATGTAATGAGGCAGGACGAAATACATGTGACTATAAGAGTGATAGATATGAATGTTGATGGATAGAGAGGAAGAGGAAGGCCAAATAAATGACATGAATGAGAAAAGAGTAAATAATACTGTGACTTCTGACAGGGGAGAATGGAAGAAGAAAACGTGTTGCGTCGGACCCCAAATAAAATGGAAAAGTTTCCAGTTTCATAGTCCGTGAGGTCAACAAGGAGGGTCTTTCATTTATTATGTTACAAAAAAGTGTGTGTGTCAGCTTCGACGCACGACTGGAGTTTACTCCTTAAGTACGAGTATCTAACCATACGCAAAAAGAGTTTATTCAACTGAAAAAAGATTAATATTATCATATGACAGGGTAAATTCACAAATTAATGAAAAAAAATAGCAATATAAATCGACACTGATAGAAACAAACAAGCCCAATAACATATAGTATATAGGTATAGTCGCCTATACAGCATACCATATGTACGTCTTAATACATTCACAGCCAAATTAGAAAGTTGCGCACCAAAAACGTGACACATTTTCGTTACTTTAGTAGGTTTTACCCCTCGGATTTTTCTCGTACCGGGCGCCTTATATATGAAAATCGATTCTTAAGGAGTAAACTCCAACAAGGTATTAGATAAACTTAGAGATCTATGAAGAAAAGTGGCACAAAAGTCGTCAAACTTCTGTAAAAAAGGGTGAATATTCGTACCTGTATTCTTCCAACGCTGATGAGAAAAGATGGTGTTTCTGGTAACCAGATTAGTGATACCAGGAGTATAGCAGGTGCCACAGCCATGGACAGCGACAGCGCATGCGCAGACAGGACACCACCAGCTGCGTAGGCGAACAGAATTCCGCAACTGGAACGTTATTTAAAGAATACTTTTTCAATAAACTTCCTTGAAAACTTGCAAAATCAAATTGAATCATATTGATAAATGACTAAAGTAGGTACTTTTTCTTCTGTTATTTAATTTGTCACTGCTGCTCTCGGCTTTATAACACCCTCGTCTAGAGGCTCGCGCGTTAAATCTGCCTCGGATGCAATGACAAAGTTTCCTTAATTCAAATTCAAAATAATTTATTTCACAAAGGCCTACAAAACGTGGGAACTTATAAAACGTCGAGAAAAGATGCACGGTTCGGGTTGGTCCTATGGAGAAGAACCGGCAAGAAACTCCATGGTTACTCTTTTAAAATCATTTTGTTTTACAATGTTGTTGTTACAGCGTTATTATTTAAGTAAGTATGAGAGGACAGCGTAGGCCCAATTGAATCAAAATGTACTATTTTAGGTTGTATTTAAGCTCTTATATCAGGTATAAATGAATCAATTTTAAGTCTATTATGTCGCCCCTTATTTGCTTGAAATGTGGAACGAGCTTTTTGATCGTAAAGTTACTCAATGATGTAGGACTAGCTAATCTACAGCTAATTACTATTATTTGATTAGTGGTTGCTACCTGCAAGCCAAAGCTGGCATGGCAGCCAGCCCTCTGGTTCTTGGAGCTATTTCGGCACAGTACAGTGGCGCTAAGGACAGCGCGCCAGCACCTCCTGCTCCCGCTGCTACCCTGGCCGCCCATACTCCACGAGGACCACACCATGCTGCTAGGGACCAGCTTATCTGGAAACAAAGTCGATGTTATTGGTATCTACTACCCTACCATAACGTCTTAAAACAGAACTTGTTCCACTGCGGGAAAGAGACAGAGCTATACAGGGTGTCTAGCACCATCTCTTTCACACACAGGAATAAGTACTGCTATAAGATGTCATGGTAACCTCTCTAACTCGCGTTGTGATAGAAAATTGTGGTTATACGTGATATAGGCGTATCTCCAACAGTTTATGAGGTGCATGCTGGAAACGCTCGAAGATGACAGATTTTTTTCCGACTTTCTTGACACTTATCGTTAAAATTTGGTTAATATCCTACTAGTATTATAAAAGCGAAAGTTGTGAGTATGTATATAAGTATGTTTGTTGATTATCACGCAAATACTACTGATTAAAACCGTAATCTAAAATCTATGGTAGATTTGTAGTTACTGTTTTTATTTCAACTCGATGCCCCCTCGCGTTCCCGTGATAAAGGGTCTTGACAGTCAGACAGACAGACAAAGGGACAAACAAATGATCCAATAAGGGATCCGTTTTTTTCCTTGTGTTGTACGGAACCCTAAAAACGGGAGGAAAGTTTTAAAAGTACTAGACATCTCCTTTTTTTTCGTGTCTTTAGTAGCTAGCATTGTGTCTTACTTTTTATACCACCCATGAGCTTCTGACTTCGCTTAACATGCTGTCCTGCACTTAAGTCGTCAAAATTGGCTAGCAAAAAATATTGATTAAAAGCAAACAATATCATTACTAGTTACGAGACGTGTGCTGCAAAACAGGTTTCGATTATTATAAAATAACTGTTACCCACGACTTCATTAGATTATACGTATAGTACGGATTGCATAATCATCAGAATATACAATCCATTCACATACAGCTGTTCAGCCGTTCTGGCATGATTGAGTAACAAACTTCCAAACTAATATTAGTATAGATAGTTTACTCACAATAAAACTAATGCAGATACAAAACGCCCCAGCTTTGCGCCCCCTCGCATCAGCAAGTACGGCAAAGAACGGGGCAGCTGGCAAAGCCACCAGGCACGGCAGTGCAGCCAGCCAGGCACCTCCTGTTAGCGCCTCACTCCCTAGTACCCCGGAGACCCAGCCGGTGCTACACCCGTGGGTGAAACAGGACAGGTTATCTGGGAAAGTAAATAAAACTCTCAATTGGATGGTGTGATTAATTGGCGTAATGGCTGAGCGAGCGACTGATGTGCTGCGTGTCGCGGGTTCGATCCCCGCACCCTACAGTTGTTCCGGGTCTGGCTGTTTGTGTATGTGAGTTTAAATATTTGTAAACGCACCCCCAATACAGGAATAATTCCAAGAGTAGTGCAATGTTTTAAAAAGAAAAAGTATAAAAATCTCAAAGAACAAAGGCTACACACTGAAACTGATTAAAATTAATTATTATCGATAGTATTATTTCCTCTCTGTATCGTGCACATAACTCATGTAAAATGTCAGCCGATTTGAATTAAGTGATCTGCCTAGCCTTTTCCTAACATTGTTGGGGTCGGCTTCCGGTCTTACCGGATGCAGCTGAATACCAGCATTTTACATGGAGCGACTACCTATCTGACCTTCATAACCCAGTTAGTACTGGGTAATACGATACCTTTTGGTAAGACTGGTTGTCATTATTTTGGGACACTGACGTAACGACTGTTAAAAGTTCTACCAATGACAGCCGGGATCAACAGCTTAACGTGCTTGCCGAGGGATGGAGGAAACTTGATATGTAACGGGTGATCACCCATCCACAGACCAACCTAGGCAAGCGCGGTTTAACCTAAAGATCGTCGTGAGCGGCTGCTATTATTTAGCCACGAGCTCCTCCAGATTCGAATTTAGTATACATACATAATATACAATGTAGAATAATCACCCCTTGCTTAGTAGTCACAAGAAAGATTGAAATCCGTATTTAACATAATGACATCATTAAATAAATGACATTATGTAAATAACTAAGACTTGATGATGCTTTTCAAGAGACAATGAAGCATTCTTTACATAATCCGTCTGCTTAGCCTTTTGCTAGCTAAATTTTTGTCTGTCATTTAGTTCCCTTCAAAATGGTTGAGCTGAATGGGGCTGATCCATGCGTCATGTTCGTGAACGGGCGCTGTCAGTTGGGACTGGTCACCTCTTTGCTGTCGCGGTTTATTTTAATCAATTTCTATTTATTTTAATTTTTGCCTTTTCTCTGGACGCTCTTAATGCGCACGTCTAACTACATCGTTTTCTCATATTTGTATAATCTCAGCATGAATGATGTAACCATGATCTTGTAAAATTAATATGATTTAAAAGAGTGTCCATGGAGTTTTTTGCCCATTCTTCTCCATAGAGATAACGCTTTGGAATGGGCAACTACAGTACTTTCACAAGTTATTTTGCATTGTGTCTGGGACTGTAGCTTAAATTAAATGGCCGGTTTAGTAGAATCTTAAAAGGATAAAAATATGAATTACGAAAATCACAGATGCAGTTTATATTGTGAATAGTGTCTTTTGTGACCATTTTACGAGTAGAACTACTATCCTACTATATCCTTACCGATATTATAAAAGCGAAAGTGAGTTTGTTTGTTACGTCTTCACGCCTAAATGGCTGAACCAATTTTGATGAATATTGGTACAGAGATAATTGGGACCCTGAAGAAGAAGACGGCAGAGAAATATATTTTTTTTCTACCATCACGCGGTTTAAAGTTAGCCCAAAGTAACTATGCTACACGGACGAAGTCGGCGGGAAGGCTAGTAATATTTATAAATGCGAAAGTTTGTGAGGATGGATGGATGGATATTTGTTGCTGTTTCACGCAAAAACTGCTGAACGAATTTTGATAAAATTTAACAATAATATAGCTTACATATCAGGATAACACATAGACTACGATTCATAAAGATATTTTGTATATTCTATCACCACGTGAGTGAAACCGTGGGGAGCAGCTTACATGATCAACTGTCAATCTGCGGTCCACACACCAGTTAGTACTATTTATACTTACGATATCACCCTTGCACACATGTTACGTCTGTTAAAGAAATACAAATAACACCCGAAACCAATGGCTAACTTTCTGGGGCACGTAAGAAACTCTAGGTAGGTATATAGGTTATTAAGTTTGGTATGTAGGGGGTAGTAATGACAACGATCGATTCTCAAATCTACCGAATATACTTACAAAATTTCATAAAACTCGGTCTACCCATTTCGGAGGACTATGCAACCAAAACTGTGACACTAGATTTTTTTTTATAAGATGGCCAACGAGAAGCGATACCAAATGTATACAAAACCCATGCTAAAACCCCATCTAAAATGGCCGCCCGAATGTTGGCGAACCCGTCTTAATGTTGTCATGTTTTTGCCGGGAGAACGAGACATTACGACAAAGGCACAAGATGGGAAGAGCTAAATATTAGATTGTCAACGCCACAGTTGTTCTTTAGGTTAATGACCTTTCGTTTCGCTTCTCGTTGGCCGTACTGTAACTTTATTCCAAAACATCATTATTATTAAGCCATAAGCTCCTCAAACACAACTTATAACAAAAACCCTAAAATAATTCAAACAATCTTCTACTTTGAATTGCAAAATCAAATTGAAATTCAGTAACGGGTGTACTAGGATAGCAGAGTATGCAAAAAGCACTGTTTATATTATCGTCGGGAAACATTTAGAAATTCGGAACAGTCGTTGTGGATGCAGATTGTCGGCTTTTGTCCGTTGCCGCTGTATTGTTAACACGCTTCCTGACCTTGATAAGACTGGTCTCTCTTTTTGTGTAGACTATTATATTTCTTGTTTATATATTTACTAGCTTCCGCCCGCGACTTCGTTCGCGTGGCATAGTTACTTAAAGCTGACGCAACTTTAAACCGCGTGAAAATCGTAAAAAATTCTCCCTCCTTCCCTTTTTCTCCCCCTTTACTTTTTTTAATAAGCCTATGTCCGTCTCCAGGGTCCCAACTATCTCTGTACCAAAATTCATCTAAATCGGTTTAGCCATTTAGGCGTGAAGACGTAACAAACAACCTCACTTTCGCTTTTGTAATATAAGTAAGTAAGGATTTTTGGTATAGATTTGGACTTAAGTTTGTAATGATGCGAAGATGGTTTTTAGACCACTCATCGCGGTACGGCGCTAAGGACTTATAACGGTCCACCTAAATGCACGGACAATAGTAAGAGTAGGTACCACTGACAATGGCTACCTTTCGGTTCGCTTACGATATCGAATCCAACACAAATAACACAATATGATTGTATTGTCACCGGATACCTACATTTCCTCTCAATTGGATTACGCGAAGTGAGTCGAAATTCAATAATAAGGTTCGATCGTTATGGGGGGAGCAGGTGAGCTTACTGTATGCCATACTAGGGTAAAAGGAAACGTTACACGTGCAGAATTAGGCAGAACATTGCTGTTTAATCAAATACAGCTTTATGACAGTGAAGTTGAGGTGATTATTGCTTGCTTTATATTCCAGACACGTTCTATCTGTATTATTTATTTTTGAGTGATGGACTTTGCGAAGCCATTAGCCGCATCTTAAGTAGGCATATTTTTAAATAAAAAGACAAACAGGATATTTGCAAGGTTTTGCCTCCAAAGTCGAGCGGGCCGGGGCTGCTTTTGCCCAATCTGAGTGGGCTAAACGCCTCCTGCCGAAGGCTGGGGCCCCGGTATGGCGCGTTCTTTAGGCCAGCGTACCGCCCACTACTACTTGAATGCGCTCCAAAAGGTGGTAGCCATTAGGCTTATTCAGGGGTACCACAGGATCTCTGGCGCGGTGGCGAGCCTCCTTGCCGGATTGCCAACGAGGGATCTGATGGCGATAGTACACACGTGAGCAATCTGTCCCGTTAGAGCCACTGCCTACCGGGGCTTTTTCTTTTTCGATAGAGATACCGCGTCTCCGAAATACAAAAGGCAAAATAAGGAATATGCATTGGTTTCAGTACAACTCTTACACTCCCTTCCGCTCGCCCGAAGCGGGAGTACACATTTGATGACCTGTATGTTATGATGCGATCTCGATATAATATTTAGCGACAGTTCGTATGAGTAACGATACCTATCGTTTCCGATTGCGAGTTTTGGTACAGGTCCATGTTCAATTGTTTTGCTAAGTTAGAGCAATTTGACTATACAAGACTGATAAACTTTTTTCGGTAGCCTATGTCAACCAGTTACCCTACCCTGACGTCTTAAAGCACTTAAAAGAGACAGAGCTATACAGGGTGTCTAGCACCATCTCTTTCCCTCAGTGAAATAAGTTCTGCTTTAAGATGTCATTGTAGGCTTACAGTTCGTGATGACGAAGGAGTAGTAAAAATCTATGAATTTTTTATTACTTCCTCGTCATCACTGATTGAAAGGACCTTTGTCTAAAGTCGAAAGTCCTATGACCAAATAACAAAACATATTATTTGTCGAACCTGCTTTGACCCTGCAGGCTTGTTCGAACGAGATACCGAGGCCCTGTATTCAAAGTCTTAGCGAAAGATGAATAAACATGAATGGGTTTTAGTCAGTAAAAGTCTGACCCTCCCGCTCCATCCACTGTAGGAAGAGTCATCTAAAGATTTCCCACGGAAAAGAGCTAAAAGAGACAGAGATAAGAAGAGAAGAGATTACTAAGAGATATTTTTTTAGCAAATTTTCTATTACTATGTTTGTACGAAAATTCATCAAAACCTGTTTGTTCATTTAGGCGTGAAGACGTAACAAATAAACAAAATTTTGATTTTATAATATTAATAAGGGTTAATACGATACTCCTTGGTAAGACTGTTTGTTGTCACGATTCAACCTCACGATTCATCTGTAACGATTGTCGAAAATCGTCAAATGACAGCCGGGACCAACGGCTTACTGTGCCCATATCCGTAGTTCCTGAGAATTTGCCGATGGAATAACTAACACCTTGAAAAATCCACTGGTTCTATAACAGCACTAATCAACTTGGCTAAGAAGGCAGTCAGTCTAAAATTCACTAATATCATGGAACACATCACAGATGGAAAAACATATTTCAAAATGGCGCGTTGGACACAACAGCAAGCTACGGAAGCGAACTGAATGCGGTTCGCTAGACTAGCTCGGACGCACGACAACCTATCCGGCTATACAAGACCCGTTTATGTGTATCTTTCGTTATACAAGAAATGTCTACAAAGCGAGGCCTAGTTATAATTGCGTAGCTTCATGTGTCGCCGTGTGTATAGTCAGTAAAGGAGAATGGTAACTACGTCAGATATGGTAGTTTTTTTCTTAGGAACCGATGTACGTATTTAAATCCAATTTATTTAATTTATTGAACTGTTTGTTTTTATTTCAAACTAACTGTGTCCAGTAGTTTCAACCGCTGCGCAGGTAAAATAAAAAAAAATGTTGTCGACCGATTCTTAGACCTACCTATACATACAAAATCGACAAGCCGTTTCAAAGGTCGTCGTTATCGTCGAATAGCGCTCAACGCATTCGGACGTCCACATCAATGCATTATTAAAAATAAATAAATTAACGTGAGCAAAAATATTGGCCTAGTTTTATAGTGACTCAAGTGACTCAGAGTGTTTTTACGTAAAATAATGCACTGACTTGATAAAATTAATTCAAAGTGATAATCTAAAATATGGAAGGCTTTTTAGCCTTTAACCGCGAGCACAGCTCTCCGTCTACAACAACAAGACCACCTCAACAACCCAAGCAGACTCAAGATGAAGGCGTTGAAGCAGTCAGCACTCCGGATATTCAGAACTGGTTGGGATCTATTGAGCAGTATTTGAATGAGGTCTGCGCTATTGCTTCGGATGGAAAACTGAATTCTGAACAGAAGCTAAGAATAAGCAATCTTTGCCGGAAAGTTGGCCACGGAGTTTCACAACTGGCTGTTCAATACCAGTCGCTAAAATCAAGAGCCATACAAACCCATACTGCTTTAAAAACCATGAACGAATCTCGAGACCTAGCGGACTGTCTTACAGAGATGAACCGAACCATTCAAGAGTCATCTGCAAAAAAGGAAACCAGTACTACATCTTTTGCCGATATGGTGAAAAAGGGGTCCAACAATTTTGTCCGTCCTAACAAACTAAGCTCCGTTGCGATTTTCCCGTGTGACAACTCTAAGACCAGTGAGGAAACTAAGAACATGGTTCAAAACATGATCTGCCCCGGTGAATTGAAACTGAAAGTGCGAGGCGTACGCAAAATTGGAAAAGGAGGCCTTATAATCAGCACTGAGACTAAGGATGATCTAGAAAAACTGAAGCGTACAGTTCAAACCGCTCCATCAGTGCTGACCGTCGACGAACCCCGGAAGCGCAAACCTCGCATCGTAGTTATTGGCGTGCCCACATCAATGTCCGAAAATGAGGTTTTTAAGTGTCTCTTTGAACAAAATGTAGTTGACAAACTGCCTACAATGTCCCTCGAAGCATTCATGACCTCATTAAAATTAAGCCATAAATCGGGGAGGAAAGATGCAGAAAACTGCAATTACATAATAGAAGTTTCAGCCGCTATACGTAAAGCCCTCATCACCCAGGAACGGGTATTTATTAATTGGACATCCTGCCCGGTAAGAGACTTCACGCTAGTAACGAGATGTTACAACTGTCAGCAGTATGGTCACGCAGCCAAGACATGTAAGATCGCTACCTCTACGTGTGGACATTGTGGTGACGAAGGACACTCTAGTAAGGACTGCTCAAAGAAAGCTGCTGAACCAAAATGTGCAACTTGTTTACACTTCAAGAAGCAAGCCAATCACAAAACGGGAGACGCGGCATGTCCGGCTAAAATAGCTGCCGAGTATCGCTATATTAACTCGATAGACTATGAAGGCTACTAAGAACGCCCGATTTTAGTTTATAGCTTATCGTAATTTGTAATTATTAATTGTATTTAGAATGTAATAGGTATTAATTAGGTTACGTAGAAAATCATGTATCTTTAAGTTGATGTATTACAATTATGTAGAAAGACAGCAATTACTTTTTTGCGCAGCGTTGCATACCTAGAGCCATGTAAGCCCAGACAATTTTTACTTTATGTCAGCAAATTTTTAATAACACTCTGTTCCACTTTAGTTTTCCGCTATGTTAGTTTTAATTTTAGTATTTTACACTGTTTATTTATTTATAATTCGAATAAGATTTTTTATGTACTGTCTAGCCTGAGACACAGGTTCAACCTAGTTCAGGCAACTGTGCAAACTGTGATCTATTTTAGATGTCAAGATAATTTTATTGTAAATTATGTCCTTTTATAAAAAAAAATAAACAATCATTATTATTAAAAAAAAAAGGTAAAACTGTGAAACGAGAATCTTACTAGTATTATAAAAGCGCAAGTGAGTTTGTTAGTTACGTCTTGACGCCTAAATGACCAAACCGATTTTAAATGAATTTTGGTACAGAGATAGTTGGGACCCTAGAGACGGACATAAGCAATTTATTTTAAATTGAGAAAATTGGACGCGAGTGTAGCCGCGGGCAAAAGCTAGTGTTATATAAAAGACATATATATATTATATATAATAACTGTGCCCGGTTTCACCTGCTGTTGGGATTTGAAACAGATGTTAGCTGATTATCAGACTTACCCGATATGCACACAAAATCACATACAAATCCGTCCAGCAGTTTCGGAGAAGATTGGATTAAAAAAAAACAGCGTCGAAGTAACAACTGCATCTGACAGCTGGTTACTCATCTCTTTCGCTGATTGTACAGTGTACATGCTAGAATGAATTGTGGAATTTGCTTGTGTTTCATTCCGGCTCAATTTCGTTGCACTGTCCACAGTTGTTAATTGTTGATTGGTACAACAATATAGGCTCAACCAATCATATCGGTTGCCATTTGGTTTCACAAACTGTCTGACTGGGGAAGTTATTGAAATCGGAAATATTATGTATGGATGTATTTGACGACACGGTAGGCGACTGCTGCGCTACGTGTCGCGGGTTCGATCCCCGCACGGTACAGTAGTTTGTATGACCCCGCATGGAACAAATTTTTCAGAAATGTGTATGGTGGTTGTTCGGGTCTGGCTGTTTGTGTATGTGAGTTTAAATGTTTGTAAATGCACCCACAATACAAAAGCCATTTATAGTGTTCCTAGGAATTTACATACTAGGAATTTCATAAAGTTAAATACAACTTGTAACAAAATATATAGATATAAGATGATATTCTGCTTAGCATTTTCCTACGTTTTTTTGTTTTTTTTTTTATTATTTTCCTACCCTTCGGAAAGACTGGTTGTTAGACTTTTGGGGTTATGATTACAGCAGACTTTGAGTAACGTTTTTATACCGAGCTTTTTAGAAGTAAGAATTAAGTTTAGATTTAAGTAGGTATTTATTTAGCCATATAAGGAAATTAACAGAAATAAAGGCTTTTTTATATACAAACAGCCAGACCCGGAACAACTATCTGTAGGCAATACAAATATTTGTTCCGTAACGTAGAAGTCGATTCTTTCCTAAGGTTCCAAGTCACGGCCCGATTATACAAAGTTGGTCATAATGCTTCTTCCGATTGTGGATTCGCCAGATGACTGCGACGCGCGGTGTATAATAAATATCCGAGATGTTGTCGCCATATAATATTGATGGCCAGTATCTCTTTCTGTAATAAAAACTCATTCGGAAGTCAGTCCGAGAGACCTACAAGAGAGTAGTTCCCTATATAATATTTACTGTAAAAGTTGTTCAAGTTTCTGCAATATTTTTTTTTTATATCCTACTAGCTGTGCCCAGCGGTTTCACCCGCCGCTTAACTCCTGTGTGTCGTAGCGTGATGATATACCTATGTTACTTTCTAACAATTTAAAACAATTTAATTTATTTGAGGAGCTCGTGGCTAAATAATAGCAGCCGCTCTATCTTTAGGTTAAGCTGTGCTTGCCTAGGTTGGTCTGTGGATGGGTGACCACCCGTTACATACCGAGTTTCCTCCGTCAGTGTGCCGAAAGTCTGACAACCAGTCTTACCAAGGGGTATCGTATTACCCAGTATTAACTGGGTTGTGGAGGTCAGATAAGCAGTCGCTCCATGTAAAATACTGATATTCAGCTGCATCCGGTTAGACTGGAAGCCGACCCCAACATAGTTGGGAAAAGGCTAGGCAGATGATGATGACTTTCTAACAATTTAACTTTCTATTGACCAACGCATGGTTAAAATCGGTCCAGTAGTTCGGAGTCTATTTGGCACAAACGAAAACAAAAAAAAACGCCTCGTTATGATATTAGAATAAAATGATTCTGCTTAAGTGGTATTTTGCTAATTTTTTTAGATTCTGCTAAATAGGCCCACATACTACTCAATACAATACCTAGGTAAGACTGGTGGTTAGATAGTCAGGCTTCCGACTAAGTACTACCTACTTAAAAATCCAATAACGCTTTTTAAAAAGAACCCAGGACTTCATGAATGGAAGTCGAGGTTACGACTACGAGACCAACGAAGTAGTCCCAACCCAAAAGATATGCACAAATGTGTTACAAATACGAATAGTACCAGCTATCACAAAACTCAGGGTCAAAAGAGTGAAATATTGCTACGTCGCGCGGCGTAGCGGCGGCGTAGCAAATGTGAAAACTTTACGGCTACGCCAGCTACATTGTCGTAGCAAATTACGAACCCTCTACGCGAACTGGGGGCTTAGACAAAGTAACATCGCTTCGTATCGAAACGATATCTAAGTTCGTCATCGATTTCTTTTTTCGCTAAAAAGCAAAAATATTGGTTTTGGTATCGAAAATATTGCTGTCAGTGTCAGTCAAGAAAATCAAATCGGATCAAACCCGCGAGTTATTGCTGTTTTCAAATTTTATTTACTAATAAGAATAGGTAAGTGAGTTGTTGGCGATCGTCGTACTAAAATCGTTTTATTTAAGTGAAATCATACATTTAAAGAGCCGCTAAAGTATTTTAAGTCATAATAAAAATGTTTGATTTTTTTTCAACAAAGGTTTGGGCGGATTGGAAGTCGAAGACAAAAAAAAGGCATTGGGCATAAAGCATCATGCAAGTGGGACTAGAGGTGGGCCAGCAAGCGGGCAAACATTATCAGCTAGCGATGAAAGAGTGCTGGCTATAATGGGTCCTTTAGCAGTAGCAGGACAAAACTCTGTAGAAGAGCTAGGATTTAATGTAAGTACCACCTTCAAGGCAGATGTTTTATAAAATATTCCTATAAACATTGGTCAACCAAGTAACTTTACTTAGTTAACATGAAAGACAACATTTCATTTTTTGATAAATTAGTTTTAACTTTGTTAAACTGGTTATTAATTAGTATTTATAAATATTATTATATGACTGAAAATACTTTGCTATAATTTTTACATAAAAACGTACTAAAAATAATAAACTTGTTCAGTAATAAATAATTGACGTACATCTACCACTTATTTTTATTAAATCTACTACTGACGTTTTTTTTCAGAGATCCATAAATACTGCACAAGATGATCCTGCCGCTCAAGATTATCCCGTCACCCAAGATTATTTGGAAATTGTAGATGGTAAGTCTAAAGACATAAAATCTTACTTCTTACTAATATTATAAACATGGAAGTTTGTTTGGATGGAAGGATTTTTATTAGTCTGTCACGCAAAAACTACTGAACCAATTTGGATAAAATTTAGTACACAGGTAGTTTAAACCAAGATTAGCACATAGGATAGTTTTTATTCCGATTATTTGCGAAGCCGCTGGCAACAGCTAGTATACTATTTATTTGTTGTGTATTATGTAGAATATAAAATTATCTAAAATTCGTAGAGAACCTCAGTTTTACTATTTATATTCTATACCTGTGTGCCAATTTTCATCGAAATCCGTACAGCCGTTTTTGTATGATTGAGTAACTATTAAACTTCTTAACCTCCACATTTTCAAACTGTCGAAAATAACACTCATTTTCTTTTGCAGAACCATCCACTTCACAGCCCTCAAATAATTGGCTTCCGCTCGTGCTCAATCAGACTTCGGCTCAACGATGACAGACTGTTGCGCCAGCCCCACCAGCCACATGAGCCCCGGCAGCGCCATCCCCGCCAGCCCAGTCCCCGCCAACCCCTGCAGTGCCCCCGGAGTAGTCTCCGAGGCGAAGGCGGCCACCTGCCCTCCGCACATCTGCTATTTCTCCATTTACCAGGCGTCGTCCGCGGTTGAGGTCGCCAGCGACACCGCAGTCAACAGCTGCCTCTCCCGACCGCCCTCTTTTGCGCGTCCGCCGTAGACGGGCACCGACTCCATTCGAGAGAGCGGCAAGCGAGTTTACGGCCGTGGAGTAACGACGCCTGGAGCTGGAGGAAGCCCAGATTAGGCTCCAACAAGAGTGAGATTTGCAAACATTGGAGATTTAGCACGAACGGAACCAGGTTTCTAGCTCATTACTAAACGTCGCTCAAGCTTGGCTTGACTATTATCGCAGTAGGGACAATACAGAAAAGCTGTACAATGAGTAGTTCAGCAATTGTCTTGTCCCTATTGCTATAGTAATCAAAGGTTTTTAGTATGTATGTCCGAAGCCTTAGGCATTCTGCATCTCAGACTTTTGCGAGGTGAGGAATTCCTAAAGCTGTTTAAGATGTTAAGTTTGCAGCAGTTGACGTATAAAGGCTGATTAATATAATTATTATGTTATTAGAGAGAAAAAAAATGTTATAGAGTTTATCAAGTGGCTTAATAAAAATATTAAAATATTTAATAGTAATTTTTATTTATTCACCTATATTACATCCTACTTACATTCCAAGTAACATTACATCTGATTAAAGTCTAGAGGCTGATTGTAGATATAAAATAATAATTAAAATATATATATATACTAGCTGTACCCAGCGGTTTCACCCCCTGCTCACTTAGGGGTCTGAAAAATAGATGTTGGCCGATTCTCAGACCTACCCGATATGTACACAAAATTTCATTTAAATCGATCCAGCCGTTTCGGAGCAGTATGGGAACGAAAACTGTGACACGAGAATTGTATATATTAGATTACATCCTACTAACTAAACGATTGCGCATAGCCCTGCCTCGGATTACATCGTTTTGGTTTTCATTGGAGGTGCTATACTGTACAGCATGATCTTCACTATCTTGTACCCCTGCAGCTGGCATATCACTTGGAGGTGGTATTCTAGCATCTAATGCAATGTTGTGCAGCACACAACATGCATTAGTGATTTTGCTAGCTATGTAAGGGTGATAGTGAAGAACTCTGTGTCGAAGCATACTCCTCCAACGAGCCTTAAGAAGACCTGGCTTGGACATGACGTCGTGTGTACACCTCTACCTGGGATCCTGGTTCTGCATTCAATATAGGAACACTATCCACCTGCTGACCATTCAACTGTGATTAAAGGCGTTCACAACCTCCCTGATGCAGCGACTTGTTGTCAAATGCTGGCCCACACCCACAATTTTGTGGTGTGACCCAGTAGCTAAAAAGTTAAGAACACACAGCTTCGAAAAATATAATAATACATTGATAAGTTAACCTATTGATATGATGGATCTTTTATTGTTCATGCTGTGCGTCGGTAGAATGCACTTCCATACTGCGTGATAGTCCTTCGTTAGAAGTGTTCAAGAAAGGAATAAAGGAAGGTTTCCTGTCTGTTGATTGATGATTATATGTACTTATTTATGTAGTACCGTTATTGTATAGTTTGCAATATTGATTTTAATTTAAGTTATAAATGTATTGTTATTGCACATAAGCATATTATTATCCTTATTTTATGTTGAGCCACTCGCAGTTTAACTCTCTTGAGTTGTTATACTGCTTTTGTTGGACTTGCCTGTAGTGACCTCAACAAATTAAGGCACCCAGCCAGGGCTACAAAGACTACTATATACTAAATGACCGCTCGCTAAGGGCACCCCCTGTGGGGTATGGACCTAGCCTTTTTTTTTCGGGTAGGAAATCATCCAATGACTTCCCCCGCTCTAGGCGGCGCGGGGAGGCATTTCAGACTTGTACTGACTAAAACCCATCCATGGTTCTTCTATTGCCCTTTACGTTCCGGGGCCGCGGTATCTCAAACGAACAACCCGCAACCCCGGCAGGCGGAAGCTCTGGCAGGCCCCTCTGCTTTGCTGACATCTCTCTGAGGCGCGCGTGAAACACGAACGCGCCGTCGACACGGCCTGTCGTCAATCGACGGACGGACGGTGAGCTACCCATTGCTCACCGTCCACAGGCCCGCATCTACGGTGGACGGGTCGTCTCGCGGCGCCCGGCGCCCGGATGGACCTCGCCTTAGGGCGTCATTGAGGGAGGGCAACAAGGGTGGCTGGGTCGATTATTTAGGGACTTTACCTATACAGCAGTTAAAATAAAGTATTGTGTGGTACAACAATATTTTTGTTGTATAGTAGGTACCTATAATATACATAATTAACCAGACGAATATGCTTTAACTCAAGTTATAAGGAACAACAACCAACAACATTAAGTAGGTGCCTACTTACCTGCAAAACCTAGTAATTATATTGTTTTATTAATGTAAATTTTCTTACCTTTAATTCCAAGGGAATCTCAGGGAATCCTTTTAATCCTGCATGAGCTTTTAGATCCATGCATAACTTCTTAAATGTTCTTGTAGTAGCATATCCGGCCATATCGTTTCGATAACTACAACGTTTTAGCATTCGTTTCGTTATCTTTATTGACGATCACGATCGAAGCGAAGACGAACACTGAAAGTGCTACTTGTCTTACTTGAATAATAATAATGTTTATGGTTTCGTTATTAAATGTAACATTGTCTACCAAATTGCGATAACGATGTCGATTTACCACGTGACTTAGCGCGGCTTATGTCAATCTCATACATTTTAGTCTTTTCGAACTTCGTTATCGTTTTTGAATTGTTACTTTGTCTAAGCCCCCTGATCATTGGAACTTTGTAGGTACGTATGTTTTGTTACAAAGTCAAGGTTTTGACCTCCGCACGGAACAAATATTTGTATAGCCTACAGATAGTTGTAACGGGTCTGGCTGTTTGTGTATGTGCGTTTAAATGTTTGTTAACGCACCCACGATACAGGAGAAATTCCTAGTGTGGGGTCTTGTGTGATCTTCTTCATAGTCAGGTTACAGAAGTCCATCACTGGAAATATGTCTTTTTGTGTATGTGTAACTCAATTTTCAACAACTTTCATCTCGTTGCTACCCAGTCACCCCGCGAAGATCGGTGCTCCAACTTACCGTTACTACGGAAAGAATCCAATAAAAACTTAGTTTGATTTTAGAACCAAACCCAGTACCACGCTTGCGATTAAAGAAGCTTGATATAAAACTATTCAATAAATTAGTGTTGTACCAGAAACACGATTTTCTTTATTTAAAGTAAATTACTACTTTCGTATTAACGTTGACAAATGATGTTTATGAGTTATTTAGGACGGTTCAATTTAGATTCTAGTAGTAAGCAAGTATCGATATTAAGGTTAAGTAAATTTGACGTCACAAACATCGAATATCGAATCGAATGGATTAGAATAGAATATTCATTTATTTATTTAGAACTAGCTTTCGCCCGCGGCTTCGCCCGCGTTAAATTTGGGGTAACACAGTTCCCCTTGCGCCTTATTGATTTGTAATAGCAACGCTAAGTTTTCCCTATTCTTCCCTCTTTCTCCCTCACATCCCACTTTTTTCAAAAAAATATTAGCCTATGTCCGTCTCCTGGTTCCCAACTATCTCTGTACCAAAATTCATCCAAATCGGTTCAGCCATTAAAGCGTGAAGAGGTAACAAACAAACAAACAAATAAACAAACAAACAAACAAACAAACTCACTTTCGCTTTTATAATATTATAGTAAGGATAGTAAGGATGTAGGTATTTATAATAAGGTGGTTACAATAATTTTGAAGAATCCTTGTACATTGTACCATTTTTGCATGCAAATATCTATTGATGCAGTTTGTCATCAAAACTAGGTATAACATAGATTATAATAAACTCTTTTGCAAAAAAAAAAACGGGCACTTTAGATTTTTTCTCTACTTCAATGAAGAAGAACAAGAAATAGGTTATATTGATTTGACGATATATTGGCGTGTTATTTGAAGCATCCTGGCATGATTCTTTGCGTTCCAAATTTAAAATTAATAAAATAATGTGGATTATTCTAAAATTGCTGTACTAATGGCGCAAATAGACCTTAGAACGTAAATTTCCTTAGGTGCCCGATTTTTTGCAAAACAGTGTATTTAGTTACCTCATAAAACGTTTTAACATATACTTCGAGCAAGGTTCACGTCTTTGTAAGCTTCACGTGTAACTAATTACGTAGTTTACGAACTATGTAAAAAATAATTTTGACCCACTTCAATGTTTGCAAGTAAACTGAAATGTAGCATATGTTTAATTTATAATAATGCATGACTAGCTAGGTCACGTTATAATAATCTTTTAATTATTGAAAGAAGTGGATACTAATTATATGTTTTAATTGTCATACACTATGAATTTCTCCTGTATCGTGGGTGCGTTTGCAAACATTTAAACTCACATGACTCAACAGACCCGGAACAAATATTTGTTAGCCATATAATATTTGTTCCGTGCGGGAATCGAACCTGCGCCACGTAAAACAGGAGTCAATCGCTCGTCCACTGAGCCAAGCGTGTCGTCGTATACCAGCTTATTAATACATTTTTCAGTAGGGGTATAATTTTCCGTGTAGACAGCACGTTCGTGTTCCACGCGCGCCTCATAGAGATGTCAGCAAAGCACTGCCTGCCGGGGCTGCAGGTTGTTCGAAAGAGATACGGTAGCCCCGGAACATAAAATGCAAAAGATCGAAAATATATATAGGTTTATGTCAGTACATTTGACGATTTCCCATTAAAAAAAATGGTATCATTTGCAAGCGTGTTTTTAGTTTATTTATTTATAGTTTGCATAAGCTAATATTTACTTACAAACAGCAGCAGACACAACTCTCCGTACGGAACCCCGCCATCGTTTGGACGCAGTTCTCTCTATGCGGTTCCTGCAACCAAACACAGATAATGCTCATTTGTATGCTAACAACTCCTGGCTTTTATGCTAGCCTGGTAGTCAGGAAGTCGCTTTGTCAGAGAAAATATTATTTATGAGGCCACGTTCAAAGGGGAAGGTAGTGCAAATTAAGTTTCTGCTAAATAATTTTTGGCTTTTTCGTGAGGTATTTTTAGGATTCCGTAACTCTAAAGGAAATAACTGAACCCTTATTGTGTCTGTCAATAATCGGGAATCTACGAGTATATCTCGGGAACGCAAGGAGGTATCGAGCAATCAAAAGATATGCCCGTTTGTTTTGTAAGTTTGGACGGAAACCTACGCACGCGTCCGACTAAAAAAAAAACACTTAATTTTTGTTTTTATACATATTATCATCTATTTGTATACCTATTACAAAACTAAATCGTTGGCATCTGTCGTGTGACTTTGAACTATAAAGGAGATGATGCGAATTTCAACATCACTTATATTAGGGGTTTATAATTATAATAAACCTTTCATAATATTGAACTTGCAGATAGTAAATCTCGATGTTTTATCAAACCCGGCAAAACCGTGTGGAGTTGGGACGCTGGTGAAAATTAGAAGTCAAGAGAAAATACTATCTATCTACTGTCCGAATTTCGGGATATCGCCAAGCGGTTGGCAGCATTGCCATCGCCATCTGGCAGCCTTATATGGATACCTTCTCTGTTGACAGCCATTTATACGATTTTATATTCCTTTCTCATTTTGATACTTTAACATATTTTTATTTTAGATCTTTTTTTAGTTTGTACTTGGTAATATAGAAGGTGTAAAATAGATTACGCATTACTACGCAAAGGGGGAAGAAAAGGAAAAACTTAACTTTGCTATTACAATAAATAAGGCGCAATTAAAAAAACTACAAGTAACAGTTACCTGCAAATCAGGAAAGGGGAATTGTGTTACCCCGAATTTAACGCGACCGAAGCTGCGGGCAAAAGCTAGTACAGTATAGTTCTGTGATTTCCCATTTGTGCTGACAAGGTGGGTGTACTGTGTACCTTCCTCAATTTTTGTTTTAATTCTCAGAACCTTTTTCCTGTACATAATTTAATAGAATTGATCGTTGAACAGTCTTTGGAAAGCGGGAATTTCTAAAGTTCTAATCAAGAATGCGCAAATCATCTCGAAGAAATTGGTCCCACGGTCATTAAGTTTTCATTAGTAAACGGACGGCCATTTTCATCGTGAATCAGCAAGTTTGAGTACTGTGAAAGATTTCTTTGAATACGTTGAACTGTCGGTGGAATACTGCTCTGGTTTATATAATACTGGCTTTCGCCCGCGGCTTCGCCCGCGTTAAATTTGGGGTAACACATTTCCCCCTTGCGCCTTATTGATTTCTAATAGCAACGCTAAGTTTTCCCTTTTCTTCCCTCTTTCTCCCTCACATCCCACTTTTTGTCCAATTTGAGGGAGAAAGAGGGAAGAAAAGGGAAATCTTAGCGTTGCTATTACAAATCAATAAGGCGCAAGGGGAACTGTGGTACCCCAAATTTAACGCGGGCGAAGCCGCGGGTGAAAGCTAGTTAGAGAATAAATGGTTAAAATTGGTCCAGTTGTTTTGGAGCCTATTCAATACAAACAAACAAATCTAATACATAATAATATACCATAGATTTGTTTGTCGTGCCTTAGTCTGGAGCAGTTTTCTTCATAACACTAAACAATATCTTCATTATTATTTTATGAAGTAAACGATCTGATACGTCGATGGCCATCCCTGTCCATTGTGTGCAGAGCCATTAGCGCATAAGTGACCAACCTCCGGCGGCCATTTTGTCTCTAGTTTATCACGGGCTAACGATAGTTGAGTGAGTTCGAGATGCTAGTGTGCTAATAAGTTTAGTTCTGTTAAGGTACAGTTTCACGGGAATATGAACGCTGTTTCCTAAATGTACGTCTTAAAATCCATTTATATATCCTTACTTACAAACATTCGCATTTATAATATTAGTAGGATTTAAAAAAATCTCGTGTCTTTGTGTTTGTTACTGAACTCCTCCGAAACGACTGGATCGATTTGTAAGAAATTTTGTATGTAGGTATTAGGTAGGTCAGGGAATCGGTCAGCATCTTTTTTTTATTTTAACTGAGTACGGGAACTTTCTACTGTGTACTGTACTCCTTCCTACCTGTGCCCAGCGGGGGCACAGGTACGAATCAACAAAAAACACACAATTAAAAAAGACTAGACTATTTAATGGAAAAGTAATTCGTAATAGCGAATCGTAATTTTACACAATCAGCTACCCTACTATGACGTCTTAAAGCAGAACTTATTCCGCTGAGGGAAAGAGACAGAGCTATACAGGGTGTCTAGCACCATCTCTTTCACTCAGTGGAATAAGTTCTGCTTTAAGATGTCATAGTAGGCCTATTGTTATTATTTACAAGAAGTTGGTGGATTCGTCTCGCAATTTAAGTTGTGGTTGTTGTTTTGTTACGGTCTCTTATCCTTATCCTTACTAATATTATAAAAGCGAAAGTGAGTTTGTTTGTTTGTTACCTCTTCACGCCGTAATGGCTAAACCGATTTTGATGAATTTTGGTACAGAGGTCCCAGGAGACCGACGTAGACTTATTTTGTTTTTAAAAAAGTGTGATATGAGGGAAGAAATGGGTAAACTTAGCTTTGCTATTACCAATCAATAAGGCGCAAAGGCATAAACTAAAGGTAGCAGGTACCTGCAAATCAGAAAAGGGGGACTGTGTTACCCCCAATTCAACGCGAGCGAAGCCGTGGGTAAAAGCTAATCTTTATATAATTTAGTTTTACGTATGTATAGGTAAGTATTTATAGTTATTTATATATGTTTATTTGTTTTTTTTCTATATTTATTTACTAACTAGCTGTTCCACGCGGTTTCACCCACGCTGCTTAGCACCTGTTGGTCGTAGCGTGATGTTACATAGCCTATAGCCTTCCTCAAGAAATGGACTATCCAACACTAAAAGAATTTTTCAATTCCAACCAGTAGTCCCTGAGATTAGCGCGTTCAAACAAACAAACAAACAAACTCTTCAGCTTTATAATATTAGTATAGAAGTATAGATAATATTAGTATAGATATCCTTTTTTCTGTTATAGCACCTACTGTGTTTTATCTCTGCATCACTCTAAGGTAGACTGGTAGGCAATGCCTAAGGCATTAAGTCCGCATTTGTACAGTTTTTACTTGTGCATAAAGTTTTAATGAATATGGACCCACTAAATGCCAACAACTTAATAAAACTTGAATTTCACAGGATTACCTGGCACTTCCTCTTTAAATGGTCTTGTTTTTCATCGATCTTATCTAATAAATCGCCCCTTAACTCAGGAAAGAAACAGCATCCGGGAGTTGACCTTCAAAGTTTATTGGCAATCCGGAGTCTTAACTAATCTTATAGATGAAACTTTTTGCGAAGCGTCGGAACAAATTGATCGGGGCACGACTCGGGTTGGTCCGTTCTACCCGGGCATGTCTACCCGGGAGGATGTTCGATACGGTATGCTGGGACTTCTATCGAAAATGGACATGAATTTAATCTTATTTTTCTGGGATATATTGAGAAACAGAGGCAAGATTCGATTTAATATGGATGAGCTTTTGAAAAAAGAAAAATAGATAAGAACCGGCCAAGTTTTAGTTTGACACGCGCACCGAGGGTTCCGTACATACTTGCGGCGTAAATGACCAGATCTTTTGACTGCGTAGATAAAGAGGGTTGTTTTTTTTCACAGATTTAAGTATATGGTAGGGTTTCTAACTAGGTACCTTTGGGCGGAGCGGGGGGAAGTGTCAGACTTGTACTGTCTAAAACCCACCCATGTTCCTTCTATTGTCCTTTACGTTCCGGGGCCGCGGTATCTATTTCGAACAACCTACGACCCCGGCAGACGGAGGCCCTGGCAGGCCCTTCTGCTTTGCTGACATCTTTTTGAGGCGCGCGTGGTGCACTAACGCTCCGTCGACACGGCCTGCCGTCAATAGACGGACGGACGGTAAGCTAACCATTGCTTATCGTCCAGTCTACGGTGGCCGGGAGTACAGGGAGTACCTAGCTAGGTACCTAAGTTTACGAATGTTAATGACAGCCACAAACGGCTTTACGTAATTTCTGGTCTTAAACTTGTTTTTTTTATATAAAACGTTGCCCCGCCCTAGGAATTCCTCTTGTATCGAGGAATTACTCACATACACAAACAGCCAGACCCAAAACAAACTATCTGTCGGCTATACAAATATTTATTCCGTGCGGTGATCGAATCCGCGACACGTAGCGCAGCAGTCGATCTCTCAGCCACTGCGCCAACCGTGCCGACACTTGTTACTTACATGGTGGTTAGAACTTATCCACGGTATAAGACTCGGTTTTTGATTAAATATTAGCGTCCTTCATCGCGTAATTGTAAATATTGCCTGTAATGGTTTAGTAGAGTTTTGAGAATTAAAGTAAGTTTCAGGCAACACTAAAAATATGGGGATACACACCCAGTCACAAGGTATTATATAGCTGTGAAAGTACATTTTTTGCCCATTCTGAAGCGTATAGTGTGGAGTGGTCGTTGAAATCACTTACATTTTATATTTCCCTAGTACTTTCCTATATTCGTGGTTGAGTGGTAAGAAGTTGGGATTTCCACAAAGTCACTTCGCGTGTTCGTCCGTGCGTGTAATTTATTCTTGAGTTTGAACAGAAACGTGGATAAGAATACTAGGTATCTTAAATACTCCATAACTATATCCATATTTCTATCTGTACTAATATTATAAAAGGTTGAGTTTGTAAGTATGGATGTACAGTACGGCCAACGAGAAGCGATACCAAATGTAAACAAAACCCATGCTAAAACCCCATCTAAAATGGCCGCCCGAATGTTGGCGAACCCGTTTTAACGTTGTCATGTTTTTGCCGGGAGAACGAGACATTACGACAAAGGCACAAGATGGAAAGTGCTAAATATTAGATTGTCAACGCCACAGTTGTTCTTTAGGTTAATGACCTTTCGTATCGCTTTTCGTTGGCCGTACTGTAGTTGTATATAGTGATCTTCGTCTATGACGTCGTTGAATGTTTCTGTAGAAAAAATGGCACGCTGATCCAAAAAGGTTCGCCACCCCTGCACTCCAACAAGATAGTCAACATTTTTAGCAAGACTTAACTTTAGTAATTACACACAATTTTTACAGCTTTAGAAGTTCTCTCATCAACCATTAACTTAATAAAAACAGTGTTTTGAAAATTTGTTAAATATTTTCCAGAGCTATTGATAAACACATAGTTAGATAGTTGAGATTTTGTTTTCAACCCTAAGTTACATGTATAAAGAGCTTTTTTTTCACCTATTTTTTATCATTTATGTGTAGCGGTTCATAGAAGACAATCTAATCGTCAAATTTCAACTGTATGGCGACTATAGTTTAGGAGTGCAATGGCTGTGATATATAGACGGACAGGAGACATCTATAAGGGTTCCGCATTTAGCCGTTTAGCTACAGTACCCTAAAAAGCGACCTAGCGAGGGTTTAAGTTTTTATAGCTTACTGAACATTTCTCCCAAAAAAACTACGTTAGGTACGTTACGGAGTTTTATAAACTTTTTTAATTCCAAAATCGACCTAGATATTTCAGGCCACGTTTTCATAATTTTCGTCCAAAACTCAGTCTGAAGAAAGTTTGAAAAAGGTTTATTTTGTATTTATTACGTCTAGACCAAAACAGGGGCTAACATGTATAGGCTGTAGGTCGGAGCTAAATTTAATCGAGTTGCAGGCTACGAGCGTGCAATACTAGTGATGGGGTCAAATGTATAAATAAATAAAGTCGATAGAGGATGGTTGCTTATTTCTGGATGACAGCACAGTGACCAGTCTACTAGATCATTTTTACAATCTTTTAGTGAGTGTTTTTCGAACTGTGGATAGGTTAATTGTAAAGTAGTGTCAGCAGGAGAAGGAGTTTGTTCAAAGAAGGACCTTATCAACTCAACTGCATTTTTAGGGACAAACTGAAAAGGAAAAAAAAATGTTGTCTGTGTGTTTAACCCAATAATCCGCAGTCCCTTGGAGCTGTATAAAAATCAACCTTTTAAGTCTACGCAGTCAAAAGGTACGGCCGTTTATATCTCGAGTTTTAACGGAACCCTCCGGGCACGAGTCCGACTCACACTGCTAAATTTAGCGACAATGGCGACAAATGCTACTAAATTGCGCTTCCTGAATTTTGACATTTTGAGTTTCGAGGACTTGACTGTCAATCATCGCAAAGTAATTTTCTTGGATCCCGCAGCAGTTAATCAGAAAAGAATACCAGAGGAGTAGGCAATACATCATTTAATAGAAAATTACGTTGACATCCCAAAAGCAGTCGGTACAAGGAGTCAGCGGCCCGAAAGTCATATCAATTGGTGCCCTAATAGTAATACCCAGTACTAACTGGGTTGTGGAGATCAGATAGGCCAGGGGTGATCGACTTGAATACACCCAAGGTTTACTTTTTACGGACGAAATTCGTTGCGATCTATTACAATATGTATGCCAATTTTAATGCATATGATTTTAATTTCAACTCAATACCTATAGTACGGCCAACGAGAAGCGATACGAAAGGTCATTAACCTAAAGAACAACTGTGGCGTTGTCAATCTAATATTTAGCTCTTTCCATCTTGTGCCTTTGTCGTAATGTCTCGTTCTCCCGGCAAAAATATGACAACGTTAAGACGGGTTCGCCAACATTCGGACGGCCATTTTAGATGGGGTTTTAGCATGGGTTTTGTTTACATTTGGTATCGCTTCTCGTTGGCCGTGCTATACACGCCTTATGGTGACAAAGGGTATTGACAGACAGACAGAAAAACATTCGGACATCAAAGTGATCCTATAAGTGTTCCGTTTTTTTCATTTTGAGGAACAGTAGGCCTACCATGACGTCTTAAAGCAGAACTATTTCCACGGAGGGAAAGAGACAGAGCTATACAGGGTGTCTAGCACCATCTCTGTCACTCAGTGGAATAAGTTTTGCTTTAAGACGTCATAGTAGGGTAGCAGAACTCTAAAAACAACCGAATCCACTTTTCTTCACAAAACTTCTCAACAAACATCAAACGTATTTCCAAAAGTCAACGAATTACATTACCCATCCTCTATTTCCCACGAGACGTCGATATCGACAGTCGATAAAGTCTCATAACTGATGCAAGCACTTCGTACGCCGAAAGTTTTCGTTGTTACATGCCTTTCGTGGCACTTTCGGGACGTCAGCTGTTCGGTAGATAAGCTCTTGCGTGTTATTATTGCCTGGTACCTGGTATGCTTTATGGCGAAGTAGTTTTAATTGGAAATGCAAGTTTGTTGCATGCGCGGTTTTAAAGCAATTTTTACCTTCAATTTGTTAGTTTTTAGGGTTCCGTACCTTAAAGAAGAAAAACGGAACTCGTTTTGGATCACTTTGTTGTCCGAATGACGGTTTGTCAAGACCCTCTATCTCGGGAATGCGTGGAGGTACCTATCGAGTTGAAATTAAAACCACAACTTGACTCTGAGGTCCCTTTGTGCTGTGGAAAATCAACTCTCTAAATCTAGGCAGTCAAAAGATATGTCTGTTTGTTTGTACGAAACCGTCGGTGCGCGAGTCGGACTTGCTTTTGACCGGTTTTTTGTTTATCATACTAGCTGCACTCTGCGGTTTATTCCGCGTATACCAGGTAGTTTGTACGTCGTACATCCAGGTTATAAAGTATGTATGGTAAATTTCGTCCAAATCCGTTGAGTAGTTTTTGCTATCCTTACATATTTTTCGTTGGTAACAAAAAGTGTGTGTACCGATTTTTAGCTTTCTACCTTGTAGTCTAGTCGTAAGTCCTATGCACGATGTTTTTGTTAGTGCAAACTTCAACCCAGGGGCGAAGGTCCAATAGAAGCCCATAAGCCAGGCTTGCCCTAAATTAAAACACCAATCAGACCAATAGTTATATTATAACCTACTACCTAACTGTACCCAAACTAACATAAACATTCACGAACAAAAATATTTTAAATACACGCAAATTAATTTGCCGCGCGCTTACATTACCAGATCCATAAAATACTACGACTCACTAAAGTCAATCATTCATCAAATTCGAACAAAATTCAATCGTGTCTGATTCGGAGCTATTCGTGACATGTCAACACTACCGAAAGCGCGCGCAATGATCTCTCGCTCTAGCGCGTCTCTTTCGCACTCGTTGGCTTTCAATGGGGCTTTTCATTTGTATAGAAGTTAAATACAATTCATTGATAAATTTTAGGTACTTGTACGGCGATTTATATGGGCTAGTAAAGCCTGGCTTGTCCATTAAGTTCGCGCATATGAACCATCCGATGACCGACCTGAATATAGTTGCAAGAACAAGTGCAACAAATTACGAATGACAATTTGTTATTATTTTGTTTCTTTTGTATAGTTTGGGAGTTTTGATTTAGTTATGTTATTTAAATTACTGAGTAAAGTGGTTAATGTTTTTGGTGCGATGTGACAACCTACGATTTTGTTAAGTAATTAACTGATTTAGTGATTTTAATTTTAAAATGTGAATTCGGAAATTGGCGCCTGAAAGGTATGCTACATTGAGATAACTTATAATTCACCGTATATTCTATGAATCCACAAGAAATGATTTCTTGTACAGACCAGTAGGTAGGTATGTTTATTCTATTGTTCTCAAGGAGCGTGACAAACTTTTTATGGTATAAAAAACGCATCAAAATCCGCTTCAGAATAATGCATGAATAATGCTTTCAGACTTTGTGAATGTAAAAGCTGAAAAGCAAAATAAAGACTTAGTTGTTCATTAATTTATTAGTGAGATTTAAACGTTGAATATAATATTCATAAGCTTGAAAAACAACAAATCGATAATTTGTAATATGCCATCTAGTGGCCATCGATTGAATTATTTTACGAATTATTAAACCTACGTTATGAGATAGAACTTTGATGTCGCGTGGAGTCTCGGTACCAATAGATGGCGCGTGGAACGTTTAATCCCATACGTGAAAGGTAAATAAATAGGTAATAGATTTTTTTAAAAGTATAATTTACAATAATTGTGTTACTAGCAGTATTGAGCAGTAATGTAACTATACCAATGACTCCTAACAGCCACATAAACACTAAGAGGGGGGGGGGGGGCATATCAAAAGTCGATGGCTTGCCCTCCATCCAGGCCCCTCGCCCGCCACTGCTTCAACCCCCCATTTTAGGGAAGCGTGGGATCAGAAAGAGACAAAAAGTAGCATATGTCCGTCTTCAGGGTCTCAACCATATCTGTACCAAAATTTATCAAAATCTGTTCTGCCATTTAGGCGTGAAGACGTAACAAACAAACTCACTTTCGCTTTTATAATATTACTAGCTCTCGCCCGCGGCTTAGCCCGCGTTCAATTTGGGGTAATACAGTTCCCCTTGCGCCTCATTGATTTGTAATAGCAACGCTAAGTTTTCCCTTTTCTTCCCTCTTTCTAACTCACATCCCAGTTTTTTTTTAAATAAAAATTAGCCTATGTCCGTCTCCTGGTTCCCAACTATCTATGTACCAAAATTCATCAAAATCGGTTTAGCCATTAAAGCGTGCAGAGGTAACAAACAAACAAACTCACTTTCGCTTTTATAATATTAAGTAGGGATTAATATTCTTGAAAGAACTAGGACCGTTTGTTTAAGTTCTATTCCAAGCACGGAAAACAAGACATGGTTCATTCGCATGGTATCAGCTGTTTTATACCCATTCAAGGTATTTCCCGGATATCACTATCAGATTTAGCAACGGTATAGGTAAACTTCTGGACCCCTTATCGCGGCATACATTTATGCATGACTCTACGGTCAGTGGTTTTATGTGAAGAATTTCTATTTTAAATTGTTTACGGGCACATCTTTACGTGAGGTATTCGCGCCGTTAGTGGCACGCGGCGTACACTTGTGTGTAAATAGAGCTCTTCGTTTTTATGGGGTCTTGGTGGATATTTTATTTATGTGTCACAAACTTACGCTTCGAATGTTTTTTTTTTTGGGAGTTTTGACATGGTCGTTCACGTTTTTACTATTTTTTCTATTCAAAACTGTTCTCATATCTAAAATTATGGATTCTTAAATGTGAATGACCTCGATGAGAAGCAGGAACCACAAAGCGTTTGACTGACAAATTGACAGACGACACAATTAGGAAACGACACACTGCTCCGGTTTTTCGGCAATGTAACACCAATCTTACATAATTGTACTTATTTTTTTAAACGCACTAACTAGGAATTTCTCCTGTATCGTGGGTGCGTTTCCAAACATTTAAACTCACATACACAAACAGCCAGACCCCGAACAACTATCTGTAGGCCATACAGATATTTGTTTCTTGCGGGGATCGAACCCGCGACACGCAGCGCAACCGTCAATCGCGCAGGCACTGCGCCAACCGTGTCAACAGATTATTATCAACTCGTACTGCTCTGGGCGGAGCGGAAGGGAATGTAGCTGTTCCTGGGCTGTTTGTGTATATGAGTTTAAATGTTTGTAAACACACCCACGATTCATGAAAAAATCTTAGTGTGGAGCATCTTCATCTGCCTAGCCTTTTCCCAACTATGTTGGGGTCGGCTTCCAGTCTTACCGAATGCAGCTAAATATCAGCCTATTACATGGTGCGACTGCCTATCTGACCTCCACAACCCAGTTAGTACTGGGTTATACGATACCCCTTAGTAAGACTGGTTGTCAGACTTTCAGTACACTGACTACCTGTAACGACTGTCAAAGATCTACAAATGACAGCCGGGACCAACAGCTTAACATGCTTTCCGAGGCACGGAGGAGACTCGGTATGTAACGGGTGGTCACCCATCCACGGACCAACCTAGGCAAGCGCGGCTTAACCTCAAGATCGACCCGATAGTGTGGACCAACGTTTAAAAAAACAAGATGACGATATAACATGCTGTTGAAGCATCGCCCACAACCCTGCTTACCTGTTCAGACAGAACCGGTGTGATGACATAATAATATCATATTATTAACCGTCCTATATCTTGTGAAGTGGCCATTTATATTAGTTGAACGGCCAAGACATACTTCAAGCGGGTCGTTAGTGTGCGTGTCGTTGGCAACTCCATATGAGCTTTATGGAACAAGAAATGATTGCTGAACACGAAGTATCGAACGTGAGCGATAGTCATCTAAGACCGGGTACCAAATCAACCGAGCCGTTGTGGGTTGTTCGAAAGATACACCACGGAACATAAAGGGCAAAAGAAGGAACATGGGTGGGTTTTAGAGTAATACAGAGCCTCAAAAACATTCTTAAAAAGAACGCACACAAATTTGACATGAGCGTATTTTTCACTGATGATTGGAAAACTTACACAGACGACATAAAGTTGTGTTTTTAAGGTTAATATAAAGTTGTACCTTTGTAATGCAATTCCTGAAGAAAGATGCCTGTCAAAACTGGTTGTATAACATGGTCCAAAATATGGATATGTCCGGATAAATCTGGACGCAAAATTAGGCTAGGTTCACATTAGGTCAGACCGACAATTTTTTTTTAAGGAATGGGTAATCATAAAATAACTTCTCCCGCTCTGGACGTAGCGGGGGGACTGCCAGACTTTTACGGACTAAAACCCATCCATGTTCCCTCTTTTGTCCCTAGTCCGCAACCCCGGGACAAAATATTTGTTTCTAAAGCCATAAAAAATTGTAAAACTCATGAATAAGAAAGTTTCACAACGGAAACTCCGAAGTAAGCAAATTAATTCAAAGTGAATATTTTTACTGTATGCCTTTACTGAATATACTTAGCAAACTTTAAAGTTTATTTTCTCGCAAAATAATGTAGATGTTAAGTTTGTGATAACACCCATTTTGTTCAAATACGGTGAGGGCTTCAAGATAGAAAAACTCTTCTATCTTGAAGCCCTCACCGTATTAATATATTAATAATTTAAATCAATATTATTAAGTGTAATAAAGTGCGTACCTATGTGTCTAATCTAATCATCTGCATCGCGCTGTACAGTACAACTTATTTAACGTAAGTTTGATACTTACGTTAAATAAGAGGCCTCTGATTACAACTAGAAAGTTTTATTCATCACATATTGTATCAATTTTTAAATCCTTACTAATATTATAAAAGCGAAAGTGAGTTTGTTTGTTACGCCTTCACGCTTTAATGGCCAAACCGATTTTGATGAATTTTGGTACAGAGATGGTTGGGACCCTGGAGATGGTAAAAACTACATTAAAAAAAATGTGATAAAAGGGGGAGAAAGAGGGAAGAAAGGGGGAGAGAAAGATATTTTTTTTCGATCATCACGCGGGTTAAAGTAAGCGTTAGACCAAAGTAACTTTGCCACGAGGACGAAGTCGCGGGCGGAAGCTCGTGAGTTATATTTTATCATTTGGCATTAAGCGCAGCTGTGCCTCGAGTTTTGGGTTAAGTCTCCGACAGTTGTAACTAAAACGAAATTTTAAACTTTACAGTTTAAAAGCCATTTTGGAACAAAATTACTTGTGGCCCACGCACCATACTTCTGAAAGAATGTAACTGACTGGGATTAAGGTATTTCGGTGAGATAGGTTTGATGCCTGAGTAAGGACATATGTCACCGCAAGTAGTTACTTAGACTCAAAAATACTGAGGCTAATCATTTTTCATATTCATATTCATATTCATCTTTATTTGCATACCATAATGTGGAAAGGTGTTAAATAAGTCTTAAAACTAAGGTACAATTATGGACCCTGTAAGGGCACAGCAACATAAAATACACAGTAATTCATTAAAAAAAAACATCAATAAAAAAATATAAATTATAACTATCAATTCATTTTCAATTATTATTAAATTATACAATAAAAAATAAAAATTTTTGTTGAACTGAGATGGAACTGCCGTGTCCGATGAGGATCTGCGTCAGGCGGTAAGTGAGGACGCTATGGCGCCTCTTCAGCCACTCCTCAAAGATGGGACTTAACACCACTATTGCGTTCCGAGGGGGAAGTAATTTTATGATTTTCCATCCGTAAAAAGGCCCAAACAAATAAAGAAAAACGAACTGTTTATCTCGAACTGCGCAGTGTATACATAAGTGGACGAAAACATCATTACCACTATTTTCAAAAGAGTAAGTCTAATGTTTAAAATTCTCGTGTCACAATGCTCGTTCCCATACTCCTCCAAAACGGTTTTCATCCTTTTATGATGTTTTTTTATGCATATTAGTACGTCTGAGAATCGGCTATTATCTACTTTTCACACCGCTAAGTGAAGTGAGCAGCGGGTAAAACCGCTGGGCACAGCTAGTGACAATATAATAGAACCAAAGATGGAAGACTTACTTAAAACTACTGCCAACTCGAACGGGGTTTGGTAGACTAGTAGTCCACTCCCTATAATAAATACAAGAGGCCAACATCCCAACTGTGGGCTGTTTAACTATGACCGTGCCTGTCTCGTTTAGTATGATTCGATTCCATGACCTACAATTTTTTATACAAAAACATCGTATCCCCACACTAGGAATGTCTCCTGTATCGTGGGTGCGTTTACAAACATTTAAATTCACATACACAAACAGTCAAACCCGAAACAACTATATGAAGGTCTTACAAATATTTGTACCGTGAGGGGATCGCACCCGCGGCACGCAGCGCAGCAGTCGATCACACAACCACTGCGCCAACCGTGCCGTCAATTCGTAGTTCATGGTCATCACCATGGGTTTGGTACTGATACCTTTACCATTATAGGACTTGATCTTCACTTTCCTCCAAGCGGGTGAAGTGGCTAGCCCTCAATAGAAAGCTCAAAGGTGCACCACAAGAGTACAGCTCTTAGCGTTTCATATTATGACGAGTGGAAAACAGAAATGAAGACTACTCATATTATGCTGCGTTTAAATAAAAGATCTTATTATAAAAAACTTTTTAGTAAAAAAATAAAACCGACTTCTAAAAAAAACTAAAAACTGGAAAATAACTTTATTTCCGGAAGTCGGTGACTTTTGTTAGTTTCGTTGACTTTATTGGCCACCGACTTCCGGAAATAAAGTTATTTTCCAGTTTTTAGTTTTTTTTAGAAGTCGGTTTTATTTTTTTACTAAAAAGTTTTTATTTCAACATTTTTAGTTATAGTATTATGATATAATACGCAAACACGGTTAAAAAGTTTTTATTTTTAGCTTTAGTCCCGTCTTAGATACAATTTTTAGTTCCACATCAAGCTATAGATTAAATACTAAGTATCTATATTATGCTTTAGTATTAAACCAATTCAGAAATCATATGCATCATCCCCTAGGGGATACAGCTGATACTTGATCTGATGTTTATGTTTCTTAATGACTAGGTGAGGGGTGGGGAGGGGATACGGTCACCCTGCTCCCACTCGCCTGCCTACCCTGGCGAAACCCATACTTATACATGTGATTGCAGCAATCACGGCAGATTTGCTGTCATTTATTAAAGAGTGCCGTTGTATATCACTGAAGATCTATCACCAAATTACTGCGATGACCTTCCAAACCATAGTAGTACCTACATACCATTTTAGTCTAAGATCCGGCTGCAGAATCAGTGTACCCATCGAGTATTTGCTGAAAACCAAATTTTTACACATATTCATGATTAGGAGAATTTATATCCACCAGGTTGCCTATCAAAATGTGGCCGCTAGTATTTTTAATTAAATTATTAATAATTCATAATCCGTAAGAAATTTCATTGACTTTTTTTTTCAATGAAATGTCGTCTACTTTACGGCAACATCTATAAAGACTCTGAAAAATTATGGTTGCCGTTGCGCACCTGGCCGCACCTCTTCGCAGCCAGGTATACACAGGTATGAATTTGTTACATTTATACACCCACAACGTACATTTACAATTTATATATCAAATTAAAGCTATTTTTTTTCTGTATATTATTATATACGGTTGCTTAATTAAATCTGGCCGCCAATAAGGGTTGCTGGCTAATAAATATAGTAAATATTAAAAGTAGAGTGAAAGAGAGCTAGCGCGTAACACCACTGTCTAGTCAGACGAGGATAGCGATTGCCAACTGTCGGACGGTTTAAAGCCATTGCGCATGCGTCAGATGTTAGTGTTCTCAACGGATCAGTTGTGATTTTTATTTTAAGTTCGAAACCACGCTGTTTGGAGTACGTATTACACAACATAATATATTGCTGTTTTATTTGTGCATCGAAAAATTATCAATCTCGCACATTCCACCATGCTGGAAATCTTTAAAGGAAAAATTATTGCGGACCATCTTTGTTAATTCGATGTGGTTAAATGCTACTGAGCGGGATTGCATCAAGTTCAGCGCGGAAAATAATGGCTGGCTGCTGTTAGATGGTTGTTTAAAACCAACATGGTTCCTGGGAGATTCAACTCCAGCGCAAGTTGAGAATGTGCTGTGTGATTCCACGAACAAGCCTTCCGATAATAATGACGATACCGATATTTCTGATGAAAGTGATAGCTGCGATGATAGTGTGACTGAGAGCTCCGATGATTCAGATTTTTAAAAAAGAGGCATGGAAGTATAAAATACATTTTAAAAATTCATAATTTGCTTAAACTGATGATTGATGAATATGTAAAATAAATGTAATACTTGAATAAAATTAAATCTTTTTTCATACAGTACTTGTACAACACAATGTTTTTACATAAGTAACCTTGATTTTATTCATCATCAATATTCATTTTTTTTTGTAATTTTTAAATTTGTCATTGACTTTTTAATTTTTTATTTTAGAAAAGAAAGACGTTTCTTTTGGAGTATTTATTATTTTAAGTCGTACCTACTATTGTTTGAATCGGAGATTGAGAACACTAACATCTGACGCATGCGCAATGGCTTTAAACCGTCCGACAGCTGGCAATCGCTATCCTCGTCTGACTAGTGGTGTTACGCGCTAGCTCTCTTTCACTCTACTTTTAATATTTACTATATTTATTAGCCAGCAACCCTTATTGGCGGCCAGATTTAATTAAGCAACCGTATATAATAATATACAGAAAAAAAATAGCTTTAATTTGATATTTATTCGACGGGCCTGTTGGTCTAGTGGTTAGTGGCCCTAACTGCTGAGCCGGAGGTCGTGGGTTCGATTCCCACCCAGGACAAACTTTGTGTGATGAGCATGATTGTTTGTTCTGTGTCTGGGTGTGATTTATCTATAATATGTATGTATTTATAAATTATTTAAGTATGTATATCAGTTGTCTGGTCACCATAACACAAGCTCTGCTTAGCTTGGGATCAGATAGCCGTGTGTGAGTTGTACCAAGATATTTATTATATTTATTTATTATTTATATATAAATTATAAATGTACGTTGTGGGTGTATAAATGTAACAAATTCATACCTGTGTATACCTGGCTGCGAAGAGGTGCGGCCAGGTGCGCAACGGCAACCATAATTTTTCAGAGTCTTTATAGATGTTGCCGTAAAGTAGACGACATTTCATTGAAAAAAAAAGTCAATGAAATTTCTTACGGATTATGAATTATTAATAATTTAATTAAAAATACTAGCGGCCACATTTTGATAGGCAACCTGGTGGATATAAATTCTCCTAATCATGAATATGTGTAAAAATTTGGTTTTCAGCAAATACTCGATGGGTACACTGATTCTGCAGCCGGATCTCGTACTATTTTTTGATCATTTGTCTTCGACAACTTCTAAAATATAATCGACGAATGAGTATATCATCAACGTACACGAAGTCAATCTAATACGTATTATTAAAGATAACTCAAAAACTACTTGTCGGATCTTGATATTTTTTTTATGGGACCAAACGACAACCACTAGCTTTCGAATAAAAAAAGAATCATCAAAATCGGTTCACTCAGACCTGAGTTATGAGGTAACAAACACAAAAAAAAAAAAAAAAAAAAAAAAAAAAAAAAAAAAAAAAAAAACATACAGACGAATTGAGAACCTCCTCCTTTTTTTGAAGTCGGTTAATAAAACAGGGTCGGGTTTGTTCGAACACTTATAACTCGAGAACAGCAGAACCAATTTTCATGGTTTTTGTTTTGATAAAACGATACCCCTTGGAAAGCTGGTTGTCAGACTTTTGGGTCACTCACTACTTGTAGCGACTGTCAATGACAAATGACAGCCGGGATCAACGGCTTAACTTACTTTCGGTACTGAGAAAACTCCGTATGTAAATCGAAATTACGTGGTCATCCATCTAAGGACCAACCCAGGTAAATCCAGCTTAACGCAAAAATCGACCCGAGCTGTTATTATTTAATCACAAGCTCCTGACTACATCAGCTACCCTACCATGACGTCTTAAAGCAGAACTTATTCCACTGAGGGAAAGAGACAGTTATACAGGGTGTCTAGCACCAGCTCTACAGTACCTTTTATTAAACATTTCAACAACCGCACAATTTTATATCCGAAACAGAATACGTCCAAAAACAGCCTACCAATTATATTTAATCCAATTTGTGCGTACACTGGTCAAATTACGCGATATTCATCATTATATACAGCAACTCATATACATACATACACATATAATAAGTCCCAACGGACTGACGACGCGTTTAGAAGCCAATTAAGGACAATTAAAATATTGTGGTAATCTTGTAATGGAGTATTGTCAGAGGGTATATTGGCTGTGGAAGGTCAAGCCTTCATTTTGTTGGTAATTCATATATTATTAAGCTGTAATGGCCCTTTGGTTGTGGGGAGTGTGAGGTCATAGGCTCGGTAGCTACTGTTATGTTGGACTATTGTGTAGAAAGGAACATGTAAGTAGCGTATAGTTGGCTGTGTCGACGGCGCGTTCGTGTTCAAAGAGATGTCAGCAAATCAGAGGGGCCTGCTCAAACCACCGCCTACCGGGGTTATAGGTTATAGACGGGCCTGTTGGTCCAGTGGTTAGTGGCCCTGACTGCTGAGCCGGAGGTCGTGGGTTCGATTCCCACCCAGGACAAACTTTGTGTGATGAGCATGATTGTTTGTTCTGTGTCTGGGTGTGATTTATCTATGATATGTATGTATTTATAAATTATATAAGTATGTATATCAATAGTCTGATTACCATAACACAAGCTTGGGATCAGATAGCCGTGTTTGAGTTGTCCCAAGATATTTATTTTTTTATTATTATTTATTTATTTACAGGTTGTTCAAACAGATATCATGGCCCCGGAACAGAAGGAATATAGGTGGGGTTAAAATCAGTGATGTCTGACTGAAAACAATTATAGAACGTCAAAAATTCATCTACATCGTTGTCAATAAGAAAGTGCCTAAAAAGCTAGCAGCATAGCCACGTTGAATGGCAATTCTGTTTCTTTGACACAAATAAAGACCAGACCACGGAATTAATAAATCGAAATCTGTTCAAATTTTATCTCAGCTCGGAAGTTAGTTGAAAGTGACGGTCTGCGCAAATCACACTCAAGATTATGCATTCTCTGGACCCGAAATAGACGTGGGGCGATCTAGCTAGGTCTTATCTTTAGGAACATTCGTTTTCTCTATTTTCACCCGACCAGAACTCGATCGCCCGGGCGCTAAATATAACACTGTATTAGACATAACATTGCGCTTGTAATCTACAAAGGGTTAAGCAAAAGTGTACTTGATAGTACACTCACAGTTCGCCAGTTATCTTTAAGTCAAATAGGAGCTAGCCTATTGCCACCAACAAGGCTCAAATTTAGACTCCAATGCTGCTACTGACAAGTTTCTGATGGTATAAAAAAAACAATATGTCCGACCCGGGAAATCGAACCCAACTAGACCTTTTGCTCAGCAGCGCTAAATATTAATTTATTTATTTACAAATAAATATTTTCTTTTACGTTATCAAATTCTATTCAACTTAGTATATATTGTGTGAGACTGGTGCCTAGGTTAAGGTAAAAGCTTATGTTTCAGGATACCAGTATCCCATCCCTTTACATTTTCATTTTAAAAATAATGTACCTACTAAGCGCGTTGACTGAACAGTACGGCCAACGAGAAGCGGTACGAAAGGTCATTAACCTAAAGAACAACTGTGGCGTTGACAATCTAATATTTAGCTCTTTCCATCTTGTGCCTTTGTCGTAATGTCTCGTTCTCCCGGCAAAAACATGACAACGTTAAGACGGGTTCGCCAACATTCTGGCGGCCATTTTAGATGGGGTTTTAGCATGGGTTTTGTTTACATTTGGTATCGCTTCTCGTTGGCCGCACTGTAGTAAGGTAGTAGTATCATAACATCTTATTGTAGTTTTAAGTATTAGAATTTATGTATGCGACACAAATAATATATGTTAATAGATGTATCGGTGTGTGTGTGTGTGCTTGTATGTTTAGGCTGTCATAATCATAATTTCAGTATCATTATAATTAAAATTTAAAAACAGTCAGTAAAACGGTTTAAAACATTTTTGTTGCGTTAATCAGGTTTCGAACTCTCATATAGTCACATCCCATTACCAGGACTTCAGAGTCTGCTGAAGATTACATTTCTCAGCAGCCCGTTAATACAAAAAGCGATGAAGCGCTGACAGCCATTAATTGACTTCGTTTAAATAAATTGGATAAGGAACACGACGATCGATTGGAACACTGTTGTTTTTATTTTCTTTTTTAACGATAACAATTTGTTCTCGAACGAGTTGTATAAAATTTGTAGGGTAGTAACTTGATGTGTTATTGATTAATTTACTGTTGGAAGTGACTTTGATGTGTGTTTTTTAAATAGGGTTCCGTACTTTAAAACGAAAACATGGAATAGACTGGAACATGATTTTTTAGAAAAAATTCAACCTCCTCCGCGAGACCACTCCCGGCCACCGTAGATGTGGTCCAGTGGACGGTGATCAATGGGTAGCTCACCGCCTGTCAGTCTAGTAACGCCAGGCCGTGTCGACGGACCTTTAGTATGCCATATCGACAATAAAATGTCAGCAAAGCAGAGGGGCCTACCAAGACCACCGCCTGATGGGCTTGCGGGTTGCACGAAAGAGATACCACGGCCCCGCAACGTAAAGGGCAATAGAAGGAACATGGGTGGGTTTTAGTCAGTACAACTCTGACACTTCCCTCCGCTCCGCCCAGAGCGGGGGAAATTATTTGATCCAATCAGCAACAAAAAGTCCGACAACCCTAGTTAAATCTCTTTTTCCGAATTAACATTTAAGAAGAAAACGTATTCACTAAATCTATTTCTGAAACAAATCAACTTCAGCTAACATTTTCATTATTCCTCAGCTTTCCCACCTCATTGAAATTAACCCAATTTCTAGTGTTAAATAGTTGTCGTGTGTAAGTGGGTAGTACTTAACAGCGAGCCCGGCAGTAAACTCAATAAATATTGCACAGCACGCAACACTTATGTTAGCTTCTACTATAAAACGGCTTAAGAACAGCTACCCTACCATGACGTGTTAAAGCAGAACTTATTCCGCTGAGGGAAAGGGACAGAGCTATACAGGGTGTCTAGCACCATCTCTTTCACTCAGTGGAATAAGTTCTGCTTTAACACGTCAAGATGTCATAGTAGGCCTACAGAGCGCATTTGCACGAAACTAGCTAGTTGGGTGTTGGGAAGTAATGTATTGTTAGCTAAGAATTCAGTCTTTGAATGTTCGTTCTAGTCTGCTTGGTGTGTCAAAGGTAGAAGTCTAAATAGTCTTGGTTCACCATGCAAACTCCGAGGAAAGAGAAAAAGAAAAAATTGACTTAAGAAAAAAAAACTAAAAAAGGGGAAATAGCTTTAGTTCAGGAATTCGGCGGCAAAAAAGTCAACCAAAAGACTTCTGGATTTTATTTTTATTTTTAAAAACGTTCTATTTTTACTTTATCTTTTTCAGACGTGTTTTTTTTTCAGCCTTTTAAGTTGTGACATGATAGCATCTCACACAAATTCTTGTCCAGAATTTATTTTCCATTGTTACTAAAATATATTAGGATATCATCCATATAGATTATAGACATAGAAGAAAAAAAAATGTAATAACAATCTACCCTAGCAATATAAATGAAACCGATAAGGACCCTTTAGTTTATTTTTTCTTTTTAGAAATCGAATAACAAATATAATAAAAAACAGTCGAAATGAGAACCTCCTCCTTTTTTGAAGTCAGTTAAAATGAAAGAAAGATCACCAACCCATCCACCTAAGTAAACAGGGCAAGCAGAGACCGAAGAGCCTATGAGTTCAAAAGTTCTGCAAGGTTCAACGATCGAGAGAAAAAAACAAGATGTTATCAAGTCCCAACAGAGTTCATAACTGTCACCGTAACCCTATTTATTTAGAAAGGGGTAAATTGATCCCGGGTAATAAATTCAGGCTAACTGTTATGTAATCCCGATTTACGAAGATTTATATTTACTCTTGGGAAGATTGGATGAATCTGTACGCTTACGTTTTATGCTAGCCTGGTAGCTGTTGGTAATTATTGTTTTCTTTTATGGCAGATTTGAAATGGTTTTAGGGTTTGTTCTAGCGAGAAACGGTGGGAAACGAGAACGATTAATTTACGCGTCAGTCCGCGAAATTTTTTTTTTTTAAGGTTTTTTTTTTTTTAATTGGCAGGTTAGTGGGTATGTCATTAGGTCATAGGTGGTATGTTCATTAATATATGATTCGCAACCGTATTTATTTTATATTTTAATTTATTATTTTTTATACATATTTTCTCTTACTTATTTGAAAACGAAATAAATTACAAAAAAAAAAAATTATGAATCTCTAACAAAAGATATACACAGATCATGTAACGTAAATTCTGGACGACAATAGTATCACGTAGATGCACTCCTTCAAATTAAATATGCTTTTACAGAATTCAAATCGTCAATTAAAATCTCTTTTTATTAAATACTTATTGCATGGAATTAAATAAACTTAGAGGGTTGTATTGATTAAATTAATGATTCTAAATCTGTACATATAAACGTATTTCGGTCGCAAACTTTTTTTTTAATATTATAAAAGCGAAAGTTTCTGAGGATGTATTACGTGTGTTTGTTGCTCTTTTTTTTTGGTGGGAAATCACTTCCCCCGCTCTGGGCGGAGCGGGGGGGGGGGGCGTGTCAGGCAGTGTCACATTGATATTGGTATTGAATTTGGCAATGTTCAACATCTAAATTTGTCTATGACTAACTAAGAAGCGTCCTTTATCTATGTTGACTATAATAGCTTTTCCCGCTATGTAAATCTTTACTTCTATACTATACTAGCTGTTCCTCGCGGTTTCACCCGCGCTGCTCAGCACTTGTTGGTCGTAGCGTGATGTTGTATAGCCTATAGCCTTCCTCAAGAAATGGACTATCCAACACTAAAAGAATTTTCCAATTCCAACCAGTAGTCCCTGAGATTAGCGCGTTCAAACAAACAAACAAACAAACTCTTCAGCTTTATAATATTATAAGTATAAGTATAGATATAGATAACATCATGAACCTTTAATGAATAAGACTGTGGCTTTTGTCTCTCAGTCCACCACAGAATACCTCAAAACTATAGATGGATAGTTTCTTGAAATTCTGAACATTAAACCGCATCTGATACATTTTAATGTGTTCTTACATGTGGACGGGTAGGTCGCGTGATGCATGCTGCACGCACGCGAGCGACGGCGCAGCGACTACATGGAACATTTACAACTCGGGAGGTAGGCAAAGAGCTAGGTGCAGTCCACTGAATTGGGTAGTTGACACCATTAACCAATAATTTAAAAACACATTTTTTTCTGAAAGAACACCTTATTCTAGACCTGAGAACTCCATTCATTTCAAAATAACTTTAATATTCGTTTTTTAGTTGCTTTTAAATCAATAAATAGTTGCATCATTGACTTGACAACTTAGTGACGTCATCGGTTGCGAGTCTCATACAAAATCTATGGGGGAAGCGCGTTTTGACAGCTCATAAAAAGTATATCAATTGATTGGTGGTGTCAACTACCCTATTGCGTTTGTGGAGTTTTAATAGGATAAGAGACCAGCTACCCTACTATGACGTCTTAAAGCAGAATTTATTTCACTGAGGGAAAGAGACAGAGCTATACAGGGTGTCTAGCATATTGCCCGCGGCTTCACTCGCGTTAAATTCGGGGTAACACAGTTCCCCTTTCCTGATTTACAGGGACCTGCTACCCGTATTTTTTGCCCTTGCGCCTTATTTATTGTAATTGCAATGCTAATTTTTCCCTTTTCTGCCCTCTTTCTCCCTTACCTCTCAATCTTTAAAAAAATAGCCAATGTCCGTCTCCAGGGTCCTTACTATCTCTTTACCAAAATTCATCAAAATCGGGTTAGCCATTTAGGCGTGAAGAGGTAACAAACAAACTCACTTTCGCTTTTAGAATATTACTAGCTGCGCCCAGCGGTTTCACCCGCTGCTCACTTAGGGGTATGAAAAATAGATGTTGGCCGATTCTCAGACCTACCCGATATGTACACAAAATTTCATTTAAATCCGTCCAGCCGTTTCGGAGGAGTGTGGGAACGAAAACTGTATATATTAGATTATAGTAAGGATAAGGAATATTATAAGTGTAAAAATAATAATTAAGGACAATAATAACTTTGGTTTATTTAACTTATCATAATGAAACAGTACATAATCAATCATTATAGAAACTATGTATGAAAATTAACTTAAGAATATAGCTCTTTTAAGTATCGCTAGTTGTATACATACTATGTGTACTAGGCTCACAGACAGCCTGGGATACTGACAGCTGCATCCAACGTATACCTACTGGGGTGAACGACTATGATTAGCTACCTATAATATGCAGCTTTATCGGAAATAATTCATGGCTTGATAATATGCTAGTAGAATCTGAACATAGTGACCTGGCTATCGCACTCTGATTGTGGGTTTCTGCTCAAATACTATGCAAATTACTAGGGTTATAAAATAGAGGTATGTATTTTTGCAACTTTGCATCATACAATAGAATTATTTTTATTTCGGACATTTTTAACAAAGGCGTCAATTTTTTTTTTCTGTACGGTAATCATCAAATGACTCTGCCCGTTCTGGGTGGAGCAAAAGGGACTGCTAGACTTGTACTGACTGACACCCATATATGTTTCTTCTTTAGCCCTTTGTGTTCCGAGGCCACGGTATCTCTTTCGGACAAACCCGGCAACCGTAGAGGGTAATCTAAGGAAATACTAATAAAAAATCCTATAGAAAAGCATTCTGTATAATGTTTCTGCTGTATTATCCCCGAGTGTTGGAGGTTATATTGAAAACATTCCAGATGAATGATTTCCATCATAACGCTAGCGAAACCGCGGGCAGAAGCTAGTGGTTTATATTTCGTACTACTAGCACTCACTAAGCCATACTTAAATTTCAAATTGCTGAATTCACAGACTCTCTAAGCAAGGTCTTGTATTGAATTATCGCTCGTCTGGTACCTTCCTAGCGACGTTGCTGCCAAATTGCATTAAAACCGAAAGACGGTAAAATTGCCGACACGGTAGCAACACTTTCTCATTAATAATTTTATCAATTTAATTTACATACATTTACATGAAATAGCTTCCACGCGCGACTTCGTCCACGTGGCATAGTTACTTTGGGCTAGCGCTAACTTTAACCTGCGTGATGATAGAAAAAAAATATCTTTATCTCCCCTTTTCTTCTCTCTTTCTCCCCCTTTTCACACTTTAAAAAAAATAGCCTATGTCCGTCTCCAGGGTCCCAACTATATCAATACCAAAATTCATCAAAATCGGTTTCACCATTTAGGCGTAAAGACGAAACAAAAAAAAAGTTCGTGTGTCAGGTCCGACGCACGACTGGAATTTACTCCTCAAGTACGAGTATCTAACCATACGCAAAAAGAGTTTATTCAACTCAAAAAATATTAATATCATATGAAAGGGTAAATTCACAAATTAATGAAAAAAATAGCAATATAAATACATCGACACTGATAGAAACAAACAAGCCCAATAACATATAGTATATAAGTATAGTCGCCTATACAGCATACCATAATATGTACTTCTTAATACACTCACAGCCAAATTAGAAAGTTGCGCACTAAAGGTGCGCACCAAAAACGTGACATATTTTCGTTACTTGTTAGTAGGTTTTAGCCCTCGGATTTTTCTCATACCGGGCGCCTTATATATGAAAATCGATTCTTAAGGAGTAAACTCCAAAAACAAACTCACTTTCCCTTTTATAATATTAGTAAGGATAGCTAGCAGTGATAACCCATCCTGTTTGGCCTTTAAGTCGTTCGGGGCGGAGGTATCTCTTTCGATGGGCCCCTCTGATTTGCTGTCATCTCTTAAAGGCGCGCGTGCAACACGAACGCGCCGTCGACAAGGCGTGTTGTCAAATGGACAGACAGTGACCTATCTATTGCTCACCGTCCACAGGCCTACAGTTAAGTTGGCTATGTTCGCATTGCACTTCCCGACGCCTGGAGCGGCCTATTCCGGAGACGCTTCGTCGAATCAAGCGTATCTTAGAGTTGTTTCTCGATTGCATATTTAACCAAGTTAGGGCTCCAAGTAGCGGCATACAAAATCTAACTAAGAAAAAATACCTTACATTAGGACGGGTATACAATGGAACTACAGAGTATCCCGTAGTCATAATATGGGGTATTTAACGCGAACGAAGCCGCGGGCAATAGCCCGGTTACGATTATGTCGGAGAACAGTTTCAACTTGCAAAATAAACTCTTGCCATTTTAATAACATTCCTCTGTTTAGTAAGCAAAGGAAGTTTACACGATAAAGCAATAAAAATAACCCTAACTTAGAACCCTTACGCAACATTACCCTTAATTTTATGTGACCCTGGTAAAGGAGAACGGGAGAAAAGTCCCGGATGCGGAGCAAACCCTCTACTATTCACGGGTCACTTACTTTGAATAAATAATACAAACGTTTAGTGGGCGATCGATATGACCACTTGAAGCGGAATTAGCTCCTAGCGAGAATATGCTCCTGGTACCTCGATACAGGATATGAATGGATTTTGTATATCATTTTCCTGTTATCAGCTACCGCGACCTCTTTTCGGCGTTTATTATAACTAGCCGCACCACGCGGTTTTCCCCTTGTAACCTAGGATGTTATAAATATCAACCTTCTCCTTAAATCACTCTACCTATTGCTAAAAACTGTTTTAAAATCCGTTATGGAGCTACTACGGACAACGGAACAGACTTCATTTTATATATCCTTACTAATATTATAAAAGCGAAAGTGAGTTTGTTTGTTTGTTACCTCTTCACGCTTTAATGGCTGAACTGATTTTGATGAATTTTGGTACAGAGATAGTTGGGAACCAGGAGACGGACAAAGGCAAATTTTTATTTAAATAAAGTGGGATATGAGGGAGAACCAGGGAAGAAAAGGGAAAAATTAGCGTTGCTATTACAAATCGATCAGGCGCAAGAGCAAAAACTGCAGGTCTGCTTGGTGTGTTATACCGAATTTAACGCGATCGAAGCCGCGGGCGAAAGCTATTAGTACATAATTTTCACTTCCTACTAGGATTCAACACCTAATTGGGACTTTCGCCGATTAACTGAAATTGTCCGAGAATTTCTACAATTTCACAAATATAATTGTAGAAATTCTATTGAAAATAATTGACTTTTAAGCGTTGACGTTATTGGATAAAAAACAAAATGGCGGCGATAAAAATCACGCAGCTCATCACAGTGTTACTTTTTCAAAATTAATAGGTGCTACATTCAAACAGATTGTTCATCCCAGTGCGTTGTTCATAAGCTTGTCAGTAATCAAATTATAAATCCGATTACTTTTTATCCCTTCTTAGACACTTAAGGGAAATAGAACGGGTCTTCCCTAAAGATAAACCTCCCTATTTTAAGAGGCTATATAAAATGCAACTACGTCAAAAGATAACTGGGGAAAGTACTGATATAAAAGACAAATATTTTTGAATATATGTACTAGTGTCCCTGACTGCTGAGCCGGAGGTCGTGGGTTCGATTCCCACCCAGGACAAACTTTGTGTGAGCATGCTTGTTTGTTCTGTGTCTGGGTGTGATTTATCTATAATATGTATGTATTTATAAATTATATAAGTATGTATCAGTTGTCTGGTTACCATAACACATCTGTATATATATTGAAATGTTTTTTTCTGTTTTTATTAAAAGAAATATATAAAATTGTTTGTAAATTAAAGGAAATAAATGAAAAAAAAAATACATAATCGCAATTGTTGTAAAACAATAAAAAAAGAATAAAGTAAGGTAAAATTAATAACAATAATTCGTTATTATATTTGATTAATCGTTATCTTGTCGTTTAGTGTTGCTGAAAACAGGGAGGCGAAACCGGGCGTTGGGCAATCAGTTAGGTTGTTATTTTTGGTGAAGCTAGGTTAGGAATTATGATCAGGTGATCTAAGTTAAGATCAAGTGATCTTATATGGGACAACTCACACACGGCTATCTGATCCCAAGCTAAGCAGAGCTTGTGTTATGGTAACCAGACAACTGATATACATACTTATATAATTTATAAATACATACATATTATAGATAAATCACACCCAGACACAGAACAAACAAGCATGCTCATCACACAAAGTTTGTCCTGGGTGGGAATCGAACCCACGACCTCCGGCTCAGCAGTCGGGGCCACTAACCACTAGACCAACATGCCCGTCTACGTCCGTCCGAACTAACCATTCATACATTCATAAAAACTTTCTTCACGACATTTTCCTCTATATTTCTTAGTCCTGAACTCAAATTTCATAGCTATAAAACGTCTGTATCAATAAAATACAATGAGACATTACACATGAAACATTTTAGTGTGGACTATAAAGTATTGTTATGACGTCGTGTCCCAACCGAACAAGAAGATAGTGGTCACTAGCTATGGGTGATAAAGGCAGTCATATTTCGATATAGCATATTATCATCACGGTTGAAGCCCCGAAGCGGTAGGCAGAAGTATCTAAGAGGACACCCACATTTCCATCATTAGTTTATTTTTGGAACGAAGTTCCTTATCGCGCGTTGCGAAAGGGGGCTAGATGGAAAAAATTAAGACAAAAAGTTGTAACGACACTTTTTGCTATAGTTGTAAGCCGTGCGGCATGCGCGTGTTTCTCTGTCTGTATCTCTATATCTTTTATAGAAAGCAAGCCAGTTATTTTCATTTCGTCTTTCTATTTCGCAGTGTGGTGTTGCGACGATTATTTTTGTTGAGTGTATTCAGGAATTTTGTACATAATAATTTCGTTCCATCAGGGTGTCCCTTGACACCTCACAAGCTATTTTTTTTAAACTTTGCTTCATTTTAGGATTTACACGGCAATTACACGGCAGCTCACCGTCGTTAGTGACGACAGGCCATGTCGACGGCGCGTTCGTGTTCCACACGAGCTTCAAATGTTATCACAGCAGAGGGGCTCGCCAGGGCCGCGCCTGCCAGGGTTGCGGGTTGTTCGAAAGAGATATCGCGGCCCCGGAACATAAATGGCAAAAGAAGGAACATGCTCGCTCTGCAGTTACTTGGTGATTTCTTATACGAAGGAAAAATACGGTTTATACTTCAAGGTCAAGCAGCGCTAACCAGGGTCGGTCTTCAGTTGAATGACTGCTCATGACCTATGTGACTGAGTGTCTTCTGTGCCTCCAAAATACCTTTGAAGTCGCTGGTCCCGGTTGTCATAGGTAGAGCTTTGACAGTTGTACAGGTAGCCCGGAAGACTGACAACTGATCTTACCCTGGAATATCGTATTATCCCGTACTAACTGGGCATTAAGTTCAGATAGGCACTCGTTCAAGTACAATACTGGTATTCAGCTGCATCTGGTAAGACTGGCAGCCGACACCAAAATAGTTAAGAAAAGGCGAGTTTGTACCTGCACAACAGGTAACACAGTTCCTCTTTCATGATGTACTGCTACCTGGAAGTGTTTGCACTTGCACCTCATTAATTGTAATAGTAATGCTAAGTTTTCCCTGTTCTTCCCTCTTTCTCACTCACATCTCAATCTTTAAAATAGCGTATATCCGTCTCCAGGGTCACAACTATCTTTACCAAAATTCAACAAAATCGACGTAACAAACAAACAGACTCACTTTCGCTTTTATAATATTAGTAAGGATAATGTCAATAACGAGAGCAAAGAAAATGATTTGATTTCGAGATTCAAAATGGCACTAAAACAGAAAAATAGCTATGTTTCATTATGAACCATAATACCTACCCAAGAAAGCTCACATAAAAAATATTATGAGCACACAAGCCGGCCAAATAAACCAGAATAATTACGACAATGATCATGAAAAGAGAATCCACGCAATCACTCTCCGTGGCTCGCTGGTCGCTGGGAACTCATTAAAGTGTCTTAAAAGCCACTACGACATTAATCAGGACGGAAAATGGGAGAGAACGCATCATGGCCGGTTATTTGACGAGCCAGTGTTACGTGACAAGGCCATTTGAGGGGTACTTTGTCTGTTGTGATAGAAGGCATCCTTTGTGATGTTTCCGTCTTAAAGAGTAAGTATCAGCCTGTTCTGTGAACAAAAATCGTTCGCAGAATAGTTCAGCTGTTTATAATGAACTAGGTAGCGCCCGCGTGTGTGAAAAAATCAACTTTCTTAGCCTAGCAGGCATAAGATAAATAAATAAATTAATATCTTATGACAACTTACACACGGCTATCTGATCCCAAGCTAAGCAGAGCTTGTGTTATGGTAACCAGACAACTGATATACATACTTATATAATTTATAAATACATACATATAATAGATAAATCACACCCAGACACAGAACAAACAATCATGCTCATCACACAAAGTTTGTCCTGGGTGGGAATCGAACCCACGACCTCCGGCTCAGCAGTCAGGGCCACTAACCACTAGACCAACAGGCCCGTCAAGATATGGCCGTTTATGTCGCAAGTTGGTCCGGAATCCTCGGTGCGAGAGTCTGACTCGCACTTGGCTGTTTTTTTTTATTAATTTTGTCGGTATGGATTGGACATCTTTCATTTGCCTAGCTTTTTTCTCTTAGCTATCATCTGCCTAGCCTTTTCCCAACTTTGTTGGGGTCGGCATGCAGCTAAATATAAGTATTTTACATGGAGCGACTGCCTATCTGACCTCCACAACCCAGTTAGTACTGGGTAATGCGATACCCCTTGGTAAGACTGGTTGTCAAACTTTCGGGACACTGACTACCTGTAACGACTGTCTAATATCTATAAATGACAGCCGGGACCAACGGCTTAACGTGCTTTCCGAGGCACGGAGGAAACTCGGTATGTAACGGGTGATCACTCATTTACAGACCAACCTAGGCAAGCGCGGCTTAATTTAAAGATCGACCCGAGCGGCTGCTATTATTTAGCCACGAGCTCCTCTCGACCTATGTTGAGTGGGTATCGTACTGATATTTTAACAAAAAAAAAACATATTCATTCCCGACAAAGTGAGTTGTATAAATGGCATAAATCAAAATCCTTTTATTTTACATAAGCCTACACGGGCGCTTATAAAACGTCGAGAAAATGTGCACGGTTCGGGTTGGTCGTTTCCTATGAAGACGAACCGGCAAGAAACTCCATGGTTACTCTTTTAAAATCATTTTGTTTAACAATGTTGTTGTTACAGCGGTAGCACTTAAGCATGAGAGGATAGCGTGGGACCGACAATATATCTTCAAACATCACTTACTTTGCTACTGTCAAAGAAATGGGAGCACTTGGAGTGAACATAGATATATTGTAGATTCACTGACATCCGGGAAACATGGTCCATTTAAGCAGCTTCCTCGGGTGCCGACATTTAGATATATGTCTGCGGCACCCCTGGACCGATACACAGTAATCTTGCTGATATTTTTATTGCATTATAAACTACTAGCCCGCCCGCGACTTAGTCAGCACGGCAAAGTTTTTTTTTTAAACGTTGCCCCACACTAGGAATTTCTCCTGTATCGTGGGTGCGTTTACAAACATTTAAAGTCACATACACAAACAGCCAGACCCGGAACAACTACCTGTAGGTCATACAAATATTTGTTCCGTGCGGGGATCGAACCCGCAACACGCAGCGCAGCAGTCGATCGCTAAGGCACTGCACCAACCGTGTCGTCAAACAAAACAATTGTGTCGGGAGTTACTTTCAATACATTGATTTACCGCTATCCATAAGGCAGGATACATCTGGTATTAATTAGTGTAATTGAATAGTGAAATAATTAAACTTATTATCGCCTGGTCCAGCGTCACTAATACGATGACTTGGACGAAGAGTATCGGATGTTATAATGTTAGTTACTTTGGGCTAACGCTAACTTTAAACCGCGTGATGATCGAAAAAAAAAAATCTTTCTCACCATTTTTCTCCCTCTTTTTTCACATTTTTTGCCTATGTTAGCCTATTTCCGTCTCCAGGGTCGCAACTATCTATGTACGAATATTTATCAAAGTCGGTTGCGCCATTTAGGCGTGAAGACGTCACAAACAAACAAACTCACTTTCGCTTTTATAATATTGGTAAGGAAGATTGATATTTACCGTCAAATTAAACAAGACAGTCCCCCAAAACGCCCTTTCTTCTCCACTTCCTAGTGTTTCAGCTGGGAAGAAGAAGTGGCGGAATAAACTCCCTAGCATCACAACTGTGTTCAAGTAATATTATTTAGTAATTTTGCCAATAGATGGCGTTAAGCACTGTGATTGATTTATTATACACGCCTAATATAAAGTCCAGTGTTTAGTTTAATTACCCGCTCCCAAGTCGACGAAATCGGGTTTTGTTCAACTGCCTGACAAGTTGAAAGAAACCAGAATAAAATGTCCTCCTTTTCAAGTTGCACAACGTTTAACAGAACATTTAATTTTATTATTCTTTACAACTCTGTCTTTATAGGTATGTGAGTTGTTTCTCTTTGTTCTGGCTCCAGTTATAAGGGTATTTTTCATGTTGTAATGAAAGAGAAACATGGTTCTGCCTGTGTTGCTTAATTTTGTTTGTTTATAAGTACGTGGGATCTTTTTGAGAATCCTTTTATAACACGTGGTATACATAAAAGATACATTTTAAATTAGGTCTTCAAATTAAAAGTGTTTGTATTCCGTACATATTTTACCGGTACAAATGTTGTTTATGTGACTGGACGAAAAAGACTTAACATATCACTACATAGTATAAAACAAAGTCGCTGTCTGTCTGTTGCTATGTTGTATGTATGCTTAAATCTTTAAAACTGCGCAACGGATGTTGATGCGGTTTTTTATAGGTAGAGTGATTAAAGAGGAAGGTTTATATATATAATACAACACGCTGTGACTCTTAGAAGGTGAGCAGTGGGTGAAACCGCTGGGCGGGTTGCTAGTTGAATACAAAACATAGTAGTCACTCTGTTTAATTCCATACTTGATTCCAGTTTTGAGTTATGAGTCGGGCTACACGATAACTGGCAAATGCTTGCTCTTACTGATCAGATCCGTTTAAATCTGTGTGGTTCTTTTTTAAAAATACCATCTCAGTCACTAATCTGCATTCCTAGTTGTAGTACCTAAGTTGACCAAGATTTTTGTTTAAACCTTAAAAGAGCTGTTTCTTCTCAGAGTAGTCGGGTATGAATCAAACTTCAACTAGCTTAAAAAAAAACGACGTTTAAAAGTGTTTGTAAAAACCTACTTGCATCACCTACCTTTTATCTACGTTTCATTTACCCAATTGTCATTTATACCTGTATTTCTGGTAACGGTAGGCGGAAATGTAAATATATCCTTTCACCTTGTTATTATAGCTCTTGTGGTATTTTACCGATGGTACAGACGCCTGCAGGTCAAGCTACCCGAAACTGTAAATTTTTCCCAATGAACGGAACTTTATACTTTAGAAATAAAGTCGAAAATCTATCAAAGAAATCTGACAGATTGTAGTAGCTTGATGTGTAGGCGTCTGTACATGCAAACATACTACACAATTTTCGACAGACTTGTTAATTTAACACTTCAAGCACAAAGTACAGAAGAGGATATAATGCTATAGGCATTTTCTACCAGTCAACCTTTGGGTGATGCAGAGACAAACAGTGGTAGGTGTAAAACTAAAAATAAATCACTAATTTATACTACATGGATATTTAAAATAATATAAATATAAAACAAAAATTATAAATATTATACTCTGATTGTGTTTTTCGCTTATTGCCCTTAAAAAAAAACTAATACATCTCAGTTTGTAAGTAGGTTTTGTTTTGTAGGTAGTGATACCAGTTGTGATAAAAAAATCAGCCAGTGCCTTTAAAAAAAATATTTTTAAATATAATTTAAAAATTTCTCGTATTCTCGTATTCTTGAGAGCAAACTTTTTCATTTAAAATCCATATCGTGGGAATGCTTACTAAAAATATCTCCACCGTATTGAATAGAATGATGCCACTAAGGTTCGCCATGCATCGTCATCTAAACGAAAGGAATGGGCTATTTTTACTTCTTTTTTTTTTTATTATTGATAGGCTCGCGTTTGACCACTATCTCACCTGATGGTAAGTGATGATGTGGTCGACGATGAAGCACGCTTACCTAGAAATAACCTATTCACTCTTGACTTGAAGACCCCCAGGTTATAGCTGTCAGGAAATACAGACTCCGGCAGGGAATTCCACTCCTTAGCAGTACGCACAATGAAGGTATTCCAGAAGGTACTTCTAACAAAGATTTCCAAACTAATGTTTATTTAATACTTTTAAATAGATATAAGATAAGTACAAGCCAAGTAAGTAACCAAGCCGATAAGTAACAGTTATCTTTCAATTTCGTGCCAAATTCCATTTTGTATTATTACTTCTAAGGTACTTTCCAATCCGGATAAAATCACTTAAGTCCATATCTTTACAAGCTTTCCAATTTTCCAACCAATATTCTTGATTGAATCGAAGTTAACGGTTTCCAAACAACTTGTACATCAGCCCACGTAGGTACCAGGCAATCATGAATTCTAGGTGTTCGCAAAATATAGTCTGAGCAAGATATGGCTGGAAATGTTCAACATTCCATATCCGTTCGCTCGCCTACGGAAATCATTTCGCGTTGGAAGGGAAAATCCAATTGACGCTGGGTTCCTACCTAATAAAGTGTTAGTAACGGTTTCTATTTAATTTAAGCTGAATTTGGAGTTTAGGTTGAAATGAGATAAAGGCACATAGCGAGAGAGAGACAGGAGGGTCGATAAAATATGTTTTTCAAAGAGGTTTGAATGGAAAAGTTGGGAACTTTTTGCATGAGTTTTTATGAACGTTTCAGTTTTATAGGCACTTATGGTAATTTAGAAAATTATGTTTGATTTTAGAATCGAATTTAAGAATTCCACCGTACAAAGGTATGTTAGCCTAGTAATCGTTTTGAAATGATCGTTTTGTAGTTGCACCGTTTATGTTAAGTAGTTGCAGAAACAAGTTTATATTAGGAAAGCTATCTATCTATAGAATGCTATCAAAAGAGAGCAATTTTATGAGAAATACAAGTTTTTTTTTTGAGAAACTGGACAAAATGCACCTACTTTATTTTCTCTCTGCATCACCCTAAGGTAGACTGGTAGAAAATGCCCAAGGCATTAAGTCCGCTTTTGTACATTGTTTTTTTATACATGTGCATAAAGTTTTAATAAATAAATAAAATGCAGACTTAAATTTAAGAAAATATCACCCTCTCTACAAACACATTTTATCACCAACCGAATTTATCATTTTGAGCTAATTGCAGAAAGCAGTTAACTACATTGGCAATTTTCCATTTTAAAATGTAGCCATATCTTATGTGGTGTCCAAAATGTTTATGGAAACTAAAGTTATGCCACAAGAATGAAGAGAGGATATTATTAGGGTTCTGTTTATTCATTTTGAGAAATATAGAATCCCATCGACATGATATTTCACACTTTTTTATTAGTTTTCTTTGTTGATATGATTTATAGGTTTGTTGAAGTAACCTGGATGCATTGTTCTAGAGTGTAGCGTAAAATGAAGTTACTGCCGCTGTCTGTCTGTCTATTTGTATGCTTAGATCTTTAAAAACAAAAAAAAACTGCATCAACGGCAGTTCTGCATTTTTAATAGATATAGTGATTAAGAGGAAGGCATATTTGTATTATATTAGTATTAGTATATCTTTACTAATATTATAAAAGCGAAAGTGTGTTTGTTGCGTCTTCACGCCTAAATGGCAAAACCGATATTAATAAATTTTGGTACAGACATAGCTGGGACCCTGAAGACAGACATAAGCTATTTTTTTTAAAGTGAGAAATGAGGAAATGAGGAAGAAAGAGGGACGAAAATGGAAAACTTAGCTTTGCTATTATAATAAATAAGGCACAAGGGCAAAAACTCTGTAGATTTTGCCTACAGTAGGGGTACTGTTTGTACTGTTTTCCTGATTTGCAGGTACCTGCTACCTGTGTAAATCAGGAAAGGGGTACTGTGTTACCCCGTATTTAACGCGAGCGAAGCCGCGGGCTAAACCTAGCACAATATAAACTAGATACAAGTAACATACAGGGACCATTTACCCTTTATAAAGAGACTTCTTAAAATAACTTTTCCCAACAGTTCCCGTGTATTTTATACGCGAATCTTCAAAAAAAAACTTTTTATTGCTCAAAGATACGAAGGTAAAAGCTCATAAAAGTCTATGCAGTGTATATCAAGATACACAAACAAACACATTATTGTTGTGTATGAATACATAGATTAAGTAAGTTGCTTTGGTCTAGTTTGCTTCGTCGGAAAATAACTTACTACATGTAAATTGACGCCTGTAATCTCCTAAGTGTTCGGCAGAGGTTTTTATAGTAATAACAAAGTTAAACCTTAATAATATCCTTACTAATATTATAAAACCGAAAGTGAGTTTGTTTGTTACCTCTTCACGCCTAAATGGCCTAACCGATTTTGATGAATAGATTTTTATGTACAGAGATAGTTCGGACCCTGGAGACGGACATACGCTATTTTTAAAAAAAAGATCGAGATATGAGCGAGAAAGAGGAAAGAAAAGGGAAAACTTAGCATTGCTATTACAATAAGTTATGCGCTAGGGAAAAACTACAGGTATCAGGTACCTGCACATAAAGAAAGGGGAACTGTGTTACCCCAAATTTTACGCGAGCGAAGCCGCGGACAAAAGCTAGTAATATTATAAGAGCGAAAGTGAGTTTGTTTGTTTGTTACGTATTCACGCCTAAACGGCCAAACTGATTTTGATGTATTTTGGTACAGAAATAGTTCAAACCCTGGAGACGGACATAGGCAATTTTTTTTAAAAAAGAGAGAAATGCGGGAAGATAAGGGACAAAACTACAGGTAGCAGGTGCAAAGAAAGAAAGAAGAAAGGGGAACTGTGTTACCCTGAAATTAACGCGAACAAAGCTGCCTGCAAAAGCTAGTAAACAATAAAACAACTGCTGAAGCACAGTTGCTTATTTGCCTTAACTAGGTTGGACTTGTGTGTCAGGCTATAAAGAGCATTAATACTTATTTAAAACTAGTTAATTCCCACGCCTTCGCCCGCGAGATATCGAAAAAAAAATGGGGACATACTTTAGGGATAAACAAAATGTTATTGGGCATTTCCGTCCATATTAGGAGTCTTTATGATTGTGGGAAATGAAAGACTAAGTATCAATAAGTTAATTATAGCTGTAAAATACAATAGTTTAATTGTTTCAAACCTTAAATCATCCCCGACAGAAGATCTAATTGTTGCCTGCAAATAAACCGCTTACTTTACTTTTGTTTAAGTTTTCAATTTGGCACTCTAATTTACTTACTGTTAATTTATTTATCCTACTAATACTATAAATGCAAATATTTGTGAGGATGGATAGATGTACAGATGTGTGGATGTTTGGATGTTTGTTACTCTTTTACATCAAAACGGCTGAACGGATCTTGATGAAATTCGGCGCAGAGGTAGATTATAGTCTGGAATAACACATAGGATACTTTTTTTTCGATCAACTCGCGGGCGACGCCGCGGGCGCCAGCTAGTTCCCATATTTGCAAAATCAAATTATATTCTATTCTATTGACCTCTATTTTCCAGTTACTTTGTAATCTATAACCCTTGTCTAATCTATAGACCGAATCCTATAGAACAAATCCTACTGCCCGGGAGATTGTGAAGTTATGACTCTATATTTTAATATAAATTTGTTGAAAAAGTACTATTTATCATGTAAACTTACAAAATAAAATGCCAAAACACACTTTTACAAAATCGACCTAAGTCAAAGATTTATTTTTCTAACCGTGCCGATTGGTTTTCTAAATTTGTGTCTATCCGAAACGTTTAACATGATCTTAAAGCTCATGTTACCCTAGTAGGCCACCCTTGTTTCGCTTTAAATAAAATAAAATAAAATAAAAAAGCCTTTAATTTCTCCCAGATTACAATAATGTTTTACATTTCCTATGTGGTAGTTGAGTGTTAGTTATTTTTTCTTATTTCTAATGTTAGTATTACTTTATATTAATTTAATCTGTAAGAACCCCCTTTAGGGTGTAGGCCTCCTCCAAGGATGTCCATGTATCTCTATCTTGAGCCACTTTTCCCCAATTTGGACCGGCTATGTTTTTAATTTTATCTTCCCATCGTGTGATGGGTCTGCCCCTAGTTCTTTTGCCTTGTGGGCCACTCCAAAATGTTATTATTTTTGTCCACCTCTGGTCTGTGATTCTTGCTACGTGGCCAGCCCACTTCCATTTTTGTTTGAGCGCAAAGTTTAGACAGTTTGTTGCTTTCGTTATTTTTCTTATTTTTGTGTGTCTTATTTTGTCTATTTTCTTTATATTCAACATACTGCGTTCAAGCCCTCTCTGACAGACGTTGATCTTTTTTTTACATCAGCTGTGAATTTCCATGTTTGGCATCCGTATGTCAGACACGGCAGTAGGCTCGAATTCATTACCTTTGTTTTCATAGATGTTGGCATATTACTTTTGAAGATGTCTTTGAGGCTCCAGTACTTGTTCCATGTTAGTTGCACTCTTCTTTCTATCTCTAGTTTCTTATTTTTTCTCTCAAAGCTTATTAACTTTCCTAGGTAAACATATGATTTTACGTATTGCAGTGGTTTATTATTTAGCATTATTGGTCTCTCCCAGCTATTTGTCATTGCCATAGTCTTGGTGGTATTCATTTTTAGTCCCACTTTGGCACTTGCTTGGTTTAGGGTCTCTACCATGGTCTGCAGCTGAGAGCTTGTTTCTGATAGAAGCACTAGATCGTCAGCGAATCTTAGGTGGTTTAAGTAGTTGTTATTTATGTAGATTCCTGTTTTTTTCCAGTATCCATAGTCTCTAGGATAGCGATAAATATCTTCGGCGAAAGCGGGTCCCCTTGTTTTACCCCTCTTTTAATCGGAAAGCTTGGGCCTACGGTTTCAAGTTTTATTTTGCCTGTATTGTTTCTATATATGCTTTTTATAACATTTATATAAGTCTCTTCGACTCCTTGTTCTTTCAGGCTCTCCCATATGCTTGTGTGCGATATCGTATCAAACGCTTTTTGGTAATCAATAAAAGTTATATATAGTGGCCTCTGTTTCTCTTGATACTTTTCGATTAGTAATTCTAGCGTATGGATGTGGTCAGTGGTTGAGAAACCCTTTCGGAAGCCTGCTTGCTCGACTGGTTGGTTTATTTCTAGTGTATCGCTAATTCTTGCGTTCATTATAGAAGAGAACAGTTTATAGAGGCTTGGTAGAAGGCTAATTGGTCTATAGTTTCCAATATCCTTTGGGTTACCTTTTTTATATATTAGAATGATGTTCGATTCAGACCATTGGGACGGCGTTTCACAATTTTGTAGTATTTTGTTGAACAATTCTACCAGTGGTGAAGCCAGGATGGTGTGTGCCGTTTTCAATGCTTCATTTGTGATTAAATCGGAACCAGGGCTTTTCTCTAGTTTTAGTTTGTGTATTGCATCAATTATTTCTTTTGCGTCAATTGGTTGAATATTTTGTTCCTGCGTCTGTCTTGTGTCAGTTCGTTTGTCAAAACCATTAGTTGTTTTGTCCTGATCTCTATATAATTGACTGTAGAATTCAGTTGCTGTAGAAATGATGTCGGTTCTAGCGTGTAGCTCTGTATCCTGTGTCTTCAATCCTTCTATCCATGTTGTGTTTGTTCTGAGTTTTTTGTAAGCTTTTTTTGTACTTCCAGTGAATTTCAGGTGGTGTTGTATTATGTTCTGCCTATACTTTGCGTAGTCCGATTTTATGTACTTGTTGACTAGTTTGTACAACGCTGTGAGCTCGTTTTTCTCGCTTCGAGATTTGTTTTTTGTTCTTTGTAGTTCTTTTCTTCTTGTCAGTAGTTTTATTGTGTTTGCTGAAAGAATTTTGTGGTGTTTTTGTTGCTCCTTTTTCTGGCGAGCTTGTTTTAAGCTAACAATGATGGCTTTTTCTATTTTCTTGTAGTTGGTTTGTACTGGCGTATTTTGGTTGGAATCCAAGATGTTAGAGAGTTGTAAGTGTAGATTTTTTTTATATTTGTTTATTTCCTCTTCGTTTTTTAATTGGCTGGCTTGATTGCTCGTAAACTTTGCTCTACACGTTTTTTGTTTGGCTAGTGTTATGGTTGCCCTTAATATTCTGTGATCCGACTGGTAATTCAGGTTCATTGTTCCTATATTTTGGAATATTTTTGGTTGATTTGACAAAATATAATCGATCTCATTTTTGTATTGACCATTTGGGGACCGCCAAGTCCACCTCCTGTTCTGTTTCTTTTTAAAACATGTGTTTATGATAACTAGTTTGTGTTGGAGTGCAAAGTCAACTAGTCGTTGTCCTCTTTCGTTTCTTTCTCCATACCCGTGCTTTTTAGTAACTAGGTATTCTTCCGCTTTTGGTATTCCAACCTTAGCGTTGAAATCGCCCATTACTATTTTAGTTTTATACGCCGAATCCATAACTTTGTTTCGCTTTATTGGGTGAGAAATCATCAAAAAACATCCCCCGCAGTGGGTGGAGCGGGGGGGACTGTCAGATTTTTACTGACTTTTGCCCCTTGTGTTCCGGGGCCGCGTTATCTTTTCCGATACTGCGGCCCGCAACCCGCAGTCCGCAATTTCCCGCCCGTTTTTAATGTCTGTACACAAACCCACGATACAGGAAAAATTTCTAGTATGGGGCAACGTTTTAAAAAAAAACTGCAACGTTGTGTCTCAATCCGCACAAAAATATTGCTGTATTTCGCTTCAGCTGTCAATCAACTTGCCTAGAGTTATCAATCAACTGGTAGACGTAAGCCTCTTTGCTTCCTCTCTAAAAGTTGGGTGAAAAGCTTAAAATATGGCGTGAGAGGACCAATTTTGTTCCTGAATGGCAATTTGCCACACAAGACTGGACAGCTAATCCCATTGGATAAAAGGTTTTACTTATATAGAATCGAATGGAACGAGTATTGATTACCACGCCTTTCGGCGATCATTTTTTTCATGGCTCAGCTATATTCGTATATATAATATATATTCGAAACTTTTTTCACGGCTCTAAAATATAGCTATATTCGTATATATATATTCGCTAGCGTAAAATTCGGGGTAACACAGTTCCCCTTTCCTGATTTTCATTTTCTTCCTCATAACTCAATCTTTTTTTAAAACGCCTATATTCGTCTCCAGGATCCCAACTATCTCTGTACCAAAATTCATCAAAATCGGTTTAGCCATTAAGGCGTGTAGAGTTAACAAACTAACAAACAAACAAACTCACTTTCGCTTTTATAATATTAGTAAGGATAGGTAGGTTAATTTTTAATGTTTGTGTGTAACTTTGACTAGTGAGAAATGTAACCGTTTTCTTAAGTTTAATAGACGTATCCTAATTGCAATTTTCATTTTAATTGACATATATGTAATATTAATTTTTTATTGACATTTAATATTTTGTTCTTTATTTGATTTTTTTTATTTTGGTATATTGAGATTTTTAAATTTAAATTTGTATGTCAGTATGACGAGACATAGCAAGAACGAGCTTTACTTAGAACATCCTATGAATGTAACTACCTATGTCTTACAAATAAATAAATGATTATGATTATTATGAACCAATTCAGCTAATAAATAAGCCTCAAGAAATGTCAGCAGATCTTAGGCGTCCGTGAGAGCCTGCCAGGGTTACGGGTCATTCGAAAGAGATACCGCAGCCCCGGAACATAAAGGGCAAAAGAAGGAACATGGTGTTTTTAGTCCATTTTTCTTCCACAAAAACACCCAAAATCATGGGTTACTGACCCCGCAAGTAACCTCGACACACTAATAATTGTGTACTAATTAAATACTTGGCCAAACAATATGTTATTGTGTCCCTGCGGAAACGTTCAATGTTTTGCCAAATGAAAATTACGACGAGCGAGTCGTTTTTCTTACAATTCTTTCATAGCGATTCGTTTCCATCTCTTTGTCCGCCATTTTGAGACAAACACAAGGTAGGTATTTTTGTTTCTACTTTTGTATTTTTTTTAAGAGTTTCAATTCTTTGTAATGATTATTTCGGTAGAGCTTTGATATCTTGTTATTAGTGTTTTTAGAGATCCTTACCTCAAAAGGAAAAAAAAACCGGGACCCTTTTAAGATTACTTTGTTATTCGTCCGTCTGTCTATCAAAAGCCTTTATCTGGGGAACGCGAGGATGTATTGAGTACAAATTAAAATAATGTATTCCAATCTGTGGTCCCTTGCAGCTGTGGAAAGTACTAGTAGTAGAATAAACTTAGTGAATATTGATTTTTCACAGCTTCAAGGAATCAAAAAAATTCACACTCACACTTATAAAACGTAAAATAAAATAATACGTTAACAAAGTTAACAAGCGTCTAAGAATCTACAAGACCAGTCAAAAGATATGGCCGTTTATGTCACAAGTTTGTACGGAAACCTCGGTGCGAGAGTATTTTTACATACCTACCAAGAAATATTGTTTTACTCGGTATCTGAATTGTGTAGCTCAGATATACAGTCAATCCCTGAAATACAATTCAGTTACATTCGGCTAGACTGGAATTCAACCCCAACTTAGGCAGTTGCGTTCGGTCAAGCTGGTACATCCAGACACCATTGCAGATTCCTACAGTAAATGCAAAAAAATACCGGTCCGCAGTCGATTGGCAATCATTCCTGTTTCTCGATAAGATTTTAACCATAATTCAATTGAATTCAATAAATAGTGCAACGGGTTGGAATCGAACTAACGACTCCTTCTACAATCCTTAACTAGTTCACGCCTGCACCATTGGGTTTTAGTCATCCAATTAAGGCACATCAAATTTCTGAGAAGCAAGCGCCCTATTCCACGAAGGCTGCTACGAATTTTACGGCAAAAATATAGAGCAAGATTAAAAAAGTCGAAAGCCTTATGTGCGCTAAAGATTAACTGAACATCTCTTCGCCATATATTTGCTCCTGGTACTTACCTTTTTGGTTGGCTACCTGTATACTATAGCCGGGTTTAGGGCAGAACCTCAAAGTTTTACATTATTTTACAGCTAAATCAATTTCCTGTTTGCACTGTACATAGGCACGGCCTGAATTGACAATTAAAAGTTAGGCGTTTCCAAACTCCAGCAGTTTCATTTCCGATTTCCCAACGAATCTAAACTAAAATTTCCCATTACTAAACCGTCTAAAACATACGTAAATGTAATTTTTACCTGAATATATCAAATCGGAAGGAAATTTATTTGAAAACCTTCCATATCGTAATGTAATATCAGTTAATACAAATTCCTTTAAGAGAGCGTAATTTATCAAACTTCGAGTCACAGGTGGGGCACAATCAATCAATACTGTATGTTTATTCGAATGTAATTTGTACTGAGCAAATAATATGAATGTTTACTTGTTTGTATGTTATGGGGTCCTGGTACCTTGGTGTTGGTACAGTTGTGTTAATAGTAATTAGTTCGAAGTGACTGACTGACGTTAGTTGTACTGTGAATCCCGCACAGGCGTGAGTTTATTATATTTTGAAACAGCAGCTACATTGGACTGAAAACAAAAAAAATAAATAGCCGCCATCTTAGGAAATAAGCCATATTTGTTACCATGAAGATTACTATTGTTACTGACAGCTTAACTATCAGAATATTTTTTCAACATACTTCCTTGAAAACTGGTTCTTATTGCTACTACTACAATAGGGTAATTAACACCACCAATCAATTAATATACTTTTTATGAGCTGTCAAAATGCGCTTCCCCCATAGATTTTGTATGACGTCACTAAGTTGTCAAGTCAATGATGCTACTATTTATTGATTAAAAAGCAACTAACAATGGACTTTAAAGTTATTTTGAAATGAATGGAGTTCTCAGGTCTAGAATAAGGTGTTCTTTCAGTATAATAATTGTGTTTTTAAATTATTGGTTAATGGTGTCAACTACCCAATTTATTAGACTCAACATGCCGTTTCTTTCACAGTGCATGCTTTTCTGTCATTTTGCGCAACGGTGGTATTAACTTTTTTTCTATTTTTACCACAGATAACAAAATAACAACTGCTACCCTACCATGACATCTTAAAACAGAACTTATTCCAGTTAGGGGAAAGAGACAGAGCTATACAGGGTGTCTAGCACCATCTCTTTCTCACACAGGAATAAGTACTGTTATAAGATGTCATGCTAACCTACTGTTCAAATCCGTATAGTAGTCGGATTCGACGGCGCGTTTGTGTTCCACGCGCGTGTCAAATAGATGTCAGCAAAGCAGAGGGGCCTGCCTGAAAGGGCCCAAATAAACATGATCATTAAAATTATTTGCTTAAAACAAGAAATTGAATTGCTGTTTAGCGGCATGGAATAAAAACGTATTAAATCATAGTTTCATAGTGCTGAATGACAATTTACTTTTCGCTTTGTTATTATTTTTTTCGTAAATGTATTTAAAAACGTTGTTTGACTGTCTGTTTTCGGCTATATATTGCCTAGCGGCTTGGGCGTTAAATCCGCTTCGTGCGCAATGATAATGCATCGCATCGCAAAATTGGTTATTAAAGCCACAAAATAAGGCATCTTACCCTGTTTGCATAATCCCGTTTCTACTTGCAAAATATACGTATCTGTATTCGAAAAAGGATTTGTACCATCATCCCACTCATTTATGAATAAACGAGGTCTTTGAGTGCTTTATTTAGCTGCTTGTGGGAGGTAAGAGTATTATCTTATTAGCTTTTAGGGTGCGTGTACACTGATAAAGTTTTTTTTTGTAGGCAACGGTCGTAACTGCAGTTTTTTCCAGTTTTGTTTTTAATGTTCAGGGTTCCGTACCTCAAAATAAAAACGAAGCCCCTATAGGATCACTTACCACTACACATCACTTTGTTGTCCATCTGTCTGTCTGTCAAAACTTTTTAAGCTATTGCATAGCTTCTATCGAAGGGCCTTGAGCGCGGGGACCGAATTCAGAAATTCTGTATCGAAAAAAACCTGACGCTCCCCACTCCGACGGGAACGAGTGGAGGTATCGTTTTTAACTTCAAATTATATTCTCAAGTCGTCTAGAGTCTCTTGAAGCTATGAACAAACGAACCCTCTACGCAATAAAAAGATATAGCGAAACGCCAGCGAGTTCGACGCGATTGAAACTTTTTTATATTAGTAAAATAAATTCATTAAAAAACATAAATGTAAAAAAAAACTTAAGGCGTCTTAGTACTCCACACCGCTGTCATCCGGAAATATTGAGTTTTCTTTTTAATTAAATTATACATACATAAATTAACGTGGTTGTTCCCCTACTTTTGGCCTACTTTTGTCTTCCACTTGATGCAAATGCATGGCCATCCTTATGTGCATATTAAGTGGCAGCTTTGGTTTAAATCCATATTTGCATTAGCAATATATCGTGTGATCTATGTGAGATTACAGTTTATATTTACATATCCTATTAGCATCCCGATAGGTTATATCAAAATATACAAGCACAATTTCGGTTATCATCGTAATCGTTTCGGATAGCTAATGTTTATATCCGAACACATTTATATTAAAAAAAAAGAAATGGAACAGTTCATTTTAAACAATTTACGAAATAAAACCTTTTTAGAAAGCTTTTGAAACCAAGGGGCTGTAGCACATTATAAGTAAAAATTAAATTAGGAACAGACTTCGTATGAATGAATGGAGCAGATAATTAAGAAATCCAGAATTATGGAGTTGGTTGTCTGAAAAAAGATACGGTCGAAAAAGTATTTAGAAAGCTTTCTTTTTTTTACGGGATGATTGATATTCAAAAGATCTCAGGTACTATTTATCTGGCTGACACTGGTATATACCAGGGAAGCATGAAACAAAAGAGAGGAGACCTATACTCTAAAAATAACTGGAAAATTGCTACCAAAAATTATTGGATGTGGACTAGCGACACTGCATGCCTTTCTGACCTCCTAGTACATCTAACCAGCTACTCTCCCAATCTGAACACGCCCTAAACCCCAGCAAGTTCTCGCAAAGCAGAGATACAAACAACACTAATACGCTTAACTTTGTTACGCCTCGGAAATATTCGGAATTGCTCGGAAACGCTCGGAATTAGCTCTTTTTACAACGAGAATATTATCCAAGAGATAGCAGCGTATGTTTTGATTTCAAGGAAGTTGTGTGAAGGAAAATTACTAAAAACGGTAGACGCTTAGGCCAGGTTAAATCGCTGTGTGTGGATAGGAATATCAATTAAGTTGACCTAAACTTGTTCGTAGTTTTTATCAGGCAGATGATGAAAAAAGTGAATACATTGAAGATGGTTCAGTGTAAATAGATGTAGCTGAAAACTAGTAACCTTACTAGTAGTATTATAAAAGCGAAAGTGTGTTTGTTTGTTACATCTTCACGCCTAAATGGCTAAACCGACTTTGATGAATTTTGGAACAGAGATAGTTTAGAACCCTGGAGACGAACATAAGCATTTTATTTTAAATAAGTGGGAAATGAGGGTGAATGACGGAAGAGGGGAAACTAAGCTTTGCTATTACAATCCATAAGGCGCAATGGCAAAAACTAGAGGTAGCAAGCACCTGCAAGTCAGGAAAGGGGAACTGTGTTACCCCAAAAATAACGCGAGCGAAGCCGCGGGCAGTAGTAGTTAGCCTATGTCCGTCTCCAGGGTCCCAACTATCTCTGTACCAAAACGCATCAAAATCGGTTGAGCCATGTAGACGTGAAGACGTAACAAACAAACTCACTTTCGCTTTTATAATATTAGTAAGGATAAATTAGTTTTAATTTGTAAGTTAAGATGGTTTGTGTATAGTATGTTTGGGCCTTCGATGCCAGAAATAAGTTGATTGATTATCCACAATACAATTAATATCCCTCTGAAAAAGCTATAAGTCTTTAAACTGACATGGTCAATAATATTATTCTATCGCGCTAACTAAAAGTGCAGTAAGGAGAAACTATAAATAACCTCCTTACTGCACTTTTAGTTAGCGCAGCAGTATTTTTAACACTACAACGGGATATTCGATGTTTGTTATTTACTCCGAGTTTCCGATATCTCGGCGATATGATCACGGAAGAACTGAAATTATTGCGGGTGAATGTTTATGTGGTATCTGTGGTACCGAATGAAACAAAGAATAAGGAAGAGTCCTTATTCGTTTATTTCATTCGGTACCACTGATACCTTCATTCACAACTCGATTGTTTTCGACACTCAATTGGATTTTGCTCTCGACCAGTATCGGGCCCCGGTCCTTTTTCCTTAATTTTTGGGTTTAAAAAAAAATTAAAGGAAAAAATGACCGCCCTCGCGAGATGGTATTCGTTTTAAATGTCATATTCATATTCATATCTTTATTGCATTCCATAATGTCTGAGGATCTTAAAATAGGCTTAAAGCTAAGGTACAATTATGGACCCTGTAGGGCACAGCAAACAAATTAAACAAATTCTTAATATTAATTACCAAATTATAAATAAACTAGCTTTCGCACGCGGCTTCGCCCGCGTTAAATTTGGGGTAACACAATTCCCCTTGCGCCTTATTGATTTGTAATAGCAACGCTAAGTTTTCCCTTCTCTTCCCTCTTTCTCCCTCACATCCCACTTTTTTCAAATTATTAGCCTATGTCCGTCTCCTGGTTCCCAACTATCTCTGTACCAAAATTCATCCAAATCGGTTCAGCCATTAAAGCGTGAAGAGGTAACAAACAAACAAACAAACTCACTTTCACTTTTATAATATTATAGTAAGGATAAGTAAGGAGTAAGGATAGTAAGGATAAGGATATTATACACTTCTGTCTAAGTTGACACACTAATACTTGCTTTTTATAACATAAATGCGCATTTGTGTTATAGTCCGTTGTAATAAGGGTTGAGCCTATTGCCATCAACTCGGCACTATTCTAGTTTAGTTAGTTTGTTTGTTACGTCTTCACGCCTAAATGGCTTAAACGATTTTGATGAATTTTGTTACAGAGATAGTTGGGACCCTGAAGACAGACATAGGCTAAAAAAAAACCGGCCAAGAGCGTGTCGGGCCACGCTCAGTGTAGGGTTCCATAGTTTCCCGTCTGTCAAAATAAGTGTTCCCAGTTATGAGGCCAACCGAACAATTCGGTAATACCCGATCCAATGTAATAAGTACCTACAGCGCCATCTCTCGGGGAATTGGGTTACTAATTAATACAAAGACGTGCAATTTCGGTGGTAATTTTGGATTGCGAGAACCGATTTCAATAATTCTTTTTTTGTTTGAAAAAAGATACGTTCAGGATAATAAAATATGTAAACAAAGTTACAAAAAAAGCTTGCACATACGATTATACTACAAACTTAGTCCAGAAATTATTTTGTACAACTTTTTGTCTTTTTTGTACAAAAACTGTTGTGTCAATCAAGTTCAAAATGATTTTCATAGAAAGTCCTTATAAAGTTCTACTTTTCAGATTTTTTCATATTTTTTAGACTTATGGTTCAAAAGTTAGAGGGGGGGGGACACATTGTTTTTAATACCTTTCCAACAATATATCACACGTTAGGGTTGAAATTAAAAAAAAAATCACTTCCCACTTTACATATAGGGTGGCTACCCTAATAAAACATTTTTTTTTTTCAAATTTTTATTTTACCACTTTGTCGGCGTGATTGATATACATATTGGTACCAAATTTCAGCTTTCTAGTGCTAACAGTCACAGAGATTAAGCGAGGACGGACGGACGGACGGACAGACAGACATGGCGAAACTATAAGGGTTCCTAGTTGACTACGGAACCCTAAAAAAAAGAGAGAGAAAGAAGAAAAGGGCAGAGAAGGATATTTTTTTTTCGATCATCAAAGGTGTTAAAGTTAGCGTTAGCCTAAAGTAACTATGCCACGCGGACAAAGTCGCGGGCGGAAGCTAGTTTGTTATAATTAACTGTAAGTAACCCATCTATATAGTAATTGAACTATCAATGAAGTAATTCGTAAAAATGAAGTATCTTTTTGTACGTGTAACTCCTAACCAAAAAGAAACCTGGCAATAACTAACCTTAGGCCTATATTACTTAAAGTAGGCGACCATACGTTTTTATCAAATCGCTAGTGCCTTGAAAATTCGCAAAACGGACACAACCGTTAACGACGTCTGCCCTCACGCGTCTGCCCGTGTTCGGGTCGCGCACTCAGCGATGAGCCACTTCTTCCCCACCGCACCTACCCCGCTCCCCCCACGCCCCGTTCGCCTGGCACCGCTGCCGGTATTTATCACCGAAACAGTATTTATCGCCGAAATTGCTATGACTCTGCATTTTAAATCTGTGATATCTTCGAAAATATTTATTTAATTTACATGCTGTAAAAAGCCATATTGATCTTTATTAAATGCACAATGTATTTAAGATACTTAATTGGATAAGGATTAATACTGTATTGCTTAAAATCGCTTCGTAAATAAGCCATTATTTCTCGTACAAAGTAAAGGATAAAAAATAGTTATTGTGGGTTATTCCTAAGAGATAAACATATACCATCACGGACTTTTTTGTAGACCTTTTTAAGTTGTACAATACTGTAGTACATTGTTTTGATCTATCTTGTAGGATTCAGTCAGCGTTTGCAATGTAAGCGCAAAAAATGTGTTTTTTTACGACCTCACATTAGAAACCTCAAAAATTGTAGCCTATGTGTTATTCTGATGTATAAGCTATAGCCTATGTGTTATTCTGATGTATAAGCTATATTGTGGTAAAGTTTCATTCAAATCCATTCAGTAGTTTTTACGTGAAAGAGTAACAAACATCCATACATCCATACATACAAACTTTCGCCTTTATAATAGTAGTAGGATTATTCATATTGAAGTTAACAAAAAATATACTTATTCTAATAAAATATTAAAAAACTAAATTATAACAAAATAAAATAAAAATTGAGATCAATGGGAACATATTGTTAAAATTTAAATTACAATTTATTCGTATTTATTAAATACTTTACAATAATAGTAATCTATCTATCGGCTAATAATGTTTAGTGTCTGTTTGTGTTAAATATATTTGTTTGTCATTTATGTATTCGTTTATTGAGTAATATGCTTTTTTAATCAATATTTCTTTAAGTTTATTTGTAAAAGTTCTGTCGCTAGTTTCGTTTTTCATTGTATCTGGTAGTTTATTAAATATTTTTATAGACATTACGTAAGGACTGTTAGAATGTAGTTTCATGCGCGAAGAGGGTAACATTAACATGTCCAACAAAACTTGCACATAATTTTGATAGAAGTTGCGATATTATATTTAGTTGTATCTTTGCTTCACTTGGGACCTATTAGAATACTAGCGCTGTGATATTTTTATTTAAAATATTACAGCACTATGCTGAAATAGGATCCCTGTTCCCCGCACAGGACCGATTTAAATAAATGTTACTTCATTTTGTTTTGATTTTTTTTCGATTTTGGAACGAAGTTTCTTATCGCTCGTTGCGTAACGGAACTAAACGGAAAAAATAAGACCAAAAGATGTAACGACACTTTTTGCTATAGTTGTGAGCCGTGCGGCGTGCGCGTGTTTCTCTCTCTCTCTGTAAAGATAAAGATAAAGATAAAGATAAAGATACTTTATTTTGCAAATATGGGTGCAGTACATGGTGGTAAATAAAGAAAAACAGGATCAGCCATATTTTACCTGTTGGCATGCAAAAACTTTGGCACAAACACTTTACACAAAACTTTACACAAATAAATAAAATCCACAAACAAAACACCTCTTGAAAAAATAATAATAATGAGGTAATTACCTACATCGGCTTAAACTTGAAATTCCTTTTCAGTTAAAAAATCATTTATACTATAATATGCTTTAAGGGCTAGAAATTTACGAAGCGTCTTTTTAAATTTTGTTAACGGCAGTTCTTTCCAATGTTTAGGTAATTTGTTGAATATAACCGGTGCCATGCAAATCACACTTTTGTGCATTAGTGTTGTCTTAGCGGGGTGAAGACATAGCAAGGTGTTGTCGCGTCTATTACGTGGAAATGCGTCGTCCATACGTTTAAAACGATTCGGGTTAGTCTTAACAAATACTGCTACTTCCAAAATGTAAATGCACGGCAATGTTAATAAACCATAGCGTTTGAAAAAAGGCACACAACTATCTGTGGTTTTTAATTTGAACATCGCCCGTATGCAACGTTTCTGGGCTTTAAAAGCCGCTTCTTTTTCGGTCGAGTTACCCCAAAATATGATCCCATATCGTAGGTGGGATTCTGCTATACCGTAGTACGCAGTAAGGAGTGCGTCAGGATAGACTGTTGGTGATAGTGTATGTAAAGCATATGCTGATTTACTCATCCTTTTACATAAACTATCAATGTGCGGTTTCCAGTTAAGCTTTTGATCTATTTCAAGCCCCAGAAATTTTGTGCTTTTAATTTCCTCAACCACATCATTATTATATTGCACAATAGGGCTAATACTAGGGATCCGTTGACAAAAGTATATAGCTTTGGTTTTACTTAGGTTTATCTTTAAATTATTTTGTTCTAACCATTCGATAACTTCAGTTATAGACTTATTTATATCACTTGCAAATGTTTCTGCGTTTTTACAGGGTATTGTTATGGTACTGTCATCGGCAAACAATGTTATAGGGTGTTCAATGCATTCAGGCAGATCATTAACATACAATATGAATATAAAGGGTCCCAATACGCTCCCTTGTGGCACCCCATACACAACTTCTCGCTCTGACGACTGATATATCTCGTGTTTCTTGTTGACAGTATTTATTTGAGTAATTTCAGTAATTTGTTTTCTATTTTTTAGGTATGATTCAATTAGTTTAAGGACATTACCTCTTATACCGTATGCCTCAAGTTTTTTTAAGAGAGTAGGGAAATGTACATAATCAAACGCCTGTGTCATATCACAAAATATTCCACAGACGGGTCTACGTTTATCGACATTATTAATAACATTGTAAATGAAATCGTATATAGCCATATTAATTGTCATACCTATTCTGAATCCTTTCTGTTCTTCACATAGAATATTATTTTTATCAATAAATTTATGCAATTCTCTATAAATATACTTTTCAAATATTTTTGATATAACAGGAATAAGTGCGATGGGCCGGTAATTTTCCATCAATTCTTTATTAAGTTTCTTAAACACTGGCTTTATAATTGATGTTTTTAAGGCTTCTGGATAAACCCCTGCGCTGATGCTTAGGTTGATTATATGACTTAGGTGCTCACATATTTCCACCGCTACTTGTTTTAAAATTTTAGTAGCGATTCCATCGTACCCTTCACTATTTGTGTTATTTAATGCTAATATTATTCTGTATATATCTAATGGTATACTAGGTGCCATGAACATTGACTTACTGTTTGAGTTTAACTTACAAGATTGCGGTTTACGGTTTGAGTCTAATTTGGGCTGTACTTTATCTACAAAGTAGTTATTGAAAGCTTCAGCAATGTCCTTCGCATTTGATAAAATGCGGTTTTGTACTTTAATTTTACCAATGTTATGCTTAGGCAAGTTATATTTAGCGCGATTTATAATTTGCCAAGTTGTTTTCGATTTATTATTTGATGTTTTAATTTTGTGGTTATTTTGTGACTTTTGTGTCAAGTGTATGATTTTTTTATGCAATTTAGAATATTTACAAAATTTGTCTGTGTTATTATTGTTAGGGTTTAATCTTGATTGCCACAAAAGTTTCCTTTTGTTTCGGCTACACATTTTAATCCCTTTGGATAACCACCTTGGTTTTACTTTTATATTTATCTTAATTAATTTAATAGGAAAACATAAATCATAAATCATTTTAAATGTATCGAGAAATAAACTATATGCTAGATTTGGATCTGTAGTGTCGTAGATCTCCGAAAAAGATATATTTTTTAAATAGTTTTTGAATTTTGCTATGTTTTCCAAGCCATAATCTCTTTTTCTCTTGTACCAATAGTTAATGTTAAACGTGGTTTGAACTGGACAGTGAAGCAGCTGTGCAGTATGATCTGATAAAGCCAACTCAATCACATTGCTCTTACAAGGTTTGCTAAAATTATGCGCAAAGTTGTCAATACATGTTAAGCTGTTCATACGAGTCGGTTGCTTTATTGCCAATTTCAAATTATATGCCAGTAACAGATTTTCAAAGGCTTTGGTATGGTTATTTTGTTTAAGTACATCAATGTTGAAATCACCACCAATAATAACATTTTTATCTCTCTATTTTAATAACTGGCTTGCTTTCTGTCATAGAAAGCAAGCCAGTTATTTTCGTTTCGTCTTTCTATTTCGCGTTGAACAATGTGGTGTCGACACGATTATTTTTGTTGAATGTATACAGGTTTTTTGTACATAATAAATAATAACTTCCTTCCATCCGGGTGTCCCTTGACACCTCTCAAGTTTTTTATTTAAGTAGCTGTTTTGTTCTGGAGTAATAAATACTTTACTCTTTCTTTGCTTCACCGCCGTGATCATAACAACATCTTAGCCTTGGCAACTGCAAAACTGATCAAGCCTTCATAACTTTGAAGAGCCCTTTATGTTTGACGGTCAAGTTTGAGAGCTTCCAAGTAATCATGACCTACTTGTATTATTTACTAACTTGTCGCTTGTGTACTTTAGTTTCTCAATCACAACTTGGAAAGGCAATCGTGGTTGAAACCGAGGAGACCTTCGATTTTGTCTGACTTAGGAAAGTTATTTGGTCAAGTTCTTGGGTTAAGATGCTAAGTTACAAAACTTTTGATTTGATATATCAAAAGTCTTGTAACTTTCACTAATAACTGCTTTAGAATACTGGCGTTGTTACCTTGAAAAGGATCAAAAATTCATTATATACACTGATCATTAATAATAAATAAAAATATCTTGGGACAACTCACACACGGCTATCTGATCCCAAGCTAAGCAGAGCTTGTGTTATGGTAACCAGACAACTGATATACATACTTATATAATTTATAAATACATACATATTATAGATAAATCATACCCAGACACAGAACAAACAATCATGCTCATCACACAAAGTTTGTCCTGGGTGGGAATCGAACCAACGATCTCCGGCTCAGCAGTCATGGCCAATAACCACTAGACCAACAGGCCCGTCAAAGCGTCAAAGCGTCAGCCCGTCATTCTGCATCACAATCAACCGCACCCCATCTATTCGATTGTGACGTATTATGTGTATCACTTACTCCCACGTTAATTAGCCTTTCGATAAAGTAGTTCTCAAGTCACCAAGGTAACATGTCAACAGGTACTCTACGGTGCATGATCCGTAGCTGAGAGATTCGTATAAACTGGTTTTGTTTGGTTTGATGTATTTATGTTATCACAGCACAATCGTATGAAGTGGGGTCTCCATTTACTATTAGCTCATGTGTTACCAGCCCCATCACGTACGTACGTTTTAATGGGGCTGGTTGAGTTTACGTCGCAAATTATTAAATCACTAGCTACCGCCCGCGACTTCGTCCGCGTGGCATAGTTACCTTGGGCTAACGCTAACTTTAACCCGCGTGATGTTCGATTTATTTTTATCCTTAACTCCCCTTTTCTTCACTGTTAAGACTATATTTAAAAAAAAATTGAGAATAGGGTCTCCTCTTTTCTCACTATTTTTAAAAATATAGTCTATGTCCGTCTCTAGCATCCCAATTTTCGCTGTACCAAAATTCATCAAAATCGGTTTGGCCACTTAGGCGTGAAGACGTAACAAACAGTAAGGAAGTAAGAATTTACTTAAATATCGGTATAATACCACCCATACTTTAGACAACTTCCTTGTTGCGGGTTGCGCTAAAGAGATACCGAACATGGGTGGGTTTTAGTCAGTACAAGTCTGACACTCCATCCGCTCCGCCCAGAGCGGGGGAAGTTGTTTGATGATTTCCCACCCCAAAAAAAAGAACTTCCTTCAATTGTTTTTTTCGCTATCTGTAATATAGCTTGAGGTAGCTCGTAGCCAATTGGTGAGTCTTCTAGTACACATAGCCGCATCATGTAGGTAGTACACCGCACACCTTTGTGTGAGGTTAGCACTCCATTTTCAAAAAAACTACTACTCCTATCTATCTATCTTCTATTTATTTTTACTATTTTATTGCCATTAGATACACTGCGCCACAAGTGTTCAATAGTATATTTTAATGGAACATGGGTATTGCGTTTTCCGACCATTCGTGACGGATCTAATTAAAATGAATGATTTTAGTTATTTACACTTACTGTTCGATGCCGGAGGTATTGTCAGTAATTACTGATAGTGGTTGATGAAGAATTGATATATTATTTAGTACTAGCTGGCTGACGCGGCGTCGCCGACGTAATTTCGAAAAAAAAAAGTATTCTGTGTGTTATCCCAGACTATAATCTACTTCTGTGCCAAATGTCATCAAGATCCGTTCAGCCGTTTTTAATTCAAAGAAAACTGCCCCATACTAGGATTTGCGTTGACAAACAAACTCACATACACAAACAGCCAGACCCGAAACAACTATCTGCAGGTCATACAAATATTTATTCCGTGCGGGAATCGAACCCGCGACACGCAGCGCAGCAGTCGATCCCTCAGCCACTGCGCCAACCGTGCCGTAACGTGAAAGAGTAACAAACATCATAAATCCATACATTAATCCATCCATTCTCACAAACATTTGCATTTATGATATTATTATAGATAGTGAGATCTGTCTTCGTATAGGATATGAATATGAAAATTATGTAATAATAAATGTTTATTTATGTAATAATTTAGTATTTATTTCTGAACAAGTGATTTGTAATCTTTAGAAATAAATTAATTCAAACCGCAATCACGTTAAAATTCTTAAAATGGTCACAAACATTGTGAATGGTTACTTTTTGACCATGAGTAACCCTGAGTTGACAATGATGAGTAATTACATTGTTAATTTTTTTTTTAAGTGAACAGAGGATAATCAAAAGCGAGAAGAAGTATCAAAGTAGAAGTATTACTAAGTGCACATTTGACGAAAATAAAACTAGATTTAGCATTGATCTGTAGTTGCTACATTAGTCTAAAAATAATTAAATTTACCTTTTGTTTGCAAGGATTGCTCACCTCTTGGTAACCTTAAATATCAATACATTACACCTTGCGTAAATAGGCGCCAAAACTCAATACTATATTAAACTTTAAGGTGTCTGTAATTTCACCAACACTCAAAGTTTTCATAAACATTTAAACGCCAACCGGCTAGAGATTAATGCAGGATAGTATAATTGTCAGATTTCACCAAACCAACCCTTTGAAGAGCTCTTTACTGTTGAAATCCTTACTAATATCATGGGGTCTCATTGCGAAGAAGGAAAAAGTAGTTCAAAAAAACATCAATAGATGGCGTTATGTGTATCGATTTGTTTTTGAAGTTTGTGTAACTGTTTATCTTTAATGGTTAACTCAGAATAACACGTGTAACTCCCGATAGCTAAGCAGTTCGGAGCTTTCTGATTATATTTGTCTACTCTTACGTTTATAACACTCTCACTCATCTCTTATTAAAAATAGTTAACATTTATTACCTATACAATAAAAAAATTATCATAAAAATCGGTAAAGAAACACCAAAGTTATACATGAAATACGCTAATTATTAAGCCATCGCGCGTGAATACTGGATCATGCCATAAGGATTATTTTTGTGTGCGCTCGACGCGGCTACCGTAATATTTGGCTGTTGATGAGAATAGACGTTCAGAGTGTTCGGCCTTATTGACAGACAATGCTTATCACCGCGACTTTTAGTCTTTACATGATTTATTTTTAGATTTCTTTTGTTGTTATTTAATAAAATAGGTACTTATTAGTTATTTTGGTAGTGTTTAAATAGGTAATCGTTCAAATTACGAATTATTGATAGTTTACATTTAATTTCTTTTTAGGTAAAGTAGGTAGGTACGCATAGATTTTTAGATAGGTAGGTACCGAGTTATGGTTAATTTAAGTTAAGTTTTTTTTATATCAAGTAGGTAAAAGCGTAGGTACGTACTTTTATTAATTATATTAAAGGTATTATTAATTAAGCATAGTAGTGATAGGTTTTTATCACAGTTTAAATTTTTAAGTGATGTAGGTATAGGTAGGTAGATAGTATTGGAGAGGCGTTTTAGCTTTATTTTCATTTCTTTTTTTGTACAACACGCAAGGTCATCCGCACTCTATCGTCTAGCGCCCAAGATTCGAGCCGGTAAGTATACTTACCTACTTTGTAGGTACCAACACAACATACAAATATTACTACCTACTTAGTTAAGTAACAACTTGTATTTAAAATAAAATAAAAATATTCTACACACTCCTGACTCTATTAAAAAATAACTCCTAGCTTCAAATCATCTAATTTGCAGCAAATATCATTTCAAGAGCTACCTATTTCGATATTATAATCATCAGCCTAGCCTTTTCCCAACTAAGTTGGGGTCAGCTTCCAGTCTAACCGGATGCAGCTGAATATCAGTAGGTACCTACCTATTTTATATGGAGCGCCGTGCGACTGCCTATCTAACCTCCACAATTTGAGGAGGAGCACAACCCAGTTAGTACCTACGGGGTACCTAATACCATACCCCTTGGTAAGACTGGTTGTCAGACTTTCGGGACACTGACTACCTGTAACGACTGTCAAAGATCTACAAATGACAGCCGGAACCAACGGCTTAACGTGCTTTCCGAGGCACGGAGGAAACTCGACGAAAACCCTGACAACTCAGGGTCTTACTTTATATCCAACTAGTTCGAAAAATGCTCGAAAAATACCTAAAACCAACGTTTTAGGTATTTTTCGAGCGTTTCATCATCTGCCAGCCTTTTCCCAAATTACCTATATATATATATATATATATATATATATATATATATAATATATTATATATATATATATATATATGAATGGATGGATGGATGTATGGATGTTTGTTACTCTTTCACGTCAAAACGTCTGAACGAATCTTAATGAAATTTGCTATTTTTATTTTTGCGCGAAAGCTAGCAACATACAACGTGATTATCCGACAACTCAATTATAATACCCACTATAACTTGTTACCTCGGTTCTGAATGAGGTATTTTCAACCGAAGCCCATTAATTATGAATTGATTTCGGCTATTATACTAATATGGAGCTCGGCTGCTCTAATTACAACTCTTATTGTTATACGAATGAATGAAAAGCCTCGGCCCGTCCACCCTCCTCCCCTGCCCCGCCACCGCCCCCGCCTCTCTCTGCCCTTGGCCTTTGTCAGGCGCTTCACATTGTGTTCGAGATGAGAATGTTCCCGATACATTCTGTATTTTGGATTCAAGCTTAGAAACTGACACATGAACTTTCTGTTTAATCTGGGCATAGCGTAGAATTTTGATGGTGGATCAAGAGCTTACGAATGTTGCTAGACTGACAGATTAGAGTTTGGTATTTTTTTTTTATAGAATATAGCGGTAATAGCTGTTCAATAAAGAGTATCGGAATATACTATAATCAATTGTCTTTTTTATTATGTTAGTTGCAAATACTTCTTTAGCATGGACTAGGTATGCCAAAATATACATTTTATAGTATTTTACGCGACTAATAACATCCGTCAGCCGCCATCGAGCTTATAGCTAGTTACTTTGGGCTAACGCTAACTTTATCCCGCGTGATGATCGAAAAATTGTATCTTTCTCTCCCCTTTTCTTCCCTCTTTCTCCCCCTTTTTTGAGCCTATGTCTGTCTCCAGGGCCCCAATTATCTCTGTACCAAAATTCATCAAAATCGGTTTGGCCATTTAGGCGTGAGGACCGTAGAAAGAAACTTACTTTCGCTTTTAATATATTAGTATAAGCGTATTACTTACTCGCAAAACTTTACGTTTGGTGGCGAAATGCGCTCGTTTCTTGTAAGTACTCATAAAAATTATACTATCTTACTAAATGCTAAATTGAAAGTATAAAAAACAAAAAGAAAACTGTCAGAATTTGCTTCTCAACAATGAAACGCGGGAGAGGCTGCAGTCGTAACCTCTAAGTATCATAGTCGAGAAGCAGACTCTTCAGTTAGGATATTTTTTTTAAATCTTTATTTTGAAAAAAAGGTTTTAGTCGCAAGCGATTATGCCAGCCTCTTATTTCAGTTAGGATCTTAAAACACCTTTGCTTAAATTATTGGTTTGTCTTAATAAATCTATTTTAATGAATACTTTTGGCACTAAATATTTGAACATTCTTTCTCCATAATAATTTGTTTTTTTTTCGACTGAACTAGTTTTTTCCCTTTTTACACTTCTCGTTTTATATTTATTTTGAACATTCAATAACGCATCTCGCTGGTGTGGACAAATTAAAAGATGCGATTTATTTACAGATAACACATTTACCGAGGAGAGGGGAGAAGGGGAGCGGGGTTCGAGGCTAAATTACAGATACATGGAACCTTCAGTCTGCGAAGGTTGGTCCTTGGATGTTCTATAAAAATAAACCGTTTACAACGGACTGTGAGTTGAGTTCGTCATTTTTGTTCGGATGAAGACTTATCAAATAACTTCTTTAGCTCTGGACGAAGCAGAAGGGAGACTTAGGCTTTTACTGACTGACCATGTTCCTTCTTTTGCTCTTTGTGTTACGGGACCGCGGTATATCTTTGGAAAAATGGAATAACCTGCAACCCCGACAGACTGTGCCTCTGGCGGGCCCCTCTGGTTTGCTGATATCTCTTTGACGCGCGCGTGGAACGCGGGACGTGCCCTCGATACGGCCTGTCGTCACTAGACGGATGGACGGTGAGCTACCCATTGCTCACTGTCCATAGATAAGCATTTACGGTGGCCGGCAGTCGACTCGCAGCGCCCGACGCACGGAGCGTCTCACGCGGCGGCCGTGTTGGTTTCAGGTTCTCCCTCTCAAACGTCCTGCTTCGCAGAAGATTGTAACCGCTTCCCATTTTTTGTCACTCTGAACTATGGACTGAACCAGGGCCGGACGCGTCTTTACGAGGACACAGCGTTGCTTTGCCCAAGCTGGGCAGACAGCCACAGTGAGCTCCACCGTGTACTACGGGCGATTATCACAGTGGTGTCACCCGGGCGTACCCTTCCGCCCGATTATGTGCAGAAACCTCCCTCATATCTAAGGTAGATGTGAGTTTTGGGAGGGTAAATAACTAAAAAAATATCTATAATGGATATATCTAGGATATGACTAGAATAATCCGCTTCACAAGTTTTTACGCTGGTGGTTAATTGAAAATTCCTTCTATACAGTACAAGAAATCCGTCAATGCAAATAGTACATAAATATCAAAAAAAATCTTGTCATTATGTTATTATTATTTATGTTAAGCCACTATTACACTATTATAAAAACTTTTGTAACCATATTTATCTGCAAATTCAAACTCATTTACAAAATAAATGAATTTAAAATTTGAACAAATGAATTTCTTAGTCACTTTTCACTCATCCTCTGCACACGACCAAACCATATAAGCATACTCTTTTAATTTTTTGTCGCCCCATCTTTAACTTCAATTCAGTTATTTTTCAGCGTAACATGGAACATTTCGTCGCCTAGCAATTACCAGCAACCCCTGGAATGTCCTACCCTTGGCCCTTTTAGACGTACGTTTTACAATTTACTCGAGATGAGAAATAATCAACTGGCACAAAATTACGTCACGAAAAACGAAAGTCCGTCCCTATTCTACGTTTTAAATGAAAAACATATTTATTTGGACACAGATAAGGACTAAATTGCGATGTGAGTCCCCTGTGTGGTTTTAGAATTATGTTATTTATCTATACCATTAATCTTTCTCGTAATTGGAAATGTTCTAAGAGGAAACCCAATTATACAATAGGACTGGACATTGGATTAACAGATTGTTTTCTCACATCAACGGGTGGAACCCACGACCAACTAAAATAGGTTTATTTCAGCGGTATTCTAAGAGTATAATTATGCAAATATATTTCTGACTAAAAATAGAACGGCCATACTCAGCGTAAAACGATCACCGTCGGAACCCACAGGTTAATATGCACTACTGTAGTTCCAGTACAGTTCCACTACAGTACATTCACAAATTTTTATGCATTGTGACTAGGATCGTAGCTTTATCCTTTTGTTTCTTTGCTTTATTCTTTTAGTTTAAATTAAAATTGTTTGTTACTAGAAGAAAGATCGCATCCCATCCCAATCCGCTGACTTGTATCGCCAAACCCGCCGAGTGCCTTTAACACTGGGATCGGGCGGGGAGTAGACAGACACAGATTTCACCAGACAGTGGTCGGAACTACCTAATGGTGATGATATTTCAACCGAGTAGCGGTCTGGATCTGTTGGTTTTAGAATACAGTCACATCGTAAAAACTGGCAAAGTGCGAGTCGGACTGGAGCACCGAGGGTTCCGTACAAACCTAAGACACAAACGGCCATATCGTTTGACTGCGTAGACTTAGAGTTGTATTTTTTTTCACTGCTCCAAGAGAATGTAGACTTAAGTATATGATTTTAATTTTAACTCGATATCTTCACGCTATCCCGAGATAAAGGGTCTTGGCAGACATACAGACAGACGGAAAAAAACCCCAAAAAGTAATAGAAAACCTTATCTTTCTCAACTTCCCATTTCTTTATTGAATCCACGATGAATTTCTCCCAAATTTCATATCGATGAATTTGTAAGTAAAAAAACCGAGCTTAGATGATGTGTATGCACGATCACGTAATACATTGCGCGCTGGGCGGTATTAATTGTGCATGACATTTGCATATGGCGTGCGTTGGATGGGAGTCAATGGAAAATATCGCGTATGAATAGAATGAAGATGGTTTTGGTACGTGACAAGTCATTCTAGAATACCACCTGTGTTTAATTCATAGTGGTATAACTTTTGTTCGCGGCTTGGACTGCGTATTAATAAGAAATTATTAGAATATATGGTACCTACTTATATAATCCTGGTCTTTCCGTGTGTTAAATGAAATTTAGTCAATTTCAGCAGAGAAAACATTGTTTGACAGGAATAAACTAAATTTTAGTGATTTTTAGAGTTGCTTTAGTTTAGTTTTGGACAACAGCATCTACACCATTGTCATGTCTAAAATAAGATTATAATCAAGTTCAATTTTTACATCTAATATATAAAATTCTCGTGTCACAGTTTTCGTTCCCATACTCCTCCGAAACGGCTGGACCGATTTAAATGAAATTTTGTGTACATATCGGGTAGGTCTGAGAATTGCTCAACATCTATTTTTCATACCCCTAAATGGGCAGCGGGTGAAACCGCTGGCCACAGCTAGAAGTTAATATAAAACATCAACAGTTTAGTACATTTCAGGAATATGTCTTATGTCATATTGCCTATTCAAATTCTTATCGTTCAGAAATTTGCCAATTGATTAATATTTAATTCAATTTTTTTTTTGAAAAGTGATGTGTCTGTTTTTTATTATATCGAGTATTGTTTTAAGTGTTATCGGATCAGAGGTGTGATTATAGTCTCTGGAAATATGTCAGACTCGCGCATTGAAGGTTTCATACAAATTTTCGACATCAACAGCCATATCTTTTGACTGCGTAGACTTAGAGGGTTGTTTACACAGCACAAAAGAACTACAGACTTGAGTATATGGTTTTAAAATTGTAACTCGATAACTCGATATTTTCAGTCCTGACATATGGCTGCCAGACTTGGGCCCTTACCAAAGCGCTATATAGAAAACTGGAAACATGTCAGACAGCGATGCAAAGAAGCATGCTAAACATAAGAAAATCTGACAGAATAAGAAACACCACTATCCGAAAACGTACGAAAATTGAGAATGTTACGATACGAATAAGGAAACTAAAGTGGAAATGGTCCGGCCACATAGTCAGGGGCATCGAAAAGTGGAATAAAAACATAATATTTTGGTACCCTAGGAATAAGAAAAGAAATCGAGGTAGACAGTATCGAAGACGGGAGGACGAAATTAAAAGCGTAGCAGGAAAAATATGGACTAGGAGAGCTCAAATAGAGCAGAATGGAGGGAAATGGAGGTTTGCCAAAGTTGGGCAAACAGACCAGGTTGTTGGTGTCACCAACTCGTCAGAGTTGATAGATTAAGTAAACTATGTATTATTGTTAACTGTGGTCTGAATAAAGGCTTATTTATTTATACTATTTATTAACTCCATCCAAACCTTCACGCGTTCCCGAGATAAGGAGTCTTGAGAGACACACAGACGGACAACAAAGTGATCCAATACGGGGTCCGCGTTTTCCTTTTGAGGTATTGAACCCTAAAAAACCACGTCCGTTACAAATTTACTCAGATCCTTTCCCCGAAGCTGATGGGCTACTAACGTTAATGTTTTTATTTGGGTACCAGCTGCCTACCCGGTCGGTATTCCCATTGGCAACTTATTAGGATATTTAGGGTCCATTAGGGGATGAGTTTTCGAAACGATGATCCTGATAAATTTTAATAATACGGAAAGCGGTACTCCTGGACACGGCTTGTATTGTTAGGAGGTTCCTTTCCCTGGAGCCCTGACCGCCGGCAGCTTGAACCCTGTTCCTGATACCGGTGTATAATTTTATAATTATAAATATTTAAAATATATGTAAGAAAAGGTATGTAAGAAAAATAAAATAAAATAGACCGTTATTTTTTGTGAATGGAAAATCATCATATAACTTCTCCCACTCTGGGCGGAGCGGAGGGAGATTGTCAGACTTTTACTGACTAAAATCCACCCATGTTCATTCTTTTGCCCTTTATGTTCCCCGCAAACTGTTATCAACTGTTACGTTTCACGTTAAATACTGAAGAACTTCTATTAACATTGTATCTCATAATTAACTTTTGAAAGAAACAATCTGGAATTGTCTTGTGTTACCTGCCACGCTTGTTTTTCTAACTTTTGTAATTAATATTTTAGTCAACTTAAAAAGTTTAATTCATAAATATCAACATGAGCGTTCCAAACCCTGACTAATATTATAAAAGCGAAAGTGAGTTTGTTTGTTACCTCTTCACGCCTTAATGGTTAAACCGATATTGGTGAATTTTGTTAGAGATAGTTGGAACCGAGAAGACGGACATAGGCTAGTGTGACTTGAGGGAGAAAGAGGGAAGCAAAGGGAGAACTTAGCTTTGCTATTAAAAATCAATAAGGCGCAAGGGAGAAACTGCAGGTACCTGCAAATCAGGAAAGAGGAACTGTATTACCCCAAATTTTACGCGAGCGAAGCCGCGGGCAAAAGCTATTATAAAAATAAACGGCCATATCCTTTGACTACGTAGACTTAAAGGGTTGACTTTTCACAGTTTTAAGGGACCACAGATTTTAGCATAATAGGGTAGTTGACACCACCAATCAAATGATATACTTTTTATGAGCTGTCAAGACGCGCTTCCCCCATAGATTTTGTATGAGACTCGCAACCGATGACGTCACTAAGTTGTCAAGTCAATGATGCAACTATTTATTGATTTATAAGCAACTAAAAATCGAATTTTAAAGTTATTTTGAAATGAATGGAGTTCTCAGGTCTGGAATAAGGTGTTCTTTCAGAAAAAATGTGTTTTTAAATTATTGGTTTATGGTGTCAACTACCCCATTGTTTTAATTTCAACTCGATACCTCCTCGCGTTCCCGAGATATTGGGGCTTGCCATACAGACATACAGACACCAAAGTATCTGTAGTCAGTAATCTGCTTTGAAGTCTTACCTGTAACAAAAAAACGGGTTTTGTAAGTTTAATATTCATTGACCAGTAGGCCTACCATGACGTTTTAAAGCAGAACTTATTCCACTGAGGGAAAGAGATATTGCTAGACACCCTGTATAGCTCTGTCTCTTTGCCTCAGTGGAATAAGTTCTGCTTTAAGACGTCATGGTAGGGTAGCAGGATTTTTATTTTGACCAAGTTTTCTTCCTTTTGACGTACGGAACTCAAAAACGATTACGTTTCCTAACAAAATAGTACCTTTAGCAAGAATAAACAGTTAGATTCTCAAAGTATAAGCTCTGTAGGCCTACTATGACGTCTTAAAGCAGAACTTATTCCACTGAGGAAAAGAGATGGTGCTAGACACCCTGTAATAGCTCTGTCCCTTTCCCTCAGTGGAATGAAATTAAATTAAAATTCATTTATTTAGCGTACACATTGTTCGTTAGCATACATACATAATTACTAAGTCAGACATAACAGAAAACTTACAGGATTAACAGCGAGTCCCAAACTAGGTACAGCCTGTATCTTGGTGACCCAGACACTACACAAAGTTACTATACTACGAGTTGTTCTGCTAGCGCAAAAATGGTATCTAGAATGGCAATTATTAACAATGAATAGTTAGTTATTCTGTTTTAAGACGTCATGGTAGGGTAGCTGTAGTTAAAACTCAATTGCATTTTAAATGGAGTGGCGAGATTAAACCATACCGTTCAAATAAACGCAACGAGGTTATTCAGTAATTAAGCACTAACAAAGCTATACACGTGCTATCTTAATTAGTTAAGTCTAATATAACTATAAAGTCGCTAACTGCAATCGGATTAGCTGAAATTATATAATACTAACTGGCGCCCGCGGCATCACTCGTGTGGTGATAGAATCCTTACTAATATTATAAAAGCGAAAGTGAGATTGTTTGTTTGTTACGTCTTCACGCTTTAATGGGTAAACCGATTTTTTTTAAAAGTCTTTGCGTTGCTATTACAAATCAATATGGCGTAATGGGAACTGTATTACCCCAAATTTAACGCGAGCGAAGCCGCGGGCAAAAGCATTATTTTTGCAATTGTAGGCTATGTTAACACATAGGCTGCAATGTGTATCTCAATGTAATGCAATGTGTGTATGTATGTGTGTGTGTGAATATTATTGTAAAATTCCATTAAAATCCACTCTGTAATTTTTGCTTGAAAGAGTATCAAATATCCATCTATCCATCCATACATATTTTTAATAATAAACTAGCTGTGCATGCGTTGCTATGTAATTTTCTACCTTTCTACCTACCCTACCTTTTCTTTGCTATAAACCTCACGGAGCCCGAGACTTTTCCAACGAATGCAAAACCGTGGAAATCGGTTCGTGCGTTCTGGAGTTATAGCGTCAAGAAGGAAAACCCGACTTATTTTTATATAGTAGAAGATATTAAGGAAGTAAGGATAAGTATGATATCCCCTCGTAAGTGATTTAAAATGTTTGAGAAATAAAGAATTTCTAAACCGTAAATTTCGTATGTAGATCGCTAATAACCCGAGTGGACATGTACTATTTATCTGAAAATTTCCAGCATCAGTCCTAGAGAAGCCCTTTAAAAATATACATCTCGCATCATGATGTTACCCTGGTCCCTCACGTATGTTTTACGAGGCGCGCAATAAAATACCATTTCTCCTTATAAAAGTTAGAGCTGCGTTGGACAGACCTCTTTTACACTGACCTGTGTGATTTTATGTAATTTTAATGTGTAAAAAAAAACATCAAGAAATAGCTGATTTTTTGGTTGGGATCATCAAATAGCTTCTTCCTCTCACGGTAGAGCAGAGGGAAATGCCAGAACTTTTAATGCAATCAAACCCATTCATGGCCCTTCTTTTCCTCATAGTATTTCTACAAAAGACACCCCGGGGTCTTTCCTACAAACGAATACTTTACTTTGATATATTATACCTCAAAGAGATCTTGATATATGGGTGGGTATACCGTATAACACACATACAAACAAGATTTTGATATTATAAACCAAAGTCGGGTTTGTTCTAACACTTATAACTTGAGAACGGCTGGACCGATTTTCATAGTTTTTAATTCGTTGGTTAAAACATTCGAATGAGTATTTGGTGAGTTTGATACAACCTTTAACGACACATGTTCGGTTTGTTAATAAGGTAGGGTACCGAGGTTGCGGGTTGTTTCGGAGTTGCGGGTTGTTCGAAAGAGATACCGCGGTCCCAGAACATACAAAAACGATGGAAGTTCATCCAGCTTTTTAGGCTTCTGAGAATGATAAGAAAATAGGTGTCTGATGAGATGAGAGTTATAGAGAAGTATCGAAGAAGACATACCACGCCGCCGAGTCCAAAACAAATGGGATCTGAGTAGGAGAATGATGATGGACATGTTCACCAGAAATCAAAATGCTCTAACGGGAGGTTGAACATGGTAACGTTGACCCTTACAGCTGACGTGTTCACCACACAACTAGTATAGCCATTTAGGTACTAGGATTGTATAAAACGTACGGAGCTTAGTCCCTTTCATGAGCTACAGCATAAAGCCACACCGTAGCGGTAATTAATCTTTTCATTAGTCTGTCATTACGAGTGGATTTTCTTTCCCTCCTAACTTGATGTGGACTAATGCTTTTAGGTTGGCGTGGCATAACGTAAGGTTAGGTAACTACTCATATTTACGCGCAGTCCCTTTTTGGGGCAAGGTGTTACTCTCAGGGGAGGAGCGTCTGATTTGAACGTGATGTAGACGCTGTTTTTTTGGGGTTCAACTTCTACCACCTGAATTTGCTAATATACGGAACGTTCTTGTTTTGTATACTTAGTAATATTTTATGGTAAAAATATTATTAATGCGAAAGTTTTTGAGGATAGATGTATGGATGTTTGTTACTCTTTCACGGCAAAACGGTTGAAAGGATCTTGATAAAATTTGGCACAGAGTTAGATTATAGTCTGGAATAACACATAGGAGACTTTTTTTTGATCATCACACGGCCTAAACCGCGGGCGCCAGTTGGTATATAATAAATATGTACTTATTAAATACTGTCTTGCGTGGTTTCAACCGCGTCTTTAGTTGCTGCCCCGCTTTCGAAAATGAAGGCGTCTGTACGAGACATTTGTCGGTCTACCTACGAGATTTTGGGGCAGTTACGAGATTTTCATTATTATTTTTTTAATTAAAAAGAGAAGGTCTCTATCTAGTACAATGAAAATGCACCTGAGCCGTGGTACCAGTGTTAGTGGACCTGGCTTAAGTGTCTGTGTTGGCGGGTATTTTTAACATACTTATTTTAGCTTCTTTTGTAATGAACTATGAAAACAAATCTTACAAGTTTAATTTGTATTAAATGAACAGGTTAGTGAGAGTGCATTTTTCGACTCGATAGATACCTTTACGCGTTCTTGGGTTACAGGGTCTTGACAGACAGATAGACAAACGGATAAAAAAGTGATCCTTAATGGTTAAGTTTTTTTCTTTTGAGACACGGAACCCTAAAAATAGCCTCAACTCTATCTTAACATTAAAAACTATTCTTGTAGATACAACCCGAAGACACCAGGCGAACATAAAGTGTCAGTGACTACTCCACAAAGTTGTGTAGTTTGCGTTAGTGTCGCGGATGTTGTAAACTTAGCACTTATCTATCTCCGGAAAGTTAGCAAGGAGGTTGGACATCAACGAGAATGAAGACGTAAGTCTATAATGGTAGAGTGGCAATTAGGTTTTTAGTGCGATTTATGTAAATAGAAATAATTTAGTACGTCGCATCTGGGTACTAGGGTATAATTTTAGTAGTGGAGTTTCTTGCCGGTTCTTCTTCATAGGAAACGACCAACCCGAACCGTGCATCTTTTCTCGACGTTTTATAAGTGCCCATGTAGGCCTATGTGAAATAAAAATATTTTGATTTTATGAATTCACAAGAAATGTGATGTGAACAAAAGTAAGGTTGATTATTACCGCGGTAGAATTGTTTTTATATTGAAAGAAATTGCATTTATTTGCAGGCAAAATTACATCACGTAAAATATTCATTTTGTTAGACCGGATGCCGACTGCAATTCAACCATATTGGAAAAATGAAAACCGACTTGCTCCAATAAAATAACGTTTTTGAATAAAACTACGATCAAATTGTAAAATATAGTTTTATATGGACATGTGTTATTATATTGAAATTAACATATTTTACACAAGGCACCATTAACTTACTAATACAAATAAAATATATAATAAATAAAGTATCCTTATTTACTTATATCATAAAAAGCGAAAGTGAGTTTGTTTGTTTGTTACGTCTTCACGCCATAATGGCTGAACTGATTTTGATAAATTTTGGTACAGAGATTGTTGAGTCCTGGAGACTGACATAGGCCATTTTTTATGAGAGATAAAGATGGCAAAAAAGGGAAAGCTTAGTTTTGCTATTACAATAAATAAGGCACAATGGTAAAAACTACAGGTACCAGGTACCTACAAATCAGTAAAGGGGAACTGTGTTCCGACCCCGAATTTAACGCGAGCGAAGCCACGGGCAAAAGCTAGTAATCTATAAGATTACTAGCTGTGCCCCGGCATGCGTTGCAATGCAATTTTCTACCTTTCTACCTACCTGCCTACCCTACATACCCTACCTATCGTACATACCCTACCTACCCTACATACCCTACCTACCCTAGCTACCCTACCTACCCTACCTACCCTACCTATCCTACATACCCTACATACCCTACCTACCCTACATACCCTACCTACCCTACCTACCCTACATACCCTACCTACCCTATATACCCTACCTACCCTACATACCCTACCTACCCTATCTCTCAAGTTGGATCGAACTGCACATGGTGTGCGAATTTTATTATAATCGGTTAAGTGGTTTAGGAGTCCATTGAGGACAAACATTGTGACACGAGATTTATATATATTAAGAAGACTAGCTGTGCCCCGGCATGCGTTGCAATGCAATTTTCTACCTTTCTACCTACCTGCCTACCCTACATACCCTACCTATCGTACATACCCTACCTACCCTACATACCCTACCTACCCTAGCTACCCTACCTACCCTACCTACCCTACCTATCCTACATACCCTACATACCCTACCTACCCTACATACCCTACCTACCCTACCTACCCTACATACCCTACCTACCCTATATACCCTACCTACCCTACATACCCTACCTACCCTATCTCTCAAGTTGGATCGAACTGCACATGGTGTGCGAATTTTATTATAATCGGTTAAGTGGTTTAGGAGTCCATTGAGGACAAACATTGTGACACGAGATTTATATATATTAAGAAGATATTGAAATACAAATTGTAATTAAAATATGGCGTCGAAAAATTCCGCCACATTGCTGTCATCTGTTAATTTGAGACTGGCGACATTGACACTGACATGACAATGGCAAATATGCTAAGAAAATCCTTTTGGTCACGGAAAGTATCAATTAACCGTCATCTAACATAAATCAATTTACTCGGGTTTTTTATAAAACCTTAAAAAAGCAAGGAAAACAAAGGCAACAGAAACATTAATCACACGAATGGTACTAGGAGAGCAGAGGTAACGGTTGGTAGCGCGGAACGGACACGAATAACGAACGGGGAACCGCAGAGATGTTCCTGAAAAAGCTATTTAACGTTGACTGTCATTTATTGGCTTCGGTAAACAGGGGTCGTTTAATGGTAAATCAATTCTTAATTAACTGCCTCTCTGGCAATAAATAGTGACGTCACGGAGGAAATTAAAATGGAACATCAAAATAAGTCTAATTAAAAGTGGAACATATTGTGAATTCATGGACCTACACTAGGATTTTTTCCGTGCGGGAATCGAACCCGCGACAGGCAGCGTAGCAGTCGATCCCTCAGCCACTGAGCCAAACGTGCCAATTATACACTCATCGTAATTATGTCTACATAGAAAAAAAATAATTGGTTGCCTGTAAAGTCGGTATACGGGCGAAAGTTTTACGTGACAACGACTTTGAGTGGTAAAATAATTTTAATGTGAATATTCATTCGTATAGTAGGAAGAAGGATTAAATAATAGTAACAATTTAAAACATTTATTTACTCTCTCTCGCTCTGTCTCTCTCGCTCTTAGGCGGGCTAACGGGTGCCTCTCACTCGCTCTCATTGTGAGCGCATAACGTGAGCGGAGCGTAACGCAGTTTCTTGAAGTGTCACCCGGCAAACCAATTTATAAGACGTTGTCACGTCAAAATAATGGTCTATTAAAATATTTGTTTATGTTCCGTACAAATTTGCGACATTAACATTTGTTTTGACTGTGTAAGGGTTGATTTTGACAGCTCCAACGATCCACAAACTTAAGTATATGCTGATGTTTGTGGTTTTAATTTCAACTCGATACTTCCATCCGTTCTCGAGATAAAAGAACTTCACAAACCGACAGACACAAAGACGGACAGCAAAGTAATCCTTTAGGGGTTCCATTTCGAAGTATGGAAACCTAAAAACTATTTTTTTTTTCATCCATGAATGGTGATTTACAGTTTCAAACTCAACATAACAGGGGCCTTAGTCTGCTATTACAATTGGTAATCTGCTACATACTAAACTTGTCAAAATCAACCATTATGCGATCAGTGATCGACCATTTTGACACTATTGTAATAGCAGACTAAGGCCCCAGGTCAGTAGCAACCGAACTCACACTTCTGTCAGGGCCCCAAACCGATGTCGCGTTATAGTCGTGCCAACTCGTCTCGGAACAATACGACGCGAGATATTTATCAACATCATGACACAACAAAAGTAGATTGCAGTAAGTCAACTTTTTTTGGCAACGAAGGTCTGTTTCAGTTTTCTTATTTGTGGTAAGATAGTAAGATCTACCTTGGTAACTCACACAAATTCATTTTTCAGATAAAATCTTTTTGATACTAAATTAAATTAATGACAGGACTTTACGATCAGTGGCGCCATCTACACAAATTCTTATCTAGTATTTATTTTTCAGATAAAATCTTTTTGATATTAAATAGAATTAATGACAGGGCCTTACGATCCAGTGGCGCCATCTAGTGACTTCAAAACCGATATTTCTCACTGACATGTGACAGCATCAAGCCGCGCATCAAGTTGCGCTCCAGCTGGCAACGTCGCGCATTGTTGTACAACGTTGAACTTGTTGAGCATCAAATGTTGCCTAGTGTTTCTTGGGAAGTATAATAGAATTCTAGGGGTGTCATCAACGTGTCGGGTTGCGGGTTGTTCGAAAGAGATACCGCGGCCCCGGAACGTAAAGGGCAATAGAAGAAACATGGGTAGATTTTAGTCAGGCACTCCCACCCCCGCTCCGCCCAGATTGAGGGAAGTTATTTGATGATTTCCCAGCCGCAAAAAAGATATCATCGAAATGGGGTTAAATAATCAAATGGATTTCTGAGTGGTCTTTGAGAAATTCAAAGACGAATAAATGATGTTTGTATTAAGATAAGTTCACCGCAAAATTACCCAATTTATAAAGCGCTCCAATGAATTATCTCAATTGACCTCAAATAATTATCGTTAATTTAAGATTCACGTGCCTAAATTGGCAAAGGAACCACTAATTGAATTACTTTGTCAGCATGAAATTAAATGAAATAAACGTCTATTATTTACTTCTGCCAAACTGTATTTACAGTTCGTGTATTTTTTTCTTCTCAATTTTACAGATATTGATATCTAACACAGCTTATTATAAAAACCTATTTTACACTTGGTTTATGCAGAGGTGGGGCGACCCCCATTCCTCTCCATACCAAACTGCTCTTTTTGCTTCGCGGTTTGGAAATCATCAAATAATTTTCCCAGCTCTGTGTGGACCAGGTGTCCGACTTTCACTAACATGTTCTTCTTTTATTACCCTTTATGTTCTGGGGCCACAGAATCTCTATCGAACTACTCGCAACTGCGTACTAAACTACCCCTGTGAATGGGTAGAATCAATTATAAATTGTGAAGGTTCAAAAGTGCCCTGAAATAAATAGTATGATTTTGAGAATCGAGAACAAAAACTCATCACCACCGTTTTTCCATCGCGACTTTTCAATAGTTAGTTTGACGACACGGTTGGCGCAGTGGCTGAGCGATCGACTGCTGCGCTGCGTGTCGCGGGTTCAATCCCCGCACGGAACAAATATTTGTATGGCCTACATATAGCTGTTCCGGGTCTGGCTGTTTGTGTATGTCAGTTTAATGTTTGTAAACGCGACCATGATACAGAAGAAATTCATAGTGTGGGGCAACGTTTAAAAAAAATACGAACTAGATTTCTGTAAGTGTTAAATAACCATAGAACTTTTGTATGCATACAAAGTACTAGAACATCAGAAAATGAAGAAAGCTTAACACTTCTGCTACATCTCTGGCACATGACGATGTGGCTCGCCACCGGTGCCAAGCTCTGGCGTGATGTGAAAACTTGTGTAATAGCTTGTCTGAGACAACAGGACGGGGTTGTCATTCATTACTTGAAGGGAAGACAGATTACCTACTGTTGTTGATGGTTTCAAACGGAGTTTTTTGTCAAGAAGGTATGATGACCTGCACCTTCAGGGACATATTGACCGTTATACAGATTAACTAAAGAATAAAAGACTGAATTCTAGTATTTTACATGGAGCGACTGCCTATCTGACCTCCACAACTTAGTTAGTACTGGGTAATACGATACCTCTTGGTGAGACTGGTTGTCATTATTTCGGGACACTGACTATCTGTAACGACTGTAAAAGATCTACCAATGACAGCCGGGACCAACTGCTTAACGTTCTTCCTCAGGCATGGAGGAAACCGGGTATGTAACAGGTGGTCACCCATCCACAGACCAACCTAGGCAAGCGCGGTTTAACCTAAAGATCTGGTTTAACATATAATTGTAAGACGGGTTGTCAATTAATCAAAATATTTTTAATTCTCATAGGCCTACGCCCATGTATATAAAACGTTGCGAAAAGATTCACGGTTCGGGTTGGTCGTTTCCTATACAGAAGAACCGGCAAGAAACTCCATGGTTACTCTTTTAAATCATTTGGTTTTACAATGTTGTTCTTACAGTGTTAGTACATAAGTATGAGAGTAGTGGCGTAGCGTGCCTTGTCGGGGCCCGGTATAAAAAAAATGTTTGGAGGCCCTTATATGGGGGTAAAGATTTTTCACAAAAGAAAAAAATATTGTGAAAAGAAATACCTATTTATTTATCATAACATAATTTAACCATTTTACAAATGAAAATCAAGTCTTAAATATTCTCTCTCCTTGCCTTTTTTTCGGCAAACTGATTTATTAAATCATTTATTATACTGAATAGGCTAATGATGATTTTAGTTTTTCTAAAATTTCTGCCTCTATGGACAATAGTGAGGGGGTAGGGGCCTCCGTGGCCCGGGGGCCCCGTATAATTGATACGGCAGATACGGCGGTAGCTACGCCCCTGTATGAGAGGCGTCTATCTGCCGGGGCCGTACCGTAAGCGGTATCTGTTTTGAACCAACACTTGCGTGTTGGTTCAAAACAGATACCGCTTACGGAACACAAAGGGCAAAAGGAGGACTATGGATGGCTTTCGGTTAATTCAATTCTGATATTCCCTTGCACTTTGCCCAGAGCGGGAGATGTTATGATGATTTTCCTATCCAAAAAAAAAGACAAATTTGAAGGAAATTAATTTTCTGAATAAACGACGCAGATAAGCTATCACGAAATATAGATCTTTAAATCAAATTTCCTTTTAATGATATTTTATCTTAGACAATTGCTCCGCAATTGTAATCAATAAATGATCATATCGTTTTTCAGTTTATTTGGAAGCCAATATCGATGTTTAAGAAGTTGTTCTTGGTGTTTGTTATCTATACTAATATTATAAAGCTGGAAGAGTTTGTTTGTTTGAACGCGCTAATCTCAGGGACTACTGGTTGGAATTGGAAAATTCTTTTAGTGTTCGATAGTCCATTTCTTGAGGAAGGCTATAGGCTATATAACATCACGCTACGACCAACAGGTGCTGAGCAGCGCGGGTGAAACCGTGGGGAACAGCTAGTTATTTATGGTTTGTTATTTTTTTTACAAACGTTTATGAGATTACTAATATCTCCTGTATCGTGGATGCGTTTTCAAACATTTGAACTCACATACACAAACAGCCAGACCCAAAATAACTACCTGTAGGCCATACAAATATTTGACACGCAGCGCATTGGTTAAAAATCGGTCTACAGTTAGCGGAGTAATCGGCGAACGTACATAAAAAATTGCGATCGAACATTTGTATAACCTCCTTTTTTTAAAGTTGGTTAAAAAATTCTGCTTTCGTTCTATCAGGACCTATGCTTGCTATCTGTACTTCCAAATACTTCTAACTTTTGGGTCTTGATAAGTTTCAAGATTATATTTTCGCACAAATAAATTCCGAAGTTTTACCTTTTTTTGAGACGCAAAGTTAGAAGTTTGTTCCTTTCTTTTTGTGAAGCGTTACGTCACGACATTTAACTACCGGATTATATATTGGAGTTTTAACCGGTTTTTTTTTGTGTAAGGGTGAAGTTGGTTCGAACTAATAAGCTAGCGGGGTAAGTTATACCCATACTGGTTAATATACAAGGTGAAAACAAACTTTGTGGATGGGAAATCAAAATCCATCCATGTTCCTTTTCCCTTTATGTTTCAGGGCCGCGGAGGAGCTCGTGGCGAAATAATAGCAGCCGCTCGGGTCGATCTTAAGGTTAAGCCGTGCTTGCCTAGGTTGGTCTGTGGATGGGTGACCACCCGTTACATACCGAGTTTCCTCCGTGCCTCGGAAAGCACGTTAAGCCGTTGGTCCCGGCTGTCATTTGTAGATCTTTGACGGTCGTTACAGGTAGTCAGTGTTCCGAAAGTCTGACAACCATTCTTACCAAGGGGTATCGTATTACCCAGTATTAACTGGGTTTTGGAGGTCAGATAGGCAGTCGCTCCATGTAAAATACTGATATTCAGCTGCATCCGGTTAGACTGGAAGCCGACCCCAACATAGTTGGGAAAAGGCTAGGCAGATGATGTTTCAGGGCCGCGATATCTACCCCATTGAAAGCAAATTTTAATCGAACTGGAATAGCAACGCACTCGCGCTTGGCCGGTAATTTTTTAAATGGACAACAATATTTCCGTAAAGAAATGGAAACTATGATCAAGAACAAATTAATGATCAAGAACTTTGCTTCTTCGTTGAGAGTCTTTTTGCAACTATTATTATCGGCTCTCACAGAAAGTGGGGCTAAGCTCCAGCTGTCCAGCCACCGCGGGAGACGCCATGGGTGTCGGGCGCCGCGAGACGACTCCCGGCCACCGTAGATGCGGGCCTGCGGACGGTGAGCAATGGATAGCTCACCGTCCGTCCATCTATTGAGGACAGGGTGTGTCGACGGTGCGCTAGTGTTCCACGCGCGCCTCAAAGAGATGTTAGCAAAGCAGAGGGGCCTGCCAAGGGCACCGCCGGCGTTGCGGGTTGTTCAAATGAGATACTGCGGCAACCGAACGTAAAAGGCAATAGAAGGAAGGAACACAGATGGGTTTATGTCAGCACAAGTCTGACACTCTCCCCCGCTTCGCCCTATGTTGAGGTCAGCTTCCAGTCTTACTGGATGCAGCCGAATACCAGTATTTAAAATGGAGCGGCTGTATGGATGAATGTCTTTCTGAAAATATTTACCACTAAATTTTATAAGTTCACATCACAGATTATGAAACGCGAAACATAATCCTTACTAATATTATAACAGCGAAAGTGAGTTTGTTACCTCTTCACGCTTTAATGGCTAAACTGATTTTGATGAATTTTGGTACAGAGATAGTTCGGAACCAGTATACGGACATAGGCTTATTTTTTTTGTGAGATGTGAGGGAGAAAGAGGGAAGAAAAGGGAAAACTTAGCGTTGCTATTACAAATCAATAAGGCGCAAGTGTAACTGTGTTACCCCGAATTTAATGCGAGCGAAGCCGCGGGCAAAAGCTAGTTACTTATAAAGATAAGAGATTTGAAAAAAATACAGCCTTCATTTGTTCTAGTACCAGGATTGCATGCAACTAGAGGTGATTTTAAACAGAATTTAGTTTTTTTTAAATTGCTGCACATACGCGGAGTCAGTTATGCATGTAAAATATGATCATGGATAACTTTTCAGAGTTTGTAACTGGCACTATGACAAAACAACGAAAAAAGTTAAAAAACGATTTAAAAAATGGTGCATTTTATCCCTCAATTTGGAAGTTTGCGAGGTTAAGCTGTGTTTGATGAAGTTAATTCACATGTGGAGATCACTTGTAAATATATTCTAAAGTCCTAAACACGGGCTTTTAAAGCGTTATGTTTTTTCATCGATTCTGAAGGATTTAGGTAGTTAATCTCAAGGTTATTTACAGCGTGTACGCTCACGAACAATAAAAATGTATTCAGATGTCCCTGTGTAAGCAGAGGGGCCTGCCAGGGCCTCCGCCCGCCGGGTTTGTGGGTTGTTCGAAAGAGATACCGCGGCCCCGGAACGTAATGGGCAATAGAAGGAGCATGGGTAGGTCTTAATCAGTACAAGACTTACACTGCCCCCCGCTCCGACAAGAGCGGGGGAAGATAATTACCCACCCCAAAAAAAAATACCCTGTTTTTAGTATCGAGGTGTTGTGGAGTGTGTAGGTAGGGTAGCAGAGGTGTTAATTAAAGTCTCTCTTCTTATGTACTTACAGTTATGTAGTCTTTCTGGCTGTTTTAAGTCACGGCAGCCAATCTCAGCGGAGATTAGCCATTTGTGGGAGATATTATAGTGCAGACGTGTGTGCACAGGCACAGGTGCAGATTCTATTCCCCCACTCTCATACTCCGATGGGACGGTTGACACGACTTGGCAGAGAACAGGTGCAGGACCAACAGCTTAACGAGCTGTCCTTGGCACGAAGAAAACTGGCCTAAGGATCTAGTCGAGCAGCTGGTATTTTATAGCAACGAGTTCCTATGTTAAAGGCGTATTTAATGAGATAAAATGCCTCAAATGCCTGAAGTTACGCCGCCTGCAACAAATCTGGCTGTTCGATGGCTACAATCGAAATGAAGTCAATAATTTCTTAGGCGACCTTTTAAGTAGGTAAAACCCATTGAACAGACAAGTACTGAGGCAAACCCTAGTGACCTGGAAACAGTCTTTCTTACAAGTGGCCAATGTTCTACTTCAACATTACTTATTATTCGAACCACACTTAAAATACCATTAGGCATTACCCTTATCTGATTTTCAATGGAAATTCCACTGAACGCTGGTGTACTTCTGTCACGTTGAATTATTAGTGGTCCTTCACTGTTTATGATTGCCTGGTACACAGCGTGTAAGGAGTTTAAACTGACGGCCGCATTTATAATGGATGGTTGCTTGTCTAGTATGGTTTTGGGTATCTAGGGTAAGTATGTTTTATTTTTAGTGCTTTGAACAACTTCTTGTTAACCGACTTCAAAACAAGATGAGGTTCTCAATTTGACTGTATTATTTTGTATGTATTTACGCGATTTTTCCGTCGATTGTGAGCGGCTCAGTCGGTGGAAAAAAATCTGTGAATCAATAAAAAGACACCGATTTCTGAAAGTTAATTTATTTTCCGTTTTTTTTTGTAAGTATCTGTCTATTGACGTCGTAGTGTCATAAACGTAGACCTGGATTAGGACATGGGATAGTTTTTATTCTGATAGTAGTAGATTTTTATTCCACGACAGAATATTTAATTCTGATTTTGAACTGACTATAACATATTTAATTTTAAAAACGTTGCCCCACACTAGGAATTTCTCCTGTTTCGTGGATGGGTTTACAAACATTTAAACCCACATACACAAACAGCCACACCCAGAAATACTACATGTAGGGCATACAAATATATACTCATGCGGGGATCAAACCCGCAACACGCAGCGCAGTAGTCATTCACTAAGCCACTGCGCCCACCGTGCCGTCAATTAATTACATTAAAATCTGGCAGCGTAATTGCGTCCCATACGTGTATTTAATGATCATACACACGCTCTCATATTTTATCCTTTGACGTGCAAGAACTTTGAGTGATCCAACACAATTACCCTTTGTTCTTCTCGTCCGGGATAAATTGCTGTTTCAATATGTAACATTTCTAATATATAAAATTCTCGTGTCACAGTTTTCGTTCCCATACTCCTCCGAAACGGCTGGACCGATTTAAACGAAATTTTCTGTACATATCGGGTAGGTCTGAGAATCGGACAATATCTATCTTTCTGGTGAAACCGCTGGGCACAGCTAGTCTAATATATAAAATTCTCGTGTCACAGTTTTCGTTCCCATACTCCTCCGAAACACGTCGACCGATTCTTATGAAATTCTATATGCATATTCAGCAGGTCTGAGAATCGGCCAACATGTATTTTTCATACCCCTAAGTGAGCAGCGGGTGAAACCGCTGGGCACAGCTAGTTATATATGTGTTTCTTGCCGATAGCTGTTGAAACTACACGACACTTCGTCATGTTATAGGTGAACTAGCACTGTTCAGCGGTTTCACTCGCTGCTCAGTTGTGCGAAGCGTGTTCCTTGAATCAGCGGGTTCAACCAAACAATCTCTTTAGTTTTATTATTTAAACACAGATTTTAAACGGAAATAACTTACGTAGATACTACAAGCACACATAAGTCAAACACACAAATGTCTTTTTTTTGTATTGTTCGTCATGTCGTTGAGCTCCTTGGGTTATGATTCGAGCTACACGATAACTGACAAATGCTTGCACTGACTGGTCAGGTCCACTCAATCTGTGTGGTGCTTTCTTAAAAAGACCATTTCAGATACTAATCTGCTTAGTCCTCATGTGACTATGACCTCTGAGTTTGTTTCGGCTATTTCTTCTCAGAGTAGTCGGGTACGAAACACCGGCCTCATCTAGTTTAAAAAAAGACGTGTAAAAGTGTTTGTGAAAACCTACTTGCAAAATAATCATTTAAACATCATTTATCAAGTATCGTAGCTACCGTAGATACGGGTCTGTGAACGTCATGTCCGTCCGTCTATTGGCGACAGGCCGTGTCGACGGCGCGTTAATGTCACATGCGCGCCTCAAATAGTTCTATACAAAGCCAGGCCATGTTGTACTGGAAATTTATAGCTTTGTGTACGACTGTGTGTACTATAAGTACACCTTTAGTCCATATATATTCATATATATTTCTTAAACACAAAAAATAAAAAATAAAACATTTAAAATATAAAAATAGCAGCCCACCGGTATCGGGAACAGGGTCCAAGCTACCGGCGGTCAGGGCTCCAGAGAAAGGAACCTCCTAACAATACGAGCCGTGTCCAGGAGTACCGCTTTCTGTATCAAGCCCTTGATCCAGCTGCCTAACGAAAGCCTCCTCAGGTATTGGTCAAGGCTTTTGGCAATAAAGCCATTGGCAGATACGACTATCGGCACAATGATCGCTGAGTCGACATCCCACATGTCGACAACCTCGCGAGCCAAGTCAATATTAAGTACACCTTATTTTACGGATGGGAAATCATCAGATAACTTCCCTCTTCCTGGGCGGAGCGGGGGGGGGGGAGTGTCTGACTTGTACTGACTAAACCTCACAAATGTTCCTTCCTTTTCCTTGTGTTCTGGGCAGCAGTATCTCTTTCGAACAACCCGCAATCCCTGCAGGACTATAGGTACACACTACATGTGACTGTACACTTTTGCCGCTAAAGGGGTCGAGATTTGGTTAAACTGTATTTACCGACGGCTTATATTAATTAGCCCAAGAGTATAACAGCGGTTTATAAAGCGCGGCGGTTGCTATAAATTTAATGTGATAGGTATTTTTTACTATTAAGTCTATAGTTTCCGTGGTGTAGCGGTTATCACATCTGCCTAACACGCAGAAGGCCCCCGGTTCGATCCCGGGCGGAAACATAGCTTTTTGGTTTTTATTGTTGTTAAGTTATTTTCATTCTTATTTTATGTCAATTTATTCTGGAAAATATTCCTTATTTTTCAGAATTTGTTTTATTTGCCTTTACGGTTAGGAACGAGTACAAAATGGCTCGCTAAAATGTGTCATTGATGTTTATTTTATTTCATTACTAGCTTTTACCCGCGGCTTCGCTCGCGTTAAATTCAACACAGTTCCCCTGATTTGATTGCAACTGATTTGCAGGTACCTGCCACCTGTAGTTTTTGCCCTTGCGCCTTGATTTATTGTAATAGCAAAACTAAGTTTACCCTTTTCTTTCCTCTTTCTCCCTCATTTCTCACGTTAATTTTTTTTAAATAGCCTATGTCCGTCTCTAGGGTTCCAACTATCTCTGTACCAAAATTCATCACAATCGGTTTAGCCATTTAGGCATGAAGAGGTAACAAACAAACAAACTCACTTTCACTTTTATGCTATTTGTAAGGATTCTCCTGCAAATAAATGCAATTGATTTAAAAAAAGAATCCAATACAATGAGCCATCCCCATGAACTAGTTTTGTATCGTGTAGTTGGTCGCAATACGAACAGACATATGTCGCCATTGTTTAAGTTTTAAAAACTTAGAAGCAAGCCAATTGTCACCAACCAGGTACAAATCTAGTTTCTGCTAAGGAAAAAATCCATAGATTTTTTTTTCTTTTTTTCCGGGCGCTGTATTTTTCGTTCTTTTCCCGACATTGGAATCGACTCTAAAACCTTATCGACCAGGAAACTAACAACGCAGCCAATATGTAAATATTAAAGAAGTAATGTACAAGCTATTGCGGGTTGTTGCGGGTTGTTCCGCGGCCATGGAACGTATAGGGCCACAGAAGGAACATGGGTGGGTTTTAGTCAGTAAAAATGTGACACGTACCCCCGCTCTGCCCAGAGCGGGGGAAGTTATTTGATGATTTCCCAACCCAAAAAAAAGGGTAACAGTATTTTAATTTTGTTTTTGTAGTTTTAAGGTTCATTTCAGACACGAAACCCGTTTGGAAGGAAGATCTTCCCTTTTCATAGGAGATTAAGAGCTATACACCCTGTTCTTCATACACATGAAGTAGTATAGGTATGGGTCATCCAATTTTTGCTTCTCAAGCTGCAACTTAAAACAGTTCCCATAAGATACATTTGACAATCAGGCAAAAGGTTTGCTCACATAAATTCAACATTAGAGATAACTTCAGGATTTGTTTCTGAAATTGAATTACAGCCATGAAATAAATGAATAAATCAGCTGGTTCTGTCAAGTACTCCCGTGGCATCCTGCCAGCATTCCGTTGTGAGGGAAATTAACGCGCTCATGAGCAGGGATACCAGTTGCTGCATAAATTAGAATAGCTATTTTGTTTTTGACGGGCCTGTTGGTCCAGTGGTTAGTGGCCCTGACAGCTGAGCCGGAGGTCGTGGGTTCGATTCCCACCCAGGACAAACTTTGTGTGATGAGCATGATTGTTTGTTCTGTGTCTGGGTGTGATTTATCTATAATATGTATGTATTTATAAGTTATATAAGTATTTATATCAGTTATCTGGTTACCATAACACAAGCTCTGCTTAGCTTGGGATCAGATAGCCGTGTGTGAGTTGTCCCAAGATATTTATTTATTTATTTTTCTGATGGGTTTTTTATCATATTACTTCTCCCAACCTACAGCATGTCCACATTGGTCATCAGCTGGTTACGTTTTTGTCTGGACCTTATAAGATAACTCTGTGTTTGTTGAGTTTCTTCTCAAAGTAGTATGAGAGATATCAGGATATAAACACTAAACTCATCTTGTTGAAAAAAAACGACGTGTAAAACTATGTAGCTGAAAACCTGTATTTTAGAATAATAAATAAATATCTTGGGACAACTCACACACGGCTATCTGATCCCAAGCTAAGCAGAGCTTGTGTTATGGTAACCAGACAACTGATATACATACTTATATAATTTATAAATACATACATATTATAGATAAATCACACCCAGACACAGAACAAACAATCATGCTCATCACACAAAGTTTGTCCTGGGTGGGAATCGAACCCACGACCTCCGGCTCAGCAGTCAGGGCCACTAACCACTGGACCAACAGGCCCGTCGAATGTAGCGACTGTCTATCTGACCCCACAACGTACTTAACACTGACCAATAAAATAGCACTTCGTTAAACTGGGTGACAGACTTGTACTGACTAAAACTCATTCAAGTTCTTTCTTTTGTCCTTTATGTTCCGAGGTTTCTTCTTTCTTTTTGTGTGCAATAAAGTATATTCAATTCTGTCTCTTTCAAACAACCCGTGGGGTCACTTCAGTATAGCCCACAGCTATTCTGAAGTGACCATATTGCTACTAGCCGGGTTCATATTGAAACTCCGTAGCTGGCCTTTACAATTCCGAGATATTATGCCAAACCCAATAACACTTTACATCGGAAATTGAACTCGGGACCTAATGTTAAACGGTCGCGCTTGTGACTACTCGACCAACAAAGCAGTCCGTAAACCTAATGAAAAGGGTGGGACAACCAGACGGGTGTTCTATCTGGTCAGCTGCTGTTAGGTTAGTGTCAGTTTTCCGTATGTCTCGGATGATGCATAGTTCGTCCGTAGTAGTGTAGTGTCTGCCAGTTTTGGAAAAGTATTGCTTCTCAGCAGACACTAGTGATTTTTGACAATTTTCCATAATGTTCAACCAAATGCCAATTTGGTATACGTGTCAATTCCTTCCTCCCTCACCATGTTCCTGACCTTGTCTTATTCCATATGAGGTCAACGCAACACGTTTTCTTCTTCCATTCTCCTCTGTCAGACGTCACTGAATCAATTACTCCTATCTCCTTCATATCATTTTTTACACAATCCATCCGTCTTTTCTTTGGCCTTCCTCTCCCTCCATAAAATTGTTTATTTATTTATTTATTTATTTAATATTAGGCTTCTCAACAATGAGTACGCTATTACATTGTAATTTACACATTGCCAACTTAAGTCTAAGCGCCTCATTACTTATAGAAAAGCACAGCATGCACTACATTTTGCGCTGATAATAACATAAATTAATTTATTAAAACAATTAATACAGATATTAGAGAGAAAAAAACCAATACTATGAATACGTTAAAAACAATAAATATTGTATAGCTTTCACTCAATTCCTTTACCATAAACACAGAAAAATGGCGAAATTAAAAAGCGTGTATAGAATTCGTGTCTGTTGTCCTACCATGCCGTCTTAAAACAGAACTTATTCCACTGAGGGAAAGAGACAGAGCTATACAGGGTGTCTAGCACCATCTCCTTCTCACACAGGAATAAAAACTGCTATAAGATGTCATAGTAACCCTGATGTTCACTTCCCATGGGACATAATTTTACATGACTAGGACCAAACAGAATGATGTACTTTATAGTGGTATCAAAACAGAATCAATTAACTAGGTCAGCAATTGAGGTAACCGTACATTCTGCTACTGAATCTTTGAATTAACGGAGACTAGATTGATCGCCTGCAGTGATTGACTGAGTGCTCGAATAGACAGCACCCTGAATAATTAGACGGCTCTCACACTTTCAATCTAATTTTGTCCGGTTTTCTGTAGTTTAGGCTTGAATTTATGGTATATTGCTAGCAATTTAGATAATGGGACATATATTGCGGTATTTTTGATGTGACAATAGTAATAAGCAAATAATTTATTGCTATGGTAATGAATGACGATTACGTTTTTTTTTATTAAGAATGTTTTTATTTTGATCAGTCAATCAGTCGTAATGTCTGCCTAGCTTTTTCCCAATAATGTTAAGGTCGGCTTCCAGTCTAACTGCGACGTCCTACTTGACCTCTATTACCCAGTTAGTACTGGGTAATAAGATACCCCTTGGTAAGACTAGTTGTCTGACTTTTGGGACACTGACTATCAGTAACGACTGTCAATCATCTACAAATGACAGCCGGACCCGATCACGGAGAAAACTTCACATGTAACGAGTGGTCACCCATCCATAGATCAACCTTAACAAGCGCGGCTTAACCTAATAGATCGAACCGACAGCTGCTATTATTTAGCCACGAGCTCCTCGTTCATTCAGTCTTAAAATGTATAAATATAACTATAATATTTGTTATACTTACTTACTTAGGTGAGTTATTATCCTACATAAATACAAGAATAATAAGGTTCTAGAAGTATGTGCAAGTCAATAATTATCACCAGGGTTTCTCAAACAAATCGATATCAACTTCGCACCAGGGGCAAATTCACAGACCCAACTAGTTAATAGGTACTAGGAAACTATAAACTTGAAGAGCTGTAATTTCGTGAAGCCTGAAAGCACATAGTTGAAGGCGTGTTATTTATTGTTAGTGATCGTATGAAATCTTCCTGGGGTTGCCAGCTCAGGTTCCACAGAGGTTGAAGTAATATTCATATCCATACACACATCACTTTACGAGGCTATAAACTCCTCGTAAAATGATTTGAACGACACCAAAGGATATTGGATTTTTGTCGTCTTTTTTTTGTAGACTTATACCGCTTTGTAACTGGAATTAACTTGGTTAATTTTGTAAAAATAAAACGATGTCTTCTTCTAAGAATTCAAAGTTTTTAAACTTATATTAATTACCGCATGATAACACAGCTTTTCCAGTAATTAAGTATGTTTTTGTCAACTATTCCAGACTTGTCCCGAAAATATTGGATCCATAAACCGTTATTTATTGGACCTTTGACCTTTGGATAATTTTTCTTTGGGTCAGCATATTGTTTGATAAATGTAGGTACGCAAAAGAATATGGAAGAAAATTCTCATGTCTTATTTGTTAGAAAACTTGGCCATTTTATCATGAATAATACTCCAAATTTAAGTACTAGGATAAAATGAAATAATCCGACCTGAATTATAAAACGATTTTGATACTAATATAACGATGAAATAAAAAAAGATCATCTTTCGATTTTCAATTTCTTAAGATAGTGTAGCAGCTTTTTCCTGTTCTAAAATACAACCACTTAATTCTCTGGAAGCCTGGTACTTGAGTGAAGAGGCTTGTGAAAGAAAATCTTTTTATGTCAAAGGGTTTTGGCATTGGCTGAATAATTTATTGCCATATGGATACCTAAGGGGAGAAGGGTGTTTTCTATTCAATCACGTACGAATTTCATTATTTCTCCCCACGAGGGGTGAAACAGCCTTTTTTTTTTTTTTTTTCGGGTGGGAAATCATCCAATGACTTCCCCCGCTCTGGGCGGAGCGGGAGGGCATGTCAGACTTGTACTGACTAAAACCCACCCATGTTTCTTCTTTTGCCCTTTACGTTCCGAGGCCGCGGTATCTCTTTCGAACAACCCGCAACCCCGGCAGGCAGAGGCTCTGGCAAGCCCCTCTGCTTTGCTGACTCTCTTTGAGTCGCGCGTGAAACACGAACGCGCCGTCGACACGGCCTGTCGTCAATCGACGGACGGACGGTGAACTACCCATTGCTCACCGCCCACAGGCCCGCATCTACGGTGGCCGGAAGTCGTCTCGCGGCGCCCGGCGCCATGGGCGTCTCCCGCGGCGGCTGGGTTGGGCAGATGTTCTCTCCCTCAAACGCCCGGCCACCTCCTTCGCTAGCATTACTGCTTCGCAGAAGGTGGTGACCGCTTCCCATTCCCTCTCGCTCCGGACCATGGCCTGAACCAGGGCGGTGAAACAGCCTTGCTTGTGGATTTGGTCTCACGCCCATCATACTGATTCAAGGAAGTGGGAAAACTTTGTCATTGCAGTCGAAGCGGAATTAATTAATATCCGTACATTTGTCAATACACTTCACTACATAGTATAAAACAAAGTCGCTGTCTGTCTATTGCTATGTTGTATGTATGCTTAAATCTTTAAAACTACGCAACGGATGTTGATGCGGTTTTTTTAATAGGTAGAGTGATTCAAGAGGAATGTTTATATGTATAATACTTCACGCTATGACTTAGTGAAAAATCTTACTCAAGACATTGCACTGATTGATGTTTTCACTAATACAGGGATCGAGGCGATATTTAAAGTAAAGTTTTTACACATAATAGCTTAAATTAAAAAAAAAAAAAACTGTGAAAAAATGGTAACTTTGATCTCTAATACATCCGTAATCTATACCTTTAACTCCGGTTCCCAAATATGGCCTGGAGCAAGAAATTATTGCAATAACGTTGAGAAGAAATGTATTTCGGCGTTGTTTTTTTTTGCGGATGGTAAATCATCAAATAACTACCCCACTCCGGCTTTTTTACCCCCGGCCATACTGGCTCGTCTGTCCGGTTATTGATTTTGGGGACCTGGCAACCCTAGGCGGACGGCATTAAAACACTGACAGAAGCCTAAACGAAAACAAAAAGGCTAAATACAAACCACAAGAAAAAAATATGGTGTAATTCACCACACCCAAACTGCCAATATCATTACGATATTTAAATAAAGCTCATTTACAACGGTCGCTTCATATTTTATTTATCTGTGAAACAGTCACAATAAAACTGTACCGCGGTGACTCCGAGGTAAGTCAATACTGCATCCAAATCAGTTAATCAGCTCTTTGGGGCTATAAAGCGTGAAATTTGCAATTAGTCTTCGTGACAGCAAAGTATTATTTCTCCATGGAGACACAGATTGTGTGACAACCTCGTTAAACTGTGTCGTTGGTTCGATTCGCTTACATTCTGTCCAATTTTTAATATAATCGTAGTATTTTGAAAAATCGTTCTCGTGACCAGAAGGCTGGCCTTTTTTTGGCCAAGCATTTAGCATTGCCATCCATCGCGGTAATGCTGCCAACCTTTTGGACACTTTTCCTGTTGACAGCAATGCGAACGAATTTATTGACGCCCTGTACTTAATTATTTTACCATTTTAATACTGGTACATATTTTTATTATTAGTTTATGTCTATTTATAGTTGGTAAATAATAGTAGTTTTAGATAAAATAAATTTTACCTTTCATATGTAACTTATGGACTGCTAATTTGCATGAAACTCGATATAAATTTCCAAATCGAAGATTTTCAAATACTTTGAGAAACTACTAAAAAAATCTGTCTTACGCAAACTCTGAATCCAGATTTTAATACAGTAATTTTGCAAAATATCAGTGACATAGAGCTTGTTTACGAAGTAATGCGCGGACGCAGTGGATGTGGCGGGACTGGCGGGCGCGGTAAATAATGTCCACTTTAACCGTCAGCTGTTTGCGTTGTTGTCTGGACCTTATAAGATACCTCTGTTTTTGTTGTGGCCGTTTCGAGTAGTCAGGATATAAACACTGACCTCAAAACCATGTAGCTGAAAACCTGTATTTTATCTGACCAAACAACATACTTATGGTCAATAAAATAGCACTCTGTTAAACTGGGTGACACACTTTTTTTGTCGTATGGGAAATCATCAAAAATCTACCACCGCCCTGGGCGGAGTATCAGACTTGTATTGACTGAAACCTACCCATGTTCCTTTTTTGCCCTTTATTTTCCGGGGCCGCGGCATCTCTTTCGACACGGAGTACGGCAACAGTCTCTTTGCGCGAGTACGACTCTCACATTTTTAAACATCAAGAAACAAAAGAATGAACAGTCCCAGTCACGAACCATATTCATAACTGCTTGAAATACTGTGGTTGTCTTTGGTTGTGTCCTACATAACTTACGATGTCATTTTTTAATAATAACATCCCGAATAAAGGCAAACATACATGTACACATTACATCCTTTAATTCCAGGCCTTCAAAAAAAACAAGAATATCTTCGTAAAGCGACACCGTATTTGAAAAGCAGTCTTTTAAGCCGACATACCACTGACAGCTACCAGGCTCACATGAAACCACAAGAGTACGCTGAAGCTTTTTGTTAAACGCTCAGAATGCTTTGTGGAGTTTTTTGAGTACCCCCTTTGAGAAAATGTTTTAAATAATTGCGCTTATTGTTTTAAAGTTGAAAGGATATTTTGGTAAAATGATGTTTGAATGTTGGTTCGTTAGTAAAAGTACTTAACCTAAGTAGTCTGTGTGTGATTAGGATTATTTAAAAACAGCTACATGTAGTTTTGTGTCATCATCACAGACTGTGATTCAGAGTGGACGACACAGTTGGCGCAGTGGCTGAGACTCGACTGCTACGCTGCGTGTCGCGGGTTCTATTTAGAATATTTGTATGGCCTACAGATAGTTGTTTCAGATTTGGCTGTTTGTGTATGTGAGTTTAAATGTTTGGAGTAATTATTCCTAGTGTGGGGTAACGTTTTATAAATAAGAACCTTATTTATTTCTAAGTTGCTGTTTGATTGCATATCTGCCAAAACATAGTGATTAAGGTTGCTGTTAGGCAAACAATTTCTCCAGTTAATGACACTGGCTGTTCGCAAAAATTAAAAAAAAACAGGCTGTAGAAATTGTTTTTTAGTACCGATTAAGGCCACATACAGAAAGATTCACTTTAACAATCTTACTGATTGACTGCACAAACAGAATATTTCGAGATAAAACGTTGCAAGCACATGGATTATTCCAACAACGAAACAAATGGCCTGAATACTCACAAATCACAGATGCATATACATCCATAGGTACCAGGAGCCCATAAGCGTACTAGGATGTGTCAGAACCATCATTGTGTAAAAGAGAAGACGAATAACACAATGTTTTTTTTCACAAAGAAATATGTTTTAATAATGATAGATTACCACCATAGACCACAGTCGATCATACAAATGGTTTTTTCAAAATTACGGAATTCAATTGCCCTGCTGTGCTTTAGGAGCAATTTAATCAAAGCCGAAGATTTCGGCAACGGTACCGGGTGCAAAGATCTTGATAGCAGTTTCAATAGATGCCTATCGCTCCTTACGTAGTAGAATTTAAGCGAAATTCTCTTCTAGTTGTAGTTGCTTTTATTTTCGTTGGCAATTATATGAAAAAGTATGATATGAGAACGGGAGGGGAGGACGGAAAATAAACTGTTCGCGAAGTAGACATTATAGTTATAGAATCACTGCGCAGTATGTACAGACGCCTGCACATCAAGCTACTACAATCTGTCAGATTTCTTTGATAGATTTTCGACTTTATTTCTAAAGTATTAGATTAAAGGTTCATTCAGAAAAATTTACAGTTTCGGGTAGCTTGACCTGCTGGCGTCTGTACTAATATTTCTGGCACTTACTAATAAAGTGCAAATCAGACTTCGTGCACCAAGAGTTCCGTACAAACTTGTGACATAAACGGCCATGTCTTTTGACTGCGTAGACTCAGAGGGTAGTTTTTTTACAGGTTCTAAAAAACTGAGTATATGGTTTTAAGGTTATCCCGATTCGTCTACGCGTTCCTGTGATAAAGGGGCTTGACAGACAGACGTACAACACAGTGATCCTAAAATGGTTCCAGTTTATTCTTTTGAGGTACGGAATCCTAAAAATTAAAAACGGTACTTTAAATCCATACATCCTTAGATAATTATCGTTTTCAGCTTTAATATCGTGACTCATGGAAGATTGCTCTTATATACGATGCTTTTGCTTCTTCTTGTGGTCCACTGGTGAAATAATCCTTATTCTTATTAATATTATAAAAGCGAAGGTGAGTTTGTTTGTTTGTTACCTCTTCACGCTTTAATGGCTAAACCGATTTTGATGAATTTTGGTACAGAGATAGTTGGGAACCAGGAGACGGACATAGGCTAGGTTTTTTTGAAAAAAGTCTGCCTAGCCAAGTGAGCCTAGCCTGTGAGGGAGAAAGAGGGAAGAAAAGGGAAAACTTAGCGTGGCTATTACAAATCAATAAGGCGCAAGGGGAACTGTGTTATCCCAAATTTAATGCGAGCGAAGCCGCGGGCAAAAGCTAGTTTTTATTATAAGAGAAATTGTAATACAATTCGTTTACAGTAAAAAATGAAAATCTAGCATACGATCACGATTTTTATACCCAGGTAATACCTGAACTGTACCATTGCACAAAGAAGTTTTTGTCTTTTTCTAGCTATTTTTAGAATCTACGAAGCTAAGAATAAAGTTAAAATAAAAGTGTACTTACTACGAAGAACTTAATGACCCTTTATGTTAATCCTATCCACAACACAAACACACACTGACCTGTACTCACTTAAAGCCCCCCCAACCCATACACACACACACACATACTCTCACATCATTTACTCACTCTCTCCAATTCACCACTCATATTCACATCCACACCTTACATATTTTTTACTATATGTTACAGCACCATGCCAAGATACAAACCTTTTATGACCTCGAAAAGGAAATATGACTCCTTATTTTATTTATTTAAAACATTTTTTTATCATCATCATTAATTTAGAATTTAAAATTCCGAATGGAAATTTCCAGAAAACCTTTAGGCTCGATTGGTATAAAGTTACAGGCCGCTCTGACTGGTAGTTGGTAGCCCCAAATATCTGTCAACCAGTCTTACAATGACTGTCAAAGATTACGAATGACAATTGGGACCAACGGCTTAACGTGCTTGCATGGTACGAAGGAAACTCGTTATGTAGTAGGTGGTCACCCATCCTCGATTCGAACTATACAAGCGCGGCTTAACCTTAAGATGAACAGCTGGTATTATTTAGCCACGTGTTCCTGTCGGTCCTAAACATAATTATAGGCATTTATTTTGTATCCGTCAATAAGACTGATTGACGGAATACAATTAGGTTAAAGGATAATTGGCTTTTGTAAACGATCACGTAAAACTGTATTTTTTACAAGTTTAGGGGCCAGTTTCAGTAACCTAAAAACATTTATTTATTTACTAGCTTTTGCCCGCGGTTTCGTTCGCGTTAAATTTAGGGTAACACAGTTCTCCTTGCGCCTTATCGATTTGTAATAGCAACGCTAAGTTTTCCCTTTTCTTCCCTCTTTCTCCCTCACATCCCACGTTTTTGAAATAAAAATTAGCCTATGTCCGTCTCCTGGTTCCAACTATCACTGTACCAAAATTCATTAAAATCGGTATAGCCATTAAAGCGTGAAGAGGTAACAAACAAACTCACTTTCGCTCTTATAATATTAGTAAGGATGTGCACACAAAATATATGACATAACATTACATGAAGACAGAAGAGCACAACGGTAGCTTATTTCATTAAAAAATCTTCCAGCAGACTTGCGAGAGGAAAGTTGGATGAGAATCAGATATGTAGACACAGTGAAAGACAGAACCAGAAAAAATAAAATTATCAATTATAAAATAAACATACATACAAATAAATACGGATATAGTAAATATATACCTGAAACATATGGAATTGAACCCAAAAGCGACCAGTACATAAACGATTTACATGGCCGTTTTTTAATAATGAAACCTCCATGTTTTAGAATAGAAAAACATGGCTGGTTAGTTTCTACAAAAAAAAAACATAGAACATGTAAACTTTTCCTTGTAACCACGAAAATAAACTGAAAACCTTCCCGGCACGTGTTTGAAATTACATTCACGTTATCTGAGATTGAGTTCAGGCCGTCACGATATCACGTTTCGAGAAACGCTCTCAAGGCTTTTAGCGCAGTAATAGTATTGTACCAGGGAAGTATGGGTTAAAAGAGAAACGTTGTTGAGTGGGTTTTGTTGCGCCTGCAAAAAATATGATAGCTACTTGTCGGATATCTGAAGGATGCCACAGTAATTATAAAATTCCTTTTCCCACTCTGGGCGGAGTGGAAGAGATCCATGTTTCTTCTTTTGCCTTTTGTGTTCCTTGGCTGCGGTATCTTTTTCGAACAAACCACAACCCCAAGGCAGTGGCCCATACCTGCCAGGATTACTGCCTCCTGGGATTTTCTGTTTTGCTGCTTTGCGGGTTATGTCCTCGCGCAGGTTTTAGCCTCTTCTGGCCGCAATTCACACTACGAGCTGATACGCTCGTCTGGACGGTGAAACATTCACAGAAAGCTCAAGATCGCGTAAACAAAGGAAGCTCCACAGGCGATCCTCCCCGAAGACTCCCGAGCATTCGCGAGGAGGCGCCCGAACGAGTTATGAGACTTGATGTCCGCGTCGATACAAATTCGTAAGTCCCCATAAAAGAAAGTCTGTCAAGGCTTTTAATGGATTTCAGTGAAAGTTGGCCGAAAGATAGACGATGTTCTGGGTCTTTCATGAGCGTGTAGTGTGTATTTTAATTCGCAAAAATGCCGCCCGCCTTATCTCGAATTGCGCAGTGATTACAGTTAAGCCATGGTGATTACCTAACTAATTTTGTGGATTCGCACGAGTCAAATGAAATCAGAATATGTGTAGTGATTGCTCCCTATTGCGAAACAGAGTATGGTCTATAATGGTTCGTGCAATAGCATCCTACCCTGTCTCTACTTTCGTCAGAAAAGAATAGGAACAGGAAAGTCTAGTTCTGGGTTGCTTGATGAGGCTAAACCCTTATTGCCAAACAATATTACCGATGCGCGCAAACTCGACTGTATGTAGCAACCCTAAGCAAAGTTCTAGTGTTTATTTTTCTTTGGGCCTGAAACAGCGGTATCTGACTTTCAGTATAAAGCTTTTTATTGTTTGAAAGCTTTTGTTATTGATAGTACAACCTCCGTCTTTGTGGTTTAATTTTTAATCTTTATTCAAGTAATTTAATTAAGCGGTCTCTTTAAAAGAATCTTCTGAATAGCATTTTTTTCCTATGCCTTCTAGATTAGATGCTTGTTGCTACCTAACTTGTTTGACGTTTTTGTAAAATAAACAGCGCCATACTGTCAGGCCTTCATTATATACTACTCAAAACAAAATAAGGGCCTAATTTATTAAACACTAGCTTTTGCCCGCGGCTCCGCTCGCGTTAAATTCGGTAGCGCCTTATTGATTTGTAATAGCAACGCTAAGTTTTCCTTTTCTTCCCTCTTTCTCCCTCACATCCCCCTTTAATCAAAATAATATTAGCCTATGTCCGTCTCCTGGTTCCCAACTATCTCTGTACCAAAAATCATCAAAATCGGTTTAGCCATTAAAGCGTGAAGAGGTAACAAACAAACAAACTCACTTTCGCTTTTATAATATTAAGTAAGGATTTACATATTGAAAGTAGTAAAATATTGAGTATACAAACTCTTTGAAACCTAAACTTTTTAATAATGTAGTATTCATTTAATGCTGGCAACAATTTTAAATAAAATTTGATTTAAACTTCCTTTTAAAAAGTGTCATTTTTTCATACAAAATAAGATATAACTATAGACATATACAGATACGACAGAAATTGGGACAAAATTCAAATTAGAGATTGAAATTGATGGCAATTTTGCACTAATGTATTTAAATGGATGTCTCGCTACGAGCTACGACGTAGCGGCGGGCGGCGTAGCACTTTGCTACGATCGCTTAGCTTTCTTGCCTCCGGAACTTAAGAAGCTTTCCTTTAACTATAAATTCTACCCAACATTTAAGGCATTTGCGAGCGGTTTCTACCATTTGAACATAATGAGTAGCAAAATGAATAGATGTCTTCAAAGACGTTTGGAACAATCACGACTGTATTCTGTAACGGGGTAAGTACAGGTGTAATTAAAAATACATCTATATTTTGGCAGTCAAACTCTGAAGCTGCTACAGATAAATCTTTACTAATATTATAAAATTTATAAAAGCGAAAGTGAGTTTGTTTGTTTGTTACCTCTTCACGCTTTAATGGCTAAACCGATTGTGATTAATTTTGGTACACAGATAGTTGGGAACCAGGAGACGGACATAGGCTAATTTTTATTTAAAAAAAGTGGGATGTGAGGGAGAAAGAGGGAAGAAAAGGGAAAACTTAGCGTTGCTATTACAAATCAATAAGGCGCAAGGGGAACTGTGTTACCTCAAAAACGTGGGCGAAGCCGCGGGCGAAAGCTAGTAATTAAAATAAAACCCAATAACACTTTTTGCCACCAACTAATTAATCACTATCTGAAGTTATGTTGGCAGCTGCAGAAGATTGTAAGACCATATTTGCGTTGTATAGACTCAATTTCCTAATCCTTACTAATATTATAAAAGCAAAAGTGAATTTGTTGGTTTGTCGGTTTAACTATTTAGGCGTGAAGACGTAACGCCTAAATAGTTAAACCGATTTTGATGAATTTTGGTTCAGATATAGTTCAAACCCTGGAGACGGACATAAAAATTTTTTTGGGAGAAAGGGGAAAAAAAGACAAGTTAGCTTTGCTATAACAATAAATAAGGCACATGGGCAAAAACTACAGCTACGGCGCTGTCAGTGGTGACTGGTCATCTATTAGCCGCCACGGTTTGTTTTAATTAGATAATTCGTCTATTAATGTGCTCGTTTTTCTACGCCGTTCTCACATGTATGTTTAATCCCACCATGAATGATATATCCATGATTTTGTAAAAATATTATGATTTAAAAGAGATTCCATGGAGTTTCTTGCCCATTCTTCTACATAGAGATCAACGCTTTGGAATAAGCGTCTACAGTACTTTCGCAAGTTATTATGTGTTGTGACTGGGACTGTAGCAGCATCTTTTTTTGTTTTTAAAAGTGCTTGTAATAGTCTAATTAAATTAAATGCTTGAATTTGAGTTTGCCCGGGAATCGAAACCAGGACCCAGTGGTCAGTGTCGCAGTGGGCCACGAGACCAATGGAGCAGTTACAAACACAATAAAGCCTTATTAAAGAGCTTAACTATCTCACTAAGCACCCTATTAGCAACCATAAGTATACGATGGTGGACCCGAGTAATCCCATACTTGTGATCCCTTGAGACCCATGACCCCCTAGTAAAAAGACACGCTGGTATAACCAGAATCTAAGTTACAAATTAACTACCTTACCCAGTTAAGCCCAGTTAAGTTAAAAGGGTGAGAGTTAAGCCTGTTTGACACTTAGTTTAGTTAAACTGATATTACTGTAATTTATATTACGACAATTTGATTAAGAAGTTTTCGAGATTGATCTTGTCTTTTAACCGAGTTAAAAAAAAAGGAAGATGAAGAAAGTCGACTGTATTTTCTTTTTTAAATATTTGTTACCTTATAACTTTCGACTGGGTAAGCCGAAACTATTGTTTTTTTTTATTTCGAAGGCTGATGTTTCTCGTGTGGTCCCATTTTAATTTAGTCTGAGAAATGTATTCATGATTTTGTAAAATATTGTGATTTAAAAGAGTGTCCATGGAGTTTCTTGCCCATTCTTCTCCATTAAGATCTACGCTTTGGAATGGGCAACTGCAGTACTTTCTCAAGTTATGATGTCTTGTGACTGGGATTGTAGCAGCATCTTTTTTGTTTTTCATGACATTCAAAAGTGCCTGTAATGTCTAATTGAAATAAATGATTTGAATTTGGAACATTCATGAGAAAACCATACGTTTTATTTTTTCTTCTAATGCGTATGGACTATGTGCTGAATATCTCTTAGTAACAATTAATAGACAAATAATCCTTGAGAATGCAGTAGCAACTTGCTACTGGGTTTGTATAGACAAGAGTTTCAAGTCTGTCAGGGCACCTATGCGAAAAGCATGTACTGTTGTCAGGTGTTTCCAGAACGGGGTTGCGAGTTGTTCGAAAAAGATACCGCAGCCCCGAAACTTAAAGGGTAAAAGAAGGAACATGGATGGGTTTTACTCAGTAAAAGTCTGACACTCCCCCGTTCCACACAGAGCGGGGCAAGTTATTTGTTGAAATCCCACCCGCTAAAAAAACAAGGTGTTTTCCGAAGATGGTGAATCTAAAGATCATTGTTAAAGTGAATTATCCTTATTTATTTTTGTTTGTCTTTGTCAAGTAAATGATGATATGACGTTTGATAGGGGAGAATGGAAGAAGAAAATGTCTTTCGCCGACCCCAAATAGGATGAGACAAGGACAGGAAAATAATGATGAGTCCAGTATACTTACTTAACAATTTTAGGGATAAACTCTCTGATCTATACTATAATATTATAAAGCCGAAGAGTTTGTTTGTTTGTTTGAATGCGCTAATCTCAGGGACTACTGGTTGGAATTGGAAAATTCTTTTAGTGTTGGATAGTCCATTTCTTGAGGAAGGCTATAGGCTATATAACATCACGCTACGACCAACAGGTGCTGAGCAACGTGGGTGAAACCGCCTGGAACAGCTAGTTTTAAGATAAATAAATAAAATCGATCATTGAAGATTGAAACTGAACGCAATGCACGCTTCTATGTAAGGAACGTTTAGACTTTATTATTTCACCAGTAAATACAAATTAAAAACAGCATTCTTTCAAAAGCTTACACAAAAAATCACTTCGTATATTTCGTACGCTACCAGTGTGAAAAAGTCAGTCTGGAATATAAGGATAGAGCAACTTGAATATCTCCTATAAAACGCACTGCACTCGACAGAATATTTTGCTACACAATAGGGATTTCACTGACTAATATCCGATACATATGCAGAGCAATTTCTACGAAAGGCAATATTATAATGGCACGAACACAGCTTTGGTTATTTACGTATGTATTGTTTGTTTGTTGTTATGTAGGTAGGCAATTATTGTTGCTTGCAGTTTCTAATATACATGTTTCTATACAAAATATAAACAGACAGTGCAACAAGAGAGTATTTTTTTTTGCTGCGTATGCTGGTTTTGAGTCCCAAGCAAGCGAAGGAATTTTTAGGGGTATGAAGAACATGGTGTGCAAAAACCTTCCCCTACGGTAAAGGGAGGATCCTCCGACCAGATGCGTATCGTGTCTGGTGGCGGTGGCTTCTCCTGCCCCGTAAATACAGAGCGTCGTTGGGTGGTCTTCCTGGACCTGGAAAGTGTTGCAACTTGCTACTCGCACTTATGTGAGTGGATGCAGTGGGCGTCACTGCAGGGGCGCCACAACACTGTTTTCTTCATGACGCTTCGGCGGTCAGTCCCTGCCAGGTGAGACCCAGGGGAAACCCAGCGGAGGACGAGCCGGTAGAGGTCTTTCAATTTGACAAAATATTGTTAGTATTGGGTTTCCGAACGCAAAAATAACAAAGTGCGGCTTTGTCGATTCAAAACTTTAAAGTTACTTTGTGTCAAGCAGTGAGCAAAACCGCATTTTGCTCACTGAGCAGCGGGTGAAACCGCTAGGCTTGTTTTGACGTCTTATATACAAGAGTCCACGTAGGCTTATGTGAAATACATATTTTTACATATAAAATGTTACATCCTACTATCCTACTACTATATTATAAAGGCGAAAGTTTGTAAGTATGGATGTATGGATGTTTGTTACTCTTTCACGTAAAAACTGCTGAATGGATTTGCATGAAACTTTACCACAATATAGCTTATACATCAGAATAACACCTAGGCTATATAGCTTATACATCAGAATAACACATAGGCTACAATTTTTGAGGTTTCTAATGTGAGGTCGTAAAAAAACACATTTTTTTGCGCTTACATTGCAAACGCTGACTGAATCCTACAAGATAGATCAAAACAATGTACTACAGTATTGTACAACTTAAAAAGGTCTACAAAAAAGTCCGTGATGGTATATGTTTATCTCTTAGGAATAACCAACAATAACCATTTTTTATCCTTTAATTTGTACGAGAAATAATGGCTTATTTACGAAGCGATTTTAAGCAATACAGTATTAATCCTTATTCAATTAAGTATCTTAAATACATTGTGCATTTAATAAAGATCAATATGGCTTTTTACAGCATGTAAATTAAATAAATATTTTAGAAGATATCACAGATTTAAAATGCAGAGTCATAGCAATTTCGGCGATAAATACTGTTTCGGTGATAAATACCGGCAGCGGTGCCAGGCAAACGGGGCGTGGGGGGAGCGGGGTAGGTGCGGTGGGAAAGAAGTGGCTCATCGCTGAGTGCGCGACCCGAACGCGGGCAGACGCGTGAGGGCAGACGTCGTTGACGGTTGTGTCCGTTTTGCGAATTTTCAAGGCAATAGCGATTTGATAAAAACGTATGGTCGCCTACTTTAAGTAATATAGACCTAAGGTTAGTTATTGCCAGGTTTCTTTTTGGTTAGGAGTTACACGTACAAAAAGATACTTCATTTTTACGAATTATTTCATTGAAAATTCAATTACTATATAGATAGGTTACTTACAGTTAATTATAACAAACTAGCTTCCGCCCGCGACTTTGTCCGCGTGGCATAGTTACTTTAGGCTAACGCTAACTTTAACACCTGTGATGATCGAAAAAAAAATATCCTTCTCTGCCCTTTTCTTCCTTCTTTCTCCCCCTACTCTATTCTCACTTTTTTTTAGCCTATGTCTGTCTTCAGGGTCCCAACTATCTCTGTAACAAAATTCATCAAAATCGTTTAGGCCATTTAGGCGTGAAGACGTAACAAACAAACTAACTAAACTAGAATAGTGCCGAGTTAATGGCAATAGGCTCAACCCTTATTACAACGGACTATAACACAAATGCGCATTTATGGTATAAAAAGCAAGTATTAGTGTGTCAACTTAGACAGAAGTGTATAATATCCTTATCCTTACTCCTTACTTATCCTTACTATAATATTATAAAAGCGAAAGTGAGTTTGTTTGTTTGTTTGATACCTCTTCACGCTTTAATGGCTGAACCGATTTGGATGAATTTTGGTACAGAGATAGTTGGGAACCAGGAGGCGGACATAATAATTTTTTGAAAAAAGTGGGATGTGAGGGAGAAAGAGGGAAGAGAAGGGAAAACTTAGCGTTGCTATTACAAATCAATAAGGCGCAAGGGGAATTGTGTTACCCCAAATTTAACGCGGGCGAAGCCGCGGGCGAAAGCTAGTAATAAATAAAGCAACTTCCAAAATACACAAAAAAGTTGAAATAGGTCTACTTCCGGAAGTCTGTGGAAAAAATCCCCTGACTGTAAACCTATTTCTAACAATTTTTTTGCATAAAAGATTTTTACTTGCCTTCTTAGTAGTGCTTTTAGTACGATAGTATGTCATAAAAAATCTTATCAAACTAATAAAATGTATAAACATTTCATCCACATACAGATAACTTACCAACTAATGAAGCAATAAAGATACCCTTTACATAACAAAACAAAAAGGGAAAACCTTCCTGCAATAGACGAAGACATTGCGTAAAAAATATACCTACAAAAAAAACAGTCAAATAGAACCTCCTATTTTAAAATAAGCTTGTTGACTGTGATGTATGGTTTCCGCAAGGGGCGCTCGACGGTGGACGCCATCATGCGCGTGAGAGCCCTCACGACGGAGGCTGCAGTGTCCAGGGGTGGGGTTGTCGTGGCGGTGTCTCTCGACATCGCTAACGCGTTTAACACCATGCCCTGGGGCTGCATCAGGGAGGCACTCCAATACCACCGGATGCCGACCTATCTTCGTCGTGTGGTCGGGGCATATCTGACGGACAGGGCCGTCATATACCCCGGTCGCTCTGGAGAGTGGAACCGGCGAGAGATGTCGTGCGGTGTCCCGCAGGGATCGGTCTTGGGGCCGCTCCTGTGGAACATCGGTTACAACTGGGTGCTGCGCGCCGACCTCCCCAGCGGCGTCAGTGTAGTTTGTTACGCTGACGACACGCTCGTCCTGGCTCAGGGGGGGTCGCACCAGGCGGCGGCCGACAATGTGATACGCGGGGTTGCGATAGTCGCGGAGAGGATCCTGCTACTGGGTCTCGAGGTGGCCTTGCACAAATCCGAGGCCATGGTTTTTCATGGCCGCGGAAACACGCCACCGTCGGGATCCCAGTTGACGGTAGGAGGGGTTCGCATCGGCGTCGGGTCGACGATGAAGTACCTGGGAATCGTCCTCGACAGCCGGTGGAACTTCGTCGAACACTTCCGACGTTTGGCTCCCAAGCTCGAGCGGACGGGGGCTGCTTTCAAGCGGCTCCTGCCCAATCTCAAGGGGCCAAACGCCTCCTGCCGTAGGCTCTATGCCGGAGTCGTGCGGTCCATGGCCCTTTACGGGGCCCCAGTATGGGCGCGTTCTTTAGGGCGGCGCGCCGCCCACTATCTGAACGCGCCCCAAAAGGTGGTGGCCATACGGCTTATCCGGGGCTACCGCACGATCTCCGGCGAGGCAGCAAGCCTCCTTGCCGGACTGCCACCGTGGGATCTGGAGGCGATAGTCCTCGCGCGCCTGTTTGAGTGGCGCGCGGAGGCACTACACCGGGGGGAAAACCCACTGCCGCGGCAAGTTGCCGCTCGGCGGGCAGACCTCCGGTGCGATCTCATGGTGGCATGGAGAAAGCGACTGTCGCAACCCCGTGCAGGGCACGCTACAATAGTGGCGGTAAGTCCCCTCTTTGAGGAGTGGCTGGAGAGGCGTCATGGCGTCCTCATCTACCGCCTGACGCAGGTCCTCACCGGACACGGAAGTTTCGGGAGGTTCCTGCACATCATCGGGCGGGAGGAAGCGCCCGGGTGTCACCATTGTGACGATCGCCCGGAGGACACGGTGGAGCACACAGTGGCGATCTGCCCGGCTTGGGCGGAGCACCGCCGTGCCCTCGTAGAGGCGATCGGCGGCGGCGATCTCTCGCGCCCGGCCCTGGTTCTGGCCATGGTCCGGAGCGACAGGGAATGGGAAGCGGTCACCACCTTCTGCGAAGCAGTAATGCTAGCGAAGGAGGTGGCCGGGCGTCTGAGGGAGAGAACATCTGCCCAACCCAGCCGCCGCGGGAGACGCCCATGGCGCCGGGCGCCGCGAGACGACTTCCGGCCACCGTAGATGCGGGCCTGTGGGCGGTGAGCAATGGATAGTTCACCGTCCGTCCGTCGATTGACGACAGGCCGTGTCGACGGCGCGTTCGTGTTTCACGCGCGCCTCAAAGAGAGTCAGCAAAGCAGAGGGGCTTGCCAGAGCCTCTGCCTGCTGGGATTGCGGGTTGTTCGAAAGAGATACCGCGGCCTCGGAATGTAAAGGGCAAAAGAAGAAACATGGGTGGGTTTTAGTCAGTATAAGTCTGACAGGACATGACAAAAAAAAAGCTTGTTGACTGTGATTCCATTTTGACGAACATAAATTAAAAAGGGTTTTCCAATTTAATTAAAGAAACATTAGTATTGGTCGTGAAATCGTATACCATCGGTAACATAATTAATATTTAACGACTAATTCACTAGAATTACGATTTTCTCATAAAAAGGTAATAGGTAGCATATAATGACTTCCTCATTGGATGTATGGATGTATAGTGTAAGGATATTTACGCTGTATGGCCGCCATTGTAACCATAGATTTAGCATATTTTGTAATACAGTTATGTTTTAATTTTGACCATAAGAGTGATTATATTTTTATTATTGTTATAACTGTTTTTGTTTTAACCGAGTTTAAAAAAAGTAGGATGTTCTCGATTGTATGTTTGTTACGCAATGTTGCCATCGATTGTAAGCTGATTTCAATTTTTTTTTAAATCTCAAATGTTTACTACTGAAGGGGTCACATATGAATTTGATTTCTGTTTTATAGAATAACTTAATGATCGAAAAAAAAACTATACTATGTGTTATTCCAGACAATAATCTAACTCTGTGCCAAATTTCATCAAGATCCGTTTAGCTACATCCATCCATCCTGACAAACATTCGCTTTACTTATAATATTAAGTAGCATATGCATACATAAATAAATAAACGCAATTTTCTTTCTCTCTTTTTCCATTAATTTTCGTGGTGGATATAAACCGTTTTTTTTTATTAAAAACATGACCCTCCTTTTCAGTCAGGCATAAAGAACCAGACAAGCCCTGAAAACAAAACATGTTCTTGGCATACACTCCCGTTGACATGGGTCGTAAACACGTCAAGATCTTGAACACAATTTAAATCTAAATTTTTGTTGTTATTAAATACAAGCTTTTGCCCGCGGCTTCGCTCGCTTTAAATTCGGGGTAACATAGTTTTCATTTCCTTATTTTCAGGTACCCGCTACCTGTACTTTTTGCCCTTGCGCCTTATTTATGGTAATAGCAAAATTAAGTTATCATTTTTCTTCCCTGTTTCTCCCTCATATCTCACATTAAAAAAATATGTCCCTCTCCAGGGTGTCCTATTATCTCTGTACCAAAATTCATCTAAATCAGCTTAGCCGTTTAGGTGTGAAGACATAACAAACTCACTTTTGCTTTTATAATATTAGTAAGGATGGCACGACACCCTTCGTGCATAAGTCGGACATGCACTTAGCCAATTTTTATACCATTCTGCCCATTTGTAGTAACAGCAGGATATCTTGCATTATACAACTCCATCAAATGAGTCACTCTATTCTATATCAAAACATTTTTTTTAACAATCTATCCTTATTATTTTTATTAGGCACTTTCCTTGCCAACCACAATTTCACGTATGTAAGTATATTATTTTATTTATTTATTTAAACTTCATTATAATAATGGTAAATAGGCAGACTTAATGCCATAAGGCATTCTCTACCAGTCAACCTTTGGGTTAAATATGAAAACATTGTGATAGGGTACAAAAATTATATCTTAAAAAAAATATGATCACCTATTTGTCTTCAGAGAACTTGTTTACCTGCCCATGTCTTCAAGGAGCGCTCAAACCCTGACCACTTTTAAAATTTTGATCAAAAAGCACTACCTCTCTTTAAACAACAGTATTCAATATTTCTTTGCTCTTCATGATTATTATTGTATATGTATATTTTATATTTATTAATATTATATAAGTATTTGTTTTTTTTTTAACTTTGAAAAATGTTCCGCCACAGACTACCTACAGTACAGTTTCTCCTATTTTAAATCCATCCAAAGGTTGTCTTGAAAAGATCGCTTTCAGCGATAAGACCGCCCATTCTGTCACCTTATTTATAAGTTGTTTAGTGATATTCTTGTTATTTGTATGGTGTATATAATAAATAATATTCTATCTATCTAATATATAAAATTCTCGTGTCACAGTTTTCGTTGCCATACTCCTCCGAAACGGCTTGACCGATTTTGATGAAATTTTTTGTGCTTATCCGGTATCTATGAGAATCGGCCAACATCTATTTCTCAGCGGGTGAAACCGCTGGGCACAGCTAGTCTATCTATATACCTACAGATATTAACACACATATACAATTAAAATAAATAATTAAGAACGGTATATATAAGGGTTGTTCGAAAGTTATACCGCGGTCCCGGAACATAAAGGGCAATAGAAGAAACATGAGTGGGTTTTAGTCAGTAGACGTCTGACAAATCACTGTCACTAAAAGTTATTTGATGACTTGCAAAAAAAAAATAATGATGAAAAACAGTCCTAAATATTTCCACATGTTTGAATCACTAACACACGAACAATTTGTTCCAAATGATTGCTTCACAGCGTTTAGAGCAATAAATACAAACAGCAATTCGTTGAAATTGCCGCCAAACTCACTAACAATCTACCATCGCAAATATATAGGCTCCACGCGAAATAACATTGTAAAGCAAGGATTTAATTAAATTCTCTACGTAAATTGACAATGAAATATATACCTAATAGAGAAGGATTGTATGTATGTTTAATGTATACATACACTTGTCTAAATAACCAGTTTTCCAGCGATTTTATCATCAGTTAAACCCACGTTTCACTGAAAAGGTTAAAGGTTATATCGTATTTCATATTTGAGTAAACAACGGTTCAATTTCGTTGGAAAATCATAATAGAATGATTCTGTGGAATTGTTTTACTGACCTAGATTTGTTTGCAAGATGCTTTCACATTATAAATATATATGTTAATATAGAATATAGAAGTTTTGGTTTTATTCTTGAACGGTTTTTTTTTTACACTATTGGACCAGAATATTCTAAAATTATTTTCATCCTTTTGCTTTCCAAAAAAGTTCAATACGCAGAAAACACAAAGCCGAAAAATAGTCACTAGGAACGCAAAGACGCAGACAAATTGAAATTCATCTCAATTCTCAACGAGACATTCATCAAGATCACGGTTCTATTTGTAATACACTTAGCCGAAATAATTTATGTTCGCCTAGTACTTATAGATTAAAGTGCTAAGTAAACGTTCGAGGTGAAAATGTTTATTTGTGGGCAAAGAGTAAATAATATTGTCGTACCTGTGCATCTCCCGCGCTTGCTGGCGTCCTGGTACGCGTGTTAGCGATCGCACGGTCGGGGGCACACTGTCGCCTGTTGGTAAGTTAAGGGTAGTCTAGGTGTATATAGAGTTGTTAGTACCGACCAATATATTGCGCGTATTTGGACAAGGTAGGTATCTGTATTACCTAACTCAGCCTTTAACGGACAGAGGCTTTTCCATGAGGATATTCAAATAAAAAGTTAATTAAAAAGGATTTTACTTATTACAACCTAAAATTTCATTCAATATTCTTTTTTTTTTTTTTTAATTTATTTAAAGAGTTTTGTCGCTTAGCGACCACATCACCCAGTGCAGGAAAAGCTATATTTATAATCTATTAACTAACTTACGATCTACTTATGACTAACTTATACAATTCTTTTGCTTTCTCGGACATTGGAAAGGAAAGAATGGAATTACAAATCCCGATATTAAACACATTGTTTTGTCCAAATACATGAATTCTATGATGTTCATTCCTGACACACTCCATCAGAATATGAAAAACATCATCAATTACTCCACATTCATCACAGTTTGGAGACAAAACTTTTTTCATTAGATGATAAAACTTATTCGATGGGATGTGTCCGGAACGAAGTCTTAAGGCTATAGTACTTAATTAAATTTCTATTTAGATCACAATCAATCCATGGAACCCGAGCAATCTCTGGTTGGATAGTTCGGTACCATATCCCCTTTTCTTTTGATCTTTTATCAAAATACTCCAAATATTCAATATTCTGGTTATACATTTTTGGACATTTTTTTATTTTTACATATTACTTATTCAAAAATAAATGCAACAAAAAACATTTAAAAATATATAAAAAAAAATGTTGCCCTGCAGTCTGTATCGGGAACAGGGTTCAAGCTATCGGCGGTCAGGGCCGCAGAGAGAGAAATCTCCTAACGATACAAGCCGTGTGCAAGAGTACCGCTTTTTGTAAAAAACCTTAAAAAATACGAGCCATGTCCGAAAGTCACGCATTAGGCCCTTCATCCAGCTACCTTACGAAACCTACCTCCTTAGGCATTAGCCGAGGCTCTTAGCAATTAAGCCATTGGAAAATCTCAGCGATCGTTGTGCCGATAGTTATACGGCACAATGATGGCTGAGTCCACATACCACATGTCGACAACCTCATGAGCCAAAGCATTCCTTGAATTCTATCACACTTTTTAAATCGTTGTCACAACCACCAAGCTAATAGATTAACCAATCTAGACGTCAAGAGTTAGAATAACATACTGCTGGCGTGACTGCATTGTGAATAAAAACTAGTCCGATTTAATGTTTATTTGATATTCTTAATTTGTATATTTAGTTACATTATATTACAATAATGTATGACAAAATATTATAAAAATAAATAACCGTGAAGCCGCAGAAACCAAATAAAATGCCAATATTTTAAAAAAATACTTACTTTGCAAGAAAATTCTAGTAAAAACGTTTTACTTCGAGGCCGCACCTTTATTTAGTCCATAAACATAAGTGCTTAAGTTAAAGCCTAGTCTAGTTAGTCTTTCTTTTAACTTGGGGTCGGCTTTCAGCCTGGCCGGATGCAATGTTTTATGCAAAACATATAATTATCTTATCTTATTCAAATACTATATTCCATTATATTCACGAACCTCAATGAAGAAAAACTTTAAAAATAAAATAATCAATACCAAAAACTTTTATTCTCTAATGTTGTAACTACAATTAAATTTAAATATTTGTACACCCAAAATGGTAGAATCTGTAATAACTGTTACATGTATATTTTGTAAGTACTGTATTCTGACAAGTAAAATGTTCTTACGTCATTAAACGTTGAAAGAAAGAACTAAAATTAAGTAGTAGTAAGTAGCCAGCTTAGCTTGCAATTAAGTCATTTCTTTTTAGATATATCTAAATTGTCAGCACAAGCAGCTCTATATATATCCCGCTGTTTCTCGCGGTGGGCGGGAGCCACTTGCCGCCCAGCAACAGTTTACTGGGGTTGCCACTCTTGGCCTACCAAGCTACGTCAAATATTCATTCCTTGCTAACATTTTACTGATGGACTTAACTTATGTACGTGTAACTTTACAAGTAGTATTAGCTTACAAAAAAAAAATACCTAGTGACAGTGTTGGGGTCGAATTTTTTTACACATTTTTTTTTAGATAGTTGTTTAATCAAATCAAATCAAATCAAATCATTTATTTCAATTAGACCATTACAGGCACTTTTGAATGTCAAGAAACAAAATGAATCTACAGTCCCGGTCACGAGGCATAATAACTTGTGAAAGTACTGTAGTTGCCCATTCCAAAGCGTTGATCTCTATGGAGAAGAATGGGCAAGAAACTCCATGGACACTCTTTTAAATTATAATATTTTTACAAAATCGTATTTACATCATTCGTGTTGAGATTATACAAATATTTGAGAACGATGTTGAAAGACGTGCACAGTAAGAGCGTCCAGAGTAAATAAAGAGCAAAATTCAATTAAAATCTAAATAAATTAAAAATTACCGTGGTAGTTAAAAAATGACCAGACCCAACTAACATTTTATTAGTGTTACTTTAAGTTGTTTCTGCATGGGATTGAGTGTTTGAAGTAGACGTAATAAATAAAAGCTAGTTTACAAAATAATGATGTTAAGGTTTTAAAACGAAATCATAAAAATGTACCAGTTATGGAACTAGGCGTTACTTTGAAGATATTAATGACAGTGAAGTTTTTTCAATTGGCCAAAATATATCCAAGAATAGCTGTGTTACCAAAGGAAATATTTCTAAGCTGTAATAAGTATGAATAAATAAATAATTATTTACTGCCCAAAGAAAAGAAAATACATGACGTTACATATAAGTCAAAGTGCTTTTTTAAATTTATTTTTTTGTGAAAAATGTCCCCTATGCCAAAACCCTGTATCATCTACATCATCATCATGTATTATGTCATCCATTTGTCCATTACTATAATTTACCTTTTATTTTTTTTGGACAGGTCCACTCACTCTGTGTGGTGCTTTCATAAAAAGATCATTTCAGACACTAGTCTGCATAGTCCTCATGTAAGTTGACCAAGATTTTTTGTCTGGACCTTAAAAGAGACTATGACCTCTGAGTTTGTTTCGGCTGTTTCTGCTCAGAGTAGTCGAATACGAAACACCGGCCTCATCTAGTTTTAAAAAAAAAGACGTGTAAAAGTGTTTGTGAAAACCTACTTGCAATATAAACATCATTTATCATTTACTAGTAGGCCTACTATGACATCTTAAAGCAGAACTTATTCCACTGAGTGAAAGAGATGGTGCTAGACACCCTGTATAGCTCTGTCCCTTTCCCTCATCGGAATAAGTTCTGCTTTAACACGTCATGGTAGGGTAGCAGAACTCGATGAAATAAACGTGTAACAATAACAATAATTTTAATATCTGTCCACACTTGTGTGAGTAGTATGGATGAGAGTTTATTTTTCAATTTTTAAACTTTTCGTGTTTTGTTACATATCGCTATGTTTTTTGTAAAAGAACCCACTTGTTGACTGTCATTAAGTTATTAACTATTTGAGGGGATTGGCGCTGATAGCTGAAATATAGTCTAGGCTAGTTCGGTTATAGATGTTTCATTCCTTTTTATACAAAAAAATAGCTTAAGAGATATTTTTCATCATCATTTTCCTGCCCTTGTCCCACTCTATTTGGGGTCGGCGCAACACGTTTTCTTCTTCCACTCTCCCCTATCAGATGTCACGGCATCATTTACTCCTTTCTCCTTCATATCATTCCTTACACAATCCATCCATCTTTTCTTTGGCTTTCCTCTCGCTCTCCGTCCATCGACATTCAGATCCATCACTCTTTTAGTCACATGTCCTTCATCCCTCCTCATAACATGTCCATACCAAGACAAACGACTCCCTTTCAATTTTTCTGTAACAGGCGCTACTTTCAAACATAAGAAATATTTGTACCGAACACTAAATCATTATTGAATATACTATTTTTTGTTAATGTTTTTTCTTGTTACTTGGAATGTGAGCCTTCGCAATTAACTGGGAAAATTCTACCCTACTAAACTAATACCTATAATATTATAAATGCGAATGTTTGTGAGGATGGATGGATGTATGGATGTTTGTTACTCTTTCACGTCAATGAACTGAACGGATCATTGATGAAATTTGTCTACGTCAAGATTATAGTTTAGAACACATAAGATACTTCTTTTTTCGATATGACGCGGGCGAAGTCGCGGCTACAGCTAGTCTATATAACTTTTCCTGAAATTATCGTCGAACCCAGGAAAGTATAATAGTCACACATGCCATCTCTACACCAACGAGGTAAACACCAACGATTTTCTGGAAACTTCTTTTTTCCCATAGAGAAAGGACATTTTTTACCACTGACAACCCAACGCTCGCAGCCAAAGCTCCTATTATCCGTCCAATTTAGATTGTCACTCACACTTACGAAATCATATCCTAGATACGGCGCCACCCATCTTCGTCGGATTACATTGGATGCTGTAGAAACAAATACCTTTTACAATCGCAGGAATTGAATTGGACTGTAAGTCAACGTGATAAGGGTGACATCGAGTGTATTTCAAGGTTTGTTTTTAAAAAATTGACCCATATAGTGCTGATGGGTTGTTTTAGACAGGCGTTTGATTGACGACTTTGATTTGCTTTTTTTTTTAATTGAATTGTCTGTTGCAGGATTAGGCTGTTAACACTGGCAGGAAGAATATTGAGCCTTATATGTTAAAAAAAAACAGCATATTGAAGCAACAATGACGCTTCATGTTATTTGATTTAATTTGATTGTCTATTTTAACATAGTTTTTAAGTGCATTGTTACTAACAATTTATGGTCCTGGGCTGAAATTAATGTTTAATAATAATAATAATTAAAGGCACGCAATAATAGCTGGATGTTTAAGACAACTGTACGATGTGTTTAACATAAGTATTGCGATACGTATGACTACAACAAGAAAGATTACACATTACATATTGTTTGTATTTTTTTAAATATTTTATAAAGGCGCCATAGCCTGCACAAAATATAGAATAATATCTGTTTTAATGCTTTTAGAATAAGATCTGAATGTCATTTATCTGTTTTGTTTATGTTAAAAATAAAGACATTTCAATCAATCAATCAATAGCTGGAGGCCCGGTCTGCCTTTATTTTGTTAAGTTTAGTAGGGTTACATGGCATCTTATAGCAGTTCAAATTCCTGTGTGAGAAAGAGATGGTGCTAGACACCCTGTATAGCTCTGTCTCTATCTCTCAGCGGAATAAGTTCTGCTTTAAGACGTCATGTTAAGGGTACTGTAGCCCTACTATGACCTCTTAAAGCAATTCTTATTCCGCTGAGGGAAAGAGACAGAGCTATACAGGGTGTCTAGCACCATCTCTTTCACTCAGTGGAATAAGAATTGCTATAAGATGTCATAGTAGCCTTCTGTTCCTCAAAGGAAAATACGGAATCCTAAGTGAATTTTTTTTCTGTCTGTCTGTCTATCAATTATTTATCTGGGGAGAAAAAAAGATGAGAAAAAAAAAGAAGAATTTTTTCTGTATCACGGGGGTTTACAAAAATTTAAGCTCAACAACAGCGTCACGAAACAACTACCTATAGGCCATACAAATATTTGTTCCGTGCGGGGATCGAACCAGCGACACGCGGCACAGCAGTCGATCGCTCAGCCAATGCGCCAACGGTGACGTCAAAATAAAAAAAAAAACACTTAATCAAATATACTTACAATAGAGAGGAACCTGCAACCTGTTGATTTAAAACCAGCTTTATAATCTACTTAACCAATGAGTCCCACAGCTACATTCTAAATGAAGTTGTAAAGACAAAGTAGCTTATAAATAAATAATTAAACTTTAATTAACTGTCGCGTTCTGCTAGCCTGAGTTTATTTGAAATTTGTTTTAAACCAGTTTTTTTTATTTGCAGTTGCGGGTACTTTAATTCCTTTTTTTAGGGTTACGTACCTCAAAAGGAAAAAAAGGAACCCTTATTGGATCCCTTTGTTGGCGGTCTGTCTGTCTGTCAAGACCCTTAATCTCGGGAATCCGTGGAGATATCAATTTGAATAAAATCCGTATACTGAACTCTGTGGGCCGTTTGTGCTGTAAAATAATCCACGTGTAAAATATCTAGAAACCTCTTAGTTAGAGATATTGGAAGTCCCAGTGATTTTGGAACCCTTCTTTTGCAGATGGGAAATCATCAAATAACTTCCCCCGCTCCGGGCGGAGCGGATGGAGTGTCAGACTTGTACTGACTAAAACCCATCCATGTTCCTTCTTTAACCCTTTATGATCCGGGGCCGCGGTATCTATTTCGAACAACCCGCAACCCCGGGAAAGAAATGTTGCTGTCCATCTGTCAGTCAAGTCCGTTTATTTAAGAAACACGTAAAGGTATCGTTGTTGGAATCGAACCCGCGACACGCAGCGCAGCAGCCAACCGTGCTGTATATTATATTGATTGTTTTACGTGTAGGTGGTCAAGTTAATCTATATCAAAAATCACAAGATTCCGTCTATGTTTAACAGAATTCACCAGGGAAGTATCATTAAACACCAATATTTGTAATCGATTGGGTTTCATTAACAAACCTTTACCATCGAAGAACAGGAGAACATAACAGCTAAACGGGTGTTGTTTACAAAGTGAATGTCGCTCATAATACTAACTGACAAGGGCCCACCCAGTGTCGCGTTACTGAGCCAATTTCCGGATCGCTACCAGCCTTTTATGTAGGCCTGGTACCGGTACTAGTATCCCATCATTGTAATTATACTCAAAAATAATCGCAATTTTCCTTGGGTAAGCAAGTAATTATGTGATAAGCGAAATTCAATTAAATGAAGAGCGTGTACTACTAAATAATATTTTCTTGACATAATTTTATATTGAAAACTAGCTGTGCCCAGCGGTTTCACCCACTGGTCACTTAGGGGTATGAAAAATAGATGTTGGCCGATTTTCAGACCTACCCGGTATGTACACAAAATTCGTTTAAATCGGTCCAGCCGTTTCGGAGGAGTATGGGAACGAAAACTGTGACACGAGAATTTTATATATTAGATGACATAAAATCATTTGTACCAAAAAATAGGAAACCACAAATAATTTTATCATGGGTACACTTTTTTTCTTTTGGCGGGGGGTGGGGGGTGGGGGCAGAAACACAGAAACTACAGCACATTCCTGGCTGCGATGTGTAAAAAAAATTGTTCTCAATCAATCATTTATCATTTCAACCAAACCATCACATGAAATAAAACCATCTACACCTACTGAGTTTATTTATTGTATGTCTAAACCTATTCTTTTAAATCTATGCTAATTTAGATAAAGGCAGGGGAAAGAGATTTAAAACCGTCTCATTTTTACATATTACAAACTCATTTGACAAGATAAACAATGGCGCACTGAGTACATTCATTCCTTTCCCTATGTTACTTCTCTCAGTACGAATAGCGCCAAATTAGTCAGTCTGTTGGATACGGAATGAATCACCCTTTAAAGATGGAGTTTAATTCAGCTTTTAGACTGTTTTAAATAATATATTCTAAAGCGGTATAGAGACAAAATTGTGCTATCAGTGTTCTTAGCATCAACGAACTGTCAATAATTTAATGTTCTAATTTTGAATCTATATGTTTTTGGATTGACAGAATTCAGGTAAAACTCTATACGGAAAACTTTTTTTACGGTAAGTATTTTTAACTCGTTCGTAATCGGGCTTTTAACCAGGATACACATAAACTACAGAACGTTAACAACTACAATCCTTATATTAACTGCTATCTCTTCGTCCACGTTTTTATATTTATCTGGTCATACACACGAGGACTTTTTTAAGGAACAGAAGTTTCAGCCAATGTCCTTGTTGGGTGTTTTCTCGTTCTCCCCACACACACTATCTGCCATAACTTGGATGTTTTTTTTTAAAACCACCGAGATGTACAGACGCCTGCACATCAAGCTACTACAATCTGTCAGATTTCTTTGATAAATTTTCGACTTTATTTCTTAAGTATTAGGTTCAAGGTTCATTGGTAAAAATTGTCAGTTTCGGGTAGCTTGACCTGCTGGCGTCTGTACGTTGGTATGTATGGTATTAGTCGATGTGTCAAACTTTGACTAATCAAACTAAAAGTTTGACACATCGACTTGACACACACTTTTGATGTTTCTATCGTTATAATTGGTACGTGGTTGCGTTAACTCGAAATCCGCAACTACATTCTAACCAATTTCCAAAATCTAAAGATTAAAATTGTTTCTGAAGAAACTGAGCTTTTTTATTACTAAAACATCCGAATGTCCTCTATGAGACACACATACATCTGCTTCTGTAATGTTATTTCTAGACGGGGGCATACTTTTTCCTCAAACTACCTACTTATATTCAAACAAAATAGCTCATCATGATCTTTTATTGATTGACTTTGATACAAAATATTAATTAAATTCTCTAAAAATAAATCTACCGCACATAAGCACAAACAAAAAACAAAACAACAAAGCTCAAAAATTTAAGTACTAGGCCTGCAAAGATGGTGGAGCAGTTGCTTTGGCCGCAGCATAAATGGCAGACGAGCCACTCCAGACCTTTCTCCTCGGCTAAATTTACCAGGATACCATCAGCGTTATAGAGTAAGTAATCTTGAATGGGTTTCCATAGGTAGAACAGGAATACTTCTAGAAATATTATCGATATTGGAACCTGTAATGAAAAGGAACATGAGCCTGTGTTTATGGTACAGACGCCTGCAGGTCAAGCTACCCGAAACTGTCAATTTTTCCCAATGAACCTTGAACCTTAACTATTTAGAAATAAAGTCGAAAATCTATCAAAGCAATCTGGCAGATTGTAGTAGCTTGATGTGCAGGCGTCTGCACATTTAAAATGGCACATTTATAACCCCTGAAATACAACATTTCTTTTCAAAGTCAAAAGTTATTTATTTGTGAAACAGGTAATTATAGAAGATGGTGTAAAAATTGTAGTAGTATGTAGTTTAGAGGGAAGTAAAGGGGGAGAAAGATAGTTTTTTTCGATCACCATGCTGGTTAAAGTTAGCGTTAGCCCAAAGTTACTATGCCACGCGGATGAAGTCACGGGCGGAAGCTAGTTAAAAATAATTTTATGACTATACTATACTATATATCAATATGACTAAAAAGTGAAAAATTAAGTAAAACTGGAAGTTTCCACTTCAGGCTGCAGTAGTTTTGTATCGCAAACCGCTGTGCGAAACAAAACCAGAAAGGTCGGTCTTTTCGTGACCTGCTCCCCTAGTATTGGTTAGCCTCGATGATTTTCCCAACGTCTGTCTTGGTCATCCTGTCTGTCAGACACTACTTTAATAAATAAAAAAAAGCAGGGTTAATGAACTCACCTCTAACATAAAACATAGAAAATTACATTTTCTCACCACAAGCACGGGAAAGATGTGAATCTTACGTAGGACTAAACTTACGCTCAGTAGATAAACAAGATTCGAAGTGAAGAAATTGTTTCTGAGTATTTGAGCTGAAACAAAAAATAATGATTGGAGAGAATTACAAAAAAAAAAAAAACAGAAAGATAGTCAGTAATAAATGGTTGGAGTTGCGCAGTTAGGGGCAAAATGGGTACCCAACTTTGACTCGATAGACGAGAACAGAAGACGTTTTATCAAGACGCCATTTTATCTTGGCCTTAGAATTCTGCTTAAGGACCTCAAGCTCAAAACATTTATTTCAAGCACTTTAGAAAGTCAAAAAACAAAAAAATCACAGACACAATGCAAAATAACTTGTGAATGTTCTGTAGTTGCCTATTCCAAAGCGTTCATCTCTATGGAGGAGAATGGGCAAGAAACTCCATGGACACACACAATACATTTTACTTATTATTTTCATCACATTACATTTTAAAATCATTTAGTTTTACAAGTGTGAGAGGACAGCGTAGGCCCGACGATAAGTCATTGCTTACTTTACAAAACGCAAAATGAGAAGAAGTTAACAAGTGCCCTAGGGATCTGCGCCCAATGTCCACTCATTCAAACAACGGTGTAATGCTCATTCAAAAAAAAAGCTCAAGTATAATACTTAAGCTTCTTTTTGAGCTGGACCAATTGGTCCAGCCAGCATTCAGGTTAGTTAAAGTAGACTCATCTTTCATGGGCTCCTGTTTAAAATGATACAATCCATACTATCTAGGTCTATGTGAAATAAAAAGATTTTGATTTGATTAATTTGGTATTTCTCATTCGTCATCATTGTTTTTCAAACATTTTGCCACCATCATTCTCCTGCCCTAAACCCAATTCGCTAGTGGTAATAATAAATAAAGGATGGTATTTAAAAGTACTTCAATTTATTCCCATTTCGTTTACCTAATTTTGCCTGTGTTGCACCAAATATACTGAATGTACACCAAAATATGTTAATTAAAATATGTCATAACGAGCATCAGGAAAAAGACAGCACTACAATAAAAAAGTGTTATATCTTTATCCATTTTCTATTAATGCAAGTCGTTACTGGCACTCGCCGGCCGCTGCCGCGGCACCGCTCGCTCCGCCCGCTCGGCTCGTGCGTAGGGGGTCGCAGTTTTAACCTAACCTAACCTACGCATTTTTTTAGCATTCAGAAAAGAATATTTGGTGCACGATCAGTATTTTTCACACACGGCTATCTGATCCCAAGCTAAGCAGAGCTTGTGTTATGGTAACCAGACAACTGATATACACACTTATATAATTTATAAATACATACATATTATAGATAAATCACACCCAGACACAGAACAAACAATCATGCCCATCACACAAAGTTTATCCTGGGTGGGAATCGAACCCACGACCTCCGGCTCAGCAGTCAGGGCCACTAACCACCAGACCAACAGGCCCGTCTATTTTATGGTAAGCGCAGGATCTCTTCTTCTCTCATACTTCTCTAATACTCGATATCTCAATCGTTTCCATTCAAACTATACCATCACTCACACTGTCAATCCATTGTATATTTGGTCTTTTTCTACTCTCACAGCCAACTTCGTACACAGATAGATAGAATATTCTTTATTATGTACACCATACAAGTAACAAGAATAACACTAAACAACTTACAAGGGTGACACAATGGGCGGTCTTATCGCGATCTTTTCAAGACAACCTTTGGATGGATTTAAAGGATGAGAAACAGTACTGTAGGTAGTCTGTGGCGTAACTTTTACGTACAGACGCCTGCACATCAAGCTACTACAATCTGTCAGATTTCTTTGATAGATTTTCGACTTTATTTCTAAAGTATAAGGTTGAAGGTTCATTGGGAAAAATTGACAGTTTTGGGTAGCTTGACCTGCAGGCGTCTGTACATATCTCAACTTTCCAAAATTGGAGCATGACGGAGTAAAGAGCGTCATCTTGCACTATGGATTCAGAACTGGAGAGATCGCTTAAATCGCACATATAATCTACACTTCTACAGGAACCGTTTAACTTAACAAACATAGGTAGTTACAACAGATACAACATTACGAGTAAACAAAATTGACATGTACCCACGAACGCCTAAAGAATGTTCAACGACCAAGTCACACAACATCCTTACTAATATTATAAAAGCGAAAGTGAGTTTGTTTGTTACCTCTTCACGCTTTAATGGCTAAACCGATTGTGATGAATTTTGTTACATAGATAGTTGGGAAACCAGGAGACGGACATAGGCTAATTTATATTTAAAAAAAGTGGGATGTAAGGGAGAAAGAGGGAAGAAAAGGGAAAACTTAGCGTTGCTATTACAAATCAATAAGGCGCAAGGGGAACTGTGTTACCCTAAATTTAACGCGGGCGAAGCCGCGGGCAAAAGCTAGTTAACTATAATAATAAAGAAATCGCAGTAAGGAACCATATAGTTGGCACGACTTTCTCTAGATTTTATTACTTTTTAGACATAAACAAGCAGCTCCATCGAGGCTTTGCCAGTTTTACAGAATGTTTTTGGTGGGATATAATCTACAGGAACCGTTTAATTACTATCCAATGATACTTACAATCATACAGTATATGTATTTCATTAATAAGAAAAGATAAGGCCAACACAAGAGCAATAGAACTTGTCATAGATTAAATATTCAGTTATTATACAAATTAATTATGGAACTGAATTCGTTCATATTTTGTAATAAATAAAATAATATGAAAAATACGTAGAAAGTAAACAAAAATGACAGATGACAGTTAAGTATTTGTTAAGATTCTTTTTGGTTTTCTTGCGACGTTTGATATTATAAACTCTTTGATCAGAAACTCATTATCACCAACCAAAATCCAAATATGGGCACTTATAAAACGTCGAGAAAAGGTGCACGGTTCGGGTTGGTCGTTTCCTATGGAGAAGAACCGAAAGACACTCCATGGTAACTCTTTTAAATTAATTTGGTTTTACAATGTTGTTGTTCCAGCGTTAGTACTTAAGTATGAGAGAACAGCGTAGCCCCGACAATAAGTCATTGCTTTACAAAACGTAAAATAAAATAATACGTTAACAAAAGTTAACAAGCCATCCTGCCTTAGTTAAATGGAAAAGGCACAACACGTTTTTTTTTCTAACCTCCCTAGGCATTCCTCATGCATAAGGTTGGACATATCGACACCTCTGGGCTCAAAGGTCGTAAAGGACAAAATGCAACTTTTCAGAAGAAGCAAAAAACGAAAAAAAAAATTGTATTTTTACTCTAACTTTTTTGTTTCTTGAGCTATTTAAATGAAACTTTGGGAAAGTGCTTAGAATTCATTGTACTTTCTTGGGGAGTATTACAATTTTACCCTAATGCTTTATTTGTCGAGATAGATTTCTTTTACGACCACAAATTTAAAAATAAATGTCCTTTACCCCCCTAAAATTTTCATCTTATGATTTTAGTTTAGGGCGTAAATCTACTTTACTGTGCAAAATTAATCAAAGTAAGGAAATAATGGACAAGTGCAATATTTTTTAGGTTCTAAAGGATCACCCGCTAAGGTATTCTAAAAGGATTAATTGATAATTAAACTTAATAATTAAATGGATCACGTAATTGTATGTACTTATTATATTTTTATGTTAATTTTTTTACATACAATTACATTAAGTATTAAATATTTCTTAATAAAAAAATAAATAAAATTAGTAGACCACCGGTATCGGGGACAGGATCCAAGCTACCGCCGGTCAGGGTTCCAGAGGAAGGAACCTCCTAACAATACGAGCCGTATCCAGGAGTACCGCGTTCTGTATCAAACCCTTGATCCAGCTGCCTAACGAGAGCCTCCTCAGGTATTAGTCGAGGCTCTTAGCAATTAAACCATTGACAAATACGACTATCGGCACAATGATCGCTGAGTCCATATGCCACATGTCAACAACCTCGCGAGCCAACTCAATATACTTGATTTGCTTATCTTTCTCGGCTTTCACGTGGTTCTCATCATGCGGGACTGTTATGTCAACAATCATTGCGCGCCGCTCAGGGGCCTTAGTCTGCTATTATAATAGTGTCAGAATGGTCGATCACTGATCCCATAATGGTTGATTTTGACAAGTTTAGTATGTAGCAGATTACCAAACTTGTCAAAATTAACCATTATGCGATCAGCGATCGACCATTCTGACACTATTGTAATAGCAGACTAAGGCCCCTGATCGATCCACCACCACTATAACAGGCTTGTTGGCAACAATAGTCCTGTCAGTGATAATGGATCGATCCCAGTATGATGTGATATTGCCATATTCGAGAACTGGGTCGGGCTCATACCTGTAGTACGGCACTTCCGATTCCACAAGGTTATATTTTAAAGCAAGTTGCTTATGGATAATCCTGGCTACAAGGTTGTGTAAGTGCTCTCCGTTAGCTAGACGAGAACAACCGGAGATAATGTGTCGAATTGATTCACCCGGACGGTGGCATGCCCGACATTTGTCAACCGTGTCGTCCTTCACAATAAATCTCCGGTAGTTATTTGTCATCATAACTTCATCCATAATTGTACAGACAAATCCTTCGGTTTCTCTAAAGAGATCCCTGGAACGTAGCCAGGCTACAGACGCTAATTGATCTACATCAGGTCCATGTAAGGCCCGGAAAAAGCGTCCGTGAAGCTCCTTACTGTGCCATACCTCCTTGCGGTCATTAGTGTCAAGCACTACAGATTTGCGCCTGTTCTCTTTAGCCAAGGAGAGCGGGGTGAGGCCTTTGTCCACTGCAACCACATCCCGATGCATTCCCACGTCGGTTTCTAGGAAATATTCCCTGAGACTGCATATCTCGCGATTGTGGAGAGTCTTGGTATTTAAAAAGCCTCGACCTCCACAACTCCGCGAGATATACAGTCTCATAACCGAAGAACGTGGGTGATGCATACGAAATGCCGTTAACAATGTACGGACCTTCCTATCCAGGGCGTCCAGTTCTGTTTGAGTCCATTTGAGTATGCCGAAGGAGTACTTCAAAACCAGCATGACCCAACCGTTGAAAGCACGCACCTTGTTTCCGCCTGATAAAAAACTATTAAATACTTTTCTCAGGCGGCCAAAGAAGCGCTCCTTCAACGATTGCTTCAGCAACGTTGCGTTAGCAACATTGATGCCCAGCGCTTCCGACATCCCCAAATACTTGTAGGTTTCGGTTGCTGAAAGGGATCTAAGGTTTATGGAATCTGAGAGCTGGGTTCCCACAGATTCCACAATTTCTCCTCGCTTTACATGCATGACCACATATTTGTCTACACCAAATTCCATCCTGATGGCGCTACTGAAAGTTTCAGTTACCTACCTTCAGTAGCTCCATCAGCTGCAAATCGTTGGGGGCAAAGAGTTTCTGGTCATCCATGTAAAGAAAGTAAGATATAAAATGACCACAATGTGCTTAGAGGATTCAAGGCTAAGCAGAACCAAAGTGGACTCAAACTATCGCCCTGGATTCGCTCGCTCGCTCTATCCTTATCGGTTCACTATTTCTCTGAATCTGCCGACATCCTGGATAGCCAAGAACTGTACTCCATTGCCTCATACACGAGATCAGGGTGCGTAGAGTTGCGTTAACTTTATACGACTCTAGCACCCTCATGAGCCATGTATGTGTTATTATTTATTGTATGTTGAATACACATGTATTAGAATCATTTTAATAAGGTAGGGGTTGAAGAAGATACCTAAACTTTAAAAATCCTTGTAATTTGGATGATAATCGGTTTATTAATTCCTACCTACATTTTACGAGATCGTGAGTTAATAGTTTTGTTTAATTTTAAGTTGGTAGGTTGAGATTAAATTCTTTGTTAATCTGAATATTCTAGGATGTATGGGACAATTTCTCACTTAAATTTATAGTACGCCCTTAGTGGAAGCACATAATTGAAGAGAAACTAGGTAGTAAAGGACACTTATGTTCCTTTATTTTTAACTTGTAAGGGCGTAAAGGACAATTTGCAAAGACGATGTCCTTTACATCCAAATTTATAAAATGACTTATATTAACCATCTAAGGACTTAAAGGACAACTGACATTTTTAATGTATTTTAACCCCAAAAATTGTTTTTTATTTTGCTTTACTACCAAAATGACTTCGCTCTGGTAACCAAGTGTTATTTACTTCCATATTTTAACGGAACATTTTGTTTAACGTCTCAAATTATGTGGGTCGTAAAGGCATTTTTTTTGCGAATTTCGTAAAACGGAATATACACATCGATAGAAAATTAAAAACTGAGTAAAACTGCATCAAAAAGTCATTTTCGCCAAAACGTCCTTTACGACCTTTGAGCCCAGAGGTGTCGATATGATCATTCCTCATACCATACATCCTATTTTAGGGCACCGTACCCGAAAAGGAAAAAGCGGAACCCTAATTGGATTGTTTTGTTGTCCGCCTGTCTGTCAAGATTTAAATTTAAACAAATATACGTATGTCTGTAGTCCTGTATGAAAAATCTCTAAGTCTGCGCAGTCAAAAGATAAAGCCGTTTGTGTCGTCTTTTTGTTTAAGTTTGTACGGAACCCTCAGTTTGCGAGTCCGATTTGTAATTGCCCGGGGTTTCCTTTTTCTGCATCTATTCTATCCATCACTTTTTGCTTAGGAACTGGGAAATACAAATAAAACTGCGATGGATAATACAATGTAAAAATATTCATGGATACTAGGAACACATAATTTTATAGGTGGTTACACGCGTCGATTGTAAACTTTAACGACTCCTCCTACCCTGCAATGGCTAGAGTACATGTGAACAAACTATGGTTTGCTTCTGAGGCTCAAAGTCCTGCTTTTCCAGCTTTACACGATCTATGGTTTAAGTTATCCTTACTTCCTTACTAATATTATAAAAGCGAAAGTGAGTTTGTTTGTTTGTTACCTCTTCACGTTTTAATAGCTGAACAGATTTTGATGAATTTTGGTACAGAGATAGTTGGGTACCAGGAGACGGACATAGGACATTTAAAAAAAAAAGATTGGGATATGAAGGAGAAAGAGGGACAAAACGGGAAAACATAGCGTTGCTATTACAAATCAATAAGGCGCTACCGAAGTTAACGCGAGCGAAGAAGCGGGCAAAAGCTAGTCATTGCATATATTGAGAGGATGATTGGACCGCGGCTGACAAAAGTATGTACGCCATCTTTTTTTTTTTGTTTTTGACATTCAAAAGTGCCTGTAATGGTCTAATTGAAATAAATGATTTGATTTGATTTATACAGCAGACGTGAGTGGAAACGACTCATCGGTGGGGTCCATCTTTTGCGGAAAAAAGTCAGTAGGTACTCAAATCCTATGTGCGTGTATCATCCAAGAACCATATACTGGAACATGTTCAATATTGCTTGCCCATTCTTCTCCATAGAGATCAACGCTTTGGAATGGGCAACTACAGTACTTTCACAAGTTATTATGCCTTGTGACCGGGACTGTAGATTCATTTTGTTTTTTGACATTCTAATTGAAATAAATGATTTGATTTGATTTGATTTGAACAGGCTAGTTTCCAAACAAAAAATATTAGATTATTAATCTTTTAGATTATTTAAAAATAAGGGACACGTATTTTTTTGATTGTAGATTAGAATTAAAATGACATTTGCGAAAAAATGCAGCAACGCGTGACGTCAAACGTAACTTTAATGGGCTATATCTTTGTCATTTTTATTCTAATAATGTAAAAGACGAACTAAATAGAATGTAATTACTTTGATCCTGGAAATTATCTTATTTGAACAGTAGTGGGTTATGATCCTGTAACTCTTACTGACACAAGATATTAGAACAAATACTGCCACCTACAGCATGTTACGTGGGCGGCGGCGACCTCTCACGTCCGGCCCTGGTTAATTAAGTAAATGTTCCGAAGCGAGAGGCAATGGTAAGCAATCACTCTCTTCTGCGAAGCAGTTATGTTAGCAAAGGAGATGCCAGGACGTTTCAGGGCATAAACTGTACCAGCTGCCGCAAGAGACGATCCGGCAGTGAATCCCGGCTACCGCAGGCGCAAGTCTAAAGACTGTGAGCAATGGGTAGCTCACCGTCCGTCCGTCCAGTGAGGACAGGAGCAATAGGTAGCTCACCGTCCGTTCGTCTATAGACGCCAGGCCGTTTTGACGGCCGTTGGTGTTTCACGCGCGCCTCAAAGAGATGTCAGCAAAGCAGAGGGGCCTGCCAAGGCATTGCAGGTTGGTTCGAAAGATATACCGCGACTCCAGAACATATAGGGGGGTAAAAGAAGGAACATGGGTGAGTATAAGTCAGTACTTGTCTGACACTCCCTTCGGCTCCGCCCACAACGAGAGATGTCACCTCCTTCGCTAGCATAACTGCATCGCAGAAGGCTAACCGCTTTCCATTCCCTCTCGCATATATACCATACCTTGGAACCTTGTATCACGTCAAACAAATCAATACCACTTATAACATATACGCGCCTGGTACAAAAATAGAAACGGAACGAAATAAATAAACTAATACTTATTGATTTGGGTTCTAACAACCTTTCTGTAATTATTGCATAATTTATGACTTTCTACGATGAAAATAGAAATATCAACCTTATAATTATGCACCGTAATAACTCTATTCCATTGACGCAATCTTTTAGCTAGTTAGCGAAGTAGCCACCAAGGCTGATTACCCATTTGCTCAGAGTACTTAAATCTTTTGAGATTATTTCTAGATCTTACAATTTTAAAGGCCGCCGGTCATGTTTGATGTAGCCGTTACGTGAATTCCAACACGTTCAAATTGTCGTTTTGCAGATGATATTTACTTTTATAAAATCCTTTTATTAATTAATATTATAAAGCAAGAGTGAGTTTGTTTGTGTGTTACCTCTTCACACCTAAATGGCTTAACTGATTTTGATGAATTATGGTACAGAGATAGTTGGGACCCAGAAGACGGACATTGGCTGATTTAAAAATAAATGGTATATGAGGGAAAAAGAAGAAAGAGAAGGGAAAACTTAGCTCTGCTATTACAAGAAATCAAGCGCTAGGGCAAAACTACAGGTAGCAGGTACCTGCAAATCTGGAAAGGGGAACCGTGTTAACCCGAATTTAACGCTAGCAAAGCCGCGGGTAAAAGCTAGTTCTTTATTTCGTAAAAAAACAAGTTAGTATAGTAGATTTTCCATTTCAAAATAAATCACGTTAACATCTCTGCGTTGAACTGATATATAGGTATGCTAAGAGGTTCCTCTCTCAAGATTCTTCGCTCGGACCCTGTTTTCGATGCTGGTGGACTACTTTTTTATATATGTACTAGCGGCCCGGTACGTGCTTCGCTACGTATTACAAAAAAATGTGATGCAGCGCCATCTGCCGGACAAAATTGTGAATCTAAACCATTCCCAGATCACCTTGAACACACACAAAAAATTTCATCAAAATCGGTCCAGTCGTTTGAGAGAAGTTCATTGACATACACACTCACAGAAGAATTATTATATATAAAGAATATGTTTTTTATTTTGTTACAAAAAAAATATATGTACAAATATAAAAAAATAATAAACGTATGTTCTAAGCAAATAACACAATTCTTGCTTCACAACATCTATTCGAACACAGAAAGACCAAAACACTTAGAATCAAAGGATTCAAATAAAAATACCACTCTCAACCACTGGGTTTATGTTATATGCTTTTTGTTATATGCTTGATCGAACAGTTACATTTTATTGGTTATTTTACGGTTTTTCCTATAAAACGTTAAGATTATTTTTGACCAATATTCATTTCTTCAAGTGTACTCATTTTCATTTCTTCAACACAAACCTTCGATACGGAAATATTCAGATGATATCTTACGACAAACAAATATTAATACACTTCTCGACACAGTTCTATAAAGACTGAATTAACTAAAATTCTGAAACACGAAGAGAAAATTCATAATCTTTTGTGTAATCCCATCTGCCTTTACGACACAAGCTATAAAATCAAGACATAAAACATGTTATCGAAGCACACAGAAATTCATTACAAATGGAAATGAGAAACGTGGATTAAAAATCTAAGATGATTTCAAAATGATTATACATATTAACGCGGACATAATTAAAACTGTGGTTATATCAATAATTGTGAACAATGTGGTCAGAATAGAAACTTCAGATTTATCCGCAGAAGACAAGTTATTTTCTCTAAATGATGATAAAGATGGTATTCATATTTATAATGCACCGCGACCCTACGCTATAGAGAAAAGTATTTTAAGACAGGGCGACGATGAAAATCAAGAAGATATCAAAGCTCTTCTAGAAGAGAAATATAAGTTTAGAAATGATGAGACGTCTACGAGGTTTAAAGTGGCTCGTGAGGAGAGGAAAGACTTTCCAGGTATGTTTATTTAGATATAAAAAGGACCAACTGCGCGGTTCCTGAACGATTTGGAGTTTAATGGTTGAAACCAATACTTGTCTATTATTGTTTTATTTATTTTGTCCTGTTTTATTCTTGAACGAAAAGCGGTAATACTGAAAATGAAAATAAACAAGTGTGTTAAACGATTTATCATTGATATTCTGTTGAATCACGTACTATGTAAATTATAAAGCAAGGTAGAGAAATTACTCGAAATACTAAGACAACAAAGTGTTGTAGAATGTAATGCAATAATTATACTGGTGTCAAGCAATGACAGTTAATTGTCTATCTTAAGATGTAAAGAGCCTTTACTTTTAAATCTCCTAGTACATTTCGTATCGTACGTTGGGATTCGTAGCGCCGGCAGGCGGTCTCGGGGCTTAGAGGGGTCTTCATCTCCGCCCAAACGCCCAAGAACCAACTCCTTCGAGATGCCGCTTTTCGGCATGACCTTATGGCGCGAGTATAGTTACTCGCACCTGTGTGAGAAGTTGCTGTATGTGTCTCTGCAGGCGCGCTACAGCGCTGTCACACAACGCTGTTTTCTTCACGACAATACCTCGGCGGTCATTCCCGCCAGGTGAGACCCCCGTTTGCTTGGGAGAAGTCGAGCAGAGGACGACCAGGGACGAAGGTGTCGACTCACCGCACTTGCAGTGAATGTGTGCCCCTTCCCCCGCTTGAAGAGCTAGTCGGTTACGGTTGGGACTAAGGGGCCGCAATGTATGTTTGGCCGGTATTGCTGTGTGCCATCGCCCAGTGTGTACGCGGGGCGCAGCAGGCCCTTGTGGGCCTATCGTATCGTACCGCTCGTCAATCCCTCTCTTTTAACCATCAACCGCCTCCCCAAATTAGGAATCTCAGCACTTGTGAATTCTTTACATTTTGTGTTCTCCTAGTATTTCCTGAGACTCGCGACGATCGTAACATAGCATGGGCTTTCCGGTCGTATGCTGTACGCCGTATAGTGGGTGGTATGGAGACCACCGTCAGCATGTATCCATACAACGTGGCTATCTCCAGGAACGCGAAGCATTGGTGCGGAGGGTCCGTCATAGATGAACAGTGGGTGCTCACCGCGGGACATTGTTTGGAATCGTGAGTGAATTATTGTGAATACTTACTATAACTGACGACATTCCTTGCGAATGTAAAGTTGGTAATGTTTATTTTACATACATAAACTCAAGCCAAGGGGATTAGATAGAACCACAGAACGCTACCTACTCTGAATTACCTAATAATTGAGCTATACAACAGGATGCGGTAGAAAAGATAACGCAGTGTAAAACGAACGAAAACACGAGAAAGTAATAATAATAATAATAACCCCACCGCCGTATCTCTACGTTGACGTCGTGGTGGGGCTTGAGTGCCCCGATGAGCCCTAGACCTGTACCGGTAGGATTTATTTTGCCGATATAGTTCTAGGGTGAGGGGCCAGACCAAGAGAGATACAATCCAAGCCAAGGTTGCACATGCTGAGGGCTGCATGGCTAGGGGAGAGCCTAGCCGCTAATGTGCCAACTCTGGATAATAGGGGACCTCCAGTTTTATTCACCCTTGCCACAGTGAATGCAGGGCTCTGCTGTGGTCGACTTTGTAAGTCCCTAGCTTCTCGTGGGAACAACATGAATACCAGATCAAAAACAAAAAAAAATCTTCTGGCAAATCTGCCTCAAATGGATGACGAAACCTCACATTTTTCTTCGTCATCTTCTTCATCACTTTTTCCTTCAATTCCATCATCATCACAACCTTTTCGCGTCACTCCGACACCTTCATCGCCATCAATCAGCATACAGTCAGTGGATGTTGTACAGGAGACAAATATTGTCGAAGATACTGTACCCACCGCTAGAACTGCAAGAAGCCGTAGGAAATGGAGCATTGATATGAATAAGTTCATCTTACGCACATATCTTCACCTCACTCATATAGAAACCGATAAAAATGCGTACCTACCTTCGCTTCACACTAAGTTTTTAGAAAAATACCCAGATATGCAAGTAGGCCGACAAAGAATAGGTGACCAACGAAGAGCCATAGTTCAAAAGAAATTATTACCACAAGAAACAATAGATCAGATTTATGAGGAAGTCAGAGCCGAATTACAAATAGTTCACACTCAAATACAACAACACTCCACACAGTCAATGACACAAAATAACACACAACCCGGTCAGCGTATGAAATGGACGAATGAATATAATGAGGCAATAATCAGAATATATTATACTACTACACAACTCGAAACAAATAAAACAGCATATAGAAAGCATTTACATGAGGGATTTATAAATATTTATCCGGAACTAGCACATTTAACCGAGCAAAGATTATCAGATCAAGTAAGAGCAATCATAAATAACAAATACATTCACAATGACAGATTAGAAGAAATAAAAAACCAAGTAGCTATAGAATTAAGAAATAACAACATCAACATAGAACACATAAATAACGACTTGCAACAATCAGATGAGAACGTTATTTCTTTAAATACTCAATATACAAATATTCACATTTCTGACACAACAAATAACATTATAGTTTTGAATAATGACTCTGATACTAACACAGTCTCTCAAATTCCCATAAATACAGTTGACGAAAACTTTCTCAACCACATAGACATAGGCCTATTTGAACCCACGCAAAATAACCCAGATGGTGCTCCTGAAAAGAACCTAGAGATCGAAGCCACATTTCAAAAAGCTCAACAACTTTTTTCTGATGCACACCCCACTAGTAGACCATTCATTCCAAAGCAAAAGACATCTAAAAAGTTTTCCGCCATAGTAACATACATAAATTCTATCATTCTCCCAAACATCGTAAATATCGACACCGACTTCGTCCAATTGCAAACCATAATATACTGTGCCGCATGGACGGCAGCAACATGCAACGGAGCTAAAATATCAGACACACAAAATGAAAGCCGCACATACATAAAAAGAAAACCAAAGTGGCAAATCAGGATGGACAAGAAAATTCAAAATCTAAGAGCAAATATAGGTAGGCTAACACACTTTATTAATGGTAGCAGAAGTCCAAAACTAATAGCAGCAGTAGAAGAAATAAAGAAAAAATATCAAATACACGCTCAATACGAAGACCCAAACACGCAGTTAGTACACTTTTTAGACACCCTAAAACAAAAATTGAACGCATCTTCCAGTAGACTCAAAAGATATTTAACATGCACGAACCGCAAATTGCAAAATTCAAAATTTATAAACAACGAAAAAACATTTTATAGGAATCTTACAACTAACAATAGAGACACCAATAACGAAAACCCAGAGACACCTACGCCCGAATCACTGCGGGAATTTTGGGCCAACATATGGGAAAACCCAGTAAATCACAATCATCAAGCTGACTGGATTAACGAAGTTACACCAGACACCCCAGAAATGGAATTTGAATTCATACCAATAGAAACATTTATAGACGTCATCAAGCGCACACACAACTGGAAATCGCCTGGCACTGACAACATTCACAATTACTGGTACAAGAAATTCTCGAGCATACATCCTTTCTTACATAACCATTTAAACACATTCATCCAATCACCACATTTACTCCCATCATATATTACTCACGGGGTAACTTATATGATACCTAAAGACAGTAACGATACTATAAATCCAGCGAAATACCGACCGATCACTTGTCTGCAAACAATTTACAAAATTTTAACAGCCTGTTTAAGCGAACTAGTATATGAACATTTAACCAAAAATAACATTTTATCAGAACAACAAAAGGGATGTCGTAAAAATAGCCAAGGTTGCAAAGAGCAATTAACTATCGATGCAGTTACTATGAGCAGCGCTGTTAAAAGCAAGACTGATATTCACACAATGTTCATAGATTACCAAAAGGCTTTCGACTCAGTTCCGCACAGCTGGTTATTAAACGGCTTGAGTCTATATAAAATTCACCCAACACTGAAACACTTTTTAGAAACTACTATGCAAAGTTGGCAAACCGTTCTTAAAATTAATTCCATTTCATCAACTGTAGCTACTGAACCAATTCACATAAATCGTGGGATTTTTCAAGGAGATGCCTTTTTTTTTTTTTTTTTTTTTTCCGGGTGGGAAATCATCCAATGACTTCCCCCGCTCTGGGTGGAGCGGGGGGGCATGTCAGACTTGTACTGACTAAAACCCACCCATGTTTCTTCTATTGCCCTTTACGTTCCGAGGCCGCGGTATCTCTTTCGAACAACCCGCAACCCCGGCAGGCAGAGGCTCTGGCAAGCCCCTCTGCTTTGCTGACTCTCTTTGAGGCGCGCGTGAAACACGAACGCGCCGTCGACACGGCCTGTCGTCAATCGACGGACGGACGGTGAACTACCCATTGCTCACCGCCCACAGGCCCGCAAGGAGATGCCTTAAGTCCACTATGGTTTTGTATGGCACTCAATCCACTCTCGCACCTTCTTGATAAAACAGAAGCTGGATACGCACTAACGAACATCAATACACATTATAAACTTACACACCTTATGTACATGGATGACATCAAGTTACATGCAGCCGACAAAGATGCACTTTTCGAATTGGCTGACACAACTCAAAAATTTTCTGATGATATTTGTATGTCATTCGGAGTTGATAAGTGCAAAATCTTGTCAGTAGTAAAAGGAAAAGTACAAAATAACAGTTACACACTTGGGTCAGGCCAAATAATAGAGCCAATAGATGAACAGAGTTCGTATAAATATCTTGGTTTTAAGCAATCTAGGCAGATACACCAAAAGATGATAAAACAAGAATTAGTCAATAAATTCTCACACCGCCTAAACCTTATTTTGAAAACCAGCCTTAACTCTAAAAATACTATAAAAGCAATCAACACATTCGCAATACCCATCCTCACATACTCTTTTGGAATAATTCGCTGGTCAAACACAGATATCAAAAAATTACAACGCACTGTTAATACATCTCTTACTAAATACAGAAAACACCATCCAAAATCAAGTATACATCGAATTACTCTACCGCGACAAGAAGGAGGAAGAGGTCTGATAGACATACACAACTTACACAACAAACAGATTCTCTCACTCAGATCATACTTTCATAATAAATCCGAAAATTCAACACTACACAAACATGTAACGGAAAACGACATAAAACTTACGCCACTTAACCTACATAATAGGAACACTCAAATAAATGAACAACTCATAAACGCACAAGAAAAAATTGCCGCATGGTCTGCCAAAGCTCTCCACGGGAGACATCGAGCCTTCCTGAGCCAGCCACACGTCGACAAAGCTAAGTCGAACGAATGGCTCAAACGAGGCGAACTGTTTCCAGAGACGGAAGGGTTTATGCTAGCGATCCAAGATCAAGTCATAGCCACTCGTAATTACAGAAAATATATAATTAAAGACCCTCATCAGCCGACTGATTTATGCAGACATTGCAACACAGCCTCTGAGACCATACAACACATTACAGGAGCTTGTAAATCACTAGCACAGACGGACTACAAGCACAGGCATGACCAAGTTGCTGCTATTATACACCAACAGTTAGCGTTCCAACACAAACTCGTAAGCGAAATAAAACCATATTATAAATATAAACCGGAAATAATATTAGAAAATAATAACTATAAAATCTATTGGGATCGGACGATAGTAACAGACAAAACTATACATTTTAATAGGCCAGATATAACCCTTCACGATAAAGCCAATAAAATAGTTTACTTAATAGATATAGCTATCCCAAATTCACACAATATTCAAACCACAATGTCAGAAAAGCTAAATAAATATCAAGACCTTGCCATTGAAATAAAAACTCAGTGGAAAGCACAAACTGTCCACATCGTCCCTATAGTACTTTCTTCCACTGGTATTGTTCCAAAATCCCTTATGCAAAGTCTTAGTACGTTACACATGCCATCCCACACACTCCATCTACTCCAAAAAGCCACCATTCTTAACATCTGTCGCATCACCCGGAAATTCCTTACTTCTTCGACAATTTCATCCACATTCTCCATTTAAACTTCCCCCTACAAACTTGGCTCCGGCCCGTGGGTAGGGTATTTGTACTCTCTTACTCGTAAGAGAAGGAAATTAAAGAACAACAAAATAATAATAATAATAATAAATGTTTATTCAGTAACTTAAACAACTTATGCTAGTTACATTGAGGAGCATCCTTTTGAGCAATTAATTTGCTTGTGTTAGAATGCTCCGCCCTTCGTATGTTACATAATCTTAGTAGTTATTTAAGATATCAAAACAAACAAAGATAACAAAATGTTCAGGAAATTATAAAAATTAAATAAAAAAAAGGAAAAATATAAAGGTTGATACTTAGCGCGCTGAAGTGTGATGCGGTATGAGATGAGGGTATGTTTGTGGGGGTGTGTCTGTGTATCGGGAGAGTGAAAGTGTGGGAGGGTGTGTGAATGTATGAGGAGAGTGAATTATTATAATGCAGTATGCGAGATTATTTTACCTCTTACTAATTGGCGATTTGTATTTGCGAGATTAACCCTGCGACTCTGTCTTGGGATCGGAAAATGATGTAGGCCACCATTTTCCATTAACCGCGTGACCCTTTTGTTAAATAAAGGTAATACCTATTTAGATGTTCATTGGCTGTATTATGTTTTCTATCTCGTCATAAGTCTTGGACTTAAGCCATGCAGTCAATGTATTTTGACACTCACGGTAAGTAAGTGAATAGATGTCGAGTTCCTTGTTTAGTAGGTTATACAAATTAGATGATTGGTTAGAATATTGCCTTTTTGCGAATGTAGACTTTGATGGTATAGTTGGAGCAGCCGGGTTCCTCCGTCTGCCTGTCTTCGTCTGAGGCAAAAAAAAAAAAGTAAAAAAAAATGTAAATAGCTTTATCGTTTTTTTATTCTATGAATTATAGTTGAGGCTATTATAAATAATGATAAAAGAATCCTGACGTTTTAAATGTGACAACCATGATTTTCCAGAATTACTACTACTATTATTAACACGAAAGTTTGTGGGATCTTTACTGAATTTGGTAGACAGGGAGTTTTTATCAGGGTCTTCGCGGGTGAAAGCGCTACGTAAGATGCAAATAGTTTTGACATAAACACAACTCTATATTATGATATTATTGCAGAGCCTTCGACGGTGACAAGAAGAAACTACAGCCGTACATTATTAGAGCTGGTAGCTCTTTCCATAACAAAGGAGGATATCAAGCCAGGATCAATAAGGTAGTGTCACATTAGTTAAGTTTTTTTGAGAATAACGTACAATCTACATGATATAAGGTTATAAGACCCAGTACTTACTCACCTTTATAAACGAAGTTAAAGTTAGCGTTAGCCCAAAGTAACTTTTCCACGCGGACGAAGTTGCGGGCGGAAGCTAGTCCTTACTAATATTATAAAAGCGAAAGTGAGTTTGTTTGTTTGTTTGTTACCTCTTCACGCTTTAATGGCTAAACCAACTTATGATAAAACTACTAGGACTGCATGAAATTCAAGGTGGTATTAATTCCAACAATTTGGTCTGTACATACTATTTCTGGATGGAACCTAGGTACACATTTGTCAATTGCTTTGAGAAGTATAAGCTAAAATCATTTCGTATATTGTAGGTATTCTTCCCCCGGAAGTATGTCCCGGGGAACGCGGACTACGATTACTCCTTGCTGCGCTTAGACCGACCCATGCCTATTGGAAGGAACATTGCTGTCCTCAACCTACCTTCCAAGGATTACCAGATGAAGGAGAACGACATCATTATTGTCACGGGGTGGGGGAGCACTGATGTGAGTAACTCCAGCTTAATAATAGTAATCTTATCTGATCCATGCGTCATGTTCGTGAACAGGCGCTGTCAGTTGGGACTGGTCATCGCTCAGCTGCCACGGTTTATGCTGTCAGTATGCACGATTAACTATTTTGTTTTCACATATATTTCTAATCTCGACAAGAGTGATGTATCCGTGATCTTGTAAAAATATTAGGATTAAAAAGAGTGTCCATAAAGTTTCTTGCCCATTCTTCTCCATAGAGATCTACGTTTTGGAATTGGCAACTACAGTACTTTCCATAGATATCAGAATTTCTATCACAAGCCATTATGCTTTGTGACAGGGATTGCAACTTCATATTTTTGTGCAACGGTCTACTTGAAAAAAATGTTTTGAATTTACAATTCAATTCGATTCAAATATTAAAACGCCAAGAGTGTTTTTCGCACATGCAACTATATGTTGCCCTATCGAGATGTTTCTGGTAAAAATCAATAATTATGATCTAATTCTGCCGGAAGAAAACAACACAAAACTAAAAATATATGTAGTGTACGCAGATGAAGTTCTTAATAACATTAGTTTTTGAGAATAATCTAAATGATATAAGATTATAAGACTCGCGTTTGCCCAAAGTAACCATTCCACGCAGACAAAGTCGCGGGCGGTAGCTAGAATTGAAATTCGTTTTCAATTTGAACCAGTAGTTCCTGAGATGAGCGCGTTCAATCAAACAAACTCTTCCGATTTATATATTAGTATAGACTAGCTGTTCCCCACGGTTTCACCCGCGCTGCTCAGCACCTGTTGGTCGTAGCCTGATGTTATATAGCCTATAGCCGTCCTCATGAACTGGACTATCCAACACTAAAAGAATTTTCCAATTCCAACCAGTAATCCCTGAGATTAGCGCGTTCAAACAAACAAACAAACAAACAAACAAACAAACTCTTCATCTTTATAATATTAGTTTAGATATAGTATAGATTTATATTTATTTACGCAGTACTAACTGGATTGTGAATTTCAGATAAGCGGGCGCTTCATGTAAAGTGAAAGCTTGGAAAAGGGTAGGCAGACCCGAAACACCTTTTGTCCTTAAGACAACTCCGCATCAGTTATCACTTCCTTAGGCTTATATCTTCATCTGTTAACAGGAGACCGGTTACGGGCACATCCCGGACCGGTTGCGTTTCGTCCCGGTGCCAGTGATGAGGCTGGACGACTGTCAGAACTCGTACCGGTTCTACATCACGCCGCGTATGCTGTGCGCCGGGTACGCCACCGGTGGGAAAGATGCCTGTAATGTGAGTGGTAGCTTGCCTTGTCTGTTGCTGGTCCTCTTTGTCATGGCCCTGTGAACGGTGAGCAATGGGTAGGTGGGTAGAGACGACGGGTGTCGACGGGGCGCAAATCAAAGAGATGTCAGCAAAGCAGATTGGCCCGCCAAGGCCACCGCCTGTTCGTGTTGCAGTTGTTCCAAAGAGAAACAGAGGCTTTCGAACTCAAAGAGCAAAAGGCGGAAGATGATAGGAAAAAGAACAGACTCGCGCAATGAGGATTCTGTACAAACCTGTGACATAAACGGCTATATCTTTTGACTGCGTAGACTTAAAGGGTTGATTCTCATAGTACAAAGTGAAATAATATGGTTTAAATTTCAACTCGGTACTTTTACGCGTTCCCGAGGTTTTAGTTTAAATATTTTCGAAGTTTACATCTTCGAACATTTCTGTTGGTATTCTTTTAAAGGATGTTATTAAGAATGATCGAACTTTGGAAGTACATTAAAGAGAGTTACACCTCTCTGCTCGTAACAATATCAATTTAATAGTACATCCCTAATTCGACAGCTATCTTATAGGTCCCATGTAATAGGGGGCGATCATCAACAATATTGTTCATTAATCCTACTTCCTAGTAATATTGTGAAGATGGATGGATGGATCTTGATGAAATTTTTCACAGAGGTAGTTATAGTCTACATATAGGATACTTTTTTTTCGATATCACGGGGCAAAACCGTGGGCGCCAGCTAGTTCAGCCATAAATTTAAATTTAACCATTCCTTTCAACTCCCCAGCACGATTCTGGAGGCCCAGCAGTGCGTGACGGTGTCCTCCTCGGCATAGTCTCCTTCGGCGGCAAGCAGTGCGGAGACCCTCGCTCCCCTGGGGTCTACAGCCGCGTGTCCGAGGTCACGGAGTGGGTGGAAGATACCATCACGAATAACGAAGCCAATACCGTGCCAGAACTAAAGCCGAAGATATTGAAAGCGAGGCAGAGGGAAAAAGAATTGCAGAAGTTAGTATCTGACATCTGGGGTTCTAAAATGGCAAAATCAAATAGGAAAACAAAATGAAATAGGTATGTTACAATTCTTAAAACGATCACAGACGCAGTTGATTTTGTGAATTGTCCTGGTGATGATTTGACGAATGGTAACGTAATTTATATTAAGCTTATTTATTTAATATTTTGTGATTTTTCTACAGCAGCCATTTTAAGCCCCTTGAGCTATTAATACACCGAAATGCTACGTATTGTTAGGCTAAGAAAAAAAAATGAAAGTGTACTTTCTTTTTCGTATGGTTAGTGCCTATACTGTTGCCGAAGAGCAGGCGTATTCAGGGACTGTCTCTTATAATGTTGACGTTCGAAAAGTTCTAATCTAATATCAGCTTAATTTGAATAAATGACTTTTGGTTTTGATTTGATTTTGTCAGAGGTTTTATACCGCTACTCTGCCAAACACTTCAAAATCTAATGGCGCGATGTTATCTTATCATTACGGTTTCAAACCAATCATAAACATAGAATAACAATTCTCAAGACTCATTAACCAAAAGTTGTTTAGTTTTGTATGAGATTCTTTGTTGATTTTATATAGGTACCACTCTCTTTTTAATTCGATTGGACTTACTCGCAGTTCGATCAAGACCCTTTCGATTTTTATTTTCACTCATAATCAGAATGATGATCCAAATGGACTTTTTACTCTTACCTACCTGTTCCAGATTCAAATCACGAGTAGAAGACAAGAAAAATAAAATCAAATCCTGGCTCCGTGAGACACTGATGTCGCCAACTTTCATAGAATTAGCCAAAAAGAAACTTTTGGAAGCTGGTTTTCATACAAGGAGAACAGAATCCGATTCGATTAACGTAAGTGTATTTCTTGATGATAGTAAGATGGACGAAATAAATCTAACAAATATGATTAATGATAGAATAATAGAAGATGGCGAAGGTACAGAATCAGACAAGTTGTTGAGAACTTTGGCTTTACACGAAGTCATGGTCAACGATGAAGAGAGCAGGGAAATGTTTCCTCGGAGAACTCCGTCAAACGAGAGTGACAGTATTGAGAGCTTCATTGCTTACATGAGTGGACATACAAAATAAATATTCTTATTAAACTGTTTGATTTTTATTTTCATTTGACAGTAATCTTTTGTAAGTTATTGTTTCTAGTTAAATATGTTGTGCTTTTGAGGAAAGCGCCATCTGTGTTTCTATTTATGAAGCTGGAACGAACTGAGCTCACTAAAGTTGTAAAAATTATATTGCTATTTTACTAATGATAAACGAATAGTTAATAAAGTCAATTAAAATTTATGATAAAGTAATTTATCAAGAATATTAACGGTTAAATATGTTAATCTGTTTTCCACGTTTTTGAATGTTATACTAAGTTCTGCTATTCGACAAGAGATGGCGCTATACTTGTTAGTGTTTCCAATCGATACTAGATGGCCACAAACCATATTCTGTAATGCTCTTGTCTAATGATGATTTTGTTGGCTATTGTGGCTGATTGATAATACATGTGAATATGAAGAAAGAATAATAGTTTTACAAAAATGATGCTTGTAATAATCAAATCTTTTGTGCTTAGAAATTGCGATCATCCTTACTATCCTTACTAATATTATAAAAGCGAAAGTGAGTTTGTTTGTTTGTTTATTTGTTTGTTTGTTTGTTACCTCTTCACGCTTTAATGGCTTAACCGATTTTGATGAATTTTGGTACAGAGATAGTTGGGAACCAGGAGACGGACATAGGCTAATATTTTTTTGAAAAAAGTGGGATGTGAGGGAGAAAGAGGGAAGAAAAGGGAAAACGTAGCATTGCTATTACAAATCAATAAGGCGCAAGGGGAACTGTGTTACCCCAAGTTTAACGCGGGCGAAGCCGCGGGCGAAAGCTAGTTTATCTATAATATGTATGTATTTATAAATTATATAAGTATGTATATCAGTTGTCTGGTTACTATAACACAAGCTGTGCTTAGCTTGGGATCAGATAGCCGTGTGTGAGTTGTCCCAAGATATTTATTTTATTTATTAAGAGGCGGTTCGGTCACAGCGCCTATTAACCTCTACAGAGCAACGTTACGTGACCAGACGTAATTTAAGAACTAAGTATAATTTAGGTACGTACGATGATAAAAAGACGGAGAATGGAGAAGAACGATGAAAGTATATTAAGATGTGAAATGGCTAGAAACGGGTTGAGATTTTGCTTCCATTTTGATTTTAAATTGAATGTGAGAAGAATATTAATATCAGAAATGAAAATAAACGTTTCAATAATGTATTCGACATTATTTTTTACATTGTAACTGTTTTAAAGTTATATACAAAGCAGTTATTCCAAATAGACCGATTACATAAACTTTTGAACTGTTTAAAAACGAAAAAAATCAACTACAGTCGAGCAATTAATTGTGCCTATCTAGTGGAATAGGCACAATTAATTGCTATAAAAGTACTGTACTTATTTAATAGGATGCATTCAGCAAACGGCAATTAACTGAAACAATAATTATAATCAAACTAATAGCCAATTTAAAGGTCTTAATTTAAACCACACTGCCTTTATTTTTATCTTTTAAGGACTATATGACTCATTTCGAACACAGAAAAAGAACACCAGTCAAATTTAACTCATGATCCATTGTGGCATGCTAATTAATTTATACATTAATTAATTTCATTCAATGTATTGATGACAAACGTAAGTTAGAGTTGACTATGAACTTAACTGAACGATTAAAATAACTGATTGTTGCGTCATGGTGGTACCAGGAGCGCAGAAGATGCGAGTTATTTGTGTAATGATCATAATAATGACGGAGGTAGGTGTTAACTTGACCTACCTATATGTAGTGTAATCTTTACTTAATATTATAAAAGCGAAAGTGAGTTTGTTTGTTTGTTACGTCTAAATGGCCAAACCGATTTTAATGAATTTTGGTACAGAGATAGTTGAGACCCTGGAGACATAGGCTAAAAAAATGAGAAAAAGGAAAGTAAGAGGGAAGAAAAGGGGAGCGAAAGATATCTTTTGATTTGATCATCACACGGCTTAAAGTTAGCGTTAGCCCAAAGTAACTACTTATGTCACGGTCATGATACTACGGAAGATATATAGAGGAAGAAGGTTTTCGACCACGGCAGCCAGTCTCAGCAGAGATTCGCCATCGGCGTGGGAGATATTATAGTGCCCAAGTGTGTGCGCAGACACAGGTGGACTCAGTTCCCTCACTCTCATAGTCTGATGAGACGGGAATCAGAAGTGACCGAAGAGAGATCAGATGGAGAATGAACGGCTTTTCCGAAGATATACAAGTTGTAAACAAACCCATAACGAAGCTAAAAATTAGACCTTCAAAATCTGCGGAACTAGAAGTTTTTTTTTGACGTTATCCCACACTAGGAATTTCTCCTGTATCGTGGGTGCGTTTACAAACATTTTAACTCACATAAAAATCTAAATATTTCACATAGGCCTACATAGGCACTTAAAACGACGAGAAAAGGTGCACGATTTGGGTTAGTCGTTTCCTATGGAGAAGAACCGGCAAGAATACCATGGTAACTCTTTTAAAATCGTTTTGTTTTACAATGTTGTTGTTACAGCATTACTACTTAAGACATACTCGTAATACATAAAGAGCCAGCCCAGGGGTCTACTCTAATTCTACGTAAAACGAAATTGCGGCCGAAACTTCGAACGTTTTCTACCACGGTTTCATTTCATTTCATTCATTTCGAAATTTTGGACGTCCGAAGTTTATTTGACATTAAAATTTTCTAAACCTACTATAACTCACGCAAAATGATATAGAGTAGGGTTACAAACGTACGTTCGGAGAAAGAGAGTAGACCCCCTGGAACAACCATCTGTAGGCCATACACATATTGAGATATGGGGATCGATTCCACAACACGCAGCGCAGCAGTCGATCGCTCAGCCACTGCGTCAATCGTGTAGTCGAATTGATAATTATTGCAAAATATGGTCTAAATAAATGAGGGGTTTTTTATAACCTTATCTGGTCTCAAAACAAACCCTCAGCATCTTTTCTCTAACTATTTCGCATCAATACGAAACGATCAATAATTGCCTAGGTTGGTCTGTGGATAGGTGACCACCCGTTACATACCGAGTTTCCTCCGTGCCTCGAAAAGCACGTTAAGCTGTTGGTCCTTTCTGTTAATTGTAGGTCTTTGACAGTCGTTACAGGTAGTCAGTGTCTCTAAAGTCTGACAGCCAGTTTTATCAAGGGACATCGCATTACCTAGTACTAACTGGGTTATGGAGGTCAGATAGGGAGTCACTGCATGTATAATACTGATATTTTACATGCACTGGAAGCCGACGCCAATATAGTTGGAAAAAGGCTAGACAGATGATGATGATGACGAAATGATCAATAAAAAAAGTAAGTTCCGAATTTCAAAATCACTTAAGGAAACAAATTCTGAAATGTCACGGTTCGCTTAACGCGCATCATTCAACTGTGAAGCATCCACAAATAATTTGTGAAAATACCAATTACATTATGTAAAACGTTTGACATAATAGGTAACCTTAGCACTACCAACTACATAGTTTGTTATATAATAACGTTTTATTTAGATCTCAGAATTGGACGGAAATGACTACATGCTCAAGTTTAAGTTCGTTATGTCATTTATTTCGTCATATTTATTTCAAACCTCTTTTTTTTGTTTTCAAGAACTTTATCCACTTTTGGAATTTCTCCTGTATCGTGGATGCGTTTATAAACATTCAAACACACACACACAAACAACTACCTGTAGGTCATAAATAATTTTGTTTCGTGTGGGTATCGAACCTGTGACACGCAGTGCATACGATCACTCAGCCACTGCGCGAACCGTGTCATAAAAGTTAGTTTAGTAGGTAAAAGATTGACACTCCCCCCGCTCCGCCCAGAATGAGGGAAGTTATTTGATGATTGATCCTATAAGATATCCTATTTTTGCTTTTGAGGTACGGTTAAAAAGACGGACAAGGAAACCGATGTTAATATATAACATGTCTAGATCACGTACGGATATAAAAACTCCATAGTTTTTCTTGTAAACTTTGCAAAGTAAACCTGATTGACAATGCCACGATTTTTTCGTAACACAGTCTTTAACAAATCGATTGAAAGACGATAAGAATCGATTACAGAATCAGAGCAAATTACATAATAACCAATTTGGTAAGTCAACTGTTATAAATTCTTATACAATAGAATAAAAAAATAGATATTTAGTTTAAGGTGATCACTTTTTTCAGTTCCTAATGTAAAATATTTGGTTAACTATCGAAAAATTATGTTGAAATGTTTAACATAGATATATAGAATGTTCTTTATTCTGTACACCATACAATAAACAACTTATAAATAGGGTGACACAATGGGCGGTCTGATCTGATCTTTTTAAGACAACCTTTGGATGGATTTTTAAAGGAGGAAAGGCAGTACTGTAGGTAGTCTGTGGTGTTAAATTTTACAAAACGAATAGCTACATTTATTAAAACGATTCCTTACTAATATTATAAAAGCGAAAATGAATTTGTTTGTTAGCTCTTCACGCTTTAATGGCTAAAACAATTTTTGGTACAGAGATAGTTGGGAACCAGGAGACGGACATAGGCTATTTTTTCGCTAAAAAGAGTGAGATATGAGGTAGGAAGAGGGAAGAAACGGGAAAACTTAGCGTTGCTATTACAAATCAATAAGGCGCTACCGAATTTAACGCGAGCGAACCCGCGGGCAAAAGCTAGTACTCATATATTAATACATTTTATTTAGTTTTTTTTTAAAAACCCGTGTTTCTTTTTTTGCCCATCATGTTCCGGGGCCGCGGTATCTCCTTAAAGGGAGCGCTGAGGAAAAATCAGCGCGGTAAAAGAGGCCCTTAAACATTACTACTAACACCCTTAAAGATAAAGCGTGAACGTAGCGGAAAAATCCATGAAAACAATAAAATTAAATAGTAGGTGATTCATTAATTTACATAATTACGAACTAAATCTAATTGACACAGTAACACTTCAACTTTGTTAAAAAATGCAAATATTCAAGAAGCGCGCTTTCGTATTTATAATTTAACTAAATCACTGTGCGTATTGTACGAGGAGTTTGTGGGTAAATAACAATATCAGCCGCTCGGGTCGAACTTCAAATTAATACGCATTTTCTTGGGTTAGTTTGTGAATGGGTGACCACACATTACATACCGAGTTTCTTTCCTTCGTGCCTCGAAAAGCATGTTAAGCCGTTATTACCAGCTGCTGCCCTACCATGACATCTTAAAACAGAATTTATTCCACTGAGGGAAAGAGACAGAGCTATACAGGGTGTCTAGCACCATCTCTTTCTCACACAGGAATAAGAACTGCTATAAGATGTCATGGTAACCCTTCTGATATTTGTACATTTTTGATAGTCGTTACATACCCCAAAAGTCTAAAAATCTTATTAAGGGGTATTGTATAGGGCACGCCACAATAATGGATATAAGCCTCCTCTTTGAGGAGTGGCTGGAGACGCGCCACAGCATCCTCACTTACCGCCTGACGCAGTTCTGGAAATGGAAGTTTCGGGAGTTTCCTGCACATAATCAAACGAGAAGAAACGCCCGGGTGTTACTACTGTGACGATAGCCTGGAGGACAGGGTGGAGTACACTGAAACGGTCTGCACAGCTTAAGCGGAGCTCCGTTTTGTCCTCGTAGAGGCGATATAGGCGGCGGCGATCCCTCGGGTAAGAGAATGGGAGGCGGTCACGTCCTTCCGCGAAGCAGTTATGCTAGCAAAGGAGGTGGCTGGACGTTTGAGAAAGAGAACCTCAAAACGCTACAGCAGACGCTCTGAGCATCAGCCACCATGAGACAATTACCGGCCGCCGCAATGGGTAGCTCACCGTCTTTTCGTCTATTGATGGCAGGCCGTGTCAACGACGTCGCGCATCAAAGTGATGTCAGCAAAGCTGAGGCGCCTGCCAGTGCCACCGCCTGCTGGGTTTGTTTGAAAGAGATTCCTTACCAGGAGGAACATGGACGGGTTTCATTATAGTGCAGGCTTATGTGTGCAGGCGCAGGTGCACTCTTTCACTCTCATTGTCCGATGGGACGGCAATACGACACGAAAGGAAAGGGATTAGGCGCAGAACCAACTTAACGTGCTATCCGAGGTACGCAATTATCATACCATCAACTTCCAAACTCCAAGAAGTCCCGAGGAATTCCAAATGGAAAAACGCAATAAGAGTTAATGTCCAACCCAGGAACCCAGAACTCCGTGCTCGGCAGTCCACAAGACCAAGGGACAGTAGAATATTCCTTACTTTCATTCGTAGACCTGCTACACGCATGCAGACTTTTAATTTGGTCATTTGCAAGTGCAATCACTTAGCTCGTGTGAGATCACACTAATTGTGGGTTTCTGTAATGAATTTAAATGGCATTAAGTACGGGATGTACCCACTCAGATATCGCTCAGCCACTGCGCCACACTGCGTGGTAAGCAGAGCCCATAGAACGCTATCAATCTTAGCTGATACACGGGTCAAAACCATCAACCAGCGGTTTAACACCCAATACATTCCTCCAAGACAAGAACTGATTGTGTCAGTTACCGGGGTTGCGGGTTGAACGAAAGAGATACCGTGTCCCCGAAACATAAAGGGCAAAAGAAGAAACATGGGTGGGTTTTACTCAATACAAGTCTGACACTCCCCCCCGCTCCGCAAAGAGCGGAGGGAGTTATTTGATAATTTCCTATCCGCAAAAAAGGAGGTAAGTCTTCGTGACTTAACTGTATTTATTTTGTTAACTAACACTTGACGATGGCAAGTGGAGGTACTTGATATTGTGTGATCACTAGATACTAATTAACGCACCTACTTATTATTATGTAATTAGTACATAACCTTTTATAGAGGAAAAAAATATTTTCTCATAGGCTATGTATAAAGTTAGAGTTGTATTGAAAGCTATAAACTATATTATATTGAAAGTTATGTAAGCCACCTTCTGCGTAGTCTTGCACCTAAGTTGGGGACGGCTTCCAGTCTAACCAGATGCAACTGAATACCAGTACTTTACATGGAACTGCCTCTATGTCCTCTCCATCATCATCATCATTTTCTTGCCCTTGTCCCATTCTATTTGGGGTCGGCGCAACACGTTTTCTTCTTCCATTCTACCCTATCAGACGTCACGGCATCATTTACTCCTTCCTCCTTCATATTATTCCTTACACAATCCATCCATGCTTTCTTTGGCCTTTCTCTCGCTCTGCGTCCATAAACATACAGTTTCATTCTTTTAGTCACATGTCCTTCATCCCTCCTCATTACATGTTCATACCAAGACAAACGACTCCCTTTTAATTTTTTTTGTTACAGGCGTATCTTTCAAACTTCTCCTAATATACTCATTCCTTACTTTATCCATTCTTGTCACTCCACACATCCATCTCAACATTCTCATCTCCGCTACATTTTTCATTTACCTTATTTACAGCAACAGGTCTAATCATGGACTTGTGTATTGGAAACAAACTCAGAGATATTTCGTTGCCTGCCGGAATCGCGGGTTGTTCGAAAGAGATACTGCGGCCACGGAACGTAAAAGGCAATAGAAGAAACATGGGTGGGTTTTTTTTAGTCAGCACAAGTCTGATACACCCCCCGCTCCGCCCAGAGCGGGGGAAGTTATTTGATGATTTCCCACGCCGCAAAAAAATCTCATTGTAACACTTTGTTATCCGTCTGTCTGTATGTCTATCTATATGTCTGTCAGGACCATATATCTCGGGATCGCGTTCTTAATTCGAAGAGGTATGGAGTGAAATTAAAACTATTAACATCCTCAAATCTGTGATTCCTTGTAATTGTGTAAAAATCAACCCTCTAAGTCTACGCAGTCAAAAGATATGGCCGTTTGTGTCGTATGTTTGTTGGTCTAGTGGTTAGTGGCCCTGACTGCTGAGCCGGAGGTCGTGGGTTCGATTCCCACCCAGGACAAACTTTGTGTGATGAGCATAATCATGCTCATCACACAAAAAGATAGATAAATCACACCCAGACACAGAACAAACAATCGTTTGTTCTGTGTCTGGGTGTGATTTATCTATAATATGTATGTATTTATAATTTATATAAGTATGTATATCAGTTGTCTGGTTACCATAACAGATCAGATAGCCGTGTGTAAGTTGTCCCCAGATATTTATATTTATTTGGCTGGTTTTTGGTAATGGTAATACCATACCATTACCAAAAAATGATTAAGTTAATGAAAGTTGATTAAGTGTATAAAACATTAGTATTTCAAGTTACACAATTAATCTCCCTATATGGTTACCATCACGTCTTAAAGTAGTACTCTTGCCAGTTTGGTAAAGAGATGGCGGTAGACACCTGGCATAGTCAAATGATAAATGATGTTTATTTTGCAAGTAGGTTTTCACAAACACTTTTACACGTCATTTTTTTTAAAACTAGATGAGGCCGGTGTTTCGTACCCGACTACTCTGAGAAGAAACAGCCCAAACAAACTCAGAGGTCATAGTCTCTTTTAAAGTCCAGACAAAATAATCTTGGTCAACTTACATGAGGACTATGCAGATAGTGTCTGAAATGGTCTTTTTAAGAAAGTACCACACAGATTGAGTGGACCTGTCCAGTCAGTGCAAGCATTTGTCAGTTATCGTGTAACCCAAGGAGCTTGAGGGAAAGAGACAGATGTCGTTACATCTGTCTCTTTCCCTCAATTTTAAGATTAAGCTTTAAGATGTCATGGTACCCCACCTGTTCTGTAAAATCGTGAAACCAGACGAAGCAAAGGGCTCGCTAGTAGGTACTAAATTGTGTTTAAAATTTATGAAGTGATAACATAATTATAATTCCACAGCGTGTTTCACAAACGAATGATCGATAAATCTTGTTCACACTTTTAACGTCTCCTCTAGAATCTTGGAAACTGGTGTAGATTTATGGATTTATTGCATCAAAAATAGTTAATCATTCTGACATATTTTATTCAGTGAAGTTACTCAGTTTGTTTATTGTCAAAGAATAAAGTTTATTAACACATTTATACGAATTAAAAAAAAACGTTGACCCACACTAAGAATTTCTCCTGTATCGTGGATGCGTTTACAAACATTTAAACTCACATACACAAACAGCCAGATCCGGAACAACTATCTTTACGCCATACAAATATTTGTGATCGTGCAGGATCGAACCCGCGACACTGCTTCGCCACTGCGCCAACCGTGCCGTCAAAATGCCACCAGTTTAAATTCTCAACTCCATAAGGCATTCTCTACCCGTCAATTTTTGAGTAAAATATGACAACAATGTTATAGGGTACAAAAATTACATATAAAACTATGTGTTTTCTAAAACGTGTATTCTTATACAAATTTTAATATACATAGGTATATGAAATCCTTATCCTTATTTCCTTACTAATATTATAAAAGCGAAAGTGAGTTTATTTGTTTGTTTGTGACCTCTTCACGCTTTAATGGCTAAACCGATTTTGATGAATTTTGGTACAGAGATAGTTGGGAACTAGGAGACGGACATAGACATAGGCTAATATTTTTTTTGAAAAAAGTATGATGTGAGGGAGAAAGAGGGAAGAAAAGGGAAAACTTAGCGTTGCTATTACAAATAAATAAGGCGCTACCGAATTTAACGCGAGCGAAGCCGCGGGCAAAAGCTAGTATACTAATAAATACAGCTAGTACCTATTTTCAGGTAGACTTAAAACAGTTTTTGCTTGCGTTAAAACCTGGGTCCGGAGCCTTTTTAAACTATTGACTGTTGTTATTCTTTCTTTGGATACTTCCTGGTCAACAAAAGTGGCAAACTCTTAGTAAAAAATAAACCAAGATTTAAAAAAAAATTGCCTGCGCAAAATAGCTGACAGTGTATCAAAGCCTAAACGCTGAATCATAGTTCACATAGTTGTCATTAATTACACGTAAACAAACATAACATAAACAATCACTCAGTTATGATACCCTGGTATTGTTGAAGTATTACATTATTTTCTTGTACTTACTTATAGATGAAATGAGTAAAAACTAAAGATATTTTTTTGTCAATTTTGGACTCGGAACTCCTTATTTATAATATTATAAAAAGCGAAAGTGAGTTTGTTTGTTTGTTACGTCTTCACATCGTAATGGTAAAACCGATTTTGATGAATTTTGGTACAGAAATATTTTTAACCCAGGAGACGGACATAGGTTTAACTTAACTTTCTTTAAAAAAACTTGAGAAGAGGGAAGAAAATGGAAAATCTAGCTTTGCTATTACAATAAATTCGGGTCTAGCTGTTTTTGTATGTGAGTTTAGATTTCTGTAAACGCAGCCACGATACATGAAAAAAGCCAAGTGTGGGGGCAACATTTAAAAAAAAACCACAAACATTAATATATGTTATAAATAATAACAACAAAAAAACAAAAGATATCACATCAAAACCTCATCAAAAAATTAATAATTTACGAATTATAATAAAAAGAGACACCTCACTTCTGCGTCTGCGCACTATCTATAATACGTACACACAGATACAGTTTGATGCTACACCGCGAGACCACACAAGTGTATGTCTGTGTGTGTAGCCCTCTGTTGCAATCCCTTAAATAGGTCGAGCAGATACTAATAGAAAGACGCAGAGCCGCCTTCGAAGATTTTTATCGATATTCATTGAGTTATGCGCATTTTAAACACATCTCTTTTTGACTTTGCTTTCCTGGTTGAATGTCCTGTGAAAGATAGATGGAAATTGCTGATTTTGTTGTAGATTTGAAGTTCCGTATCTTTTGAGAATACAGAAAAGAAAATACATTATGAATGGTAACTCTTTTGGATTTCAGAACGGATAGGTTTTTATAGATGCAGTTTTCATTTTGGATCTATTTATTGAAAATGGCGCGCTATAATTTAACAATTTTATTTAATAATATAAATAATGCGATTTTTAGGGTTGTACCTCAAAAAGAAAACACCGAATCCTTATTGAATCACTTTTTTGTCGGTCTGTCTGTCAAGACCCTTGATCTTCGTAACGCGTTTTGGTATCGAGTTGAAATTAAAACCATGTACTCAAGTTTGTTGTTGTCAAAGTAGTCAAAAGATATGTCGCAAGTTTGTACGGAGCCGCTTTTAGCTGTTTTTTTACTTTGTGCCTATTTATTTTGGAATCCATGTTACTGTATCCCAACGGAGAGTGGTCCAGCATGCCTAAGTCATAAAATGGAAAATTTTTGACAAAGATACAAAGGTACCCGCGTAATGTATTATATTGCCCACTTGGGCATAAAACTGAAGCCTCTGTAAGAAGTAGGAGGCAGCGTTATGCTTAACTCAGCCTGAGTTATGCATAGGGAGAAGAATAAACAAGATATTTGTAAAAAAATATCGTTATAACTGTTTTTATATTTAACTAGCTTTTGCCCGCACACAGCTCCCCTTTCCTGATTTGCCTATCTGTAGTTTTAGCTCTTGCGCCTTATATAATGTAATAGCAATCCTAAATTTTCCCCTTTCTACCCTCGTTCTCCCTCATTTCTCACTTTAAAAAATAATGTTAGCCTATGTCCGTCTCCAGGGTCCCAACTATCTCTGTACCAAAATTCATTAAAACAAACTTACTTTCGCTTTTATAATATTAGTAAGGATTCTTCAGACCGTTTTTTCTCAATCTCAGTGTAGATTAGCCATCAGCTCGGAAGGCAAGTGTGTGCGCAGGCACAGCTGTATTCTCTGTTCGCTCAACCTCACAGCCCGATGGGACAGCAACCCGATACGACCGGAAAAAGATCGGGAGTGGGACCAACTGTTTAACTTGCTTTCCGAGACACGGGGTATCTTGCCACCAATTCCTCAACTCCGGGCTGCTACCGTAAATTTTCCAATGGGAAAACTCAATAACACTATTTGGCCGGCCGGGAAATCGAACCCAGGATCCCGTACTCAGCAGGCGTGCTTGCGACCGCGAGACAAATGGAGCAGCAGTATCGTAATATATACAGCTTTTATCAGTACTCTGAAACAGGCCCATAACTTGCAGTGTTGTTATCTCGTCCACCTGACTTTCAATCCCTCTTGATACGTTCAAATCCGGCCCTGTTATAAAAACTTAAAAAGATTGTTTGCATCTTTTCGTTACATTTTTTAGGTCACATACCCTTTGGATCAATGTGTGAGTGTGATAACATTGTAAGTAACACGGACGCAGCGAATTTCTATGTTTATTTGTATCAGAATAGATTTTCTTGTTGTTGTTTATGATTTTTTTGGTAGTGTAAATATATATAGATGTTTGGCAAGATACTAGGAGCGCATGAGTAGCGTAGTGGTGTGTTGTTTCTTTTGAGCAGATGTGAAAATATGGGAAAACGATTTTTGAATCGAAGCAAAAAGACCGATTAGCAACTACCCTTTTTTTTTATCTGTTCTCAGAAAAAACAAAAGAAACCTATAAGTTAGAAAAGGCAAGAAAAACAGCACTAACCACTGAAGAAGCAGACAATTTAGTAAATGACATTGGTGTAGATGACGAAAATATTTTTTTCTCAAGTACCAGGGCCGCATAAACCTACAGCCAGAGTCTCCACACCTAACCATTTCCAAATCCAATTTTGAAAGAATATTAGCATCACATCATTGTTGAAATTAGAGAAGAAGAGTGAAGAGTCGAATGAAAACCTTTTTCTTCCAACTACCAGGCTGACAGAACTTCAAAGCGATGTCATTGCTCCAGACCCTTACTACGTCTTAACACATATATTTGAATAGTACCAAGGTCGTTGACAATGTAGAAGTCGGGTCAGTATGTTCAGTGTTGACCAACTAATTATCCGTCACATATAAATATATTGTATGCTAATACCACTGTCTGCATGGTTGAACTCTAATGACTTAGTCCGATTTTGATTTAATTTTGTTTTGTTAGCTGGCAGTGGCATTATCAGGTTGCATTGTCAGCTGAAACTACATTCGTATTAGATTTGACCAAACGTTTTAAAAGCTTCAACTGTTACTTTTCTATGCTGGATTTTCTGCAAGCCTGGTATAACCCATTTTAAAAATGAAAACCAAGACGATGCGACGGCACGGTTGGCGCAGTGGCTAAGCGATCGACTGCTGAGCTGCATGTCTTGGGTTCGATCCCCGTACGGAACAAATATTTGTATGACCTACAGGTAGTTGTTCCGGGTCTGGTTGTTAGTTTATGGGTGAAATTCTTAGTGTGGGAGCAACTTATAAAAAAAACATTAGATTACCTCATACAAAAGCAAATATTTTGATGCAAGTGTATGAAGTTTGTCATTGTAGTTGATGGGGTATTGCAAATGGTGAAATGCAGATGTTTGAAAAAGTTTCAAAATTAGCAATTATACATTGCAAAGGCGAAAGTTTATGCGTGTGTATGTTTGTTACTATCTAGATGAATATTCGATATCTAAATGGCTTATACCCTGGTCTTTGCGGGTGATATCTCGGGGTTAAGTTAGTTATTTAAATAGGTATATGTCTAAATGTCAATGGCCATATTTACTTTCTATTATATTTTTTATTTATCTTATTTGTGCTAATTAAAAATCAAATAACTTCCCCCGCTCTGGATGGAGCGGAAGGGAGTGTCAGACTTTTACTGACTAAATCCCACCCATGTTCCTTCTTTCCGTTCTTCTGTCCATTTAAGTTCCGGGGCAGCGGTATCTCTTTCGAACATCCCGCAACCCCGGCAGGCGGAGGCCCTGGCAGGCTCTGCTTTTCTGACATCTCTATGAGGCGTGCGTGGAACACAAACGTCGACACGGCCTGTCGTCACTATCAACATATGCTACAGTCACCATGACAATGGTAACCCAATTCCCTCAATTACTGCTACTTGCAGGATGATAAGCGTTTGACAAACTAGGACAGATATAAAAAGAATATATGTCTATTTTAAACTCTTCTAGGAAAACGCTTATAAATATTAACGGCTCTATACTGGTTAATTAAGGTCCTATAATTATTGGAACATTCATGTTTTAGAATATCAATAAAAGCTTATAATTTTGCCTGTAGCTTTTTTTGAAAAGGAACCATTCCGGGGTGTGTCAAACTTTTACTGACTAAAACCCAACCATGTTCCTTCTTTTGCCTTTTTATGTTCCGGGCCCGCGGTATCTTTTTCGAACAACCCGCTACCCCGGCAGGTGGTGTCCCTGGTTGACCCCTTTGCTTTGCTGACATCTCTTTGAGGCGCGGGATACTGACTTCCTGTAAATAATAGCAAGGATCTGAGTCACGGAGGTAACTCGATATGTAATGGGTGGCCCCATCACGGACCAACCTATGCAAACGCGGCTTAGCCTAAAGGTGGACCCGAGCGTCTGATTATTGACTAGTTTTCGCCCGCGTCTTCGCCCGCGTTAAATTTGAGTTAACACAGTTCCCCTTGCGCCTTACTGTTTTGTAATAGCAACGCTAAGTTTTCCCTTTTCTTCCCTCTTTCTCCCTCACAGCCCACTTTTTTAAAATAAAAATTAAAAGCCTATGTCCGTCTCCTGGTTCCCAACTATCTCTGTACCAAAATTAATCAAAATTGGTTTAGAAGAGGTAACAAACAAACTCACTTTCGCTTTTATAATATTAGTAAGGATGTACATGTTAACGACGCGACGTGGCTGGCGCAGTGGCTGAACGATTGACTGCTGCGCTGCGTGTCGCGTCTGCGATTCCCGTACAGAACAAATATTAGTTAGTGTATGTGAGTTTAAATGTTTGTAAACGCACCCACGATACATGGAGAAAATCCTAGAGTGGGAAAAGTTTTTGGAACGAAGTTCCTTATCGCGCGTTGCGAAAGGGGGCTAGACGGAAAAAATTAAGATCAAAAGTTGTATCGACACTTTTGCTACAGTTGTAAGCCGTGCGGCGGCAGCGTACGTGTGTTTCTCTGTCTCACTCTCTCTCCTAGAAAGCAAGCATTGCATTCGCATTGAACAATGTGGTGTCGCGACGATTATTTTTGTTGTTTATACAGGTTGTTTGTACTTTATAAATACCTAATAACTGTATTCCATCCGGGTCTCCCTTGACACCTCTCAAGTTTTTTTTTAAAGATTGATTTACACATTATAAATTGGTACCATGACAGGGCCTGTCAAGATGCGTGACATCATTTTTTTCGCCGATCAAACTGTCTCGTCAACCTACTCAATTAACTTAGAACACCCACTGTCCTGCCTACACACTCACTCTTCATTCATTGCTACTCAATGGCATGATGGTTCATTCAAATTCAGGCCATTGTTTGCATAGTCTTTCTTTTTCTTAGAAGATTAGTAAGAGGTCGTATTTTAGGTTTCGGTAGTCTGTCTTGGTATGGACATGTAATGGGGAATCACGAAGCACTAGTGACTAAAAGACATACGGATCTGAATTTTGATGTATGGAAAGGGAGAGGAAGGCCAAAGAAAAGATGGATGGATTGTTTAAGGAATTACATGAAGGAGAAAGGAGTAAATGTTACCGTGACGATTGACAGGAGAGAATAGAAGAAGAAAACGTGTTGCACCGACCTCTAATAAAATGGGACAACGGCAGGAAAATAAAGATGATGAGTCAATAAGGACAACCAACTTATAAAATGTACAAAAAGAAGGATAATTACGCACAAATCTCACCCTTGGCTGGATGCCTTAAATGCAAGACATCTATAGGATAGACCGGTTAAATAGCTAACGATCTCATAGGTTGAACTGAGAGATGCCATTAAAAATAAAAAATAAATTCTACGTCACCTATGACGTGCAGCTACGAAACTCTACACTGCACATAGCCCGACATGCCCTTAACCGTTTATTTGTGAGTTAGGAATGGATTATAAGGATAGAGGAGCTCGTGGCTAAATAATAGCAGCCGCTTGAGTCGATCTTAAGGGTAGGGCCGCTTGCCTAGGTTGGTCTGTGGATGGGTGTGGTTACATACCGAGTTTCCTCTGTGCCTCGTAAAGCACGTTAAGCCGTTGGTCCCGGCTGTCATTTGTAGATCTTTGACAGTCGTTACAGGTAGTTAGTGTTCCGAAAGTCTGACAACCAGTTTTACCAAGGGGTATCGTATTACCCAGTATTAACTGGGTTGTGGAGGTCAGATAGGCAGTCGCTCCATGTAAAATACTGATATTCAGCTGCATCCGGTTAGACTGGAAGCCGACCTCAACATGATTGATAAAAGGCTTGGCTGATGATGAATGGGTTAGTTAATAGGGATATCACACTTCTTCATTTGCTCCAATACTGTCATGGCGTAAAGTTTTGACAAAACTTATTCTATTTGCGCTGTAGCATGGTGCACGTCTGAATTTAATCTTACTAATATTATAAATGTGAATGTTTATGAGTATGTATAGATGTTTGTTACTCTTTCACGTCAAAACGGCTGAACGGATCTTGGGGAAATTTGACACACGAGTTAGATTATAGTCTGGAATAATACATAGAATTCTTTTTTTTCGATCATTTCGCGGGCTAAGCCGTGGGCGCCAACTAGTATAACATAACATACAGCACGCTTTCCCGGATGGAATAAGCAGAAGTGTATATAGCTATAAATTTTTCATCAATCACCTGATAACATAAATATTTGAATGGAAATAGATTTCTCAATATTATGCAAGTTTCACTTTCCATTCGGACAAGTCGGAACCAGTCCATATAAGGTGATTCAGAAACGTCATTTGTTTGAAAACTTTTCTCTTTCTACGCCTTATTGAATGAATCAACGTTATTTTTTGTTATCTTTGTCAACGCCCATTCTAAGTCTGTTTACATTTGGATGCACTCACACTAAGAATACACCTTTTTTTTCGTGTGGAAATGTACGATGGATGTCTTCCGACATGAGACAGTGGAGGGGTCTGTCAGACTCCTACTGCCTAAAACCACACAGTGTTCTTTTATTAAAATTAATTTTAATGACAATTTTAATTATTTTATTTAATAAGAATTACTTCTATTTAATTAATTTATTAATCTAAAAAATAAGAATTTAAATTTTAACAATTTTATATAATGATAATATTTGCATGCCGAATGGTAAAATATGGCAGAATCGATGTAAACCTATTTCCACCTACTTATGTATCCTTACTAATATTATAAAAGCGAAAGAAAAAAAAAACAAAAATTAGAGTTTGTTTGTTTGTTTGTTACCTCTTCACGCTTAAATGGCTAAACCGATTTTGATGAATTTTGGCACAGAGATAGTTGGGACCTTGGAGACGAATATGAGCTATTATTTTTTTAAAAAACATTGAGTTATGAGGGAGAAAGAGGGAATAAAAAGGAACACTTAGCATTGCTATTACAATAAAAAAGGCGCAAGGGCAAAAGCTACAGGTAGCAGGTACCTGTAAATCAGGAAAGGGGAACTGTGTTACCCCCCATTAAAAGCTTGTTTTATATAATGACTACCTGTGCCCAGCGGTTTCACCCGCTGCTCACTTAGGGGTATGAAAAATAGATGTTGGCTGATTCTCAGACTTACCCGATATGTAGACAAAATTTCGTTTAAATCGGTCAAGCCGTTTCAGAGGAGTATGGGAACGAAAAGTGTGACACGAGAATTTTATATATTAGATGATGTTTGCATGCCGAATGGTGAAATATGGCAGAATCGATGTAAACCCACTTCCACCTACTTATTTATAACCCATATTTGCAAATAAATGCTATTCTATTCTTTTCTATTCCTTCATGTTCACTTTTGGCTGGACTGCGGGGCCATAATCACCCCAGCAGTAACGGTTGGTTGCGCTAAACCTCTTCTCAGGTAAGGGGAGGAATGAGCTGTTCCTCTCCCTATCGGTATATATGAGAGGCGCGGACACGCCGACGCCAGCTCGGACCTATTTGCTTGTACAACAGACTCCTCTAAGGGTTCGACTTTCCTTTGACGGCCGTCGAATTAAGGGTGGGGAGTGGTGGGGGGGGCAGTGGGGGGGTGGGTACTACCCCCCCTTAAAGGGAAAAGTTGCGGAGCCCCCCCCTTTTCGAGTTTTTTTAATTTTTAAGTCTGAGGAAATTTTTCCCATTTTATGAATTAAAGTTAATAGTAAGTGTAAAAAACCATGGGGGACCCGTTAGGGGGGAAGGGGGTGCTCCCCCTTCATAAAAAAACTTGGTCGACGGAGCCCCGCTTCGCGGGGCTCCTACTTCTGGGTGGTTTATAAAAAAATAACCACGAAGGGGATGGCGCGGTCTATTCGCTCGCTTCGCTCGCTCACACGACCCCGCCATACCCTTCTAACCTAACCTGTCCGAGTCGGGGTGCCCTAAAGTCCAGATTGCAATCAGTCTCTCCTATAAAGTAATAATAAGCTGCAGCTGCGGCTCGTCCGATGCCTACGATTTGTTACAGCAGGCGGAGACTGCTCTCCCTAAACACCTCCAGCTCTATAAAAACACTCTAGGGTAGGACAGACTCGTACCAGGTGGTTGTTGTGTTGTTGTCAATCAATTAGGCTCTTTGACATAAATTGAACCTAACCTATTTATTTGTTCGTCAGTTTTACGTTCCGTTCCACAAGCCGACAAAAAACGTTAAACACTTAACATTTTATTTATTTTTATTTCGTACTGAAAATATTGCTGTAATGTATATATAAACTGTTAAATATATGTATGCATGAAAACTATTTAAACTAGTACAAAATATTATTATTTACGTAAATTTATATAAAATAAAATGTTACCAAACGTAAGACAACTTAACCGTTGATGAAACGAAACGTTCAATAGCGAGAATTCTATATAATCTGTGGTAGGAATTGATATAAATACTGCAAAAATATTTATTTTCAACATTTTTTTTCTCAAAAAGTACGTGTCTCCGCATGTTGAGACTTTACGTGTGTTCTTATAATAATTTAACCTTTCTGTAAAAAAAATATCAACCCCCAACACGACGGCCGTCAAAGGAAAGCTTAGCCCCTCTAAGTCCATTGCCAGCAGCCAGCAAGCCATAAGTGTACACCTAATTCATTCAACCGAATCATTACACCTAATTTTCAACATTTTGCCCTTAATCAAGTGGTCAAAAAGCCGGCCGTGTCGACGGCGCGTTCGTGTTTCACGCGCGCCTCAAAGAGATGTCAGCAAAGCAGAGGGGCTTGCCAGAGCCTCCGCCTGCCGGGATTGCGGGTTGTTCGAAAGAGATACCGCGGCCCCGGAACATGGGTGGGTTTTAGTCAGTAAAAGTCTGACATGCACCCCCGCTCCGCCCAGAGCGGGGGAAGTCATTTGATGATTTCCTACCCGAAAAAAAACGGTCATAATCCAATAGAGCATTTCTATTAAGGTATTCATTATGGTGGCGCCTATCGTTAGTGAAAATGCATTAGGTGTATCGGTAGCCTACTTAATCCAGTAACCAATAATTCTCCCAAAAGCGGAACTCTGTCACCTAATTGAACGTAGGCTGGTAGATTTACAGCCAGCACTCTCGGAGTTTAAGTTATGGTTTAAACTGGCTTCTGATTCGTTTAACGATAGTAACGCAAATGTGGAATAACAATGTGGTATTAAAAAGAAACAATGAACAACATAGTTAAGTTCAAGTTAAAAAAAACTTTCAAAAGTGACTGGAAAGTTTTTGGGTCTTAAAAGTGGTATCTACCACACGCTTTTGTCCCATTTCCAAAATCCCATAATGCTTTCATTATCATACTTCCTGCGTCCCTTGTAACTTAGGACAACCAACACACAAAACAACCATCCTTTCTTAGATCATCTTCACCATCTCCATCAGTTAACTTCTCAAATCTATGTTGCCTTAGTACCTCTATATGTTGTGAACTTTTCATTTCTACGCCATGTATAACAGAGCCTCATTCAAAACCAGAAAAGGCGATATAAAGTCCATTATTTAATAGCTATAACGTCTGTCTCATAATATTACGGTAGTGGGAAATACCACATCCCTCCTACCTCGCGGCGTGGGTACAAGACATGACACACTTTCGCTGCAAACGAATCATGTTGCTGAGTACTATCATAAAATTTGAATGTAGGTATACCTCCTATATCGGTTGTATTGTTCGGAGGTGACTTTAGGCTGTAAGATTTTGCTTTTCTAGAATCAGGAATGTTGGCACAGCAATCTAAAGGCTGAATGTTATGAGGATCATTCGGTCATGCAATTTATGAGACGTTTAAATATAAGTTATTGAAGAGGATCAAAAAAGGAAGATATTAAACAGTTAATGTAGGACTCCAAAATTGGAAGTAACACCTTTGCTAACACTACCATCTTTAACAGTTACTAATTTAAAAAAATACGTAGAACTAACTGCGTATGTCATTCGTGCCCCAAAAGGACTTTCTTACCAACATCCAACATTTAACCAACATCTAAACAGCGCGCGGATTATGTTTTATTTTTTAAGGAAATTGTTTTATAAAATAATATCTAAAAAATTGATACTAAATTGATTTAGCATATTTTAGATAAAAAAATAAACCATTGCGTTGATTGGAAATGCACTCTCAAAAACTTCTAATATACTTAAAGTTATTAATATTGATATAATCATACTAATTTTTGTGTCGAAGACTTGTTCCCGCAGTGCTTTAAAGTTATTAAAGCTGGCATATTGATTTAAGATTTAATCAGTTGAAAGATGTCAAATTATAAAAGATATCATTAAAGGTAATTTATTTGCATCAAAAACGAATGACGCGACTTGTACTATTAATGACTAATAATTTACAAATAAATACATACAGACAGAGACAAACTAATAGAGACTGTTATTAATAATTGACAATAATTTATTTATGAACGCAATTTGAAAATCACTTTTGGTATTAGACTATTTATAATTTTCATCGAAGCCATAGTTGCCATAATGGAAACGATAAATTTATTCAAACAATTACTAAATTAGAAATTCTGAATATAGATCAATTGTACCAAATGTTGTCCAACAGTTAATTAATCGGTAAGTTAACCGTTCAGAGGAAACCCCTAACAAACTTTTTTTTATTATTATTGCGAGGTAGGTAAATTACCAGGCGATCAGAACACAGCAGTAGGTTGTTGATGATATTAGGACCGGCGAGGCGCACAAAGCTCGGCGCGGCCTCAGCTCGCGAAAGTGAGAGTGGGCCGGTTGCGTAACACTGTTCGACTCATGACGCCCTAGTACTCGGCGTGGTTACCTACATTCAAGTTCTTTTTGTCTAAAACTATTTCGATGTCTTACTCAATTTTTTGTTTGATTGATTTTTTGTCTGAATCTGTGGTTTTGTAGTTATTTTCAGAAAAAAGCTATTTTAGGATTTTCTTGCTGAACTTCCATAAGTAATTGAAACAAATCTTCAGTTTTGCCATTTTTTAAGAATGTTGCTATTTTACCTTTGAATGTTATGCCAATCAAGTTCAAGGAAATAAAAGTGAATATTATTTTCTGGCCTGTTATTTACTTTACTTTTTATTGTCGTGCATGTCGAAACCAAATATTTATTGTTAACATTCCTTTCAAAAGCCTTCTTCCCATATTAAGTGTTTATGTGTCAAGTCCCAAAAAAGTTGTGGTAAACCCAAAAGGACCACTTTCTATATTTATTTCTGGTGATTACACAATTTGCTGACGTATGATGGTATCCGGTCAGGGGCAAAAGCGAATCATCGGAGACCCAGAACAGCAGAGGTCCGCCTTTTAACTAGTTATTAATGAATCATTTAGGACAAGCTAAAGAAAATAATAAGTCATGGAAGTTTTTGGAAATAAATTTAAGAGGAAAGGTAAATATATTTTTAAATGTAATTGCGAATTTACAGTTTATCGTCGATCATAATAACAGTTTGTGGGAAAACTCTACGAAAGAGTAAAATTAAATTTAGCAAGTATTTTTTTCTTAGAATTAGTTCTTATTTTATATTTTTAAATTCAGAATTTCGTTTTATTAATAATAAGTTAACAGTACAGCCAAACCACTTATATTCTAAAATCTAAGACACTAAAATTAAAAACAAACTTACGTACAATAGCTTAAAAATTAACATAAATATTGATCTATCATGAACGATATCCAGATCTATGTTCTGAGTGAGCAAAGAGTATCTTCCTACTTCTTACAATTTAATTTAGAAGGATCATTGTTATTTTCAAAGTGGTTCTTTTTAGAAAACTCCGCTGGGAATAAATTTAATTATTTCATAAATTTTAAAGTTTTGGTGTGTCTACATATTTTTTATTAGGTTAATGAAGATATATTTTCGTTTTATTACACAATAATCATTGGACTAGGAAAACAACATTTAGAAGAGATGTACCGAGTGTATGTCATGGGTCACGTAGGCATCGAATGTGAACAGATCGACAAAGACAGGGTACAAATTGGAGAAATAAGTAAGTATTTTGACACTAAACATTTTACAGGCGTCAAAAATTGTACCAGGATAACATGTGCATACAGGCACTATTTAGTAATTTAGGACAGCGTATTTTCGTCATCTCTACCAAAATTCAAGTCATGCCCTTGAGTCACACACTTTCACAGAAGTAATATAATCTTCCTACGGATGCTATTTATAAAAATACTTTCTCATTTTTGGTACGTGATTGTTGTCACTCCTCTGAAATTTGATAAGGAAATGATAAGTTTAACAGAGAAATCATATACATATTGCACAATTAACTACTATATATTTTATGCGTATATATACTTTATACGCGTAATATGTACAGTAAAAACTTTTTCACCGAAAAAATATAGATAATAAAAACTAGCTGTGCTCAACGGTTTCACCCTCTACTAACCACCCTTATCACTTAGGGGTTTGAAAGATAGATAGTAGTCAATTCTCAAACTTACTCAATATGCATAAGAAATTCATAAGAATCGGTCGAGCCGTTTCGGAGTAGTATGGAAACGAACTTTGTGAAACGAGAATTTTACGTATATGATAATATGGGAATTATTTACCCTTCTTATTTTGAAAATCGGTCCATAGTCAACGGAGAAATAAACCTCTTCCCTTTTTTACAGGTCGGTTAAAAATAATAACGATGCCGAGAATGCCGGAAGCATTACGACATTGGATGACAAAGTTGGTTCTCTGGCTAAAACATGGCCATCCATCTGGTTACCTAAAGAGTCGGCCAAACGATTGACAAACTAAGCTAGGACTAAGTGGAAACTTGGACCTAGTGTTTCAAACATTAAAATTCCCTGTTAACCTAGGTTAAGATTGCAAATTCATGAATGGCATTCAACAAACTCAGGTCAAGATTCCTTCTGCGACCTGGAAGCGATTAACTATGCGAATAGTAAAGGCAATTTATATTCAACAATGAGTGAAACATTGATCATGAATCAGCTATCTCTATACCCAACCAAATGCAGTATTGGGGAAGTTCTTTTACTTGAAACAATGTACAAATCTAGATTAGAATTTTAGAATACTTAGGTCTTAATTTTCTTTGAATGAAGGTACATAAAAATAAGTTTTTAATTATATAATAAGATCCATGTACATTCTGCCTTTGTATAGCATGCAAATGTATTACAAAAATAAAGAAACAAAGAAAAACTGTTTATTCGATACGCGCAGGACAAGACAATAAAGCATTTTGTTTATGCCAATAAAGATTATTATTTTTATTTATTTTTTATGAAACGCACCCACGATACTGGAAAAATCCGGACACTAGGATCTCTCCAGTATCGTGGGTGCGTTTACAAACATTTAAACACACATACACAAACAGCTAGACCCGGAACAACTATCTGTAGGCCATACAAATATAGAACCCGCGACACGAAGCGCAGCAGTCGGTCACTCAGCCACTACGCCAACCGTGTCGTCAAAAAAAATGGAGTGGATGTACTATCAGACTAGTACTGACTAAGACCCACCCATGTTCCTTCTTTTGCCCTTTATGTTCCGGGGCCGCGGTATCTCTAACGAACAACCCACAACCTCGGTTCCACTTAGCCTTACAGCATCCTTTATTCATACAAGTTCACCCAAAACGACCATCAACCAATATTATCAAGCTACGGTTGGTATTACCACCTCTTCTAGCTCGTCGTGATGGTGGGCACCATCGTCTGGTAAGGCACGGTGACTGGGTTACCGGCGCGGTTGCGTCACTGCAACCACTTTCTGCTGTCGCTCGCCTACTTATCCATTCACTGAGACGTTCGTGTGTAGAGTATTGGCCGTTGTAAGATTTTTGCGAGGAATTTGTTTTATTTGGCGATGCTTTTTTATGAGGAACTCGTGGTTACATAATAGCAGCCGCTCGTGTCGATCTTTAGGTTAAGCCGCGCTTGCCTAGTTAGGTTTGTGGATGGGTGACCACCCGTTACATACCGAGTTTCCTCCGTGCCTCGGAAAGCACGTTAAGCTGTTGGTCCCAGCTGTCATTTGTAGATCTTTGACAGTCGTTACAGGTAGTCAGTGTTCCGAAAGTCTGACAACCAGTCTTACCAAGGGGTATCGTATTACCCAGTATTAACTGGGTTGTGGAGGTCAGATAGGCAGTCGCTCCATGTAAAATACTGCTATTCAGCTGCATCTGGTTAGACTGGAAGCCGACCCCAACATAGTTGGGAAAAGGCTAGGCAGATGATGATGCTTTTTTATGCGGCTGGAAAATCATTTAATAACTCCGCCTAGAGCGGGGGGGGGGAGTATCAGACTTGTGCTGACTAAAACCCACCCATGTTCCGTCTATTGCCCTTTCTGTCCCGGGGCCGCGGTATCTCTTTCGGACAACCCGCAATTCCAGCAGGCGGTGGCCCTGGCAGGCCCCTCTGCTTTGCTGACATCTCTTTAAGGCGCGCGTGGAACACTAACGCACACAGCCTCTCGTCAATAGACGGACGGTCGGTGAACTATCCATTGGCAATATTTGGCGATGCTAAGGTAAGTACAGTGAAACCTGGATAAGTGAGACTTGAAGAGACGAGAGAATTAGTCTCACTAAAAGAGGTATTCCACTAACCCAGGGTCTCCACTAACAGAGGTGATTCAGGGCCAAGGTGTCGGGACCTCAGCATGAGGTCCAGTTATGGAGGTTTCTCACTTACCCAGGTCCCACTTAACAAGGTTTCACTGTACTATATCCAGTCAAGAATGTCCATGAGTTCAATTAATGGAATTTTGGGGATCCTTACTGCATGATTTTTAGTATGTTCAATGTTATTTTTTTTGTTATTTTGTTTGCTCGTCGTAATTGCGAGTATAGGTTCCGAAAAAACTTGCGACATAAACGGCCATATCTTTTGACTGCGTAGACTTATGCCCCGTTCCAATGAACAAATTACGACTCGTTTTGCTTACGGATAGTTTTATTTTGATATAAGTCTCATAGAACTTATGTCAAAATACAACTATCCGTAAGCAAAACGGGTCGTAATTTGTTTATTGGAACGGGGCATTAGACGGTTGTTTTTTTTTTATAGCTCCAAGAAACTACAGCTTTGAGTATTTGCTTTTTGTTTTTAATTTGATACGTCCACGCGTTCCCGAGATAGACAAGACAGACAGATCACAAAGAGATCCTTTAAGTGTTGCTATCTTCTAAGCTTGATTAAAGGTCCACCTAGAAATAAGACTCCTAAAACAACAATAATATTTTTGACCGATTCTTTACTAGCCTTAATAATGCAAACAATGTATTTTCATTTAGTATTTAATTCGCCTAGCCAATTTGAAGAACAAAATACTTTTACAAATCTTTAAGACACAGTGTTCTACTTCCGTTCGCACGCCATTCTACAACAGCCGCAGTACATTGCGCCGGCGCACAGTTGCGTCACAGCAGTCGGGCCGCTCACCGCACCCCCCTCCACCCCCACCCTGGTGGAGGGGGGCTGTTACTAGGGCTTTAGCATGCACTAGCAGTACTAAGGAAAATACCAGCTTAGGTATTATAGAATAATGTGTAATGCTAATTGTCCATTTCACTGGGCACCTTCACTGATAGGAAGCAAAAAGAATTATCCCAGTTTTAGAAGAACAGGGGCCTAAGTTTGCTATTACAACAGTGTCAGAATGGTCGATCACTGATCGCATAATGGTTGATTTTGATAATTTTGGTAATCTACTATATACTAAACTTGTCAAAATTAACCATTATGCGATCAGTGATCGACCATTCTGACACTATTGTAATAGCAGACTTAGGCCCCTGGACTGTTGTATGATTATTATCATCGTTGGTCTTGTGGTCGCAAGTATGACTGTTAAGCATGAAGATCTGGGTTCGATTCTCAAGTTGATCAAAGTCTTATTGTTTTGTCATAGGTTATCGTATTATTTAATACCATTTCGGTTGTGGAGTTCAGATGTTAAGGCTAATTTGGCTGTTTTTGTATGTGAGTTTAAATGTTTTTAAAGGCGCCGACGATACAAGAGTAATTACTAGGGTGGGGTCAAACTTAAAAAAAAGCAGCTGCATCTAGAAAGACTGGAAGCTAAAAGCGCCAGTAGATAAGAAAAGACTAGGCGGTTGACTTGTAAAACTTAGGTTTGGTATAGGAATAGCTTATACCCCCAGCTTTGCCTGTGCCTATTCCAGACTACAAACTATCTCAGTATTTCTGTTCCCATTTCATCCAGGTCCGTTAAGCTATTCCGGCGTGACTGAGTAGCAAACATCCAAGGTGACGTTTTCATCTTTATATTACTTTTTTTTTGTAAGTAAGTTTACGCTATTTTTATTTTATATATTTTTTTTTATTTATAAATTATAAAAGTATGTATATCAGTTGTCTGGTTACCATAACACAAGCTCTGCTTAGCTTGGGATCAGATAGCCGTGTGTGAGTTGTCCAAAGATATTTATTTATTTATTTGATGATTTCCGATTCGCAAAAAAATACGTGTTAGCTTACTGACATTGGCTCAGTTCGTAGTGCGTATTATTTTCCGCTGACTTGCACTGAATGCTGTGAGAATGACAATGACATAGGAACGTCACGTGATGGTATATGTCACGTTTAACACGTCAAGACAGCTATTAATACTATTTGCTATCTATATGTTAAAAGAATATCTAAACAAAAATGGATTTTAAACCACTAGTTTCCGCCCGCGGCTTCGTCCGCGTGACATAGTTACTTTGGACTAACGTTAACTTTAAATCGCGTGATGATCGAAAAAAAATCTTTTTCTCCTTTTTTTATACCTCTTTCGCCCCTTTATCTCAAAAAAATAGCCTATGTCCGTCTTCAGGATCTCAACTATCTCTGTGTCAAAATTTGAAGACGTAACAAACAAACCAACTCATAATATTAGTAACGTTTCAGTCTAAAAGACAAATGACGGAAAGAAAATCCGTATCAAAAACAAAAACAAATGTCATTTATTCAAACTAGGCTGATAATCAGCACTTTTTTAACGTACGAACATATAAGAAAGTCCTCTAAAACGCCCACCCTTTTCACATTACTTCCCCCGCCCTGAGTGGAATGAGGGAGAGTGTTAGACTTGTACTGGCTAAAACTCACCCATGTTCCATCTATTGCCCTTTATGTGCCGGGGCCGCGGTATCTCTTTCGAGCAACCCGCAACCCCGGCAGGCGGTGGACCTGGCAGGCGCCACCTCTGCTTAGCCCTTTGGCCAAAATACAGGCGTGATGTTTTGTTAACTTAATTATGTGAAACGAGTATTTTAAATTTCATAATTTATTTAACGTCAACACCGCGCACGCGGCTTGTTTTTTGGGGTGGGAAATCATCTCTTCCTTGTCTCTGGCCAAAGCGGGGGGGGGGGGGGGGGGAGTGACAGACTTTTATTGACTAAGCCCATCCATCATCCTTCTTTTGCCTTTTGTATTTGGTGGTGTCTCTTTCGAACAACTCACAAGGCCCTTCTGCGTCGTACTAGGGCCTCATGAAGGAAACTGAGAACATTACTGTAACAAAGTCTATTTACACCTTGCTATAATTGTGAACTTGCGGTTGCAACGATTAAAATATAATATAATATTTATTTATTTTTCTCACCACAATATACATAAATTATTATTTGATTTACATTGTTCAAATTCGACATTAATACATAATTCAACTTAGTATATATTGTGGGAGACTGGTGCCTAAGTTAAGCTCGAGGCTTGTGTTTCAGGACACCAGGATCCCAAAAAGTTAGATTATATTTTATGTATTCCATTTCCTTTTTTTTTAATACACTGTGTCTACATCTCTTTTTACTTACTCTCTTTTTGTAGGTACGCTTAAAGAGATTTCTTTGGAAATAAGCATTACCTTTTCAGCTATTTTTCTGTTCCTGACTTCTTTACTGTTTTACATTTAGTGTGTTATAATATATTATGTTCTAAAATTGGTTTGTAAGTGGTGTATATATGTATATTTACGATCTGATTATAAATAATAATAAATACTGTAGTCCAATCGAAAGATGAATAACTGTTTCTTCGCGAAAGTAATACAAATAATAATGTGTAACACGAGTAACTCATTAACAATGGAGTAGCTTCATTTATATTTTCGCGAATAAATATCAAATTCTGCACCGTATACACTTAAGGAAATATTTACTTAAATCAGCGATTATGTATTAGGTCAAGCACCACATGTGCTGTGGATCGTATCTGTGAATAAACGTAGTAATTTATGAAAGAAAAAGAAAATTGCAACCAATAACTGTCACACTTTTTATACTAGCTTTTGCCCGCGTCTTTGCTTGCGTTAAATTTGGGATAACACAGTTCCCTTTTCCTGATTTTCAGGTACCTGCTCCCTGTAGTTTATGCCCTTGCGCCTTATTGTTTGTAATAGCAAAGCTAAGTTTTCCTTTTTCTTCCCTCTTTCTCCCTCATTTCTCACTTTTTTTTTAATTATGTTAATCTATGTCCGTCTTCAGGATCCCAACTATCTCCGTAACAAAATTCATCGAAATCGGTATAGGCATTAAGGCGTGAAGACGTAACAAACAAACAAACAAACTCACTTTCGCTTTTATAATATTAGTAACGATATCACAGACATCGGTGAAGGAAAACATCGTAAGGAAACCTGGACTTATAATTAACTAGCTTCTGCCCGCGACTTCGTCCGCATGAGATAGTTACTTTAGGCTAACGCTAACTTTAACCTGCGTTATGATCGAAAAAACATTATCTTCCTCTCCCTTTTTCTTCCCTCTTTCTCCATTTTTTCATTTTTTTTAGCCTATGTCCGTCTCCTGGACTCTGTTTATAGTTTTTACATTTATAAATATTTCTTATAAATGTGTTAAAATGAATAAACAGAATTGTAAGTATTGGTAGTATTCATATCTCTGAAAGAACTCCCACCGGTGCCAAGATGGCGCACACTACATATTCAGATAGTCTTTTATTTTTTCCCGAGAATTTCGAAATTCCTTTATCAATTGAAAACCAGATTCTCGTTAATCGTTTCACATGTAGCCGCAGACACGTGATGCGTCCTGCAGAATGAAGCTATCGGCACGAACATCGATATCACTCGGTATCTACGCAATCGATTAGAATCATTGGGATGTGACAATCGGTAGTACGTGGGTAATCGATTGTTGGGTGATTTTGGCCCACGATTGGGATAGTGAGGGAGGACTGTGCTACAGCATACTACATCATAGTTCTATCCTTTTACGGTTACGTACCTCAAAAGGAAAAAAATGGTAGCTTTATAAGATCACTTGGATGACCGTGAAATACGGATCTTTTTTTGGAGTTTACTCCTTAAGAATCGATTTTCATATATAAAGCGCCCGGTATGAGAAAAATCCGAGGGTAAAACCTACTTAAGTAGCGAAAATGTGTCACGTTTTTGGTGCGCACCTTTAGTGCGCAACTTTCTGATTTGGCTGTGAGTGTATTAAGACGTACTTATGGTATGCTGTATAGGCGACTATACCTATATACTATATGTTATTGGGCTTGTTTGTTTCTATCAGTGTCGATGCCGTCGATGTATTATTTATATTGCTATTTTTTTTCATTAATTTGTGATATTACCCTTTCATATGATATTAATCTTTTTTCAGTTGAATAAACTCTTTCTGCGTATGGTTAGATACTCGTACTTATGGAGTAAACTCCATTCGTGCGTCGGAACTGACACACACACTTTTTTTTTAATAGGTCTTTTTAATCCTTACTAATATTATAAGAGCGAAAGTGAGTTGGTTTGTACGTTACGTGTTCACGCCTAAATAGCCTAATTAGCCTCATAGAACTTATGTCAAAATACAACTATACGTAAGCAAAACGAGTCGTTTTTGTTTATTGGAACCGGGCATAAACCGATTTTGATGTTTTTGGTACAGAGATAGTTGAGATCCTGGAAGCGGACATAAGGATTTTTTTTATTTTTTTTCACAAAGGCAAAAGAAGGCACATGGGTTTTAGTCAGAAAACTCTGACACTCTTCAACAAATATACGCGAAATCTAAGAAAAATGCGGCCATTTTATTTAATCTAACGCATTAAAAAAAATACAAATTATTAAAGAGTCTTCTTTTTGTAAGTTGTTTTAAAAACATTAAACCGGCCAAGTGCGAGTCGGACTCTCCGATGGTTCCGCCGATGGTTTAAACTTGCGATGTAAACGGCCATATCTTTTGACTGCGTGGACTTAGATGATTGGTTCTTTCACAGTTCCCAGAGAATACATATATAAGTATATAGTTTTAAATTCGACATCATACCTTTACGCGTTATCGAGGTAAAGGCTCTTGACAGACTAAAAGACAGAGAAACAGAATGACTGACTACACAGTGATCCTTACAATCTTTCCGTTTTTTTTATTTTATCTTGGGACAACTCACACACGGCTATCTGATCCCAAGCTAAGCAGAACTTGTGTTATGGTAACCAGACAACTGATAAACATACTTATATAATTTATAAATACATACATATTATAGATAAATCACACCCAGACACAGAACAAACAATCATGCTCATCACACAAAGTTTGTCCTGGGTGGGAATCGAACTCACGACCTCCGGCGCAGCAGTCAGGGCCACTAGACCAACAGGAACGTCAGATTTTTCTTCTTGAAACTTCAAGAAACCTTTTTGAAGTCTTTTTATCGGAACCCCTTCTCAATTTTTTTTTTTAGAAAAGTTTTTACCCCACACTAGAATTTTTTCCTGTATCGTGGGTGCGTTTACAAATATTTAAACTCACATACACATACAGTCATACCCTAATTTAACCTTAGCTAATAATTACCTATCCACTAATGAAGTTATCTTAAAAGTGCAACAGTAATTATACAACCATTAAGTAGAAGAAAGGTTTTAACTAATTAATGACTGGCTAACTACTTCAACCATTATTATGGATTAGTTAGTTAAAATATTTTAAGTTCGATTTTTTTAAGGAAATCTAATTCAAAACTTGTAATTAGAAGTACTTATTAATTGGTAATATTAAAAACTTTTTTTTTTCAAAAACATGCCTTTTTCCAAAAAACACTAAATAGTGAAAAATAAATTTACTTCGAAAGTAGGTGGCAAAAAAAACGATGAATCCAACAAAAGTGCATATACAAAATGGACTTCCATACCCTTTTGATAATATAAATTGTATAAAATCTGGTTCTTCTAACCTGACAGACAGATGTGTTGCTGGGGAGTTTGTTCCGCGCGCGTTCCACTTCTTCTTCCCAGCTAAAACACTAGGAAGTGGCGAAGGGCAGGGCGTTTTTGTGGGACTGTCTCTTGTAATGTGACGTTCAAAAAGTGCTGATTATCAGCCTAATTTGAATAAATGACTTTTGATTTTGATTTTTTGGAAGTCAATTTTTTTTGCAAAAAGATTTTTGTTTCAGCTCTTTTATTTGTGGTATGAAGGTATCTCTCTCAATTTCTTTATCAAGTTTTCTTTTTCAATAACTACTAAAAAAAATCTAAGAATACTATTCAAATACATTAGAAAATAAAATTTATTATAGAAGATTAAAAACTCATGTACTCAAGTACCCAAGCAATACAGATAAAATTGATAAGATCCCTTTGATAAAATTTTGAAACTTGGCCCACAATCGACCAAGAAATATTGTATCACGAACCATACACGAAATTTGGTCGAATTGAGAACTACATTTTTTTCGGTCAGTTAAAAATTTTTAATCTTAAATTGTATATCTAAAAACCATATTAATTTTCATCATAATCTAATAACAAAATAATGACTTGTTTAAAATATCGTCAATGCCTCAAACACTAACAATTTGTCTAAAAATAAAATTATTAGCACACGAAAATCAATAAGGTAAACACCCGAATAAGCAGACTAGGCGCGCAAACTTTTACTCGCGAACTTTCAGCGACAACTTCAGCGCTTCCTTCCGGCCAACCTTGCGTGCAGTGCGCGGGCGGCGCGCCGCGCCAGTCCGTGCTCGAACGCCGACGCGCCCGCACGCGCGCCACTACCGCTCCGCACCTACACGTGAACCGCGCGAACGCAACACGCTCAGGATTTAACTTGACGGTGCATGTGCTTTAGTGACGGCTTCTCAGTGCTTTGAAGTGGAGCCACGGGCTACCAGCGCCGCTGGGCCCGTGATTGGCCCGGGCGGCGGTATGGAGTCCCCGCAGATGTACGACGCGGCCGCAGCGCCACCACCACCACCGCAACCAGACCTCAAGAAGACAGTAGAAGATAAACGACAGACCTTCCCGCCTCCGGACCTAGACGAGCTCAATGGACAGGAAATTAGTTTGGATTTACAACACCTCATTGAGGACCAGTTCCGAAGTGAGGAGAGCATGGCCTTATTCCAGGAAATACTTCCTGGTGGCAAATCTCCTCAGCCAAGGTACAATCGGACTACGTTGGCGTACATGCCTCAGCCGGTTCACTCAGGGGCGTCTTACGCTCCCGTTCAATCGAACCAGGGGCACGAGCAGGCACCTCCCATAAAGGAAGAGCCTCCCGAGCCCCATGACTACCGAAGATCGGTTTCATGTGCGCAATATACTGGCCAATATAATCCTCAGCCGACTGTCGGCGTCAGCGGACCGTACGGAGGAGGATTCACGCCGCTCCCGCCACTAGGAGCACCTCTCCTCCCTCCGCTACTGAAACACAAGACTGCTCCTCCACGACGCTCGTCGTCAGGAAAAGTGCTAGATAAAGGTACAGACGAGTACAGAAGACGACGCGAGAGGAACAACATAGCAGTGAGGAAGTCGCGCGAAAAGGCAAAAGTGCGTTCCCGGGAAGTGGAGGAAAAAGTGAAGACTCTGCTCAGGGAGAAGGAGGTGTTACTAAAGAGGCTGGAGGCGGTGTCAGGAGAACTGAGCTTGCACAAACAAATGTACGTGCATCTGATCAACCTGAACCACCCGGAGATCACCGAGCTGTGCCGATCGATGCTGCAGCTGGGGGCGCCGCAAGCGCCGGATCACTCACTTTGACCATTATAGGTGAGTATTCACACACGTCACTTGTGTTCAGATTGCATCCAAGTTGTAAATTGTGCGCGTGATTATTTTCGTGCGGAGCATGGAAAGTCGTAAATCACATGGTGTAAAGAAAAAAGGTTTCTTGTATTTTATGAGGGCGTTATGCAATTTGTTTATTGTAGTAGTTCTGAAGTGTCGTTCAGTTTGTATGAGTGTTTCTTTGATTGTAAAGTGACTGAATTTGGGGCATTGCTGTGAATGTGACTGGTATTGCCTTGTGGTGTTTATTAGTTTCTTTATCTGTCTTTCGGTTATTTAGTATGTTCACGTGAAGAGGTTTTGTTTATTCAGTTTTCGCTTCCTGACATTCTATTTTCGTTTCGTGATCTTTTTCTATCATTGTTATTTCATAATTACTAGGTTTTCTTGGGATAACCTTGTTTTACTAGATGATCCAATTGCATTATTAATTACATCATTAACTAATCATTCTTTATTTTATGTCAGTTTAAGTTTCAAATATAGGTTCATTAATTTTGACCTATTTTTTTTTATTTCACTTCATTATCTCGGTTCGCTTCATTATCATTAGCTAGGTTTCAAAAATTCTAATGTCAATGCAAACTGCACAATGAGTGTTATAATTAAACAGTTTATAATAGGACGCTTCGATGGAGAAGAACTTAATCATTTCGAGAAGTGAATCATAGAGAATGTTCCCTTATCACACAATGATATTGATTGTAGTTTATTTTTACGTCTTTGAGTTTATTTTTAATTTCTCCATTATCATATTGTTTACCGGTACCATCCCTGCTGAATATTTCAGAGACACGATTGTTTTTTTCTGGATCTTTCAGTTTTTTTATGTTAGACTTGTGTATACTGATTGCTGATAGCTTGCTGCAATATTGTGTTGCAATATTGTCCCGTATGTTGCAAGGCTTAAGTGATAGATTGCTAATCATCTCTCAGGTGACTTTTTTCCTGCAGTTGACCGATAACTAGCGTTGGTGTCTGCAAACGATGTACCTACATTGGTTTTACTTTGAAATCCATTGATTGATTACTCTGCTGGTCTCAATAATGTTAGTGTGTCAAATGTTGACAGAGCCATCCATGATTGATTTTGTCTATTCACTGTTTAGCATTCATTAGAATTTGTTCAGGAAATATTTCACAAATATAGGTCCGTCAGAAACTCAGGATGTTATGGTTAAGTACAAGGAAACTACAACTAACATTACTAAGATTTTCTTACTCACATGTTCTCTCAACCATAATTGTTTTTTCAAAACTCAATTTATAATAGTTCGTTTACAATCGTAGCGTTGTTTTGCACGTGATTTTCAATAATACAGCCAAGTTTGATCTGAATCATTGTGAAAGTTATGTGTTTTGCTAATACTCACTGAAGTCCCGTTACCTTGCGTATAAGCTTCTTCGCTTGCATAATATTCGTGCGTCGTAATACTAGGATCTCATCAGTTCTTAGAAGTTGTCTTTGAACTTTAGTATAGTTTACGATCTCTGGTTTTGGCAGTACGGTACCGGGTTTTAATCTCTGTAGGATTCATGACAGCTCAGTATGTTTTCTAACGGTAAACTCCTTACGTTACTAATGCTAGCTATGATTCATGGACTCCTGGTACTTGGTTTCAAGAATAGATTAAGTTTCTCATAAAAAGCTTCACAAAGTAGACTTTTTTTAAGTAGCAAACAACATTCGTAAGATTTCCACAATTTTCGTAAAAAAAACTCATTTCCTTTTAACGTATCGGAGCGAGAAACCGGTTTTTATTTAGTGAAAGGACCACGCGTCCCACTTCATTTGTTTATTTTTTCAACTAACGATGTGATGAAAATCACGCATCCCTTTAATTATTTACGTTAGTTCTTATTATCATGGATTAAGGTTGAATATTAACTTGAATCGCGAGTCAAGTACGCGCTTTGCGAACCAAATGAAGTTACTGTCACTTTCGAAGCGGCCATATGTAAGTGTATGTGATTAGGTTACGATGAACGCGTATTAGATTGTTATCAACGTAAGACATAATATAAAACTAGTAAGGTACCCGCTGTAAATTCTGTAGGCCTGGTAGTTTACATTGGAACGTGTTTTCTTGTTAACCTTTACAAGGCAGTAAACGCGGTGAAATTCCTGAAAACTCGCTTTTATGTCGGTCAATAATACTATTTAAATACAAAGACTAAAATAATTTAATGAGTCTTGTAGTCTACGAATAAATTTTTATCAAAATAAAAGACATCATGACCGCAATTAAAATTATACAAAAAAATGACGTAGTTCTACAGATACAAAAATAATCGCACTTCCTTTAAAAAATGGCCTTAACCCTACATAGATAACGTTTGCGGTATTACATAAAATGATAACACGAATATTTGCAAAAAAAGATTATCTCTACTGAAATGGCAATGGCCTGAGGATTTAAGATAATGCTCACTGAAAATGTTAATAATGCGAAGGAAAGTTTTGTGTAAGTATGTTTGCTGAAAGATAACGCAAAAATAGCTTCTTGAAACGGTATGAAATCTTTTTATTAGTCTTTTTTAAGTAGTCTTAAAGTAAAACAACTAGTTTTTTAAAATTAAATATTAAAAAAAAATGTTTTGTGAAATCATGTTTATTAATAATATTACAATGGTCGGTCAACAAATTGATCGCTATTTACCGTTACTAAATCTTAATTTTCTTGTATAAATCATTTCATATTTTGCCTCTTAACTTCGGAAAATCATGAAAAAAAAAACAATTTTTCGTAAATAAAATTGCTTACTTTTTTTTTATAAAAAAAGAAAAAAGTAGGTGACACTGAAACAAACGCGATAACTGTTTGTTAATTATCATAAACTCAACCTAAAAACAGCGCCGCACATTTTAATATATACCTACACATTTTAATATTCCGGTTTTGGTCAATTTGAATTCCAATTTAGTTCCTCGCTAGTATAATGTCCTGGTACATAGTCTTTATGTTTGTACCCTAGCTAGACTAAACGCTAATTTTCTCGGTGAAAATCAATTTTCCACGGATTTCTTCCTTGTAAGATAGACATTTATAAGTCCAAAGTAGCATGTCTGTATATAAAAAAAACACACTAGGATTTTTTTTTATCATGGGTATGTTCACAAACATTTAAACTCACACACACAAACAGCCATATCCGGAACAACTACCAAATATTTGTTCTTTGCTGGAATAGAACCCGCTACACGTAGCGCAGCAGTAAATCGCACAGCTACTGCGCCAATCGTGTCGTCAAAAATGTTATAAATATATAGTACTAGCTTTTGCCCGCGGCATCGCTTGCGTTAAATTCGGGGTAACACAGTTCCCCTTGCGCCTTATTGATTTGTAATAGCAACGCTAAGTTTTTCCATTTTTTCCCTCTTTCTCCCTCACATCCCACTTTTTCTAAACAAAAGTTAGCCTATGTCCGTCTCCTGGTTCCCAACTATCTCTGTACCAAAATTCATCAAAATCGGTTCAGCCATTAAAGCGTGAAGAGGTAACAAACAAACAAATAAACAAACAAACTCACTTTTGCTTTTATAATATTATATAGTAAGGATAATCTACGCGTCTTAACGGAAAAACCTGGAAGGTTTCTTCCAAGGACCTATTTTAGGCCCTCTGTATTAAGGAAGATAAGCATGTCTACAGGTATCACCGAGGGCATATTGATGGCAATCTAAATTAAATCGTCACTGAACCTAGGAGTTTGTTGATTTCAGTAGCGTCCAACAAATTCCTGCAATGAGAGTACACAAGACGAGATATTTATTTGTAGAACAACACTAAATGTGGTAATAAAACTTAGTATTTCCTTTCATAATTTCGCCCAAGTATCTTTGGAGATAGCTTCACATTATATTGCATATGGCTAAATAAAAACAACCGCTTTGGTTACTTGCTTACTTAATATTAAACTGCGCTCACCTAGGATGGCCCGTGGAAATACAACATACTGAGTTTCCTCCATAATTCGAAAAGCACGACCGACTACTTCGACAGTTTCAGGTTGTCAGTGGCTCAAGTTTGGCAACCATTCTTACCAAGAAGTATCGTATTATCCAGTCATCATCATTTTCCTACCCTTGTCCCATACTATTTGGGGTCGGCGCAACACGTTTTCTTCTTCCATTCTCCTCTATAAGACGTCACGACTTCATATCATTCCCTACACAATCCATTCATCTTTTCTTTGGCTTTCCTTTCACTCTCCGTCCTTCAACATTCAGATCCATCACTCTTTCAGTCACATGTGCTTCATCGCTTCTCATTACATGTCCATGCCAACACAATCATCAATTTTCGTATTATCCGGTACTAACTAAACTAACCAGTGTACTGGTATGCATTTGGTTAGACTGGAAGATGACCCCTACATAGTTGGTAATTGGCTAGACAGATAATGATCAACAAATTTCATTTCTTATTTATTTTCTAAAACTACGACTGCTCGACAAAAATGTAGTACTTAGGAATGCTTATTTGACGTTTTCTAATATTGACCGACTTGTAACTGCAATGACGTCAAATGTGTGCTGATTATGTTTTGTGTTAATTAAGCTGTATTACGATCTATTTTAATTGCGTACCTGTAAAAATAATTCTTTCAAGTACATAAATAAGGGTTTGTGGTAAGTAAGTAGATTGAAGATGAATCTATGTTTCCCGATATCTGATCTCCGAATTGGAGACAAACCAAATATTGCACAACTCCGTGCCCTGGTAAGCACGTTAAGCCGCAGGTCCCGGTTGTCATTTGTAGATCTTTGACAGTGGTACCAGGTTGTCATAGGTTTAAAAGCCATCTTTATCTTTATTGGGCGTGTTGTTACACAGCATGTAGCCAGGATGTGGAGGTCTTATAGGCAGTCGATCCATGTAAGAAACTGGTATTCAGCTGTATCCGTTATGAATGGAAGTCACATCTGACAGATTTTGGAAAAGGCTAGGCAGATGATGATGATGATAATCCTTACTAATATTATAAAAGCGAAAGTGAGTTTGTTACGTCTTCACGCCTAAATGACCAAACCGATTTTGATAAATTTAGGTAGAGATAGTTGGGACCCTGGAGACTGACATAGGCTAAAAAGAAGTGAGAAAAGGGGAGAGAAAGATATTTTGATATCACGCGGGTTAAAGTTAGTATCAGCCCAAAGTAACTATGACACGCGGTCGAAGTCGCGGGCGGAAGCTAGTCAAATAAATATAGGAATACATATTAAGAGGTCATTGGTTACCAAAACGATTTGTTTTTTTATACGTATAAAGAAACGGACAATAGAGGTGTGATTCTGTTATTTTCGAAGCAAATACTGTTGCTAGGACGGTATTTGGGTCAAAAAAGACATTTGTTTTGTTATTGTTCTCTGCATCTCTTTTTCGATTTGTCTGTCATTTGGTTTCACTCAGCTTGAATGATCTAGTTATAGACTTAAGGAATAAGGACCATTTTTTTACTTTGAAAATTTTTGTTACCTAAGTTAGAAACTTTCTCAGGTGAAGTTGTTGTTCAAGTAATGTTCTGGTCCTTAGGGTTTTTTTGTGGTCCTTTTTGTCTTTTTGGGAACAAAAAGTTTATATATGTATCTCTTGTCTACGGAATAGCGTGAAAAAAATAACAGGCCTCTTGGAAAAGGAGCATAACTCTTTAATGCCGGATCGAAATATTTAGTATTCAAATTCGTTTGTGCAAAACGTTGTCTGACGGCGACTTTCGTTTTCACCGCTGCGTCATAGCCGCAGGAAACTGGACCTTACAACCGGCAAATTAAGTTACTTTTTCGACTGTCAAAGTTGAAATTTTCGCCTCTCGTGCCCTACTTAATGGCTTCCGTCGGTTTGACTTGTTGATTTTAACTATTTTATGTTTGCACGCTTATGGAACAATAGTTCGCGAGGTTCTGAATGTATTTGAAATTTAGAAACTGAACACTAGTAGCTAAATTCAGGTGTGGATGCTAATTTGTGTACCATCAACTTGTAACTTCATTCTCCGTAAATTTTGGCAAACCGGTTTCCATTTGGCGGCGGCGAAACTCTGTTGGAGTTATGCGCGCCTAGTACATGACTCGCTATCCTACGAAGCCTTCCCCGTTAGGTCTTTGATCTTTGATAGGTCAATGAATGACGGTATAGTTATGTGGTTCTTTCTATATTTGTTGTTTTCAGGAAGTAGACCAATTTTTGAATTTATAATATTCCTTCTGAACGTGTGGTTTTCTTAAATAAATCATTATTTTATGAATTTTTCATGACCATACAAAACAATACCTGACCTATATGGTGACCCATATAGGTCAGGATTTCTTTTTCAGTAGGTAAATCAAACTCGTTTTTGCTTTGTTTGGGTTCAAACTTAAAGTGATGAATCCTTCTACAGATAATATGATCTCTTAAGTCAAACTTTCTTCTAACTTGCCTTAGCCTATACGTTCCTAGTACTTCGAACATTCGCGACCTTCCTCATAGCGTTTTTTTGGCAACTTTATTTTCACTTTCATCTGTAACGGGTTAGGTTAGTGTCATAAGTTGTTCCAAGGTATGTTTTTTCGCTTAAAGGCCGTGTGTTTTACATTTGAGCAATTGCTAAGAGGAACTCTCGGCAGATATTTGCGTAAAGATTTTTAGTGCGTGACAAGATTAAGAAGAAAACTATTGCGGTAGGTCAGGAGAGCCCAAAATGGCAATAAAATTAAGAATAGCTACAAAACATTGCCGAAGTAACAATGAATTGAAAAGATTACCAAAATAATAGTAAGTGGGCGGACTTAATAAACGGGTTCTACTTTCGCGACTATTTATTATAAGGTTTCGCTTTCTGCTAAACGTTTTTGTATCGGTTTCAAATCATTTTGGACTGAATGAAATAAGATGATTATCATTGAACGTAATTTATGCGAAATTACTAACAGGGTTGCCCCGGCATTTGTTTGTATTTTTAACCTAATCCGAACCGTACATAATTCAAAGTTATGTTCTAAGGAAATCATTCTGTGTACAGTTAAAATGGTGATAGCACTAAAATAAACCAAAGATATTTATGTTAAAACAGTAATAATTAATATTAAAAAATAATTAACAAAAATAAACTTAGGATTGCGAAGATTTTTTTGGATTATATTTGTACTGTGATCGATTTCACACATAATCTTTGTTCATTAGCTATTCAAATCCGTATTAACATATCTTTGTGGACATAATAAATAGTCTACCTACACTTCGATGAATCAACCTAGACATTAGTGATGTACTAACCGATCCGATTTTTTAAAGTATCGATAAAAAAGGATGCGACCTTCCGATATTTTTAATCGATCGATCCAAAAGTACCGGTATCAAAATTACCTTATTACCGATGAACTGTATCGTGCAAAATTGACTCAAATTAAAGGACCAAAATAAAACAAAAACAATGAATCATAAAGACTTAAAAAGGATTACGCATTAAAGAAATACTGGAATTCTGTCTCGAGTCTTAAAGGCACGGTACGGTACACGATTTGTTATTTGGAGAATCGAATTGAAGGTATTCGATACGAAACGTAAACTTCGATTCGAATTCAATCTAAAATATCGAATTAAATACAAGTATCGTGCCTCCCTATTAGAGATTAACTCTACGTGCGTATACGCACGGTTGTGGGCGCAGTTGGCGCGCGTGTGCGTGGCTCACTTTCACTTTTTTTTCGTTTATATGCCTTTTGTGTTTTTGGACGGTGTTATGTTATATGAAATCATAATGTTTTGAGTTTTTTTCTAACTGTCGAATATGACGTGCTGATAGAGATAACTTTATAAGTTTTTAATAACGGTGAAGTATAGAAATATTAATATAATATTCAAGAAATATATCACAATAAATACTACCTTACTTTTACTTTTTGTTTCTATAAAAATGAGTTATGATTTTTTTATAACCAATTTAGACTCTAGAATCCACTAGACATCCGTTTCCAACTTACAAAATGCGCTAAGCAGAACAGAGGGCCGGTGCCAACCGGCGCGCGCGCCGCTTTGCGCAACCCAACAGTATGTGTGTCAAACGATCGACGAACGACTTATGTCATGCAAGAGAATGTTGCCTTTATTTGTTTTGATTGTTTTACTATTATTTTAAGTTTTATCGTTTAACAAAAAAAAAGAAGTGATGAAGAACTTTTTGCTGGCACCACCGTGATGCAATGTCATAAAGAGAAAAAAAAAACTTAATTCTCTATTTTAGATATATGGACTTTATCCAAAGCAATAAGGTATTGACTATAGGTAACTATAAGTTTTGCGAACGATCGCCCACGACTTACAACTGTTGAGTAATAGCTTATTCAAATTCAAATTAAATTTACTTTGACGTTTAACAAGAATAGTGTCAAATTCACTGTCCTTACATTGTCCATTTATATAGTAGCTGATTCGATTGCTTACAATTTGCAGGTAAAGTATATTGTAACGCTAATTAAGTTAACAACTTTGAATTAATTTGACCAGTATGAACTAAATTCAATTTTATATGAATTAAACTAACTCAAACACACTTTCCTTTCGCAAACACAAAATTAAGGACCATATTCAGTATTGCAAGGACAAAAATAACAAAAAAAAAATATTTTTTCAGAATTAATGAACTAATAAAATGTCATGGTTCAGTTATTGCATAAGCTATTGCTCAGGCGCAGGAGCGGCGCGTGGCGGCCATGTTGGAAAGTTTTCGGCAATGTCCGGGGAAATCTGTGACGCGGCATACACGATTGTGTTTGTATACGCCTTTTAATTCGACGGGGTGGGTAGAAATCGAAGTCATCGATGATTAAATGTCAAGATGGTGATTTTTGAGGAATGATAAGTGGTTTGTTTTTCTTGTTAAATTCGTTATTTTGATGAGGATGTTGAAAGTCTTCATTAAAGAGGAATGATTAAGTTTAAAAAAAAACAGTTTGTCCATTCAGGAGTTACGATGCCACAGGCAGACACAAATATACACTATTACTAACTTACAACCCCAGTCCCCTCTTTTTCGTCGAGGGTATGTCCTGAAATGCTATTAACCCGTCGCGCGACAAAGTGTCACACTGGGTGCAAAGTTTTACTTGTGCCACAAATGTCGCATTTGCACACGGGTGCAAAGTTTGCACCGCTGTGAGTGGTTTTCATAATAATATAATAGACATTTATTTTTAAAATTTATTTAAAACTCATAAGGATTCTGAAAACATGTACTTCGTAATATATAATTATCGATATAACTATGAAATCTTCGTTTTTCCGAAGGTCTAACCAAAATCAAAAATTCATTCAAAATAGCTCGACGTTTGGGGCACTTTACCTACATTGTTAGCAATCGCGCGACGGGTTAATAGTAGTATGAAAGAAAAAGACATACTAGGTAGTCTATTAATAAAGGGATATAAAGTGACAGGAACCAGGTTTTAAAGAAAAAAATAATGGTTTCAAGCTTCATCCCATAACCCATGATTTTTCGAAATTAATGGCGTATTAGTTTGTTTGATGAAGGACAATATTAAAGGAAACCAAACAATGCTGGTTTGGTTTTTCTTAGGCTTGCGCATGGGAGATATTTCTCCAAGTCACTGCAAGTCTTTACATAGGGTAAAGTCGGAATAGATGCCTCCGGAGGATAAATACCCCGATTGTAATAACACATTAATTTTTACTAGCTTTTGCTCACGGCTTCGCTCGACGTAATTTCGGGGTAACACAGTTCCCCTTTCCTGATTTGCAGGAACCTTCCCCCCCCCCCCCCGCGTCCCCTTTATCTCACTTTTTTATATATGTCCGTCTCCAGGGTCTCAACTATCTCTGTACCAAAATTCATCAAAATCGGTTTAGCCATTTAGCCGTCAAGACGTAACAAACAAACAAACTCACTTTCGCTTTTATAAAATTAGTAAGGGTATGGATTTTTTATGAGTGGCATCTCGCAGTGCAACCTACGAGGTTGTCAATGGATACTTTTTATTTCATACAATTACCGAAAGCCACTCGACCGATACGACATAATTAGCTAAATAAGTTACAATGTTAAAATCAGATGATTCACAACTAATTATACATTTGTGGCTTCAATGACTATTTGATAAACGATTACATGCAGGAAGTTGATAGTGTCCTAGTATACAATTCTGCCACACGCGAATTTTAATCGCTTAAACGATGACCATAGAATAACATCACGGAAATATTTAATTGAAGCCAAATATTTATAGAAAGTCGAGAAATTATTATATGACTAGCTTTTGCCCGCGGTTTTACTCGCCTTATATTCGGTATAACACAGTACCTGCTACCTGAAGTTTTTGCTCTTGATTTGTAATAGCAATGCTAAGTTTTCCCTTTTCTTCCCTCGTTCTCCCTCATATCCTACTTTCCTAAATCAAAATTAGACCGTCTCCTGGTTCCCAACTATCTCTGTACCAAAATTCATCAAAATCGATTGAGCCATTAAAGCGTGAAGAGGTAACAAACAAACAAACTGGTTTTCGGTTTTTTATTATTAGTAAGGAAAGGATAGTAAGGATTATGCAGAAAAATAAATAAATTTAAGTGATAACATAATAATGGGCGGTTCGGTAAAATTGCAATGGGATATTAATAAGAATTACGTAATAAAGCAGCTGGATCAAGGGTTTTATACAGAAAGCGGTACTTCTGGACACGGCACGTATCGTTAGGAGGTTCCTTTCTCTGGAGACCTGACTGTAGCTTGGAACCTTCCCGATACCAGTGGGCTACATTTTATTTATATTTTTAAATGATTTTAAAAGAAATATTTAAAAATTTGACGTGATCGGAACGGAAACAAGAATAACAATATTTAAAATAGTCACAAACGTAGTTTATATTATAAAATCTCAATTTGTGACCATTTTACGAATTCTACCGTGCAACATGTTCAGTAGGCCTACTATGACATCTTAAAGCAGAACTTATACCACTGAGTGAAAGAGATGGTGCTAGACACCCTGTATAGCTCTGTCCCTTTCCCTCAGCGGAATAAGTTCTGCTTTAACACGTCATGGTAGGGTAGCTGATATTGAGTTTGGAGAGTCAAAAACTAAATCAATATCTGATTAAAAACCCGAGCAAACCATATGTTTGTATAAAAATACCTACTAATAATGCCTTTTGTCGAAATAACCATAACGAATTCCAAAGCTATTATGATCTTTTTAAAAAGAAAAAAAATACAAATGATGTTCGGACCGACAGGAGGGAACCCTAAACATCACAACATCCCCGTTCCCTCAAAAATAACGACGTGATTAAATTATGGCGCCTTAAGTACTAACACAAGAAATAATATTTAACACTCCTTTAGTCACATGGAAGAAAGAAAATACATTTATTTGAAACATACCACAAGTCTACACATAATCCTTACAAATATTTTAAAAGCGAAAGTGAGTTTGTTTGTTAAACCGGCTAAACCGATTTTGATGAATTTTGGTACAGAGATAGTTGGGAACCAGGAGACGGACATAGGCTAATTTATTTTAAAAAAGTGGGATGTGAGGGAGAAAGAGGGAAGAAAAGGGAAAACTTAGCGTTGCTATTACAAATCAATAAGGCGCAAGGGGAACTGTGTTACCCCGAATTTAACGCGAGCGAAGCCGCGGGCAAAAGCTGGTAAAACAATAAAAGAGAAAATAAAATTAAAAAACTCAAAACTTAACAAAAAAATGCAACACTGCGTGCCTCACGGCTACTTCAAATAGACCTAGTATTTACTATATATACCTGATAGAAGCTCGTGGCTAAATAATAGCAGCCGCTTAGGTCGGTCTTTAGGTTAAGCCGCGCTTGCCTAGGATGGTCTGAGGATGGGTGACCACTCGTTACATAACCGAGCTTCCTACGTGCCTCGGACGTGAATCTGTTGGTCTTGGTTGTCATTTGTAGATCTTTGACAGTCGTTACAGATAGTCAGTGTCCCGAAAGTCTGACAACTAATCTTACCAAAGGGTATCGTACTACCGAGTACTAACTTTGCTCTAGGGGTCAAATAGGCAGTTGCTCCATGACAAATTGTAGTATTCAGCTTCTTCTGGTTATGTTCTCCTGGTTGATAGCTTCGTGCGTCTTTCATCTTTGTTCTTTCACTGTTACTTTCATTCATTTCATTTGACACTGTCACTGGTCAGATAGGCAGTCGCATGCTCAATGTAAAATATGTAATATGTATCCAGCTGCATACGGTTAGACTGGAAGCCGATCCAAAACAAAGTTGGGAAAAGGCTAAACACTTTTTTTTAAACGTTGCCCTACACTAGGAATTTCTGCTGTATCGTGGGTGCGTTTACAAACATTTAAACTCACATACACAATCAGCCAGACCCGAAACAACTACCTGCAGGCCATACCACTGCGCCAACCATACCGTCAATATGATAAATATGATAAAACTGATATTCTAAACTACATGTTTCCTTATTCCAAAGTGCACGAAGAGAGTTCGTAGTGCTAACACAATTGACTCCGAGCCCTTTCAAGGCCACTCAATTTACAAAAATAGGTCATGTTATTGGCTGCGATAGCCTATCAACTGGGCACTTCCAAATAGGTTATAAGCTTTGATTGTTGTGAGCGTCATGTGCATTATGTTCTTTTACATTACCAGCTACCCTACCATGACGTCTTAAAACAGAACTTATTCCACTGAGGGAAACAGACAGAGCTGTACAGGGTGTCAGGAATAAGAACTGCTATAAGATGTCATGGTAACCCTTCTGCTTATTTTTAGATAGGGTTCCTTTTTCTCCTTTTGAGGTACGGAACTCTATTTGTTCAATTTGTTGTCTGTCTGTCAAGACCCTTAATCTCGGTAACGCATAAAGGTATCGAGTTGAAATTAAAATTATAATAATATATTTAACTCTGTTGTGCCTTTGTGCTGTGAAAAAAATCATACCTATAAATCCCCTCTCGCTCTTGGCCAGTGTTTTTATTTTTTTGCTATAGTATTTATTTAAAACTTGCATTATAACATCGTTTCTTTCAGCCTTTGTCACGTCATTTCGTTACAAACATCTTTATAGACACACGCCCTTACTCATATTAACTTCATCATCGACATTTAAATCTATATTTTTAAATATTACTGAAAACGTGAAAATGTGTGTGACTACTGACTCACTTATCGCGAAATCTCAGAAACTACAAGTGTTAAGAGGTTCAAATTTTGCATGGAGGATTCTTTTAAGACGGAATTTTGTAGAGTAAAACCCTTAAGGTGATAAAACAGGGTGGCAAAGTTTGTATGGAAGAGCGGGATGCCAAGTCAATTTTTTGGCCGAATTGACTTGGCACGGCTACATAACATTATGCTACGACACTAAAAAGCTGAGTTGCGGGTAAAACCGCTAGGCACAGCTAGCCAATAATATGTAACTTCATACTTGGTAGTGAAAACAGCATCTCAAACTAAACTCTTCATTTCATTCTTCAAAACTCGTTCAAAATTCTCGTCAAACATTTGTCGAACTTCCATTTAAAGACAGAAGTTCAGTATCGAATCCGTGAAAAACACAGTTTCTAGAAATTTACCTCGTTACGGACCATTCTGCTATTTTTATTTCTTTCGTCCAGGATCTTTTCACGAACAAGCCATCTGTCACCGAGCTCATTTCCAAAACGTCACAAGTACCAACCACCTGTTCCGAGGTGGCTTTCTTTAAAAATTGATCACGTGATCAAAGTTTCTTGAGCGAATGTTTTTGTTCTTCTTCTGGTATAAAAAGCGGTTGCGTAATAACCTCTCCAGCTCTTTGCTTAAATTTTGGCGGTTTTCTGGTGAAGAATGGTGAAAGAAAAAGTTTGAATTTAATTTGTTTTTTTTTAAAGCCACACTAGCTAAGTTTTTTTTTTAATACTCATGGCAACACCTTAATTTTTTTTTTTATAAAAAAATCAAAATTAAGGTTTCGTTCCGTCGTAGGTTTCGTCAGTATATACGTTTGTTAAGTTTATTTTTTTATTTTTTTTTTAAACTAGTTTCATGCGCGGATTTTTTTTTGTACAATGTAGTTTTATTATTATATTCTAAGAAATCTCTTTCTCCTTATACATAGATGTGCTTATTTTAACTTCGAAATTTGTCAATAAGGACTAATTACCAAAGATTTCATAATCGTCAGTAAAAAGCCTTTTAAACAACATCGGGTAGTCAAGAAAAAATCTTATAATCATAACATCGACAGTAATTGCTCAACTGAAAACAATCACCAAACATTTCTGGAACGAAATTTTTTCAGGACAATAAATATTTCGTCATTTTTACTTCAAAACTTTTGTGTGGGTTTCTTTTTGTTGGCAAGAAAGTATTTTGTTTCCCTTTAGGCCACATTGATAGTCACGTGGATTTGTTTGGCTCAAAAGACCACGTTTCGCTGTCAAGGCACATGTATTTCGCTGTGGCAACGCAATTTGAGGTGTACACGTTGAAAAATTCGGAAACAAAACAATCTTTTCATTTCGTTCTAAGTTTGGGGAAACAGTAAAATGCTTGAAGAAATTTCGGAGGACCAGGTGTTCGTAGTTATTGTAACTTGATGAGATAATGTGTGAGGTAATTCAATGTAATGCAACTTTGTCTCGAATATTTGTTTTTCTTGTTTCGTGTTTTGAAACTTTAGGTATAACTGACATTTTTGTCGCTTTAGCTATTATGTCATCTAGGAAAAGAGTTGATCTAGCTTTTCTTTGGCTAGCTATGAGGTTTCTTTAACTTAGTTTCAGAATTCTGGATTCGATCGTCGATTTTTACTCATCCAGTTTATCGATTAAATTATCATCGTGGAGGGAATTGTTAGTTTACTCGTTTATCCGATATTTACTTAGTGAATAATAAAAAAAAATCCTCTTTATTGATTTAATATTTGCATTATCTTGTAAATCCTTACAGGATAAAATCTAGTTACAAAAATTTATTACAATGAATTGATTGAAAGTATGCCGTCTATATTTCATTTAAAACCATTTTTACTATTTACAAATTAATACCTTCCTTACATTAATCATTTCTAATATTATAAAAGCGAAATTCAGTTTGATAGTTTGTTTGTTACGTCTTCATGCTGAAATGGCTACATCGATTTTGATGAATTTTAGTACAGAGTTAGTTGGGACCCTAGTGACGGACATAGGCTAGGCACATAGTTTTTTTTTTAAATGAGAAATGAGGGAAGAAAAGGAAAAACTTAGTTTTGCTATTAGGTATAATAAGAAAGGCGCAAGGGCAAAAATTACAGGAAGCAGGTACTTGTAAAACAGGAAAAAAGAACTGTGTTACCCCGAAACCGCGGGCAAAGGCTTGTTATTTTATTAGAATAAAGACTGTTCAGCGATATTTACTTGGTAAACAATTTGAAAAACCTTACTTCAACTCTAAGTACACACTCATTCATAGCCAGTTGAGTATTTAGGGCACACAATGATAATAATGACACACATTCGTTATCAAATCACTAAACAAACAAACAAACATATCTGATAGATCGCCGATAGATATATTTGGGTTCAGTGTGGAAAGTTAGATTGTTTATAGAAGGACCAAAAATGGAAATCGTAAAAATTAAGGCTTCTTAGTTTTTCAAACATTAATTTTATATCTGTGATATTGTAGATAGTCAAATCTGTCAAATACCGGTACTAGTATAATGAATGAAATCAAATACGATTTTAGGCAGAAAACAAAACGAGCCTACGCAAATTAAAAAAAAAGCATTTGCTCTCACCGTATGTCATGTACTAGGAGCTCATAGCTTCGTCGTAGTTTAAAAAAGTAGGCTTCGCTACGCACAGTTCGACTATTTTTCAATAAATTAGTCTCACATGTGCTATGATACCCTAGTATAAAGGTAGTTAAATAATACCTAGTATTGTGCTGTTCTTCTAATAGGCAATAATAATTATGTTTCCTTCTTTGGCATGAAAATTAAACTCGCCACGTAATCGTTTGACATTATTGACTATCAATTGTCTCGTTTATCTAACACATTCCATGAGAAAAAAATACATTACTCATTGATTGTGTGAGTTTCATCCACATATCTTCAGTACTTATCTTGAAGATTGCTTTAACTTCTATTGGCTTAAAACTGGTACGATTCTGATTACTTCAAGTGCTCTGCTAACAATGAAACTGAAAAGAATCGGCTTCAATAATTATGTTCATAATTTTCTTATTTTCCAAATCCTATGAATATTATTTTTTTTATGTTTTTACAAAGAAATTTTTAAAAATGTATTTTATATGTATTCAAATGAATAAACGACTTAAAAGCGAAAGTTTGTGAGGATTTATGTAGGTATGTTTGTTGCTCTTTTACGCAAAAACTACTGCATGGATTTCAATGAAACATCACAATAATATAGCTTACGTATCAGAATAAAACACAGACCACAATACATAAAGATATATTGTATATTCTATCACCACGCGAGTGAATCCGTGGGGGACAGCTAGTGTTAAATATAAAAAAAACTTTGCACAATCTTTCAATCATCATCTCTTTGTGTGATTTTTAATCCATCTTTGATTAAATCCGTAGCTTCACACGAGTATTTTCTTAAACCCATTAGCTTTACGAGAGCTGAATATAATTTAATGTCCCTTACGCCATTCCTACATAAAAGAAACGACATCGTAGTTAGAAATACATCAGTAAACGCTAATGTGGATGAAAATACGAAGCTTTCCGATGAATGATTATGCAGTTGTGTATTTGATATGCTTTGTTTTTGTGTCTCGTTTATAATCTTATCAATGATTTTAAAGGAATTTGTCATTGGATGGTAGTAGATCATTCACGTGTGACATAGTTGATTAATGAATCATTGTATTTGTTTGTAGTATTTTATAGTAGTCTTTTGTTTGTGATATGAAATTTGCTTGTTTTGTGTGGGATTACCTACCCGTAATTTCAAAAATATACGGTTATCATTTTCACTGTATTTAACTGTGTTAAACTTGTCATGCTTATAAAAATAAAAGTGTTAAGCGTGCCAGTTAAAAAATCAAGTATGTTAGGTAACTTATTAAACAGCTATTACATAATTTGTGTAGCATACTTCTATTCCCCCAAAACATTGACCTCTCAAATCATAACGTAATTATCAGCCGTGCGTCCGTTTCGACGGCCGCATTTAAAATGACAATCGGCTCGCTTTGAGCGGCGCAAGCGCCGGTCCGACGCACTTTCACTGCGAGCTCGTGTGCGTGAGCTACCGTTGTGGGCGTGGCCATGTTTTTTTTTATTAATTTGGCCCACATTTGGGATTCTGTTACGTCAGCGTGCATCTCACTTGCAACAAGCTGGATGTAGGAAGCGTCACGCGAATGCGCGTGCAGCCAATGTCATTATTGTATAAGTAACGTAATGTTTTGTAAGAATTGCAACGTGCTATGCATGTTTGTGTTTATTTTAAGAAATGCGTTCTTTTGATCTCCTTTTGTTTATAGTCTCCTAGTGAATCTGCATTGGTCTTCCGAGTATACTTTCTTGTTGATTCATTGCTAACTATTGTTGTTTATATTTATCTACTTAGGTAGTAGTTTATCCGTCAAAGTCCTCATGACCTTCAGCTGCCTCCATTGGCCATAAAGATTATTTTCCTTCCTACTTTCAAATTAGTGGCGATTATTGTAAAAACTGCTAAATTGCTGTTGTATCTACGTACATGTGTAGATTTTACAGCCTATTCCATAATCTAATCTTTACTTTACAACTTTTATGGTCATTTCCTTTTCTAATATCCTTCCCGTTTGTTGTTTTAAAACACATATTCAATTTTGGTCCTTTCATACACAAGTGGTCTTTTGAGCTACAACTAAGCATTCCCGGAGCACATTGTCGATTCTATTTCATCAAAATTATGAACACTCACTTTGTATGTGTTTTAAATTGTACACACGATAATCTATTTGTGTTGTTTGATGACTAGTTTATTTTTTTAGCTCTTATCTATACTGTTTTTATTATGCTATTCTTAAAACGAAAGCGAGACAGATGATATCAACTGCTTACCATTCCACTCAGGTTGTGGGAGTAGAATGGCGGAAATGTATGACTATGATGCATGCGATAGATTGGTATCAATTCCCGGTCCTTTCTTGCTTATGTGCTCCTGGTACCTCGTTCATAAAGTATTAGGTAGGTTTATTTTCAGTTGTGACGCTTTCTTTATTGTACTCTCCTAGTATTTTATCAGCATGTTATTTCGAATGCTAAGAATATTGTGTTATTTCTTCTATACCTACACTTTTGCACCCATGCCCTTGTTCAAATTTCTGTAAAAGTATTTCAATAAAGAGTGCCTATATTCATCGTTCTGGAAACGAAAAGGTTAACCTAGACTTTACTTAAGCTATGTTTATTTTATTGGCCGTAAGTGCCTTCTAAACACTACATATTTTATGGTTATCTGAAAAATCCCTCTCCCTGGAAAAGGCACTCCAACCAGATGCATAGAAATAATGTCGACCTAATTTAATCCACGTGTGTGTGTATTATATCACTAATATCACACACACACATTACTCTACTTCACCGAACACAAAAAAAAACTCACAATCTATTTCCGAGGTCACATACAAACGAGTCCCAAGCTAGTATCATAAAAAAATCACACAGTAAGGTCAATGACCCGCCGCCGAAACGCATCGGGTAATGCACTCATGCCGACGCGGGATACCACGATAGTAGGTACTTGGTACTTTGACTTTTGATTGCTTTAATCTTTTTATGATCGAATTGAACTGTTAGCATCTCTGTGCGCCTGGTACTTTGTTCGAATGAAGAAGATGGTTTCTCTAACTAGGTCTTAAGATTAAATACTAAAAGGGCTATTGTAAATTAAAGCTTTGGGCTCAATTCTCACGTTTTTCAAATGAAATTATTGTATTGTCATTAATTAATCTATAAGACATGTATTTCTTAGAGGGTTTCTCGTATACAAAGGTAAATGACCGCCATCGTCGGCTCTTTGAATAAATAACAAACACAGTTCATTAATCTAATTTCCCTAAAGGCGTTCATTCTCAGACAGTGGTCCCTTTACATACTTAATCTAGAATCTTGTGTGATGCAGGAAATAATCAAACATCGGTATTCCAAAAATTCCATGGTAGAATACTTGCATATCCAATGATAATTATCTATACTATATAATATTACTAGCGACCCGTCCCAGCTGCGCACGGGTGTTACAAATCTTTGAAAATCCCCACTTTTCTCTACTATAATATGTATGTATTTTACATAAAAACCTTCCTCTTGAATCACTCTATCTATTAAAAAAAACCGCATCAAAATCCGTGTCGGAGTTTCAAAGATTTAAGCATACAAAGGGACATAGGGACAGAGAAAGCGACTTTGTTTTATACTATGTAGTGATAAAGCTGAAGAGTTTGTTTGTTTGAACGCGCTAATCTCAGGGACTACTGGTTGGAATTGGATAATTCTTTTAGTGTTGGATAGTCCATTTCTTGAGGAAGGCTATAGGCTATATAACATCACGCTACGACCAACAGGTGCTGAGCAGCGTGAGTGAAACTGCGGAGAACAGCTGGTCCAATGATAATATTTTACTAATGCACTGGTGTCGATTCTGATTCATTACAAATTAAACTAAAACTACTTTAAAAACACACAAACTGTCAAACGTTGTAACAACTTAATCGTATTATAGTTTGACAGAAATTAATGATAGTTTAGTTACTCAATTAAGACAAAATAACAATCATTCTGAAATTGACGTTTTTCCCCAAAAATAGTGGTTGTCAAACTAAATAGTAATATATATAATTGATCGCGACTAAAATCGTACGGTATAAAATTAGATGCGATTAGGTATGTCTTCTTAATATTTGTTTAGTTTAATCCGGTGGTTAATCAGAATAAACAAAACTATCTACCATTCGTTGAAGTTTTCTATCGCTAAAGTTATTTTATAAGTAAAGTTCATATCAATGTATCTGAGCTGTTCCACGCGGTTTCACCCACGCTGCTCAGTACCTGTTGGTCGTAGCGTGATGTTATATATAGCCTATAGCCTCCCTCAAGACATGGGCTATCCAACACTAAAATAATTTTCCAATTCCAACCAGTAGTCCCTGAGATTAGCGCGTTCAAACAAACAAACTCTTCAGCTTTATAATATTAGTATAGATTGTAGTAAGACAGTTACTGGTAACTAAAGGAAAGAATCCCACACAATGTAAGAGTTGACATTCCATATTTCTGATGATCTATGTCAAGTGACTGTTATATAATTTGTATACCTTCTTCTAACTTTGATAATGCCTACAGTTTTCACATATTTAAATGTCGATGTATAGCCTTTTTCTATGACATAAGCGTCTTCAGAACAAACTTTAACGTCAACGGTTGGCTTTTCGAGAACATTAAGTAACCGACATTACTGACGCCACTCCTAGGACAACATATGTTTTAAGAGCTGGGTGTTCGAGATGTTAAATAGAACCTCGTTCGTAAAACGTGTAAATAACTGCAAGCAAACTTGGAAAAAAAAATAGCTAAACATCATGAATTTAATCCACGAATTAAGAGGCAGCAATGGATCTAATATATTAGTACACTAACATGTGGCCAGATGTATTGTTTGTTTGTATCCATAATAAACTAATTTCATTGCTCTTCAGAAAAGTGTACTAATTACATCAAAGTATTTTATAATAAGAAAACAAAATAATTCATCTAACCTTAGCGAAATGCATTTTTAAAAGCTATGGTTGGGGCACTCGCGAATTTCACGATACTTTATTTATTTATCCGAAACTGGTCCTTGTAGTTGGACATTGTATAATACATACTGGTCCTTATGTCTTACGTCAACAGTACTCAAATTAGCATAGAAGTTGTTCAAAACAACAGTTAAAGAGAAATAAAAAATCCATTAGGTCGAATTCTATTCAATAGTGATGTCACAATGTCAAAGATGCATTTTTAATAACCTAAAAAAATAACCCAAAACATGACGAACTAAAAAAATCCGTACCAATGTGAATAGACAAATTAATGTTGACATTTCGCACGTCCTACTTTCTACTAACATTCAACTTCAAAAATTACTGTGACGTAACAATATTACTGGGACATTGGGTCTTGGGGTCTTATGTAAGTTGAATTTGGCGTTGCATAATCTGTGAAAGTCGGTCGGCAAGCTTCCGTAGTGATGTAATGGTTCTCAAGTGCTGGCATACTTGTGTGGACCATGAAACCGTTTTTAAACGATTTGGTTGCGGTCATGTGGAGTTTGAAAGTCGGTTTTAGGTTAGGAGTCGGTAGTTCAGTTTTGCTGTGGGATAATCGATTTTTTGCGTTTCTTTTTTTTTGTTTATTTTTTTTTAGGAAATATTTTCATGCAGTGGGATAGTACAGGATCGTATTATTTAATAGCTGTTTTTTTTTGTAATGTATAATTTTGTAAAAGGCTTTTATCTTTTTCACAGTGGCGTGACATATTATATGAATATGTGTATGTTTAGTATGACATTTGGGAATAATGTAGCTTCCTGTTAGTAAAAGACTTTTCATATAAAATATAAATATAATAAACTAACTTAATAAACTTAAAACCTCGAAGTACCGCACTTATCCAAAAACTTGCCCAAAAGACTGGCAAAACAGCCAAAGTTTTTTTCAAAATATTAATGTTATTTTTTTCTTTTTGTTACAGATCGAGTAAAAATCGGCATACCGGAAGCCCGTGTGATACTGTGCATTAACTAAACTTAACAAAAAAATGTGACGCCTATATTTAGTAAGTTTAGTTAGCGGAATTACTATGTGATTTTTACATTACTTCTTTTTATAAATATACATGAATAGTTTAGATTTTAAGCTAATAAAACGTAAGATTAGAGGAATACGTAAGCGTAGATGCATACGATTGAACCAGTTCTCGTTTTTTTCGACGTTACGAAATAATTCAGTAAATATTTAATTCAGTGAGGTTCAGAATATGTTTTTTTAAATAAATAAAAGATTTTTAGATGTCAATTTTATCCGAAAAATATAAAAAAGTCACATGATTTATAAAAGAGCGTCAATGAACAACACTACCGCGGTTGAGATAGGGTTGTCAGTTTGATAAATGACACGTATAATTTAAAAACTTATATTATTTTTTCAAGATATAATAAATCTATGTAATTACGTGTTTTTTTAGTCTTACGTATAATACCTATCATCTGATGTTACTGGTGAACCCCGGCCGTAAAGAAGTGATCTCAAACGAAGGTAGGGGCTCACACAGCAAAACATGATCACTGCCATTGTTGTCACGAAAATGTACTCTAAAATCATAACAAATAAAGTCTAAGTTTACATAAAGGCTGCATCATAGTTCTACGTCAATTCATTGTCATAATATTCTATCATTTGTCATCAATTTTCTTAATATGACACGTCATTAATAGATGTCGTTCCAAAATTGTTGTAAAAATGTAAAGGATTATTAGTTTAAATGAAAACTATTGTAATAATTGTTATTGGTTATATTTCTATGCATAACTTGAATTATTATAGTTTCGATTTTAAACTTAAATATTCGTTTGGAAAAGTATACATTTTTGGATGAACTATACAAAAGTTAGAATATATGAATTGTAAAATCGACACCTCGTTTCATGTGACATTCATAAAAAAAAAACTCATACAAATATGACTGATCAGATTTTATACCATGAAGACAGTAAAAATAATTGATGTTTTTCTTACTTTTCGTTAACAATTATGTTAGTTTACTGTAATATATAGAATAATTTAGTTATTTTAATGTAAATTGGTTGTATATAATTTTGAATCAGTAATCAAATGTCTAGATTTAATTGTAATTGTTTTCTCTAACTCCTTGCACTTAAGAGGACAGAAATGGTAAATACTTTTTGGTAGCTTAATAATCTTTGAAAAAAATATAAGTTTGTTTGTATTTGCCTATTCTGATGTAAGAAATTTTATTGATTGTTGAGAATAACAACTATTTTTTCTTTTTAAAATATTTAAAGTGTACATAATTCTACTTTAGGCGTAGCGCTAAGCGTATAGGTTTAATGTTTCTTTGGGTTAATATTATTTTGTTGAGTCTAAAATTTTTATTCCTATTAAAGTACCTTTAACTTTTTTTGTTAGATATTTTTCTTGTCTACTTACGTTAAGATTAAGTGATGTTTTTAAATGATAAAATCATGATCTATTATGGCGTCGCCAGTTGGCAAGTACAAGGAGTTATTTATGTTAAAAATACTTATTGATGTAAATGTTATGCGCTACTTAATTTTGTTTTACGGTAGCTACAAGCACGGGTTTTAGGCTGCTTAAAACAGATGTATATTATTTTAATTAAAAAACAAAATCAAATATTAACTTTGAGTGCCAACCCTGATGTTGTGGAAATAAAAATAAATATTTTTGAATGTGGTTTTTTGCTAAAGTTAGGGATGGCAGTCATCGTAAAACGGGTCTCGAAACAGATAGTTACCAGATTGAATCCTACAATGTAATAATGAATATAAGAGAAATGGCATCTACACACTAATATAGTAAACGAAAATCTTGTATATTTCGTATTTTATGAAACTTTATAATAAAATATTCTCTATTTACAAACAGATGTGTATTTTTATAATATAACTTATTCTGGATTTTGGGAAAAAATATTGCACACGGTCGAAAAACAACCGTATAACCTTTTAATTTTTAAGCGTACCTATTTATTTTTTAAATAAATCTATTTAATATTTGTCACAAGAACTAAAACATATTTATTAAAAATATTAATATTTAAAAACTAATAAAACCTTGTGTGTAGACGTCATAATATATTATACACTATACTCCGTCCCGTTTTTACCTGCTTTTATTTAAAAATATATTAATATAAAATAAGCCTAAGCACATGAAATATTTTTCAATTACTTGTATAAACTATAAATAAGGAACTTTAATGTTAAAAAAAAACTAAAGAAAAACTTGTTTTGGCTTCAATTTATAAGTACTAAATAGGCGAATAAGTAATGAAGTTTGCAAAAAAAATATGGGAAAGTGGATTTTGCAGAGAAATGCAAATGATTGTTGAGTTCTGAGAGGGCCCTAGATTTGTCTTGTTTTCTTATGCTTGATGTTAAAAAAATGTTGTTTTGTTTTTAAAGTTTTTTTTTTCTATGTCGTCCAGATGGTGCTACAAGATCAAATCTTTCTATACTTCTGAGCCAAAGACTTTTATTTTTTTCCTTTATATTTTGTTATTGTGCGCGAATATATTAATTTAGATATTGACAAACTTTAAAAAGAACAGTCATTACAAGCAACTAAGCTGAATAAAGTACAATACGAAAATCGAAAAATGCCCTTTTTTCTGTTTGCCAAAATTTAAAATATATTTTTTGCTTTTTGGAAATAATTTTTGTTATCAAATATATATATTAATTTCGGTCCTACTTTGTATATGCCGCGTTGAAAGTCCTATTTGGTAGGAATGAATGAGGCCTTGCTAATTTTTCTCTGACAATAATGCTAGTGGTAAAAAACCACGTAACTTCGATGTTATAGGTGCAATTAAATTTAATAATATACCTATTTAATAGAAAAATATACCTTTTGTTTTTTTTGACAACCCTATCCATTTTCAAATAGTTGAAAACGGCATGACAACACGAAAGACCTCACCTATTAGATGTTAAAAATTGGTTCACTGAGCTGAAGAGTGTTTTCAAGACCTGTTTTCAAGCAGATTTCAACTACGTTGGGATCGGCTCTCAGTCTAACCGGATACACCTGAATACCAGTATTTTACATGAAGCAACTTCCTAACTAACCTTCACAACCAAGTACTGTACGATACTGTTTAAGACTGTCTGTCAGACTTTTGAGCATTGATTGATACGACTTTAGAAATATCTACAAATGACAGCCGGGACCAACGGTTTAACGTACAGACGCCAGCAGGTCAAGCTACCCGAAACTGTCAATTTTTCCCAATGAACCTTGAACCTAATGCTTTAGAAATAAAGTCGAAAATCTATCAAAGAAATCTGATATAAATGATAAATGATGTTTATTTTGCAAGTAGGTTTTCACAAACACTTTTACACGTCTTTTTTTTAAAACTAGATGAGGCCGGTGTTTCGTACCCGACTACTCTGAGAAGAAACAGCCGAAACAAACTCAGAGGTCATAGTCTCTTTTAAAGTCCAGACAAAAAAAAATCTTGGTCAACTTACATGAGGACTATGCAGATTAGTGTCTGAAGTGGTCTTTTTAAGAAAGCACCACACAGATTGAGTGGACCTGTCCAGTCAGTGCAAGCATTTGTCAGTTATCGTGTAGCTCGACTCATAACCCAAGGAGCTCAACGAAACGACGAACAATACCAAAAAAAGGACATTAGCGTAGGTCCCTAAATATTCAACTGCCAGAATCGTCAAAAGCAAAAAAAAAGTAAATAAAAGTTATGATCCACATGGTCCTCACATTCACAATAAACAACTACCTACAGACTAGAAAATATTTACAAAATTAAATTAATGAGATCATAATGAAATCATAAAATGTCACAATAAAAAAAAAAAAAGTAAAATCAAATAATATATATAGATTGTAGTAGCTTGATGTGCAGGCGTCTGTACAGTCAGCAAAGGAGATAAACTGAACAGGCTTGTCGGATAGTTGTTTTTTCTGAGAAACCGATGAACCTTTTCAACTCTAATTTAATTTGTTTAATGAACTGTTCAGTTTTTGTATGAAAATATTTTTTTTTATCAATTTTTTTAAGTGTGTCTGACTTCGACTGTCTTTTTTCCTTGACTGACTGTACATTTAGAAACAAAGATTTGTTATATTTTGTGTTGTTGTTTCTAGCCTTTCAACTACCACTTTCATTTTCAGACGTACTGATTGACAACTAAATAGTACTTTATCTATCCCGGGGGTCTAAAATGGCCATTTCAGAATAGTCATAATAATTTAATAATATTAATTACCATCCGTAAAATGGTCAAGAAGTGACGATTCACAATTTCAACTGCGTCTGTGACCATTTTAAGAATTCAAACCTAATTCATAATACTATTATAAATCAATAAAATAAATAAATATCTTGGGACAACTCACACACGGCTATCTGATCCCAAGCTAAGCAGAGCTTGTGTTATGGTAACCAGACAAATGATATACATACTTATATAATTTATAAATACATACATATTATAGATAAATCACACCCAGACACAGAACAAACAATCATGCTTATCACACAAAGTTTGTCCTGGGTGGGAATCGAACCCACGACCTCCGGCTCAGCAGTCAGGGCCACTAACCACTGGACCAACAGGCCTGATTATCCTATTTTAATTCTGTTAAAGCGGCCATTTTAGACCCCCAGATCTGTTTAAAGTGTATAATGACTACAATGTCTGCCAGTAACCGACTAATGTATAACACCCGTCTGGATATGTCGAATATCTTGGCATATCCGGTGCCAATTCCACTGGGCCAATCTGTCAGCAGGTTGCCAAACGTTGGCGCGAAGGTTGGAAGATAGATTTCTAATCTATATTTGTAAATAAGGGCGTGGCAGTATGATAAGACAGTCTAAAGATAGGTCAAGATGAAAATTTATCTTGGAAGACTTAAGTTTTTTTTTTATTATTATTGATAGGCTCGCGTTTGACCACTATCTGATCATGTGGTCGACGATGAAGCACGCTTACCTAGAAATAACCTATTCACTCTTGACTTGAAGATTGTGAGCAAATAAGAGAATGGTGGTCAAAACTGACGCAACCTACTATCTTTTTTTTGAAGTGGGAAATCATCAAATAACTTCCCCCGCACTGGGCGGAGCGGGGGGGAGTGGCAGGCTTTTATTGACTAAAACCTGCCCATGTGCCTTCTATTGCCCTTTACTATCCGGGGCCGCCGTATGTCTTTCGAACAACCCGCAACCCCGGCAGGCGGAAGCTCTGGCAAGCCCCTCTGCTTTGCTGACATCTCTTTGACGACGGAAACTCTTCTGAGCGGGGGCAGTGTCAGACTTTTACTGACTGAAACCCACCTATGTTCCTTATTTTTCCTTTTATGTTCCGGCGCCATGATATCTTTTTTGAACAATCCGCGACCCCGACAGACGGTGGCCCTGGCCCTGCAGATCATACAAATATTTGTTCCGTGTGGGAATCGAGCCCGCGACACGCAGCTGAGCAGTCGATCACTCAGCCTTTGCGCCAACCGTTCCGTCATTGAATAATTTTAGATTTTTTTTGACACGCTAAAGAGAAGACGCAGAGGACATCTAGGTTATATGATGAAAATGTTTAACCAATGAACACAGCTACCCTACTATGACGTCGCAGAACTTATTCCACTGAGGGAAAGAGACAGAGCCATACAGGGTGTCTAGCACCATCTCTTTCCCTCAGTGGAATAAGTTCAGCTTTAAGACGTCATGGTAGGCCTACAGAGGTTACATGTGAAATGCTGTACAGTCATCCCGTCTATTTCTTTGTGAGATAGACGATTAACGCAGTCATCATTCTTATGCAACGTTGGCCCAAACATTGGCCATGCACCTGGCGCCAACTGCTGGCAGTAGACAGCTACTAAAATACCAGCATTGTATCCCTGATCACCTTGACAGAGATTATATTTATACTGTCAATCGGATTCAAATGTAATTAAAGATGGGTGGTACTTTCTTCTGTTCTAAGCCGGGTATTTTTTTAAAGTACTGTAATTTTTGGAACGAAGTTCCTTATCGCGCGTTGTGAAAGGGGGCTAGACGGAAAAAATTCTTACGAAAAGTTGTCACGACACTTTTTGCTATAGTAAGCTATTGTAAGTTGTGCGGCGTCGCATGTTTCTCTGTCTGTCTCTCTGTCTCTCTCTCTCTTATAGAAAGCAAGCCAGATATTTTCATTTCTATAGGAACTTCGTTCCATCCGGGTGTCCCTTGACACCTCTAATTTTTTTTTTAATGGGGTTTCGTTTTTGATATTGGGCTTTTTTTGGGGTGGGAAATCATCAAATATCTTCCCCCGCTCGTGGTGGAGTGTCAAACATGTGCTGACTAAAACTCAAAATGTTCTTTCATGTTCTTTACGTTCCGGGGCCGAGGTATCTCTTTCGAACAACCTACAACCCCAGCAGGCGCAGGCCCTGGCTGGCCTCTCAGCTTTGCTGACATCCCTTTGAGTTTCTCGTGGAATACTAACGGTCCGTCGACACGGCCTGTCGTCAATAGACGCAAAGCCGCAAGCTAGCTAGTACTTAATCAAGTACACAATTTTCGTATACATATTCTAAACTATTATAACCTGATCTCTCTACTACGGATCGTACCGACCACCGTAGTAGAGAGATCAGGTTAAAATGGTTTTGTATAGGTTGATGTGCCGTCGTGTGTATATTAAAATCGTATCTAAACACAATGTATATGACGTATCAACGCAGGTGTAAGCAATATAAATTGTCGATGTAGATAATTCGAAGAAATCGCTGGTTTTGTACTTAATTTGATATTGACTAAGTTATGAGAGTCAATTTACAGTATTCAATGTTGTTATTTGAATCGGAATTTATTAATTTCGGTAGTTTTATATCATAACGTTTGCATTTCTTCGTGTCGTATGCAAACATGTTCCAGAACAAGTCCATTGCCGGGGTTGCGGGTTATTCGAAAGAGATACCGCTGCCCCGGAACATAAAGGGCAAAAGAAGGTACATAGGTGAGTTTTAGATAGTACAACACTGTCTGACACTAACAGCGGGGGAAGTTATTCAATGTTCGAGTATGCAAATAAGGTGCTTCATGCTCATTCCTTATCCATAAATATCATAATCTTGCATTTATTTTCCATATTTTTTTCACTTCCACAGCCTTACAACAACGTCAAACATCGCGTGTCGAACCAGAGGAAAAAAACTCCAGTTTCTATTGTTTTACAGCATTCAATCATTTACAGGGCGTTATTATATTAATGAATAACCGAGGCTGTCAAGGCTTCCGGGTGCTATGATCAGTCTTCTGTTTCCTGTTGCGTGAGGTACTGGTACTAGGGTCTGAGAAATGCGAGAAAATGACGCATCAGCTTAGTCAACTAAATGGCTGGTGATCAAATCAGTGCTAATGCTCTAATTTTAGATCAGAGAGGTCAAAGCAAAACATCCTACAAATATTATAAATGCGAATGTTTGTGGGGATGGATGTATGGATGTTTGTTACTCTTTCACGTCACAACGGCTGAACGGATCTTGATGAAATTTGGTTTAGAGGTAGATTATAGGTTGGCTTAACACCTAAAACACTTTTTTTATATCATGCGAGTCATCACTTTCTAGTGTTTTAGCTGGGAAGACAAAGTGGTGGAATAAACTTCCCAGCAACACAGCATTTATCTGTCAGGTTAGATGGACCAGACTTTATAGAATTTTATTTATAACAAGGCACATTTAAGAAATATTTAATTCATTGTCACATGTCAGCTAGGAAACACCAATTACCTATGTATTTCTCAATCAATAAATACATGCTCGAATTGTTAAAATCTATCGATAAATCGTCGGCAGGTACTAGGAGCACATAGATGGCGAGATGTATAAGCGCGAGGGATACGCAGGGCTGGCCCACAAACGCATCCCACTTTAGAATTTGGGCCGATATAAATACGCACTGCACTTGCACCGTCGCGTCAGGTAGGGCTGTCACAGGTTTGTATGAATACATTGTTTAGTAAAATGTTACAACACACTTACAATGTTGATTTATAAAATATCTTTGATATCAAATGTACAATTAATAGAAATATCCATACTGTATACATACATATAAGTATTATAAATGGGAAAGTGTATGTGTGTGTCTGTTTGTTTGTGCGTCTTTCACGGCAAAACGGGGCGACGAGTTGACGTGATTTTTTAAGTGAAAATAGTTGAAAGATGGGGAGTTACATACCGACGCCTTAGAGTGAAAACCTCGTAAGTGTAAAATAGGTAACTTTTCAGGAGGAAGAAAAAACTGCGTACTCTAAAATTTTTGTACGGCGTCTTTTATGATTTTTTAATCTTTCGAAAAACACTAAATTATACAGTTACAGCAGGATAAACTCAAGTAATAAATTTTCAAAAAAAGGAGACACGTTCGTTGCAAGGTATTCACGCCAAACTGACTGATGCGGGGTTCTACTGTCATAGATGGCGCTATGAGTATCGAATGAACAAATGATTGACTCATTTGTTCATTCATCAGGATATGCGTTGCGAGGTTTTCTTCCTAGAAACGCAATAAAATAAATTTGAGCAAAAATGCATTCCCGAGGTTTTCACTCTAAGGCGACGATACGCCTCTTTTTCTTGTGTCTTTTTGTCTCTTTCTAATCCCACACTTCGGGGGGGCTTCAAATAGGGGGTGGAAGTTGGTATGAAGCATTCCGCAATTTTCAAGGTAGAAAGCTAAAAAATGGTATGCGGACTATTTAAAACTAACAAATAATTGAGCATAGTTTTTTTTTTGGAAATCTACCCCTTAAAAGAAGGGGTGAAATCATATATGGGACTTTAAGGTATGGAGATAAAAATCAGTACCAAACTCTTTGTTACCAACGAAAAATACCTGTAAATCAGAAAAGGGGAACGGTGTTACCCCGAATTTATCACAACCGAACATGTTATTACAGATTCTTATGTTCTCCCATTTCTGGAGTACGAATATTTGCATATATCTAAATTTATTTATTTATTTTTAATTATAACAAAGAGAACAAGAATAAAAGTGGTTTAGCAATCATCTCAAGATTTTTTTAGTCCCGTCCATCCACATTTCACCTCGAGACAACCCTACAATTTACCGGGCCGGACGTTACGCGTGCGGTAACCGTGCCGATCGTAATACCTATAACAGCTCCATTATATTTATTGACATTATACTATATTATTTGTATGTATGTTTAGGTATATGATTGATAATTTAACATTTTCCTGTTTCATCTTTTCCTACAACTTTTCTCTCGCAGGTCTGCTGAAAGAAATAAGCTATACCTTTGTGCTCTTTACTTTTAAAGCTGTGTAACCTTTATTATCTGTTTTTAGGGTTCCGTGTCTGTATACCATAAAGAAGAACCGAAATCCTAATAGGATCACTTTGTTGTCCATCGGTCTGTCAAGACACTTTATCATTGGAACGAGTTAAGGTATTCTTAGTAATATTATAAAAGCGAAAGTATGTTTGTTTGTAACGTCTTCACGGCTAAATGGCCAAACGGATTTTGATGAGTTTTAGTACAGAGATAGTTGGGAGCCTGGAGACGGACATATTTTAAAAAAAGTGGGATAAACGGGCGAAAGACAGAACGGCTGAAAGGCAAAGGAAAAGATATTTTTTTTTCGTTAGTTTAAGTTAGCGTTATCTCAAAGTAACTATGCCACACGGACGAAGTCGCGGGCGGAAGCTAGTATATAATGTATCTTTATGAATTGTAGCCTATGTATCATTTTAAAATGTAATCTAAGTATATTAATGTGAAGTTTCATCAAAATCCTTTCAGTAGTTTTTGCAAGAAAAAGCAACAAACACACTTACATACATCCTCACAAACTTTCCCTTTTATAATATTAGTAGAAGATGAGAACGATGTAGAAAAACGAGCACATTAAGAGCGCTGCCTGGTAGAAAAACGTTGGAGTTCCCGGAATAAGTTTATTTCTCTTCCCGTTGTGTTTACGAATCCCGGACATGAGTCAAATGAACAAAAAAAAACTAGGAGCACATATCTCTCAGTAGGTTTGATGTTACTCTACCTGCCCTCTCAATAAGAGGTCGTAACCGATGCCCACATTCTACACCCTGAACCGATCAGGGTTAAACATTTGGCAAAAGCGGAGCGCTAACTGAGACGGGAATGTTAGCCGTTATTTTTAACTGGCCCAGTTAAACGACAACGTGCGGTTAGACGGAAACTAACCCGTCTGCATCACTTTCAGTTTTACCCAGATATTTTAATTTTTCAACTCGTTTGTTACTAAATATGGACTCCTGGTAGACCTAATGCTACGATTAATAGATACCAGAGACGCCAAATGTCGTAACATATTATGCTCTTACTTACTGATAAACATACAAATATGTTTCTTTTTTTTGCGGTTGCAAAAACGTCAAATAACTTCCCCCGCTGTGGGCGAAGCAGGGAGGAGGATTGTCAGACTTTTACTGACTGAAACCACCCATGTACCTTCTTTTGCCAGGTTTCTCTTTGAACAATCGGCAACACCGGCAGGCGGTAGCCCTGGCCCTGACTTGTGGTTTTTTAATTTTAATTATTTTAACAATAATATTTAACCCTTTATGTTTACTGTAAAATGAGTTTGGATTCACAGGTCGGTTTAATTGAAATTGGGTTATCTAATATATATAGTAAAATTCTCGTGTCACAGTTTTCGTTCCCATACTCCTCCGAAACGGCTGGACCGATTTAAACGAAATTTTGTGTACATATCGGGTAGGTCTGAGAATCGACCAACATCTATTTTTCATACCCCTAAGTGGGCAGCGGGTGAAACCGCTGGGCACAGCTAGTCTAATATATAAAATCCTCGTGTCACAATTTTCGTTCCCATACTGCTCCAAAACGGCTGGACCGATTTGAACGAAATTTTGTGTGCATATCGGGTAGGTCTAAGAATCGGCTAACATCTATTTTTCATGCCCCTAACTGAGAAGAGGGAGAAACCGCTGGGCACAGCTAGTTTAATCTAAATTAGTAGTAACTTTTTTTTGTGTAATATACAAATGACTTTTTCTTTTCTGGGCAGAGCGGAAGGGAGTGTCAGACTTGTACTGACTAAAACCCATCCATGTTCCTTCTTTTGCTCTTTGTGTTCCGGGGCAGCGGATCAGTAGCAGCCTTGAGTCTACAATTGTGCCCTGATGACCCTGTTGAAACCCCTGTCCGAAAAAATAATTATAGAAAAAGGCAAACAATAAAAAGCCATACAAGTACTTTCATATTTTATTTTATTTCGTTCTGAATTTCCCCGATAGAATATCTAGATCGATCACCATAAAATTTTGACAAGTAGCTAACATAGTAATGAGATGCAAGCCAATAAAACAATTCGCAATAAAAATACAATTTAATCTCATACCGGTTTGTTTTGCTGTGAACCAATTTACCTTATCGCTCCATGTTAGTAATGACAGCCTGGTACATTTAAAGATTTAAGACCTTTTTTGGTATTATTCAGAAAACCTGGATTAATCTCCAAAAATGTGAGAAAATTGATATAGATATAAAAAAACAAATAACTTCCCCCGCTCGTGTCAGACTTTTACTGACTAAAACCCACCCATGTTCTTTCTGTTCCCCTTTACGTTCCGGGGCCGCGGTATCTCTTTCGAACAACCCGCAATCCCGGCAGGCGGAGGCTCTGGCAAGCCCCTCTGCTTTACTGACACCTCTTTCAGGCGCGCGTGAAACACGAACGCGCCGTCGACACGGCCTGTCGTCAATAGACGGACGGACGGTGAGCTACCCATTGCTCACCGTCCACAGGCCCGTAGATATAGACAGCATTAAGTATGAATGAAATAAGAGTAGACTAAGATCAAATCAAATTAAATCTGTTTAACCCTTCTTAAAAAGACCATTTCAGAAACCAGTCTGCATTTTTTTTAAAATATTTATTCTTCTAATAAAATGTACTTAAATACATTATTTAAATGCCACTGAACGCTACACTAAGACACCGTGTGCCCTGTGGTTTAGTCTGTTTCAGCGAAAGTGTATTAACATTCAATAGATTTTTTTAGGGACACTCAAGAGTTTACAGAGAGTCCCTAGAGTCCTGATGAAAATTGACCAAGATTTTTTCTGGACCTTAAAAGAGACTATGACCTCTGAGTTTGTTTCGGCTGCTTCTTCTCAAAATAGTCAGATACGAAACTCAGGACTCATCTAGTTTAAAAATCTCTGACTAACTGACCGGCTTTGGCACTGTACAAAAAAAACTGTGAGAAAAACATCATGAGAAAAAAATGCCGACTTTCAAAAGTTTACTGAAATTTGGAAAGTTTAGTGCCGGAATTCGATGACTTCTGTTTGTTTTATTGATTTTTTGCCACCGACTTCAAGAAGTAAACGCATTTTATTTTTTTTGCAAAAAGTTTTTTTATTTCAGCCGTTATGGCAATATCTCACACAGATTCTTATCGAGTATGTTTATTTATGTTTTTAAGTTTCCCACACAAGGATTTTCTCCTTTATTGTGGGTGCTTTTACAAACATTTAAACTCACATACACAAACAGCCAGAACCGAAACAACTACCTGTAGGTAAAACAAATATTTGTTCCGTGCGGGGATCGAACCCGCAACATGCAGTACAGCAGTCGATTGCTCAGTCACAGAGCCAATCTTGCCGTCATATTCATTTTACACTGCTAATAAAAGATAATTAAGCATATTATATGCTACTAATATTATAAATGCGAATGTTTGTGAGGATGCATGTATGCATGTTTGTTACTCTTTCACGTCAAAACGGATGAACAGCTACCCTACTATGACCTCTTAAAGCAATTCTTATTCCACTGAGGAAAAGAGACAGAGCTATACAGGGCGTCTAGCACCATCTCTTTCCCTCAGTGGAATAAGAATTGCTATAAGATGTCATAGTAGCCCTTCAGATCTTGATGAAATGGGCACAGAAGTGGATTATGGTCTGAAATAGCACATAGGATACTTTTTTTTCGACATGACGCGCGCGTAGCCGCGGGCGCCAGCTAATCATCCATATAGGTACATTAGAAGAAAATTAAAATAGAAGGCAACTCATAAAAAAAGGAATCGCCTTAAAAAAAACACACTCGAATTGAGAATCAAAAGCCGCTGAAGCACTTTTGCCTCTTTAATAGGGTTGGGAAATCATACCCACCCATGTTCCTTCTATTGCCCTTTATGTTCCGGCCAAAAGAAGTAACATGGCTGGGTTAAGTTAAGTTAACTTTTAACTTTTTTTGCCCTACAGCCATTATTTCGAAAACTGACGCTGACATCTATCAACCTTCATTGCACTCGCGTTGTGGAACCTGATTTTCTGTAATATCAACATTCATGTTCACCTTCCTGCTACCCTACTATGACGTCTTAAAGCAGTTCTTATTCCACTGAGGGAAAGAGACAGAGCTATACAGGGTGTCTAGCACCATCTCTTTCACTCAGTGGTATAAGTTCTGCTTTAAGATGTCATAGTAGCCCTTCTGTCCTTCTTTTATTCTATTGATTAGGGGTCAGTGCAACACGTTTTTTTCCGTAATGTGTACTGATGTGAAATACTTACTAATATTATAAAAGCGAAAGTGAGTTTGTTTATTTGTTTGTTACCTCTTCACGCTTTAATGGCTAAACCGATTGCGATGAATTTTGGTACATAGACAGTTGGGAACCAGGAGACGGACATAGGCTAATTTTTATTTAAAAAAAGTGGGATGCGAGGGAGAAAGAGGGAAGAAAGGGGAAAACTTAGCGTTGCTATTACAAATCAATAAGGCGCAAGGAGACTGTGTTACCCCAAATTTAACGCGGGCGAAGCCGCGGACGAAAGCTAGTCATCAAATAAATTCCCCCGCTATGGGTAAAATAGGAGGGAGTGTCAGACTTGTGTTCCGGGGCCCCATCTCTTCCAAATAACTCTTCATCCCGCAGGCGGGTGCCCTGGCAGGCCCCTCTGCTTTGCTGAAATCTTTTCAGGCACGCGTGGAACACTAATGCGCCGTCGACATGGCCCCTCGTCACTAGTTGGAACTGTTATGCCGTACAACCAAAACTTCGAAAACTGACGCTGACATTTACCAACCTACATGGCACTCGCGTTTTGGACCACGTGGACCCGATTTCTTGTAATGGCAATACTCATCACGATCTTCTGGTCCTTCTCTTATTCTATTGATTTGGGGTCAGCGCAACACGTTATCTTTTTCCGTAATAACAACATTGTAGGCTGATTATTAAGTTTGACAAGTTAACATCGTGAATTAATTTAAAGTTTACATAACTATTAAAAGCCGCTTATTATTAATTTAAAAGTAACTCAAACAGCCTACGCATAGAGTTATATAAAAAACTAATTTAGACCATACAGCAAGACGAAACATCCGTTAAATATCTAAATTTGTTTTCCATGTGGGCGGAACTTAATATAGCTTTTTACTTATTAACATAAATGAAATTTTGATAGCGTAAACTTAAGGATAGATTTTAGAGAACTCCAAGGGTATCAAGTTGAAATTAAAACCATATACTTAAATCTACCACAGATTTGAGATTTAATTTTATTTCAGACTAGCTGTTTCTCGCGGTTTCACCCACGCTGCTCAGCACTTGTTGGTCGTAGCGTAATGTTATATAGCCTATAACCTACCTCAAGAAATGGACTATCCAACACTAAAAGAATTTTTCAATTCGAACCAGTACTTCCTGAGATTAGCGCGTTCAAACAAACAAACAAACAAACTCTTCAGCTTTATAATATTAGTATAGATTTAATTTTAACTGGATACCTCAATGCGTTCCCAAGATAAAGGGTTTTGACAGTTATACAGACAGACGGATTACAAGGTGATTCTATAATGGTTCAGTTATTTTTTTCCCAACACTAAATACCTGGGAGCAACTACAGAAAGGTGATGACAATGATGGTAGGAGCAAACTCAGTTCTTTTTTTTGCAGACGGGAAATCAAATAACTTGGTTGGTCTGGCCGGAGCGGGAGCGTATCTCTTTCGAACAACCCGCAACCCCGGCAGGCGTAGGCCCTGGTAGGCCCCCTGCTTTGCTGACATCTCTTGGATTATTATTATTCAAGAGCGTCTCTTGGTGTACTATTTGAATGACTTTTACTAAAAACTCTTTGTAAACATTGTTTGTTTTTTCCTGTGAAGAGAATCTTTTAATTAGGTATGTAGAAAATTGTTACTTTTAATTTTGATAACTATGCATGCTAGACAATGTGACGTCACTTTAAATCCAAAATGGCGGATTAGTTATTTTTTATGCATCCCATAACATGGGTATCAATTATTATAAGGCCAAAAAGAAAACGTGAGAAACATTTATTAAATTATTTTTATATATTTGCTTAGCAGATACTTTACCACTAAAAACCATAAACAAAAGACACCAGCCGAACCCACAGTACATCCACAATACTAGTAAATCCTAGATAAACGCACACTAACGCACTGTTTACTCCAAATTCGACGCACACACTGACACACGGATGCATACTAATGCATTACCGGTATAAAGCTCACAGCCCACGCTCGCACACATGCGCGTGAGTGTCGATGTGTGCGAAAGTGGGTCACAGAGATAGGAGGGACACGTGTTGGAGGGCCGGTCCTTTATTAGTGTGCTTCTTGAGGTTTTTAAAAAACGAAAAATGCTGTAATGTTTTGCTTAATTTAACGTAGCAATAGAATAAAGTTAAAAGGAGTACTTCGTGTATCGGAAATATGGATACAAAACAAAACCCCCAATTTTTTTTGGTAAAGTGATTAACGAAGATCGGTTGAATGTTACAGCACCATGCTCAGATAACCTTTGGTTAATTTATTTCATGTATGTCTTATTTTTTAATATTTTGATTCACTAGTTTGTCCTATCAAATATATACTTTGTCTTTGTTTCTTTTTTTATGAGCATATTAGGAACCTCTTTATTTCAGAAACCTTCTTTTTCCAGCATATCATAGGCCTCTGCTTTGGAAGCATTCGTCAATAAAAGTGTGTGAATTATATTAAGCTATAACTAGACTCTACTTTTGATTAAGTTGGAAAAAATCCATGCAGGTAACGATAATAATAGTGAGAAGCCTGGAGTCCAGATTGTTTTCTAGTTGATGGCAATAACTATCGGAGCAGCTGTAAAACACAACCATTACCTATCAGGAAATACTAGCACAAAGTTATGTGCATTGTTTTGATTTTCACGGGAAAACAATTTAATCCACTCGTCTTGTTAATTTCCTTCTTCAATGTAACATCATTTTCCTACAACGATTATATTACTTAAGACAATCAAGTAGCAATATTCTAAGTTCATATTTTTCCATCGTTAGTTGACTTTAATATACAGGAAGTTTATAATTAGATCTACTTGTTTTAAACATATTGTTTTCATTTCCTTTAAAAATAAAACTATTTTTATGGGTTTACCAATTTTGAATTTTTCTTTGCAAACATATAGATAACAACAAAAACACCATGTTTTTGTTATTTTTTTGTTAAAGTTGAACCTTTGACAAAAAAAAAATCCAGACATCTTTTAAAAAAAGAGTGCTCGAAAAAATATTGCGAATGTGACACTAACTTACGGTCTCAAATGTATGTGAAATTATGTCTAAGAAATATATTTTCAAAGTTACAAAAAATAGTAAAGATTTATTTTTAAAAGGACTTAGAAAAAAAATATGGCATTAGTTCTATTTTTTTACTGAAAAAACAAACCTGCTATTTCGGGTTTGCGACGTCGATATACACCTGACCAATGACTAATAAGACCGTCTCGTTTAAAGTGGCCCTTAAGAAGCGTTTCATCCCACCTCATAATCATTTTTGAAAAACAAAAATAAGTGCCCACAGCCGGGCCCTTCGTGCACACTAATAAAGTACCCTGCGCGCGCGCACCGCGGATGATAGCGTCGAATGGAGAGCGTTCACCCGCGTGCCCCGCCCCGCACTGCCGCCGGAAAATTGGGTTTTCTCATACGAATATTATATTATTAACCTAAACCGGAAGAGGTCTGAAAAGCAACATGAAAATGTTATGTTGCGATTTTCGCAAGATGATAAACTCATCATTATTTGGCTAGCCGTACTAGGGTCGACTCCCAGTCTAAGCTGCCAGCATTGACTGCTTAGACTGGGGTAGCAGTATTTTGCATGGAGGAACTGCCTATCTGACCACCATAAACCCGGCTTTTGGGTAGTACGATCCATAAATGATTTTTATTTTGCAAGTCAAACTCTTTACACATTGTTTTCTGAAACTAAAATGGACCGGAGTTTTGCTCTCGACTACTCTGAGAAGAAAGAGCCGAAACAAACTCAAGAGTTAATAATCTCTTTTATGTTCCAGACAAAAATCTTGGTCAACTTACATGAGGTCTATGCAGATTGGTGTCCGAGGGTTTTTTTTTAAAGAATGAACTGCAGTTTTGAGTGGACCTGTCCAATCAGTACAGGCATTTATCAGTTATAGTATGGTTCGCCTTATTACTCAAGGAGCTCGACGACACCACAAACAATACTAAAAGGACATTGTAGAATGAGTTGAATTGCAAGCTAAACTTTCAGCGATTTACAAAGTTATTGCTATATTTTAGTAACTAGCTGTTCCACGCGGTTTCACCCACGCTGCTCAGCACCTGTTGGTCGTAGCGTGATGTTATATAGCCCATAGCCTTCCTCAAGAAATGGACTATCTAATACTAAAAGAATTTTTCAATTCCAATCACGCGCTAATCTCAGGGACTACTCCCTGAGATTAGCGCGTTGAAACAAACAAACAAACTCTTCAGCTTTATAATATTAGTATAGATTAGTTTCATAAAGAAGTATTAAAAAATGCTCAGTCGATTTGAGAACACTTCGTAATCTCATATCAGTCCGACACAGCTTTTTGATTAACATCTTCGTTACTGCTGATAAACAGTTAGTTTTCTAGGTCCTCATCATCTATCTATCGTCAGCTTAGTCCTTACCAATCATGTTTGGATTAACTTACCGTGGAACCCGATGCATCGGACTCCTAGTATATTACATAGAACGTCTCTCTATCTGACCTCCATAACCCAGTTAAAACTAGGTAATACGATACGTCTTGGCAATTCTAGTTGTCAGACTTTTTAGCTACTGACTACTTGTGACGACTGTCAACTATCTACAAATGACAGCCTAGACCAAATGGTTAACGTGTCCAAGGCTCGAAGGGGTCTCGCTACATAATGGGTGGGCCTACAACCTAGGCAAGCGCGACGTAATCTAAAGGTCGTCTCTCCAGCAGCTGTTATAATTTGGTGGTAAAGCCAAAGCTCCTTTCGCTGTGGGCCCTCAGAACATTTCCTGTATCAGCCTTGTTTTAGGGGTATTGAATCACCAAATTACTCACCCACTCTGGGCTGAACGAGAATTTTACTGACTAAAACAGATCCATGTTCATTCTTTAGCGCTTTGTTTCAAGGCAGCGGTATTTCCTTTCGAACAACCTGCAACCACAGCAGACAGCGGCCCTGGCAGGGCCCTCTGCTTTGCCGACATCTCTTTGAGGCGCGTGTAGAACAAGAAGGCGCCGTCGACACGGCATCTTGTATCAGTTTGCAGTTCACAATCTACTCTCCTGAACTGAAACCGCTTCTGAGTATCCCAGATACCAAGAGTAACCAATAAATGGGCTATTACAGCTGTGACCTATGCGTTGGTGATGTCATTCTAAATCAACCTACTAGCCCAGCTTGTTTTATGGCATTATCGTCCTACGATTGTTCGTAAGTATGGGAACTAAGCAATGTTATTTTAGAATAGGTACTTGCTTTCTGTTAAAACTAAATTAAGATTTACCAACGCAACTTAACCCGCTTAACTAAACTACGTTTAAGATCCGTCATTGTTTTGTTTAGAAGAGTTTGTCAAGTTCAGTTTTATTGGTGAAATACGCTCTTAGATATTTTGTTCAAATAAGACTGCACAGGCACCGAGGTTGCAGTTTGTTCTGGGATTGCGAGTTGTTCGAAAGAGATACCGCGGCCTCGGAACATAAAGGGAAAAAAAGAAACATGGGTGGGTTTTAATCAGTAAAAGTCTGACACTCCCCCTGTTTCACTCAGAGCAGAAAGTTATTTGATAATTTCCCGTCTCCAAAAAAAAAAACGCTACACGGGTATTTGTGAATCTTCCGAATCTAGGTAATAATAATAGGTAATCTCGTTGTCAAGACCAAGCAAGAAACTTCACAATTCTAACTAGAAACGAATTAGCTTTTACAAATTTGAAGCTTTAACCTTTCACAAAAGTATGATTGATATGGAAGCCGAGTAAGAAATCTGAAACATGAAACTATATTATTCATGATTATGGTACTGACGACTCCATTACAACCCTAGGAAGAATCCTAGTCAGCTATACTAGGAGCATTTCTGATTGGATAACATTTTTCTACGGCGTGGCTTATCTATGGACTAGGATACTATAGAATTTAAAGTATAGAACTTAAAGTATAGTTTTTATGTAACAGATATTATTATAGAAACTATAGAGCTAGCTTGTGGACGGAAATAAGTTGCCTTTATGAATCATGGTGCAGCTAGCAACCGGTATCAACTAATTTATGCAGTATGCGATACTATCTATACTTTATGGCATGTTTACCAATGTAACTAAAGAAACCTTAAAAGCTGTACTATAAAAATGGCGCCTAGAAACACCCAAAAATATAATATACAAATTAAAATTCTCATAACAACCCACAAGAAACATTATATTTTTTCTCGTTCCCATAAAAACTAAATTACCATTTTTTTAATGTAAACAAACCGGCGAGCCACATTTTTTTTGTGCATACTAAGTGAAACAGAGTACTAGGCGAACAGAAAACGAAGGTACTGTACAATGGAAAGCGGCGTGAAGGCCGTCAGGTACGGCATAACGCCGAATTTCACTGCGGACAACGCCCTCTGTCGAACTTCTTGGCTCCTAGTGACGTAGCTAGTTTTGGTTGACTTGCAGTTAAATTTTAACTACCGGACTACATACTATATACATCTTACGAAGTATTATGAATATTTATGCTTTAAAGTGTTTTTGTTTGTTTAAAAAAGTAATCTCGAGAACTAATGGGTTGTTTTTGATACGACTTTTTCTATATTTATAGAATAACTATTCAGTTAAAGTAACTGCCAAATGAACTGTAGCCCTACTATGACCTCTTAAAGCAATTCTTATTCCGCTGAGGGAAAGAGACAGAGCTATACAGGGTGTCTAGCACCATCTCTTTCACTCAGTGGAATAAGAATTGCTATAAGATGTCATAGTAGCCCTTCTGAGGTTTAAGTTTAATTAATTGCTGTTTACGTTATTCCGTCGGATGCTCGTCTACGCTTTTATAAACTGATCGATGAATGATTTTTTTCAGGTTCTTAAAGTTGGTTTAAGTGAGGAAGTACAAATTTCTTATTTATTTGTAATAATAGTAAATATAAACATACATTTTATAAACTAAGACATAATGGAAAAAAAGTAAATCGTACGTTAGTTACAGCTTTGCACGGATGCAATGTAGATACTAATATCGTACATATAAACCCTCCTATTGCTTGTATCACTCTTTCCAATAAAAAAAAGCCGCATCAAAATAGTATTTGCGTGCGTAGTTTTAAACATCTAAGCATACAGACAGACTGCGGGAATCGACATTTTTTATACCATGTAAAGCGATAATATAGAGTTAATTTTAAATATTCTTATGTCGGCTTAGTTTATAAAAAAAGTGTGTGTGTGAGCTCCGACGCACGACTGGAGTTTACTCCTTAAGTACGAGTATCTAACCATACGCAAAAAGAGTTTATTCAACTGAAAAAAGATTAATATCATATAAAAGGGTAAATTCACAAATTAATGAAAAAAACAAGCCCAATAACATATAGTATGTAGGTATAGTCGCCTATACAGCATACCATATGTACGTCTTAATACACTCACAGTCAAATACAGTAAAAACGTGACGTGATGTGACGTGTAAGGAGTAAACTCCAAAACTTTAATATATTTTTTTGTATTTTTTTTAATTTATTTATAATCAGAAATGTGTAAAAATATGTATAAAAATAATAAACAAAAAAGCATTTACTATGATGAAATATAAAAACAAAGTATGAAGACTCCATGCAAATTATAATAACTGTTAAAAATATATTATTATGTTATTGTGCAACTTGTTATCTAACCCGCTGACATTGTAATACTGACTTAATTGTTTATGTTATAGTAGACCACGTAACCGATGGGATTTTCCGTTTGTCAAAAATTCAGATAATTCTATAAAAAAAAAAGGGGTGTGTGTACTTATGTACACGCGTTAGAAGTTATACTTCTTTGACGTACTTATAGAAAAATAATTATAGGCTAATATTTGAATTTTGTCACCATAATCAATATCAGTTCAGCACACAACACTTTTTCGTTCATGTTTACAAACACGATCAAGGAAACAACAGAAACAAAACTGACAAAATACAACAACCTCAATGATTTATATTGGTTTAATACTATCTAATTTTTGACATTAAAAAAATATTGATTCAGGATATTGATGACTATTTAATTGAGGTGCCAGGCTGTTTATCGTGACATGATCCGCCTTACCCACATGTATTATATTTAAATCTGCATCTGTTATCTGCAATTAGAGTAAAAAATACTTATTACTTACACTTTGTTTACAGTAAAATAATACATTGGTTTTTTTGGTGTTATTATCTTAATATAACATAAATGATTAGGTTTTAAATGTACTTATGTAATTTGATATTATTATTATACTATTTGATATCCAAATAAAAATGTGTTTCTTTCACTGAACTTACCAATAGAACATTTCTTGCATGATATCCTTTGCGACAGTAATATTATTATATATATTATCTTTCTTCATTCTCCTTAGGTCTCATCATAGCAAATAATGTGCTATCTATACATTCTACATATAACACCGGGTATGTTAGTTTTCTTATAAAACCTAAAAAAATATAAAATAAATAACATTTTAAATAAGTACTAGTACACCTAAATAATGTAATTGAGGGTTTAACAAAGGTGTAAGGTTTAAAAGATATGCAATGTCTGCAAGCAGCCATTTGTGACCGTACAATCTACTTTCACACTGAGCTGATAAAAGATGTAGTTCGGGATAGGTACTGAATTCAAATTATTTGGTCACAAAACTTGCTTTATAATGCTGTAATATAATAGAAAAGTTACCTGTAATTTTTATTAGTTGTTAAATATAGTGGCATCAGAAGCTGAACCAGGCCAACGGGCTACTAAATTCATATTTCATCCCTTTCAATTTCTAAATTCTCCAGTCTCTGAACCTAAGGAAAGAATTGAATTGTGTTAACAAAAATTAATATAGTAAAACCTAATCCCATCTCCTACTAAATAATACATGGATGATGAAATAAAATTATTATATGATTTACAAGGTACCAATGAAACAAATAAATACTGCTATAACATACAACAAACTGATGATTTAGATACACCAACAAAGTCAGTCACTCGTATTAGCATTGTCCCTAATGGGTAAAATCGTACTCATTATGAGTTGGTGAAAAGGATGTATCATGTTTACCATGAGTAAAATGCGTAATGAATGGTGTTGTTTTGGTTGTCTCAAATGAATATTATACGGTAAGACATACACATACCTGGCTCCTTCAGTCTAAGATGGGGATTAACTTCGACATGTAAACTTTGTACAGATGGCTTATTATTATCGAAGATACTAAAATGATCCATCTTCAATTTATATCTTCATTGATTAGAACCACTATCTTCAACTGGTTCGGAGTTACTCCAGCCCAAAAATCTTTCAAAATCACTTGATTCACTATCTGAACAAGATATTTTACATTTTTGTGGATAGCCGACCGAAATCGAAAAGTAAACACATTGAAAACAGCTCGTAACTTTGACAAGTCGTTGACATTTATACTTTTATAAAAACACCAAAATAATATTCATTTATTCACACTGTTTAATTGTACTGTTATGAAACACGTGCTATAAATATAAAAATACTAGAAAGTAGATTATATACAACTTGGGCATATGTTATCGATTTTCATGCCACCTAGAACTAACTTCACGATTAATCACCAGTGTGACCAACTACAAATTAGAGATCCTGCCCAACTTAGGCAAAAAAACTGACAAATCCTGCCAAAATCGAAAGCACAAAATGCCAATGTAATTTAATAGCACTCCAAAAATTTAAAATAAATACACACATTATTTTTTGGAGTTTTATTTAAAATAATTGATCTTAAAGTCTAAAAGTGAACTGAATTAAATTGTACATTCGTATTAACATCGAATTTTTCTTGATCACTTTCTTTATACATCGCTTTTGTCATTTTGTCAACAAAAGTGCCAGAGAGTAAAATAAAGGACTTAATCTGCCAAAATGCAGGTTCCTGCCACATATGGTCACACTGGATACCACCTAGAACTAACTTCACTGTGTCGCTGTAGTACCAAATCACTCTCATCAATCTTCTCCATCGCCCCAAAAGAAGTATAACTTCAAAAACTTTCATTCTCTATGGAACCCTTTCTGATAATATAGACCCACAAGGCTATGCAGTAAGTCAGTGAATTAAATATTTTTATACAGACAAAAAGAGAAAAAAGGTACTGCTTATTTCATATAGAAATCATTTCCAGCAGACTTGCAAAAGGACAGATTGAAAAAAAACCTAGACACAGTATGTAAAAATAATAAACTAAGTTCTAACTTTATCAAACATAATTATTTAAATTAAGAATAAAAATACAGATTGATAAAATATTTTTGTTTATTTTTTATCAATCTGTATTGTCCTACATCTGAACAATGATCTCCGATAGAGCTTCACCCTGATTTATGTGAATTTTCTCTCGTTTAGCGTTTCCCAGACCTCTATTGGCGGCGATGATGTATTTTTTATACGACTGCCCCAAAAAGTTTTCATCGCGGTCGGGGAACCAATCTGTAAAATACTTTCTTGTATAAAAAGTACCACGACTGCGATGAATTTTTTTTGGGGCAGTCGTGTTTTCTATTCCCTTTCATCTTTGTTCCTAGCACATTCCATCGGTAAATATAAAACTAACATCTTGTTGGTTTCATTTTAATTAAAAAAATAAAAACAATTTTTTTTTTCTAAAAGTTTCAACATAAAAACCCTGAATAATAAAACATAACAAAATGCAAAAAAAATAAACTATGTTTAAACACGTAACAAAACTGTAATTAAAAATATTTGTATCAGAGACGCACGCGCATAACAATGTGTATTATAGCATAAGCATTGCGCAATCCCGCTCACCCACTGACACACTAGCCGAACGTTAATTTTAATTGTTATTTTTATCGAACAAATCTGTGATAAAAATATTTCATTTCCTTTTTAGGTATTATTTTTATTTATTTTTTAAAACTTTATAGTCAAGTGACAATAATTTATACATATTTATTTTTAATGCCTTAGGCATTTTCTAGCAGTCAACCTTTTGGCGATGCGGAGACAAAACAGCAGTTAGTTTTCTGCTACCTAAAAGAATACCTATCAAAAAAGGATATAAAATATTTCAATAAAAAAGTGTGTGTGTCAGCTCCGACGCACGACTGGAGTTTACTCCTTATTACGAGTATCTAACCATACGCAAAAAGAGTTTATTCAACTGAAAAAAGATTAATATCATAAGGGGTAAATTCACAAATTAATGAAAAAAAATAGCAATATAAATACATCGACACTGATAGAAACAAACAAGCCCAATAACATATAGTATAAAGGTATAGTCGCCTATACAGCATACCATATGTACGTCTTAATACACTCACAGCCAAATTAGAAAGTTGCGCACTAAAGGTGACACAAACGACCAAAAACGTGACACATTTTCGTTACTTTAGTAGGTTTTACCACTCGGATTTTTCTCATACCGGGCGCCTTATATATGAAAAACCGGCCAAGAGCGTGTCGGGACACGCTCAGTGTAGGGTTCCGTAGTTTCCCGTCCGTCACAATAAGTGTTCCAAGTTATGAGGCCAACCGAACAATTCGGTAATACCCGATCCAATGTAATAAGTACCTACAGCGCCATCTCTCGAGGAATTGGGTTACTAATTAATACAAAGACGTGCAATTTTGGTGGTAATTTTGGATTGCGAGAACCGATTTCAATAATTCTTTTTTTGTTTGAAAAAAGATACGTTTAAGATAATAAAATATGTAAACAAAGTTACAAAAAATGCTTGCATATACGATTATACTACAAACTTAGTCCAGAAATTATTTTGTACAACTTTTTGTCTTTTTTGTACAAAAACTGTTGTGTCAATCAAGTTCAAAATAATTTTCATAGAAAGTCCTTACAAAGTTCTACTTTTCAGATTTTTTTCATATTTTTTAGACTTATGGTTCAAAAGTTAGAGGGCCCCCCCCTCTAACTTTTGAACCATAAGTCTAAAAAGACACATTGTTTTTTACTTTTGGAGCGATTATTTCCGAAATTATTGACATTATCAAAAAATGATTTTAGTAAACCCCTATTCATTTTTAAATACCTTTCCAACAATATATCACACGTTAGGGTTGAAATTAAAAAAAAAAAACACTTCCTACTTTACATATAGGGTGGCTAACCTAATAAAACATTTTTTTCAAATTTTTATTTTACCACTTTGTCGGCGTGATTGATATACATATTGGTACCAAATTTCAGCTTTCTAGCGCTAACGGTCACAGAGCTTAAGCGAGGACGGACGGACGGACGGACGGACGGACGGACAGACAGACATGGCGAAACTATAAGGGTTCCTAGTTGACTACGGAACCCTAAAAACGATTCTTAAGGAGTAAATGCCAAAAAAAAAACAAATATACATGTCGAATTGAGAACCTCCTTTTTTTCGTCGGTTAAAAATTCAAGCCAGCACGGTTAGGCCAGTGGCTTCGCAAAAAAAAAATAGCCAGTGACATGTAAGTCTCTCCCAAGCCGACCCAACACCCAGTCCTTCACCCCTACCCCACATTCAGTATAATATAGCCATTTTTTTCGTGTTCTTTAATCAATCTAATTTACTCAATGAGTATTTAAAAAACCAGCCAAGTGCGAGTCGGACTCTAGCACCAAGGGTTCCCTACAGACTTGCGTCAAAAACAGCCATATTTTTTGACTGCGTAGACTTATAACGTTGATTTTTTTACAGCTCCAAGAGACTACAGATTTGAGTGATGGTGTTTGTTTCAACTCAATACCTCATAAAGGATAGAGAAAAACGGTGAATTCACACTTTTTCTAAAACTTTTCAGAAGAAGGCTTCCGAAATAAACTTTCTTTCACTTTGCATTTTTTAAATGTACAAAATATCTTCTTAAACTTAATCAAAGACTACTACTACTCTTTAGGGTTCCGTTCCTCAAAAGAAAAATACGAAACCCTTATAGGATCACTTTGTAGACCATCTATCTGTCATAACCGTTTATCTCGTTAACGCGTCTCTTTGAAACCATGGAAAATACAGTACGGCCAACGAGAAGCGATACGAAAGGTCATTAACCTAAAGAACAACTGTGGCGTTGACAATCTAATATTTAGCTCTTTCCATCTTGTGCCTTTGTCGTAATGGGTGGGTGGGGTGCATGGGTTTTGTTTACATTTGGTATCGCTTCTCGTTGGCCGTACTTTAGACCCTCAGTCAAAACATATCAAATCAAAAGTCATTTATTCAAATTAGGCTGATAATCAGCACTTTTTGAACGCCAGATTACAAGAGACAGTCCCACAAAAACCGCTCTGCCCTTCGCCCTTTCCTAGTGGCCACTATATGACACTATGGTGTCACTATGATGGTATGGTGACACTATATGACCGTTCGCCGCCGTCGGTCGCCAGTTTTTCTACCAAAAACGAATAAAAAACAGCGGTTATCACGTAACAGTGGTAATTAAAAAACTGTATCAACACAATGATTGCACAACTCTCTCACCTACTAACACACAAGCTTGTATCACTTCTCTCATATCATTGATCTTAAAGAACTTATGCAACACGTGGATACAACATTTAATTTTTTTATGTAATTTTTGTTTCGCTTTCTCACGCGAAAAACAAAATTTGGATTTTAGTTCAATGGCTTTGGAACTCTGTTCTAATTGTTTGGATTCTAGGTTTTGAGTTTTGGAACTAGTTTTGAACTTAATTAAAACTACCAAACCTAGTTTTTTTTTCTAGACTTCTAATATTCACATATCATCATTTCTACTGTTGGATACAGCTGCCCTACTATGACGTCTTAAAACAGAACTAATTCCACTGAGGGAAAGAGACAGAGCTATACAGGGTGCCTGGCACCATCTCTTTCTCACACAGGAATAAGAACTGCTATAGAATGTCATGGTAACCCTACTGGACTCCCTTCAGTCATACTTCTTGGTTTTATGAATTCCTTATCCATCGACGGTACCTAAAACCCAGAACGCTTTCAGACGGCCATGTATTTATAAATGTCTGTGGTCCTACGCTATGATTTACATATTATTTTTAATATTTTTTCATTCTTTCTTCTTTCTTATGCCCAACCTTGGTCAGTATTCGGTTAAACCTCTATTCCGTCGGTCATTTCCCCGTCTAGCCAAATATCCTTCCCAACTACACCAGCCCTATTGAGATACATTATATATTACTGGCTTTTGCCCGCGGCTTCGCTCGCGTTAAATTCAGGGTAACACAGTTCCCCTAGCGCGTTATTGATTTGTAATAGCAACGCTAAGTTTTCCCTTTTCTTCCCTTTCTCCCTCACATCTAACTTAGCTTAAAAAAAATTGTGTTCGTCTCCTGGTTCCCAACTATCTCTGTACCAAAATTCAGCAAGATCGGTTTAGCCATTAAAGCGTGAAGAGGTAACAAACAAACAAACAAGCAAACTCACTTTCGCTTTTATAATATTAGTAAGGGTTGGGAAAAAGGCGTGTTAGCTTTGAATCTCTTATTTTTGGCTGTGCAATGACGTATATTTATCTGAAACTGTTATAGCTTGTACTAACTGACCAAAGTCTCATCTTTTGTGTGTTTCTTGTGTTAAACAACTCTTTTGTTTTCGAAAGAGGTTTCAAAAAGTAACAAGTCATTTCAAAATTGGCAGTCAATATGGTCAAAAAACGTATTTTTGAAATCGATTATTGAAATTGATTTTTAGGATTCCGTACCTCAAAAGGGAAATACGGAACCCTAATAAGATCGGTTTGTTGTCCGTCTGCCTGTCTGTCAAGACCCTTTATCTGGGGAACGCATGGAGGTATCGACATTTAAATAAAAACCATTTACTCAAGTCTGTGAAAATAATCACACTATACGTCTGCGTAGTCGATCGATAAGCCCGTTTATACCGCAAGTTTGTACGGAACCCTCTGTGCGAAAGTCCGACTCACACTTGACCAGTAATATGAGCGAGACATTTAATTGTTATTTTCTATATATACTTATACTTATAATATATAATATATATATATATATATATATATATATATAATATTATAAAGAGGAAAGATTTGTTTGTTTGTAATGAATAGGCTCCGAAACTACTGGACCGATTTCAAAAATTCTTTCACCTTTGGAAAGCTACATTATCCCCGAGTAACATAGGCTATATAACACGCTACGACCAACAGGTGCTGAGCAGTGCGGGTGAAACCGTGGGGAACAGCTAGTTAGTAATAAATTAAGATGGGTAGAGATACCGCTAATCTTAGTTTATATGTTATTGTGCAAACGGGCCTTATTTCTTTCCAATTGCTGTAATATCAGGAAATAAAACAGCCATAAATTATGTAAAACAATCAAATTAAATTATAATGGACATAAATTAACTTAACAGTTTAATCGGATCTTAATCTTAGTTACGACCTAAAAATCCTCTCTCTTCTACATCAACGATCTCCTGCTTATAAATTCCAATTTTATGCATAATGTGAGTATTATGCATGAAATAGCAATAATTAAACTACCTTTTAACGGATTTTGCGAATAAATGAGTGCAAAGCATCACGATTTAGCTTGAAATTGCCGCAAATAAGAGGGGAACAAAGACTTTGGCGCAACCTACATACATCCCCCCTTTCGATCTCAAGATTGTCCGAGGACCGCAGAAGCGAAAGTCGGTAGAATAGCTCTATCTCAGTAAGGATTGAGCCAACTAATTCTATAAAGACATGTCGCCCTGGTATTTCACGTGAAATTGTTACAATGTAACGGGTACCAGGTGGAATTCGCTAACGACGACTCTCTTTGACTTCATGCTGCCCTAGTACTTTTCGTGACGCAACATTATGGACATTGTTGCTGTACCATCAAATGAATCGGCCATTTGTCAATTCAGTGCCAAATAAAAACGGAGAATGTATTATTTTTTTGAATAAATAAAATCAGGATCAGAGTTTAGTAAGTGTAGTGTAAACATGTATTAGTCTCATTTAGTTATATGTAAGATGATACATTTTTTTATATATAAACTAGCTTTGCTTAGCGGTTTCAGTTCTTTAGAGTCAAACGTCATGTTTTGTTACCTGTAACCTTCCTCAATAAATACTAGGCTATCCAATTCTGAAATGTTTTACCAATTCGAACTAGTACTTCCGGAGTTATTAAAGTACAAAAACCAACTTAACATTTTTGTATAAATAGATTCCGGTGTGTATTTGCAATTATTTTCCTCCTAAACGGCTTAATAAAATTAAGCAGCTAGATAGTGAGTTCAGTATACTATACCACAACATATCGTATTATAGATGTTTGATTTTTTATACAAAAACTATTCTTCTTGAGTAACTATTCTTCTCATATTGATCTCTTAATGGTCTAAACTACCTACACGGTGGTAGACATTAATACATTTTATAACAAGAATTTCCTAATAGTTTTTAAACAATTTCCACCACGTAATTTCCATGATTTATCAATAATAATTTCTTTAACAACGTAATTAGAGATAATAATTAGTTGCATAAGACAGATACTGCACGGACAACGCTTATCACTGCGCAATGCTCTATAAAATACGTGTCATTTACTAAAAACGTAGATAGGGCTGATTTTTGGAATCATACACACTTTTTATTTAAGATTGTCTACAAACATATTTTCATATAATATTAAAAAAACACGTTATTTTGAAACTACATAGCGTATACCAGGGATGGCCAACGGGTCGATTGCAATAGTCCGGTCGATCGTAGCAAGGCAAACAAAATAAATACGTCAAACAGATGCGCAACGTAATCAAATTAAGGTATAGTGTGATTTTTAATAAGAAAAAAATCTATATTATAGTAGACAGTGAACTATACAGTTCCATTTATTTTTTTAAGAATCAAGCCAATGGTGGATAGCGCAGGGTTTCGTACGACAAAAGTAGATCTTAGGTCTATTCAAGTTGGCCACCCCTGACGTATACGTTCTCATTTTCTTCCCTAACACGGGTATGCAAAAATATAACTAGTCCGCATTTTTCGGAGTCCGCCATATTGGATTTGGAATGACGTCACATAACCATGCATCGTCATTAAAACTAAACATGTTTGCAAAATTTGAGATCAACTGGAAGCCGGAGAGTTGTCTACTTAACGTAAAATTATTTGCCATAGTTAGTCAAATGTAAATCTTATAAAAAGTGTATCAGAAATAATGTCAATTCCGTCGGCTGCTTTTACAGTTTTGTGGAGACAAATATAATGAAGCTAATTTTATTGATTGCTAGCTGTGCCCAGCGGTTTAACTCGCCGCTCAGATCATTTTCTGGGGATTGTAAAACTTAGGTGTATGAAAAATAGATTACGACGGATTCCTAGACATACTAAATATATACATAGAAAATTCAATAAAATCGGTCAAGTAGTTTTTTAGGAGTGTGGCAACTAAAACTGTGACACGGGATTTTTATATAGGTACTATATACTGTGCTGCTAAGTGAGCACCACTTAGAGGTATGAAAAATAGATGTCGGCCGATTCTCAGACCGAAACGGCTGGACCGATTTAAACGAAATTTTGTGCACATATCGAGCGATATGTGCACAAAATTTCGTTTAAATCGGCCCAGCCGTTTCGGAGGAGTATGGTAACTAACACTGTGAAACGTGAATTTTATATATTAGATAAGAGATTTATTTTTAACGTTGGCCCCACACTAGGAATTTCTCCTCTATCGTGGGTACGTTTACAAACTTTTAAACTCACATACACAAACAAACCCGAAACATCTGTATGCTACAAATATTTGTTCAATGCGGGAATCGAACCAGCGACACGCAGCGCGGCGATCGATCGCTCTACCACTGGACCAACCGTGCCGTCAAAATCCCATAGACTTCCAAAAGCTTTTAAAAATCAAGACAAACTATCCAGTTTCCTCTTTCATAGCTCTGTCGCGTCTATGCCGCACCTCGACTCTGGCGCAAGAACTTCATCTCGACTTAGCTGGCTTATGCAACCTTTCACTATTGCACAACCGACTGACCGACATTCAACGTTTTGCGAGAGGTTATGTAATACAATTGTCTTTTTATGCCACCCCTTTGGTGGAAGGAAGTCGTTTGAAGTTCTGTGAAAACGTGTCGAATGGATGACTGTGATGTTGAGCGAGTATTTTTAGTTTTGGATTAAAAGAAGGTTTGTAGTTTCGTGTCTGTTTGTAGGATCGCGTTGTTCTTTTAAACTGTGTGATGTGCTTTTTTATTTAGATAACTTTTGCGGATTTTTTTGTGTTCTCTACCTTAAAAGGGTAAAACAAAACCTTTATAGGATCACTATGTTGTCCGTCTGTCTGTCTGTCAAGACCCTTTATCTCTGGAACACGTTGAGTTATGAAAATTAATGCTCTAAGTCTACGCAATCAAAACATATGGCCGTTTATGTCGCATGTTTGTACGGGAACTCGATGGGCGAATCCGACTCGCACTAACTCCTTTTCTATTATATGTAACATGTTAAATGTTTGTGAGGATGTATGGATTAAGATGAAATTTGGCATTTTAGACAAAGGATCTTTTTGATACTGGTGAAACGATCCCGTAGAATAATTACCGAACTTCACGCAGGTAACGCCAGGAGCAAAGCCAGTTTGAAATACCAATCGAGTTATAATAAAATCATATACTCAATTCTGTGGTTCGCAGAGAAAAAAAATGGCGGTTTATGTCGCAAGTTTATAAAAGAACCCTCGGCGCTCAAGTCCGTCTCGCACTTGACCTTTTATTTTTACGAAAGCATGAGCGTTCCAGTGCTAATACAAGATGATGCTCAGAATCACTAGTCACCTAATAACGCTACAGATCTCCGCTACCATCACACAATGCATGTCAAGGTAAAAGTATGAACATTTAAATGAAAGCAAGAGTGTGTGAGATCCTGAATCCGCCATTATACATCCGCGAAACGGCGCGTACGCATAGCGGACGTGTGTCACACCGAAGCAGTGTGGCGTGCGTAAGTTGTTAGGTACTGTGTGTAGTAAACATTATAAGAGTGTTTACATCACTATGTTTTGGTATTTTTTTTTTGTTATTGTTATTTAGACCTTTAGCAATTTTGTTAGCAAATGAACTATTCTACTAATCCTTACTAATTTTATAAAGGCGAAAGTGAGTTTGATTGTCACGTCTTCACGCTTAAATGATTGGATGATTTTGGTACCTACAGGGATAGTTGGAATCTTGGAGACGGACATAGGCTTTTTTAAAAAAAATGTGAGAAAAGGGGGAGAAAGAGGGAAGAAAAAGGTCAAGATCATCACGCAGGTTAAAGTTAGCGTTAGCCCAAAGTATTTATGCCATGTAGACTAAGTCGCGGGCGGAAGCTAGTTTTTTATAATTCTAATTCTTGATTCTTCTTCTGTGACTATTAATGCGCTAAAATTTTGCCACATTTTTATTTTTTAAATACTTATAAGAAGGTGAGTGTCTGGCACAAATAAAAACATCGTCACTGCTAATTGAGAAGTGCCTGATGGACAAACCTAACAACACTTTACCCGAATACGGAATCCAACTTTGTACATCATGATCATCATTCGCATGCGACCACTCGACTAACAAGGAACAGCTACCCTACCATGACGTGTTAAAGCAGAACTTACTCCGCTGAGGGAAAGGGACAGAGCTATACAGGGTGTCTAGCACCATCTCTTTCACTCAGTGGAATAAGTTCTGCTTTAAGATGTCATAGTAGGCCTACTGATTGAATACACACAAGTGTTATGTTGCGTTGACTGGATGTTTTTCACGTTTTTGATGTTACACTTCGGTGTGATAGACGGTTATGTTATAACGGGTTTTTTTCTGACTCACCCTGGTACATTAAGTAGGACATCTTCGGTTTCCGTTTTAAAATTAACTTTTAATGCATATTGACTGACACCATTTTGATAAACAATTTTCTTTTGAAGATCCTGAAACTCCTTCAAGATATTGATGACGTAAGACGAGTAACAAAATTACACCAACACCTTCCGTGTTGGTGTAATCTGGAGTTGCTAGCTGTTCCGGGGATGCGGGTTGACTAATACTAATACTTATTAGTTAGTTAGAAATTCTACTAATATATAATATCCTTACTAATTAATTGGTACAGAGATAGTTGAGAACCTAGAGACGGACATAGGCTAATTTTAAAAAAAAGTGAAAAGGGGGAGAAAGAGGAAAGAAAAGGGGAGAGAAAGATATATTTTTTTCGATCATCACGCGGTCTGAAGTTAGCGTTAGCCCAAAGTAACTTTGCCACACGGACGAAGTCGCGAGGGGAAGCTAGTCCTACTAATAATAGAAATGTGAATGTTTATGAGGATGGATGGATAGATGCTTGTTACTCTTTCACGTCAAAACGGCTGAATGGATCTTGATGAAATTAGGCACAGAGGTAGATTATGGTCTGGAATAACACATAGGATACATTTTCTTTCAATCATCACGCGGACGAAGCCGCGGGCGCCAGCTAGTTAAAAAAAGTATTTATCATAGACATAGTGCATTTGAAAACAACATTGATAGACAACAGCCTAGGATAGAACACAGGGTACTTTTTAGCCGGATTGTAAATTCCTGTTAGATAACACTCGTTTAAGCAAGCTAAACCGAATTCAATAAGTAGTAATTCTTAAGAGTGCTAATATCAGAAGGGCTACTATGACATCTTATAGCAATTCTTATTCCACTGAGTGAAAGAGATGGTGCTAGACACCCTGTATAGCTCTGTCTCTTTCCCTCAGCGGAATAAGAATTGCTTTAAGAGGTCATAGTAGGGTAGCAGGAGTGGCGGGTTAGTCCAAAGAAATACCGCGGCCCCGGAACATAAATGGCAACAGAAGAAACTTGGGTGGATTTCAGTTAGTAAAATACTGACACTTCCCCCCGCTCCACCTAGAGCAGAGGAAGTTATTTGATAATTTCCCATCCGCAAAAAAAGGTGTTTCTGAAAGTATTTTTTTTTCAATTCTTTTATATAACTGGCAAACGTGGGTATTACTTACTATTAAGTAAGTACAACTCTACCTAGCATTTTGGAGATACGGCGCGATGATGTTTTGTTGCAAAATTTTATCAAGAATAATTTTCTTGTACACACTTCTGCTAGTAACTCCTGTTTTTAATGTAAACTGGTCAAAAAGTTTACACATAGTGAAACTGTAAATAAATATTAGTTTAAGTTATACGTATTTTGTATCAATTTAAAATAATAATTAAGTACTAAGAGAAAACCTAGTTAAAAACAATATTCCCAGATGTATTGTTTAGGTTTTAAGTATAGTATTTACTGTTGATCTTTTTAGAAATAGGGCCCGAATAAATATAATTTATGCCATTGATTTTAAAACGTTACATTTTTCTAGAAACCTGAATTTCCAAATTTATTTATATTCTATTAAGTCCACTCAAGAGAGTAAATCGCGCAAGACATAATGGTAAAAAAATACTTTAGAAAAAAAAAACACAACACAAAAGTTCGTGTCAATTCTATTTCATAACACAAAACGTGGATCCGTCAAAGGCTCTGAATATCGGAACTCACGCTTCTTCTAAACAAAACATCTTAAAACCATCTCCGTATCATACGAAAAACAACCTAAAAGTAAAATATCAAAGAATTACAATTCCGCTGAACTTCGAATCATCACTTTCGACTTTTGTCATTCGAATTCCCAAATAAAACGGAGTTCTATAAACAAAACCTGAGCACAAATAAATTCAATCTTTATTGTAAGTCATCAAAGTTGATATTGTGTTAACATAGATGGATCCTAAGCAACTTTGTCGCAGTAAAACGTTTGCCCTACAAATGAAAGTGAAAGTTTGTCCGCGCAAGCGCATGGTGGTGGGGAGGGAGCGCACGCGTCGCATGTAAATGCGGATTTAGGCGTTTGATGAAGCACCGCACGTAGCGAAGCCAGCAACTCATATTTATGTACTATTTTTGGACACTCAGATGAAAGTATCAAGATTACTTTGGAGTCATATTCATGACGTCGCTACAAGAACATAAGTTATGTTTTACAACCTGTTTCCCCGGAAAAGAACCTGTTTTACGTTGTCTATAGGATAAGTCTTTTGGTGTTTATGGCTCGAAGAAAAATAAAATACTGCCCAGAGTTTACTATTGACAATGTTCAATTTTCCAGCTCGGCTACTTAGAATTTTCTCAAAGAAGAGTCGACGTGAGAGTTAGTGACGAGTGAGTATGAAGTTAACCTAACCTTTTGTTAACACTATTAGTCTAAAATCCCGATATAAAACGAGCTTCACCGAGATGCTTATTTGATGAAACATATTTTATATTCAATTTATTATGTCATTAATTATATTGCATATGGGTTGCCTACTAAATTTCAGCCCAGGAAATGATTAGTTAATAATTTTAAAAAGTATTTTTTATATTTCACCGTTTTGACTATTAAACAAATTCCATACCAATTCAAAGAAGCCCATAGAATACGCAAACGTCTTGAGGTTGCCTATTCTTTCCCAGTCATAACTCTCTAATAAACAGGTAAATTGATAGTAGAAGATTATTTCTTTATGAACACGGTGGTTATTTAATAGTCAAACCCGTGAAATATAAAAATTAATAATAAATAAATTATTAAACATATCCTGGACTGAAATTTAGTTAACACAACAACAACAACCTATATGCAATATAATTATTGACATATTAAATTGAATATAAAATATGTTTCGTCAAATAAGTACATCGTTGAAGGTCGTTTTATATTGGGATCCTATACTATATATCCCAGATGCCTGCAATACTTCTCTAGCCAAGAGGTTCGACTCTTCCCGACGGTTGACCTCTGTTTATAAGTCAGACTGATTAAAAAAAATACTATGCAATAAATACTTATTGTTAACAATCATGTTTCAGCTGATGCAATATTAAAATGTAATAAAATCACTTTTTTATCCAACCAGTTTCAACACCATAATATAAAAGAATAGATGAACTAACTGTAAATAATAGCAAGTTAACCACCATGTATCATCATTAATCAAATTAAATAAACCGGAAACGGAAGAATGCGATCGTCCTCATTATAAAAATCACAGAGTACGAAAATATTGGAAAAAGCATTCTAAAGTATCAATCAAGATCTCCTTATAGTGATGATCATTCTGATCATCAATCAATCATCACTGACTCAATACTATCAATAAAGCCAATCACAAGTACCAGGGCCCCATAATGCTCGAAGAGCTCGTGCATCTCGAATTCGATACGTAAGCGATAATACTTATCTAATGGCTTTCAGAGGGTTTGGCCTTTAGGGAAATACCTAAATGGGACTGGCCCACTTCTTAGACTCAATCTGATTTTCCTTTTAACTATTATTAAGACTGAATAAATTAAGTCCACACTAAGAAAGTTTAAAGTTATCTTGATATATGTTTGCGCCGATTGACAGTCGATTATTTAGCGGTCTTATGGTGAAATGCTGTTTCCAATAAGCTCTTTTTATCTAGGTATATATCCAGTACAGATTTGTGTAATACCTAGGTAATTAACTATCGTCGTTTTCACAATGCGCAAGATATTGTTGTTGAAAAAATATGTTACGAACTAGAATATCAGACTATCTGAGTTTAAGAGGATCTGACTGCGAATTATTGAGTGTCGTTTATTCACTTGGCGCCTATATTTATATAATAATCCATCGATTTAGTCATTAGTTTCCTTCGTAATAACTCACTTTGTCCGTTAGAATTTCAATAATGGCTCATTTTGTCCATCAATAATTTACTAGCCACGGTTATATACCAAAACCATAAGGGCGATTATTGCACATAAGTTTACAACAAACGGCAAGTACTAGGCGAACATAATCGAATAGAAGTAACTAGTATAAAATTCTATTACAATTATGTTCTGGGAACTATCCCACGAGATCGACGTAGAGGCGATAGTATGGGGCAATACAGACAGACATTCAACATTATACTGAACCTTATCTACTTGATTTAAGGAGTATAATAGTTTGGTCACGATTTTTGTCTCATTTTTATGGAATTGGATCGCTTGTGAAGGATAGGTCAGTCTGTAGAGTAAAAAATCCAAAAAAAATATGTCATACAGAAATTTATCGCCACTCCGCTTGCAAAATAAAATGTACTGCGTTGTTCTAGTAATTACAAGAGCTACTGCTTAATGTGAGGTTCTGGGTTCGATACCAGGGTGAGCATATTTCTTTAATTTAGGTATTTTTTAAACTTTGCCCCACACTATCAATTTCTCCTGTATCGTGGGTGCGTTTACATACATTTAAACTCACATACACAAACAGCCAGACCCGGATACAACTATCTACAGGTCATAAACTATTTGACCGTGCGGGGATCGAACCCGCGACACGCAGCGCGGCAGCTGATCGCTCAGCCACTGCGCCAAAGTTTTTCGATTATAAATTTCACAGCTCCATTCTGAAAAGCCTCCATGCTTGTGCAAGAGTGAGTGAAATGAGTGTGCATCATAGTTACACATCTGCTTGTCCCTTTAAAGATTACAGTCGTGATGCTAGTTTTAAACGCACTATACTTAAGTATTAAAATCCGTAAATAACCAGTTGTAAATAAGGTTACATGATAAGTTCTAAAACAATGCAATAATTATATCTGATGCGACACCAAGGAAGAACATTGTATTTAATTAGGTAATTATGAATCCTTAAGAAAATTGTTCTAAGTTCATCTCTTCATTGTATCAAGTATATAAGTATACTAGCAGCGCCCCGTGGTTTCCCCCGCAGGACCGCGGTACAAAGTAAGTAGGTTCTATCCAGAACTTATACGTATAGACGTGCATAAATACCACAAGTTTGAATTCATGCTGGCCTGGTAGTTTTTAACCGACTTTAAAGAAGGAGGAGGTTCTTTGTTCGAGCGTATTTCTTTTTATATTTACACCGCCAACTGTGGACCGATTTTTATAATTCTTTTTTTAAGGGTGTACTTCCGAGGTCCCATATCAATTTTATCTATATTGCTTGGGTATTTCATAGTTTCAGCGTAATCCTTACTAATATTATAAAAGCGAAAGTGAGTTTGTTAGTTTGTTTGTTACCTCTTCACGCTTTAATGGCTAAACCGATTTAGAATTTTGGTACAGAAATAGTTGGAAACCAGGAGACGGACATAGGCTAATATTTTTTGAAAAAAGTGGGATGTGAGGGAGAAAGAGGGATGAAAAGGGAAAACTTAGCGTTGCTATTACAAATCAATAAGGCGCAAGGGGAACTGTGTTACCCCGAATTTAACGCGAGCGAAGCCGCGGGCAAAAGCAAGTCCACTATAAATAATTGTTTTTTCTTTTATGTCTATATAGATGATCTGCTAATATTTTGTAGTAACAATGGAAATTGTATACTCGATAAAACTTGGTGAGATATCATCATACCATTAACTAAAAATGCTAAAAATAAAAACGTATAAAAATTAAAAAATTTGCTTCTGGAAGTCGGTGGCAAAAAGTCAACGAATCAAACAGAAGTCAACGACTTCCGGAAGTAAAGTTAGTTTTCAGTTTTCAATCGTTTTTCTGTCCGGCCAAAGAATCTGGTTTTCCTTTACAAACTTTGTCACCCTGTTTTACCTCATCATCTGCCTAGCCTTTTCCCAACTATGTTGGGGTCGGCTTCCAGTCTAACCGGATGCAGCTGAATATCAGTATTTTAAATGGAGCGACTGCCTATCTGACCTCCACAACCCAGTTAGTACTGAGTAATACGATACTCCTTGGTAAGACTGGTTGTCAGACTTTCGGAACACTGACTACCTGTAACGACTGTCAAAGATCTACACATGACAGCCGGGAACAACGGCTTAACGTGCTTTCCGAGGCACGGAGGAAACTCGGTATGTAACGGGTGGTCACCCATCCACAGGCCAACCTAGGCAAGCGCGGCTTAACCTTAAGATCGACCCGAGCGGCTGCTATTATTTAGCCACGAGCTCCTCGTTGGCCCTGACCTGACCCTGACCCTGTTTTACCTACGGTTTGAATTTTACTAATTACTTTTTAACATTTTCTACTTTGACAAGCTATAACTTTGGATACAAATTACTTTGACTTTGAATTTGACTTTACCCCACGGTTGAAGCTACTGTCTCCCATTTGAATGAAGAAGAAGAATGCATATTAAACAACCACTTGGAAATTAATATTGCAACATTCAATTACTCAGTTCCCAAGTCGCTTGGAAAAGGCATTTTATGTCTCATCAACAATCCATCTATCAATTAATGACACAATTAGAATTATCTCTGAAATGATCTGGAGCCTTGGTAGTCTATGACGCTTGAAAACGTTAAGAAATCAGCTACCCTACCATGACGTGTTAAAGAAGAACTTATTCCGCTGAGGGAAAGGGACAGAGCTATACAGGGTGTCTAGCACCATTTCTTTCACTCAGTGGAATAAGTTCTGCTTTAAGATGTCATAGTAGGCCTACAGATCGTAGGACTACGATGACGTTTCTGTTCCTTGATTCATCCGTTTACCGTTTTCTTATAGATTTTTGCATCAATATGCCAAATTCAATATTTTTTATTTTAATTCTATGTTTTACACATTCGTTGATAATAATTTATTTATTTATTTACTAGCTTTGCCCTTTTAACATAGTTCCTTTCCTGATTAGCAGGTACCTGCTACCTGTAGTTTTTGCCCTTGCGCCTTATTGATTGTAATAGCAAAGCTACGTTTTCCCTTTTCTTCCCTCGTTCTCTTTCTATTCCTACTTAAAAAAAATAGCCTATATCCGCCTCCAGGGTCCCTATCTCTGTACCAAAATCCATCAAAATCGGTTAAGCCATTAAACTCACTTTCACTTTATAATATTAATAAGGATTAGCACACCAACAGCACGGATACAATACAAATTGAAATAAACTGACATCTAAAAACTTCATTTCAGTAACCATGCAAAGAACAGCTATGCATGCCATATAACATGAAAAATATTAGAGACGGGACAATTTATGTGTAAGTTCATCTCTAAGGGTACGTTCATAGTTGACAGGCCGTGTCTACGCATATAAGTTCCACGTGCCTCAAAGAGATGTCAGCAAAGCAGAGGGGCCTTTTTTTTCGGGTGGGAAATAATCAAATAACTTCCCTCGCTCTGGGCGGAGGGGGAGGGCGTGTTAGACTTGTACTGACTAAAACCCACCCATGTTCCTTCTATTGCTCTTTATGTTGCGGCGCCGCGGTATCTCTTTCGAACAACCCGCAACCCCGAAAGCAGAGGGGCCTGCCTCGGCCACCGTCTGCCGAGGTGAAGGATCGTTCGAAAGAGATACCGCATAAAGGACATAAGAAGGAACATGAGTAGGTTTTAGTCAGTAAAAGTTCAACACTACCCTCAACTCCGCCTAGAGCGGGGGAGGTTAATTGATGATTTCAAATCCCTGAAAAAAATAAGGGTAAGTTTACATAGCAGTCTGATTTAAAGGCCCGTTTTATCGAATATGTTTTGAATTGTTGTTGGTGTTTGTAGTTTTATGATGGAGTTAATACAGATTCAGCGAAAAACAACCAGGCTTGCATGACTTCACAGTGGTATTCGTGCACACAGTTTGGTCTGCGTAGTACGTCCAGCGAGTACATATACACAGTATACGAGTACCATTCTACCTACCCGGAGAAACCGGCTTTTGTGGTTTCACTTACTTACACGTACTTACTTTTTATTCCGGTCTATGCGTGTAAAACCACGGGGCACAGCTGGTATACTTTTTTTTCAAAAACATGCTCCACTCTATGATTTTTCCTGTATCATTTACAAAAATTGAATTCACATACACAAACAGCCAGAACCGAAACAACTACCTGTAGGTCATACAAATATATGTTGCACGCTCAGCCACTGCGCCAATCGTGACGTCAAATAATTGATACAATGAAGAGATGAACTTAGAACAGTTTTCATAAGGATTCATAATAGGGTATTTTACTCTATATGAAAGAAATTCTAAAAATATACAATTCAGATAGTTTAGGCAACAAGCAGTCGGAAAATGTTAAATTTAGTTAATAAAATAACTAAATAAATTTTTAAATTGATTTCAAAGTTTTCACTTTTTTTAGTCTGTTCTTTTACTACGCGAAACAGTGTCCGCCATGATTATTACGTCATATGGTCATGAGAACAAAAAGTGACAACTGTCAACTGAGCAACTATTACTATTTTAGTATTTTAAAACTTTACATTTTAATTTTTATTGAAATAATAGTAATCATACCATGGAAGACATAAATACTACCATTTAATAATACCATAAACTATAGTGAAAAATACAACTAAACAGAAAGACTAATAACAGCGCATTTTGTTTACTCAGGTCATGACGTCAGTTGGTCATCAACTGACGTCATGACCACAGAGTAACATGGCGTCAAGCGTTTTTGTGATTTTACGCGCGAACATAGAAATTGTAAAATTGAAATGCAGTTTTATGGCACTTATCGTTTGAATATTATTTTTTTGTTTTTTTTTGGTGGTTTATTAGGACCCTAGGATCAAAATGAAATACTTTTTAAAAATGGGTGTAATACCGTATTACCAACTAATTAAGATCCTTTCCAGCTTTGTTCCGTCATTCTAAATTCAAAATGGCGCCCTCTAGAAGACATAAACAAAAAAAGAGATGCCGTGTTAGTCCTTACTACACTGTTTCCTACTAATATTATAAATGCGAATGTTTATAAGGATGGATGAATGTATGGATGGAAGTATGGAAGTATGGATGTTTGTAACTCTTTCACGTCAAAACGGCCATGAAAATGAATCTTGATGAAATTTGCCACAGAGGTAGATTTTATTCTGGAATAACACAAAAGATACCTTTTTACGATATCGCGGGCGTCACCGCGGGCGCCTGCTAGTCATCTAATGAAAGGCCATAATTAGCAGAATTCAAATATTATAAGTATCTTAGGTAAGCATACTATATGCATGCATATTAGGTAGTACATCGCGAATGTAATTCCCATAGTGTCCAGCGCAGGTGAGAGTCAAAGTTAATGTATTTCAAAGTTAACTCTAGAATTCTATTATAAACTTTAGACATTTTAGTTACATAAAAGCCTAAAACCAGACCTTAGTTAGACAAGTATCGGAACCTTTGATCTTGAATAACTTAATTACTATACAAGTGTCAATAGTTCCACAGTTGACTATAGATTGAAAGGTTGTGGATTCTAATCTAGGTAATCTAGATCGACGGAAATCTGGCTGTAGCTTGTTTATAGCACAAGCTAAGCTACTGCCAGTTTAGCTCAGCTTTTTGTATGGATAGGAAATCATTAAATAACATCCCCTGCTCTGGGCGGAACGGAGAGGAGTGTCAGTATTTTACTGACTAAAACCCACCCACAACAAAGTGATCAAATAAGGGTTCTGTTCTAAACTCTAAAGATGATTCACTAGCTTAGCTTTCAAAACTTTTAAGTACCCTAACTTCGCTTCAAAGTCGACAACCATGCAACGTATTTTTACTTTTAAATTCATAACAACATCAGTCCACAAACTAACTATTCCACATTGTACATTTGATGACTTGTTTTCTTCCAAAAAGAAATGCCCTGAAGGCGTTGCACTCCTCCCCCCCTCCCCCTCCCGTTCATGCAGGCAAGGAGGGGGGATGCGTAAGCACTGCGGAGCATTCCACTGTCACTTTCCAAGCTTTCTTCCGCCTCTAGCAGCCTTGAAAATTTGGCGCAGGGCCGGTCGTGGAGACTTATTGGTGTTACATTTTTTGGGAAAAACTTTTTGTGTTCGTTGCTTTATGTTATGTAAATAGTAATTTGAATTAACTGTTGAAATTATTTATTTATCAAACTTTTTGTTTCGTGTTTAGTTTTATTTTTGAAAGGTAAATTATAAATTTTAATGTGATCGCATTTAAGCATTTTTGGTGTTTCTAATTTTTTTCTTTAATAAATAACATTCCAATTCATTAAATAACAGCACACAATAGAAACCATTAAAACTGTTAGGTATGGTTTTCGTAATTAGTGCTTTAAAAAAAATAAGAAGAAAACTGTTTCTATAATTATACGATTAATCGAATAAATCTTTTTATTTTACAACAAATAATATTTGTTTTCAAATCAAGCAAAGCAAAAAATTTTATCTCTAAAAACAAATAACCTTAGCGACTCCACTCCTGTGTCTCTTCCAGAGTGAATGAACTAAATAAGCGAGATGGTCTAAAGTCGTACTTTCACCGAGGTTAAGGGCCTGCTCCGAGGCCCTTGGCCCTTGGGCCGATGCACTTATCTGCAGGACAAGAAAAAACAAGCTTTTTTTAAAACTAGCGACGGAACGCTAGTATTGTTTGTAAGAAGAAATTCGTGGCGAAGGTTGAAATTTACATAATTATAGCAAGCATGAAAAAATAATGCTTTTTCTTTTATAAAACGTTGCCCCACAATAGGAATTTCTCCTGTAGCGTGGGTGCGTTTACAAACATATAAACTCACATACACGTACAGCCAGACCCGAAACAAGAACCTGTAGGTCATACAAATGTATGTTTCGTACGGGGATCGAACCCGCGACACGCAGCGCAGCAGTCGATTGCTCAGCCACTGCGCCAACCGTGCTGTCTGTTATAACAAGCATTATAGAAAGCATCATAGCAAGCATTATAATATAGCAAGTATTACTTATACATGAAACATAAAATTGTTACTCTTTCACACATAACTACTGAACGGAGTTGGATGAAAGAACACTGGCAAAATTAGGCCCAGCAAATGCGACTCAATTTAAATATTTTTTGTAAAAATAAACCTTTTATTAAATGGATATTTACCGTCAATTCTTAATAATTTATAAAAGTAATTAAAAAAAAATGTTTATAGTAATGAAATGTGGTTTATTTCTCAATTAGCTTTTCATAACCTGAAAAACTGTACTTGCTATTATTTTAGTATTGCCATGATCAGTATATGCTTTTAACTGTCCCACTGCTGGGCAAAGGTCCCTTCTCATACAGAGAAGGAACGAGCATTGATCACCACGCTTGCTCAAGACGGATTGGCGATTTCAGACTTATATTAGTAATTATAAGTCCAGGTTTCCTCACGATGTTATCCTACACTGTTGACTGCCATGTCTTAGATTAACACTTATTCTTTCTATTTTTATCCGAGAGAGGAAGGCCAAAGAAAAGATCGATGGATTGTGTAAGGAATGATATGAAGGAGAAAGGAGTAAATGATGCCTCGACGTCTGATAGCGGAGAATGGAAGAAGTAAACGTGTTGCTCCGACCCCAAATAGAATGGGACAAAGGCAGGAAAATGATGATGTTCGTACTTTCGTCGCGATACGAAAACACCATTACGAAAGTCAACCAGGCGAAGCCGTGGATATAAGTGATTCATAAGCCGCAAGAACAATCAAACTTATATCCATCCAGTCAGCTACCGGAACACAGGTCTTCTCTGGCAATGCAGGTAGACTTCTGCTGCAGAATAATATATTCTAGAGTGACTAATTAAATAAATAAACAAAGCATAGTTTAAATGACTTTGCCGTCTACGTACATAATGACCTACTTTTCTTATGTCTACTTATTTGACGAGAAAGATAAGAAAATAATATCATACCTTTTATTTTTACTCTCCTTAAAGGTACTAGGAGATAAGTCATATTATGGAGCAGTTTTTTTAACATAGAACTGAAGAAATACTGTTTTCTGGAAAACTATTAATTTATCTTTGTCTATTCTAATGTTGTTTGGTATGAGCATGTGATGCGGAGGAATGAGGAAAATGTCGTGAGGAATGTGGATGGGTTTAGTACAAGACGAAGGTCAAAGAAACTATGGATGGGCTGTGACTAGGATGACATAGTAAGAAAGGAGGTATCTGATGAGATGACGATGAATAGGAGTATGGAAGACGAAAACATTCTACTCTGACCTCAAATAGTTTCGGACAAGGGCAGGCGAACCTCAAACAATTTCGGATAAGGGCAGGTGAATAATGAATTCTATAGTAATGTTATAAAGAGGTAAAATTTGTTTGTAAGCATAAGCTTACAAACAAATTTTACCTCTTTCTAAGTTTAGTTGTGAAGATTACCCCCTATATATAAATATAGGGGGTAATCTTCACAACTACTGCTTCGATTCGAAAATCTTACACTTATGAGAAGATACATTATCCTCGAGTCTATATTTATGACATTTACGTGTGTCTATTTCATGGATAGTCTGCTAATATCTTTTAGTAACATTGGAAAATGAATTTAGGACAAAAAATATGTGAGATATCATTCCATAACTAAAAATGCTGAATGAAAACTTCTTTGCAAAATGAAACTAAAAAGTAGAAAAAAACTTTGCTTCCGGAAGTCGATGTCAAAGAAGTCACCAAAACCAACTATAGTTACTGACTTCCGCAAAGTTATTTTCCACTTTTTAGTTTTTTTGATTGACAAGAACTTCTACGGATAAACTTCTACCTAATCCATCATTCGATCAATCTTTCACTCTCTCCAAAATCTACTACACTATCTCGGGTAATTGTAGGTTTGTACCAGGATAACATCAGTTTAAAAAGGTTAAGGGAAGCTAAAGTGCACGCGGTATGTTGTTACCAAAACTGCATAGACTAGTGTCAACGCTCCGGTCGTTGTACGCGCCGGTACACCCGAATGACATTATAGCTTTATTGATTTTAAGGAATATTTATTTATTTTCGTTGCATTTTTAAAAGTAAAATCCTTTTTATTTAGAAATTATCTGTTTGTTCGTACGTATTACGAAATTATGATCTAAATTTACACATCACATTTAATAAATAAAAATGTGAAGTTGTAACCCCTGTACGTATGTATGTTTAAGTTAAAGTTTAATGTTAGTAGTAAAAGCTAATTCAAATTGAATTTTGTTTTTAACTTGTTAATAGTCCTTTCTCACGTATGACACGTCTGATTTGAACGAATTGTCAAAAAAACGAGTGTTTTTTATTTGTAACTTACTTTAAGATACCACTAAAAAGTTAATCAGAAAAAAACGTAACTGCCGTCAGAGAAATGATAACCGTGATTTTTAAAAGATTGATTCATAAACAGAAATCAGAAATATTAATTAAATACGTACTGAAGTTGGTAATGTTTTGATTTAGATAAAAATGCGCTATGATCAACTTTACGGCCATACAAAAATAATGAATTACAAATAAAATAAAAATCAAATAAAAAGTTACTCCTATAAATACATTAATTAACATAAATAATCACATTGTTACTATGCAATAGGTACAATTAAATCAAAGAAGTTAAAATTTTTAGTTATGGTACTTATCAAAATAGAAAACGCAAAGCCACAAGATCCACTCTGTCGCTCAGCTGTACAGTCGCACGTGCAAGGCCGCTGCGCGACGGGTCGCCGACCCACTCCCGCGCAGCCTCCGATACACTCCCGAGAAAAACTCGCGTAGCGCTAGGAAAGGAAACCTTTTAACTTTGATATGAGGTCATCATCATAAGTCTAGCCTTTTCCCAATTATGATAGAGTCGGCTCACAGTCTAACTAGATTCAGATGAACCAGTATTTTACAAGATGCGACTACCTGTCTGAGTTTCAGGGGGAGTGTTCCGGCTTGTGGTATCTCTTTCGAACATCTCGCAACTCCAGCCGTCGGTGTCCCTAGCAGGCCCGTCTGCTTTGTTGACATCTCTTTGAGGCGCGTGGAACACTAACGCGCCGTCGACACGGCCTGTCCACAGACTCGCGTCCGCGAATTACGAAACTAACATTTTTATAAATGGGTCCAAAATGATTTTTTTCAAATACTTTGCCCCACACGGAATTTCTCCTGAATCGTGGGTGCGTTTACAAACATATAAACTCACATACACAAACAGCCCGACCCGAAGCAACTACCTGTAAGTCATACAAATATTTGTTCCGTGCGGGAATCGAACCCGCGACACGCAGCGCAGTAGCCGATCGCTCAGCCACTGCGCGAACCATGTCGTCAAAATAATATGAATCATAAAATGAAATAATAATAAATGATTGTTGACATAACGGTCCCACATGACGAGAACCTTGTGAAAGCCGAAAAAGATAAACAAATCAAGTATATTGACTTGGCTCGCGAGGTTGTCGACTCAGCGATCATTGTGCCGATAGTCGTTACAGCTAATGGTTTAATTGCCAAGAACCTCGACCAACACCTGAGAAGGCTATCGTGAGGCAGCTGGATCAAGGGCTTGATACAGAAAGCGGTACTCCTGGACACGGCTCGTATTGTTAGGAGGTTCCTTTCTCTGGAGCCCTGACTGCCGGTAGCTTGGACCCTGTTCCCGATACCGGTGGGCTACTATTTTTATATTTTTAAATGTTTTTTTTTGTTTTGCTAAGAAATATGTAAAATATAAAAATATGTAAACAAATAAATAAATGAAATATTATAATTTTTATGTCAGAATATTATTTTAAAAGCCTCGCCATTGGTATTACTATTAAAAACAAAAAAAAATGGTTTTACTGGGTGACTGTGCTGTGAATTAAAATCAAAAGTATTTTATTCAAGGCAGAGAATCAGCGTTTTTAATATCAGAAATATCTAACAGGACTGTATAAGACACAGGAAACGGTTATTTGTTGATTACGTGTAAAATAAAATATATGCATAATAATTCTTATGAAAAATGCAAGTGAGATGTGTCATTCACAAGTCGCAAGACCACCATGAAATTCCATCCCAATTTTCAACCTAATTCGTGGCCAGGTAACCAATGACTAATTTAAATAAAGAAAAACAATCGAATAAAGACACTAATTATTGGAATCCTTACTACTGAGAATATAACAATTGCTTTGTATTTTGTCAGCAAGGTGGTCGAGCACATTCTGCTGACACTGCAGTTACAATGACACTTGAGGAGTTCATTCATTGAAATATCAAACCGTGTCGTGAATTGATGATGATAATTTTATTTTTTCATATTTATTTTTACCTTATGTTTTCTCGTTTTGCATAACTAGCTGTTCCTCGCGGTTTCACCCACGCTGCTCAGCACCTGTTGGTCGTAACGTGATGTTATATAGCCTATAGCCTTCCTCAAGAAATGGACTATCCAACACTAAAAGAATTTTCCAATTCCAAACAGTAGTCCCTGAGATTAGCGCGTTCAAACAAACAAACAAGCAAACTCTTCAGCTTTATAATATTAGTATAGATAGCAGCCGCTCAGGTCGATCTTTAGGTTAAACCGCGCTTGGTTAGGCTGTTCTGTGGATGGGTGACCACCCGTAACATACCGAGTTTCTCCAGTGCCTCGGAAAGCACGTTAAGCTGTTGGTCCCGGCTGTCATTTGGATATCTTTGACAGTCAGTGTCCCGAAAGTCTGACAACCACTCTTACCAAGAGGTATCGTATTACCCAGTACTAACTGGGTTATGGAGGTCAGACAGCAGTCGCTGCATATAAAATACTGGTATTCAGTTGCATCCGGTAAGACTGAAAGCCGACCGCCAACATAGTTGGGAAAAGGCTAGGCAGATGATGATGTTTTCTCGTCACGAAATTTTGCTGGATTCTGGATTTGTACCTTGGTTGATGAATAGGCTCACTCCTATAACATAGTGGGTATACTATTTGGACGTAATGGTCCCGTAGATTAAGGGAAGGCATATTGGTTGTTTAGGAGAACCTAGCGATTATTTTTGTGAAAACTGCAAGCCTGAAATATTTATACATGCATATTTCTTCCCCTTTAAAAACGCTTTCAGTACGATATCACCAAGTTGCCAATAGGCATTGCCTTCTATCATCAATGATTGCCAAATTCGACCTTATTTTCTCAAGAAACAGCTGATGACTATTTCCTCGAGGTACTAGGATGGCATGATCTTGAGGTGGTTCTAATAGCCAGCGCCTATTGAGAAAGGCGTCGTCATTACAGCCTATCACGAATTCTTGTGACGGCGAATATCGACTTTGACCTACAAGAAACAGCTGATCATAATATCTGTGGAGTACCAGAGCACCATAAGCATGAGATGTTTGTATTTTGTAAGCGCTGTATATTAGAGATCTTTCTTCCTCCCACTTCTTCAATATTCGTCAAAATATCAACGGCCTACAAAGAAAACAGCTGATTATTATTTCTGCTAGCTACTAGGGCACCATAAAGTCACGGTGGTGCCGATAGACCACAGACCGAATTAGTTGTAGATGGCGTTGTACCAATAAAAGTGTCTGGCGGTTGCTACAGGGTGTTACATAACACAGCAACTCGCCGACAACTGGGCAAGTAGACCGGAACGGCGTAATATACAGAATGATCATTTTTATACAAAATAGTAGAATATTATACTATTATATAGTTGTTGGCGACCAGCTACCAAACTTTTTAATAATTTTATATTTCTTCTTTTTGACTGTCATTGTTTTATGTTTTGTTTTAAGAAAAAGTCAGTCTGTGAAAAAACATGTGCTGCAATATATGAAAAGCTGAACTTGTGGTTTCATTGCTCTCTAAAATTATCCTGTTCTCAACATTGGTGTCAGAAGTGAACGGTTAAATGCCCACCACAAGATCGCAGACAAAGGCAGCAATGGCGGAGACTGGTACAGCAGGTATCGTTTCAACAGGTGCTCTTCAAGAGGGTGGTGCTTCCACATTCGGTGCCATCGCGCCGGCGCCGTCCTGTACCAACCCTAACGAGACCTTACCACCCGCCAGCAGGACCTCATCAAGCATCGTGCCTCAGAGTGCACGGTCAGGCCATTCTAGCAGCACATTAAAAGCACAAATCCTGACTGCAAAGGCGGAGCACGCTCGTCGGCTCGCGAACCTACAAGCGGAACGTGACCGCAGCCAAGCGGAACGTGACCGCAGCCAAGCGGAACGTGACCGCAGCCAAGCGGAACGTGAAACCGCCGTTGTGGAGTTGGAATTGCAGGCGAAGCTGGCCGTTATCCAAGCCAACTCTATAAGTGCAGGATCCCGCCATTCCGACAAGTCCCACTACACGAGACCACAGCGCAGAGTCGAAGATTGGTTAGCTGAATCAATTTCGATGTTTCCGAAGCGAGGTAACAAAGCGCATTCATTTGTTGACAGGACAGACAAGCCGAAGTTTTCTAACGTTGTACCGCAGGACCGTCCGCGTTCGACGCCCGCCACAGCCTACGGAAATGGTCCAGTGACAGTGACACATCCTCCCTTTGATGTACTGGACCGTACCCACGAGACACGCCCTGTCCTCACCTGCGCGCCACCTCGTCAGGCCTCCGCTCACCCGCCATCGCATCCGGCCCCAGCCGGCACGTTGACGCACCCGTTTCCCTGTGTCTGTACGCTCCCTGTGGGCGCGTACTCATCAGTTGAGCCAGCTGAACGTACACAACATGCACTAGGTTTAGGCACACTTACTAATGATGAAAATTGTTGCTACAAAAATAAAAATCATTGCCAAGATCTAAGTACATCATTTAATCAGCTGGTCGACGCAATTAGAGGCACAGGGAAGAGGACAACAAAGGTTTGTGATATAACTAAGTTTGATGGTCACGTCTCGGATTGGTTTCACTTCAAGAAGTCCTATGAACAATCCAAGGCGCACTTTTCTCCTAGTGACAACATCACACGACTTGGCGCGGCGCTGCACGGTGCTGCTAAAGAGGCAGTCTCCATAAGATTAATAGCAGCTGATGACCCAGAGCAGATCGTTGAAGCGCTCGAGACCAGGTTCGCTCAACCGGAAGTCATCGTACTCCACCAGATCTCTGAGGTCAAAACCCTCTCTAAAATAAGTGTTTACGAGTCCGCGAGAGAGCTGAACATCTTTGCCTGTCGCGTCCGTAATTGCGTCGAAGTCATCCGCTTGCTGGATCTGCCCGAGCACCTTGCTTCACCGGACCTTCTCAACATCATCCTAGGTAAGTTGACCCCACTCCTCAGATCTAAATGGAGAGATTTTGCATCATCGAGAGTTGGCTCCGGTAAGTTTAAATTGGAGATTTTGGCCGATTTTCTTGAAATCGAGGCAAAATTACAAATTAAATTTGATGTCATAGTGTCAGAGCCGAATCTTGTCAAAGGTCAATGTCATCCCATCAAAACCACAAGAGACAAAACTTACGCAATTGCGACAGTGTCAAACGTCACGTCAAAGTCGAAAAGTTTTTATTCATGCCATTACTGCCATAGCGGTAAGCACGAGGTTAGCGACTGTGAAGGTTTTAAGTCTCTGCCTCTGGACGATCGGTGGCAATGGGTGATGGAGAACAAGGTTTGCCGTAGATGTCTTATAAAGGGTTCGCACCAATATCGCCACTGCAAGAAGAAGTGTGAGTTCGAAGGCTGCCCGGCTGAGAGGCGGCACCACACCCTCTTGCATAGACCCCAACCTGTGACGACAGCCCATGTCGAGATACACTCAGCCGCGGAAATCCTCAGCCTCAACGCGCAGAAACCAAGCACGTCGAAGGAAGAGCAGCGATCGGTCACCGTGGCCCACAACTCTTCTCCACTGAACTCATCCTGCCTTAAGCCACTCTTAAAGGTTATAGCAGTCACTATTTCTGGACCCCTTGGAAGCGTTAATACATATGCCCTTCTTGACGACGGGAGCTCCGTGACTTTATTGGATCAGTCTGTGGCGGAGTCAGTGGGAGCTGAGGGCCCTATGTGTAGGCTGAATATTGACTGCATTGGTGGATTGAGTACGCAGGCCGACGTGAGATATGTTAATATCCTAGTAAAGGGTCGATATGGAACTGACAGTTTTGACATCAAAGCACGCACCATTCCCAACTTGGGCATCAAAAGGCAGACAGCACGCTTAGACGATGTAGCCAGGTACGATTACTTATCTGATCTAGTGGACGTCGTCTGTTATGATGATGCGAAGCCCATGTTGTTGATAGGTGCGGACAATTGGCACATGTCGCTTCCTTCAGAGGTTCGTCACGGCACTCGTAAACAACCTGCAGCCGCTCGCACCGCGCTTGGTTGGGTCCTCTACGGTTATATTTCTAGTAGACCTTACGCCGCCACTTCTGTTAATCATATTTCAGTCACCGTCGACAATGACTCACTGGACAACCTCATCAAGGAATACTTTCGACTGGACTCTATAGGGATAACCAAGGCAGACCATCGTAGCGCTAGCGAACAACGTGCGTTAAACATTTTAGAGGAGTCTACCAAGCGCTTAAATTCTGGTAGGTACGAAGCGGGCCTATTATGGCGCGATAATATCTCTACCGTCCCTAAAAGCCGCGACCTAGCCTTATCTAGATTTGTTAGCCTCGAGCGTAAAATGGCTAAGGATAGTGCTCATGCCGATGCCTACAAGCAAAATATTCAAGAAATGATAAGCAAAGGGTACGCTGAATTATGTTCGGGTCCACCGTCCGGCCAGGTCCCGTGGTATCTTCCACATTTTGGAGTTACCCACCCACATAAGAAGAAGCTGCGCGTTGTCCACGATGCAGCAGCAAAGTGTGCAGGTGTCAGCCTCAATTCGCTTCTTCTGACTGGACCGGACCTATTGCAGCCGCTTCTTAGCATCGTGATGAGGTTTAGGGAAGGCCCGGTTGCCTTGTCGGGAGATATCAAAGAGATGTTCCCGCAAATTAAAATTAGACTGGAGGATAGGGACTCCCAACGTTTTTTATGGAGAGATAGCCCCGGTTTGCCACTCCAGGAATTCCGTATGTCCTCTATGATATTCGGCGCCGCATCTAGCCCGTGTACTGCGCTTTGGGTGAAAAATAAAAATGCTAGTCAATTCCAGTCACGATACCCGGACGCCGTGCGGTCCATCGTCGAGGACCATTACATGGACGATTTCTTAGGGAGTTTTGACAGCATCAGTGAGGCGGCTCAGCGAGCATTTGAAATATGGTCCATACATAAAGCTGCTTGCTTCGAGATGCGTTCTTGGGTTTCGAATTGTAAGGAAGCCCTAGCGATAATCCCTGCAGACTTACATGCAACAGACGCTTCACATACGGTGAGTTTAGGTCCGACTTCTCCCTCACAAATTCGGGTATTAGGTCTTACGTGGAACACCAGTGAGGACAATCTTTGTTTCGCCAAGAACCTTCCAAAGGCCCCTACTAAGTATACAAAACGTTCAGCATTGTCTCTATTGATGTCAGTCTACGATCCCTTAGGTTTTTTAACTCCCGTTATTATGAAAGGCCGCGCACTATTCCAGAAAACCTGGAAGTTGGGCATCGACTGGGATCATTCACTGCCGGCTGATTTGATTGAAGATTGGAAAAGATGGTTGCTCGAAATTCAAAAATTAAGCAACAGTTCTGTTCCCCGATGCTACTTTCGCGACACCGGGCGCATTAAGAATGCCCAACTTCATGTTTTTGCCGACGCTAGTGAACGCGCGTACGCCTGTGTGGTCTACTGGCGCTTCACAGACGAAGCTGACAACGTAAGCTTATCCCTGGTAGGGGGAAAGGGTAGGCTGGCGCCACTGAAACCCGTTTCAATCCCAAGATTGGAGCTCCAAGCTGCCCTGATCGCTTCGCGTTTCAGCGCGTACGTCACTGAAGCTCACAGACGACCACCCAATGAAGTTTATTTTTGGACGGATTCTCTAACCGTTCTAAAGTGGCTTCGTAGCGACGTTTGCACGTTTAAAGCCTTTGTTTCGTTTCGATTGGGAGAGATAGCTGAAACAACAAACATCCACAGTTGGAGATACGTCCCCACGGCTTTAAATGTCGCAGACGACGCTACGCGAGACATTCACAATTTCACGACTTCTTCACGTTGGTTCACAGGACCCGCATTTCTCTTGTCTCCACCCTCTGAATGGCCATGTGAACCGACGTGTGCCATCCCTCCGGTAACCGAAGAACTTAAACGAGCTTCGGAATCGGTGGGACTGATAGTTGCCTCACCGCGACAACTACCTTCACCGGTAGTAGCGGATCACCAACGCTTTAGCAGTTGGACCCGGTTACTTCGTGCCACAGCGCGAACCCATCAGTGTATTGACAAGTTTCGATCAATTTTGCACCCAAATTCCAAATTCACTCAAGAAGCACTTCGAGATGCTCGTAACCTTTTTGCCCTTTCCGTTGTAGACCTCAACGTTGCGGAGGTTCACTTATTTCGTAAAGTCCAAATAGATTCTTTTCACGAAGATTTGATGCACGTTCAAACAGCACGTCCCGTTTCGAATGATAGTAGGCTTCGGAACCTGTCGCTTTTGTTCGGTGAAGATGGGCTCCTACGCCTTTCTGGCCGCACTGCCGTCGCAGAGTATGTAGAGCCACGCCCGATTGTCCTGGATGGCCGACATCCTATCGTCAAGCTACTGATACACTCCTATCATGCCAGATACGCCCACGGACATAACGAGCTAGTGGTTAATGAACTGCGCCAGAGGTTCTACGTTCTAAGCCTCAGACCAGCCGTCAGAGGAACTTCACAAAGATGCCAGTTTTGCCGCAACCGGAAGGCTAAGCCGGAATCACCACCAGAGGGAGACTTGCCAAAAGCCAGATTAGCACATCACCAGCGCCCCTTCACATACGTAGGGCTGGATTATTTTGGCCCTCTGAACGTTGCTATTGGCAGACGCACTGCCAAGAGATGGATTGCCCTTTTTACATGTTTGACAGTGCGAGCTCTGCATTTAGAGATTGTGGAGACATTATCGTCGGACTCCGCCCTGATGGCACTCAGGCGGTTTATTGCGAGAAGGGGATGCCCGACTAGGATATACTCTGACAACGGAACGTCATTCATTGGCGCAGCAAAAATGCTGCCAGAGCTGTTCAACTTCTGCGCCAATAAAAGAATCGAATGGCGATTCATACCCCCGTCCGCGCCTTTTATGGGGGGCTGTTGGGAGCGGCTAGTCCGCTCGGTGAAAAATGCTATCGCAGTCACACTGAAGCAGCGGACTCCAAAGGAAGATGTGTTAAACACCCTGCTCTTAGAGGCCGAGTGCACTATCAACTCAAGACCACTGACGCACGTCTCTGTGGATGCAGACGCAGAGTACGCCCTGACTCCATTCACTTTTTTGATCGGAAGCCCAAGCAGCGAGCCAGACATTAATGTCTTCGACGACGCCGACTTGTTTCGACGTGCTAACTGGAGGAAAGCGCAGAGGCTGGCAGACCACTTCTGGCAGCGCTTCGTGCTCGAGTACCTACCCACGCTCACACCTAGAAGGCGGTTGCAGGAGACTCGTCCGTTAAGGGTGGGCGATCTAGTCCTCATTGCAGATGGCACGCTACCCAGGAACCAATGGCCCCGAGGGCGAATCGCGGCAGTGCACCCGGGGAAAGACGGCATCGTCAGAGTTGTGGACGTCACCACGAAGGGGGGCGTGCTGCGACGACCCACTCGAAAGGTGGTATTGTTGGTCGCCGGCCAGTAAATTGGTGCTTCACACCGTCGGGGGCCATGTTGGCGACCAGCTACCAAACTTTTTAATAATTTTATATTTCTTCTTTTTGACTGTCATTGTTTTATGTTTTGTTTTAAGAAAAAGTCAGTCTGTGAAAAAACATGTGCTGCAATATATGAAAAGCTGAACTTGTGGTTTCATTGCTCTCTAAAATTATCCTGTTCTCAACAATAGTTTTCCCACGGTTTATTAAAATAAAGAAAGTAATAATGTTTTTTTACCAAATTCCGCAGAGATTATGCTAGTGAAACGCTTTTGTTTATAGATTAGTTCAATATAGTATTATACAACAAACAGTTAGCTGTTTGTGGGCAAAAACTATTTACTGGTAGCAGGTACCTGCAAATCAGGAAAGGGGAACTGTGTTACCCGGGATTTAACGCGAGCGAAGCCGCGGGCAAAAGCTAGTCTTAGATATTTATAAGATTTAAGCTTTAGGCGCAGACGCCATGATCACGGCTCAACTGAAGTTATTGCCAAAAAGGTCTTTCTTCTTGATGGTTTGTTTTTTTGTACTCGATAGCGAGTTCACTGTCACTTACAACTCGATTCTGCTACCCTACCATGACGTGTTAAAGCAAAACTTATTCCGCTGAGGGAAAGGGACAGAGCTATACGGGGTGTCTATCACCGTATCTTTCACTCAGTGGAATAAGTTCTGCTTTAAGATGTCGTATTAGACCTTTTTGATACTTTTTTGGTATACATAATCGAACCATTGGATTCCAGGCTCTGGGCAGTTGAACTCATCCTTCCCGTTGAAGTTCCCATATTTGGTCACGGGAAATATCCCGTTTTAAATGTTATAAATAATGTCAGTGACCATTTTATTTTATAAAATAGAAACAACAAACGGCTACATTATAGGATACTAGCTACCGCCCGTGACTTTGTCTGCGTGGCATAGTTACTTTGGGCTAACTATAACTCGTGTGATGATCGAAAAAAAAATATCTTTTCTCCCCTTTTCTTCCCTCTTTCTCCCCCTTTTCTTACTTTTTTTAGCCTATATCCAGGGTCCCAACTATTTTTGTTTAAAATTCATCAAAATCGGTTAGGCCATTTAGGCGTGAAGACGTAACAAACAAACAAACTCACTTTCGCTTTTATAATATTAGTAAGGATTACTAACAAAAAAACGTAAATTCTTACTATATATATATATATATATATATATATATATATATATATATATATATATATATATATATATATATATATATATATATATATATATATATATTATATATATTTATATATATATATATATTATATTTTATATCCTTACTAATATTATAAAAGCGAAAGTGAGTTTGTTTGTTTGTTTGTTTATTTGTTTGTTTGTTTGTTACCTCTTCACGCTTTAATGGCTAAACCGATTTTGATGAATTTTGGTACAGAGATAGTTAGGAACCAGGAGACGGACATAGGCTAATATTTTTTTGAAAAAAGTGGGATGTGTGGGAGAAAGAGGGAAGAAACGGGAAAACTTAGCGTTGCTATTACAAATCAATAAGGCGCAAGGGGAACTGTATTTCCCCAAATTTAATGCGGGCGAAGCCGCGGGCGAAAGCTAGTAATATTATAAAAGCGAAAGTGAGTTTGTTTGTTTGTTTGTTTGTTACCTCTTCACGCTTTAATGGCTAAACCAATTGTGATGAATTTTGGTACATAGATAGTTGGGAACCAGGAGACGGACATAGGCTAATTTTTATTTAAAAAAAGTAGGATATGAGGTAGAACGAGGGAAGAAAACGGAAAACTTAGCGTTGCTATTACAAATCAACAAGGCGCAAGGGGAACTGTGTTACCCCGAATTTAACGCGAGCGAAGCCGCGGGCAAAAGCTAGTAACTTAATAAAAATGTAGCCTAAATCGCTGTTCACAGATGACCATTAATGTGTAGACTTTAAATTGCTAAGACCATGTCACTTTAAATACTTATTTTTTAAATATTTTTTGTAAAAACAACAACCTGTACACAAAATCTTAAAATTGCACCGAGATTGACGCAACGGCGGCGTGCAAAATGAGAAGAACTGACTATTGTGATCGCTTCCTAGTCTTATGTCATACTAACCCAGTTTTATTAGAAAAATATAACATCAGATTAGAAAATAAAATTGTGCTCAGGACCGCGAATTGTTCAGCGGTTTGTGGCGGTAATGGTTCAGTGGTTAAACGGCGGTACGGTGAGTGAAGGGCCGTTGGTTTGGTCCCCATGTATTCAATTGTCGTATTCTTTACATACACTGATTACGGCAGCAGTAACAACATGACAAATAATTGTTTAAGTAAAGCATCTATTTTAGAAAACGATGGAACGATATGAAAGAAAAAAAGGCGAAGGCGAGCCGAAGTCGGACTTGCAAATACAGGGTTCCGTAGCATTAAACAATACAATAACAATATTTTTTATTTTAAATTTATAATCAAACACAGGCATAAATTTGTTTTTCGAAAGTTACGGTTGCAGTTTGATGAGAAGGTCTCATTTCTTAAAAACTAAGTCAAACCATATCAAACCAAGTATCAAACCGTCGGAGGTTTCCAATACGTACTACAAATGTATTTATTGTATCAGAATCAGAGTCAGAGTCTCTATCTTAACAACAAAATGTCGCCGCCGCAGGAGACGCCCCGGACGCCGGGCGCTGCGAGACGACTCCCGGCCACCGTAGATGCGGGCCTGTGGGCGTTGAGCAATGGGTAGCACACCATCTGTCCGTCGATTGACGACAGGCCGTGTCGACGGCGCGTTCGTGTTTCACACGCGCCTCAAAGAGAGTCAGCAAAGCAGAGGGGCTTGCCAGAGCCTCCGCCTGCCGGGGTTGCAGGTTATTCGAAAGAGACACCGCGGCCTCGGAACGTAAAGGGCAACAGAAGGAACATGGGTGGGTTTTAGTCAGTACAAGTCTGACATGCCCCCGCCCCGCCCAGGGCGGGGGAAGTCATTGGATGATTTCCCAACCGAAAAATGTCATCGATATGTGAATATCGAGGTTTGTTATATATGTATATATATCCCACAATTTTTAAGACCTATCAATAGACACTTCTCACATTAACACGAAGATATCCTTCATGTAGGACCACCCGTGTGGGGAGTGTTAGACTTTTACTGACTAAAACCCATCCATGTTCCTTCGTTTGCCCTCTGTATTTCGGGACCGCGGTATCTCTTTCAGACAATCCACAGCCTCGGCATGCAGCGGCCCTGGTAGGCCCTTCTGCTTTCCTGGCTACTCTTTGAAGCGCGCGTGGTACTAAATTGCGCCGTCGACAAGGCTTTCGACGCTGAGCTACACATTGCTCATCGTCTTAAGACCCGTGTCTACGGTGGTCAGGGTCTTTGAGTTTGATGGCTGTGACATAGCTACAGACAAACAAACACACGAACGGGGAAATCTATACGGATTCCTTTTTTTGCCAACGAAACCCTATAAAGGATAAATAAAAAAGGTCTGTGCCAGAGGCGTTCCAGATAAAAAAAACACTATCATCATCAGCCTAGCCTTTTCCTAACTATGTTGATGTCGGCTTCCAGTCTAACCGGATGCAGCTGAATACCAGTATTTCACATGGAGCGACTGCCTATCTGACCTTCACAACCTAGTTAGTACTGGGTAATACGATACCCCTTGGTAAGACTGGTTGTCAGATTTTCGGAACACTGACTACCTGTAACGACTGTCAAAGATCTACAAATGACAGCCGGGCCCAACGGCTTAACATGCTTTCCGAGGCATGTAATGGTCACTCCATTACATACCGAGTTTCCTCCGTACCTCCGTCCTTCCATAGACCAACCTCGGCAAGCGCGGCTTAACCTAAAGATCGGCCCGAGCGGCTGCTATTATTTAGCCACGAGCTCCTCTATAAAAAAAATGCTTTTTTGTATCACTCAGTTCGTATCCCTAATTTTCGTAGGTACTCCATATTTTATTAAAATAATTCTGTCTGTCTTAATGTCTGACTTGGCATATCTTGGTGCCTATTATATACCTATATATATTTTTCCGGACTTCCCAAGATAACATAATCAGTAAGACAGAAATTACTCATATTTAGCATGTCAAGCAAATGCGTAGATTAGCATTCTCACCTTCAAGCGTTGTCCTCTGATAGTATCGATTGAACGCATATATGAAGGATTATAATTCTTACTAATATTATAAAAGCGAAAGTGAGTTTGTTTGTTTGTTACCTCTTCACGCTTTAATGGCTAAACCGATTTTGATGAATTGGGTAGTTGACACCATTAACCTATAATTAAAAAACACAGTTTTTCTGAAAGAACACCTTATTCTAGACCTGAGAACTCCATTCATTTCAAAATAACTTTAAAATTCGATTTTTAGTTGCTATTAAATCAATAAATAGTTGCATCATTGACTTGACAACTTAGTGACATCATTGACTTGACAACTTAGTGACGTCATCGTTGCGAGTCTCATACAAAATCTATGGGGGAAGCGCGTTTTGACAGCTCATAAAAATTATATCAATTGATTGGTGGTGTCATCTACCCTATTTTGGTACAGAGATAGTTGGGAACCAGGAGACGGACATTAGCTATTTTTTTTTTAAAAGAGTTGGATGTGAGGGAGAAAGAGGGAAGAAAAGGGAAAACTTAGCGTTGCTATTACAAATCAATAAGACGCTACCGAATTTAACGCGAGCGAAGCCGCGAGCTAAAGCTAGTATAGTATAATGATAAGATTTCGCAGAAATATTGGTAAACATATAGTTTTAATGATGATAATGCAGTCTGTCTCCTGTCTGTCTAGATCCCTTATCTCGGGAACGTGTGGAAGTATCGAAATTGTAAGTTTAAGACTCAAATCGATGGTCTCTTTGTGCTGTGGAAAAATCAGCCTTCTAAGTGTAGGCAGTCAAAAGATGTTTCTGTTTATGTCGCAAGTTTGTACGGAACCCACGGTGCGCGAAACTGACTCGCTCTTGGCCGGTTCTTTTAAGCTTTTCCCATCCAATGCTGAGTGTATTATCCTCCAAATCACTCTACTTTTTACACGACTGCCCCAAAAAAGGAGTGTTATGTTTTTAGGGTTCATGTATGTTTGTATGTATGTGAGTTTCTTTATTCCATCATAACTTCTAAACGCCTGAACCCATTTACATGTATGGGGTATCGTTAAAATTCTTGCATCGTCCCGAGTAACTTAAGCTATTGAAAAAGTATAGAAATCCAATGTGGCGGGTATGACCAATAATTGAACACCCACATATATTTTTTTACACGACTGCCCCAAAAAATTAGTGTTATTTTTTTAGGGTTCATGTATGTTTGTATGTATGTGAGTTTCTTTTTATTATTTATTCTGTTAATGCATGTGTTTATCGTCTAGGATTTGACGAGTGGATTCCAAAAACATAAATATGTTACATTATTAATCAAAACTGTCGATAAAAAAAATATTTCGTATATATCCCATAGTGGATTCGTTGAAAACAAACAAGGTGCTCCATCTAGTGGCAATTAGAAGAACTAGTGACGAGTAGATTTATAAATAATCTATTTCTATCCTATTAAATCATAATAATGTGTGCCAAACTTAAACTTAGTTGGCTCAGTAGCTTAGTTTGAACTTCGAAGCAGATATAGGCAGTTAAAAACAGATAACATTTAAAACACGACATCCTTTAAAAATTCCATTTTTCTTACTTAATGCTTAATAACTATATTGTGTTTTATGATATATCTATACTATATTACTATATATAATATTATAAAGCTGAAGAGTTTGTTTGTTTGTTTATTTGTTTGTTTGAACGCGCTAATCTCAGGGACAACTTAATCTTAACGATAAATACCTTCGACACAAAAAGTAAATTTTCCAAATCCATCCAGGCGTCTTTGTGTAATTGAGGAAGATACCTCCGCCATTTTTGATGTCGTAAGTCGTCGCTATCAAAACCGCTGGAAACATGAAGTGTCTTTCAAGTTCTGTGCGATACCTACTGTTAAATCTTCACAAGAATGTGTTCTACTACTTTCAAGACTACATAAAACTAACGATTGATCGTTTGGGTGAAAAAAATTTGAAGACTTCTTGAGATACTGCCCTATTCATGACCAACTTAGTATCGACATATCCATCAAAGTACTAGGACCACATAACTAACAACATGTCTCATGCAAATATTGTAGTGTAAAGGCGAAATCAATTCCGTTCTACCCACGCGCGCGCCAGCTAGTCATTATGCGTAGGAGTCGATCATTTTTCGCGAAAGTCAATTTGAGTGACAAATGATTTACAACACAGTTGATTGATCAAAATTAATGTGAGAAAATAATTCGGAGACCATATGATTTAATATCGTGTCGGATTAACCTGTAGGTCATGAATCCTTACTTATAAAAGCGAAAGTGAGTTTGTTTGTTTTTTACCTCTTCATGCCTAAATGGGTAATCCGACTTTAATGATTTTTGGTACAGAGATAGATGGAACCCTGGAGACGGACGTAGACTATTATTATTAGTATTTTTTTAAAGGGAGAAATGCGATAGAAATAGGGAAGAAAATGGAAAACTATTCTTCGCTATTAATTCGGGGTACTAAACTACAAGTAGCAGGTACCTGAAAATCTGAAAACTGTAACTATTACCCCGAATTTAACGCTAGCGAAGCCGCGGGCAAAGGCTAGTTTATCATTATCTGCCTTCCCTTTTTGATGGGGTCACCACGTTGAATACCAGTATTTTACATGGAGTGACTGCCTATCTGATCTCTACAACCCAGTTAGTACTGAGCAATACCATACCCCTCGTACTAAGTAACCCGAATGTTTAGCAACCAGTCTTAACTGGTTGCCAAACATTCGGGTTACTTAGTACCAGTGGCGTGCGTGTCAACAAAGTCAACAAAGGGGTAAGCCCGTAAAGAGAGCACTGTTCAGAAACCCTAATATCATGAAGAGATCATAAGGGAAAGTGAAAAGTAAGTTTTTGTGACAGTACCGCCACTGCTGTCTAGCTGTAATGGTTATCAAAGATTTCATTAGTAGTACATCACACTTGGGACCAACCAACTGCGTTAGTGTGCTTACCGAGGCATGGAGGAAACTCAGTAGGCTATAAGGTTCGGCAACAGGTTTGACATACTCCCTTATATGTCTCTACTTGCGCCCCCGCAAGTGGAGGGGGGCTGCATTCTTTCCTGAAATATAGCGAGGGGGCAATATCACAATAAATAAGGCGCAAGGGCAAAAACTACAGGTAGCAGGTAACTGTAAATCAGGAAAGGGGAACTGTGTTACCCCGAATTTAATGCGAGCGAAGTCACGGGCTAGTTTTAAATAAATGGTCATCTTCCACAGACTTACCCCCGAATACTGAAACGTCACTCAAAATGTGAGGGCTGCTTAACATTTGAGCAGCTCTTAAACTTTAGATTTTGTATGGTCAAACGTCACTTCTGAGTCTCTGTTAAACTTAAGTGGGACTTAAATTTTGAGTGACGTTTCAGTATTCGGGGGTAACTCAGGCAAGACTTAAGTGGCTGTTATTATTTAGCCGCGCTTAATAAAATAGGTATAAATAAAATATAAGCCACCTACTAACAAAAAGGTTGTCAACCTTTTACGCAGATTATCGCGCTGCAGTTTTATCTGTCATTGCATTTTTTTATCGTGCGCCGATCTGGGTGCGCAGTTTTTTTCCTGAAAACGCATTTGCTTTGATAACTTATGTTTGCTTGGTAAAACAAACAATGCCTACAGACTAGGGTCAGTGGACAGCTGAGGAGTTATCAATACACGACTGTATTGCTGAAGAAATAGTTATTGCATAATGTTCATGATTTGGTTTACAGTTCTGGATCTTTTTTTTTCACGAAACATTGAAGGCACCTGATCACTTTTGATGGGGTGCATCGACTAATTTCAGTTTTTAGAAAAGTCAGACGAGTATAAAATCCCACATTCTGTTAATGCCAGTTTCTAAAAATTCTAGATTCTATAAACATAATATTCTTATAATGCGAGAACATATTAATGTCAGAATTTTGTTATAATTGACCTTTTGATCTGAGGGGTCTGAAATGATCGCTTTAGCAGAATCTTAATGGGTTAATAATATGAACCCATACCGGGGTTGCGAGTTGTGTGAAAGAGTCCGAAATGTACAGGGTAAAATGAGGAAAATGGGTGGGTTTTAGTCAGTAAAAGTCTAACAGTCCCCCGCTGCGCCCAGAACGAGCTAAGTTATTTGATGATTTGCCACCCGCAAAAAAACCAACGCAGAGACCAACCCGAACCGTGAACCTTTTAGCGGCGTTTTATAAGTGGCTATATGAAATTAAAAAAAAAATGATTTTGATACCAACAAGATTTTCCATCTCAAAAAATCTCAATAAATAAGAATAGCTTTATTGTACTTCTTGTACAGTTTGCTAATAGTTTTGTGTAGGCGCGTAAAAATGATTTTATTATAAACTTGTGTCATCTGTCAGAATATAGTTTGTTGGAATATTAACCAATTTTTAATGATTTATATACAAATATATAGACAGTATAATATTAGTGAATCGACGTGAAAATAGATTGCGCTACCAAACAGCAAGCCATTAAATAACCTTATTTACCCGCCACATGGAGTCTGCTTTTCAAGGGCGTTTATTTATAGTGCAAAAGCCAATCTGTTATATTTAATAATTGAAGTTATAATCGGGATTCAGAGATCAAGATTTTAGTGTTGTTTTAAAGTTGTGACTACTTGCGACATCTCGCGGGTAATAGCATAACTTATTAAACCTAATGTAATGAGCTGTAGTTTTACTACTTGCTCATAGATGGCGCTTACTCGAACTAATTACCTAAATATAATAAGATAAACGGTAAAAATTAAGAAACATAGTAAACCTTAAAGTTAATCAAATAAAGAAAACCATTCATTCTTAAATTGAAGTATTTCAGTATTTTTTTTAAACAAATAATCATTGTATACAATGATTATTTGTTTTTTTGATTTGATTTTATTATTTGATTTGTTCGAAGGCAAGACACTACACAAATAATAGAGGTCAATTAGACATTTCTTAACTCCCTATTAAAAATAAATCTACAAATTTACTAAATAAATTTTTAGTTGCCAAAATATAAATTCCAAAAAGCTATGTTTCCGCCCGGGATCGAACCGGGGGCCTTCTGCGTGTTAGGCAGATGTGATAACCGCTACACCACGGAAACTATGATAATGAATGAAGAAAATACCTATCATAAACCTACCACCAACCAGCGTATGAATTACTGCTAAAGTAATCTGATAATTTTAATATTCTAGCACATTACATTATTGCAGCTGCTAGTAATAGAAGCAATGATGGACGAACACACACATACGTAAGTCCATAAATGCCTAGTTATAGCTAACGCTTGTTGAGTACTTTTTTCAAAATTATACGCAGAAATAAAAACTAAGTAAGACCTATAATAAGCAGAGCGTAATATTTGAAATGTTTTATCAACGAACAACAATAATTTTTCATGCATCAAAGTATTCATTTGTTTTTTTTTTTTCAATATACAGCTTTCTATATTTTGCAATCTAATTCGAAATTTAAAATAAACCTTTGAGAAGTTACGTCCTTAGTAGCCATGTTTCTGAATAAAAGATCGTTCCATTTTTAAATTACACGACAGATAATATTCACATTGTAATTCGGCCGCTAAAAATGACATGGATTCTCATTAAACTTTTGACGACCGCTGCTTGCATTTTCTTGGTTACTTAGTACAGCAATTTCTATTTTTATTTATCTAGAAAAAGGTTGCAAAAACAGTGTTTGAGAAAAGATTTCAGTAAGTTCAAGACTTCTAAAGCTAACTTAGTTTAGCTTAACGCGCGTAACTGACGCAGTCTTTCCACGTTTGCAGTTTGTACATGAATATGAAAAACTACGTCACCTTGCTGCAACCCGCATCAATGTGTGGATGGTTTTTAGAGAAGATGTATGTGACAGTTGATATCAGTTGTTTCTCGCATTTTTAGGGTTCCGTAGTCAACTAGGAACCCTTATAGTTTCGCCATGTCTGTCTGTCCGTCCGTCCGTCCGTCCTCGCTTAATCTCTGTGACCGTTAGCGCTAGAAAGCTGAAATTTGGTACCAATATGTATATCAATCACGCCGACAAAGTGGTAAAACAAAAATTTTGAAAAAAATGTTTTATTAGGGTAGCCACCCTATATGTAAAGTGGGACGTGATTTTTTTTTAATTTCAACCCTAACGTGTGATATATTGTTGGAAAGGTATTTAAAAATGAATAGGGGTTTACCAAGATCATTTTTTGATAATGTCATTAATTTCGGAAATAATCGCTCCAAAAGTAAAAAACAATGTGCCCCCCCCTCTAACTTTTGAACCATAAGTTTAGAAAATATGAAAAAAATCTGAAAAGTAGAACTTTATAAGGACTTTCTATGAAAATCATTTTGAACTTGATTGACACAACAGTTTTTGTACAAAAAAGACAAAAAGTTGTACAAAATAATTTCTGTAGTATATTCGTATATGCAAGCATTTTTTGTAACTTTGTTTACATATTTTATTATCCTAAACGTATCTTTTTTCAAACAAAAAAAGAATTATTGAAATCGGTTCTCGCAATCCAAAATTACCACCGAAATTGCACGTCTTTGTATTAATTAGTAACCCAATTCTACTCTGAGCGTGGCCCGACAAGCTCTTAGCCGGTTTTTTTATTATGGTTCTTTGTACCCAGTGGCGGAAAAAATAAAGTCTCATTTCATGCAAGGCCAAAGAACGATGGTAGACACTGTATGGGCAAACCCAAGGGCAAAAGCTAGGCTTGTCCACGTTATGTTATGCCTCTAATGTAGTTAACCCATATCCCTCTTAGGTATAAGTATCTAGACTCATGCGTCACGGTTGTCGTCAACAATCGGCAAGGTACTGACGCACGAACACGCACTATTGACGCCGTCAATTATTCATAATGCAAAACTATGGTCATACTAGCTTTTGCCCGCGGCTTCGCTCGCGTTTAATTCGGGGTAACACAGTTCCCCTTTCCTGATTTGCAAGTACCTATCTGCTACTTGTAGTTTTTGTCCTAGCGCTTTATTTATTAAAAAAGCAAAGCTGATTATTCCATATTTCCCCCTCTTTCTCCCTCTTTTCACATTTTTTTAAAGTTAGCCTATGTCCGTCTCCAGGGTCCCAACTATCTCTGAACCAAAATTCATCAACATCGGATTAGCCATGTATGTAGGCGTGAAGACGTAACAAACAAACTCAAAGCGAAGCGAAAGTGAGCTTCGGTGAGCTACCCATTGCTCACAATCCACAAGTTAGACCACTAACTTTTCCCACCCTAATACGTACGTGCATAAGGTAAGTAAAATTTGCGACCTTTTTTTTTCGGGTGGGAAATCATCCAATGACTTCCCCCGCTCTGTGCGGAGCGGGGGGGGCATGTCAGACTTGTACTGACTAAAACCCACCCATGTTCCTTCTATTGCCCTTTACGTTCCAGGGCCGCGGTATCTCTTTCGAACAACCCGCAACCCCGGCAGGACATCCGCAACCCCGGCAGGAAATTTGCGACCCTCACGACTGCTAAAAAATTAAAATCATCTCTTTTGAAATTGTCATACTATGACACTGAAACTCACATAAATACCATACATATTCAAATTTATATAAGACAAGTATTTAAAGTATGGTGTGACATTCCGTGATTATTGCTTATCTTTTCTAAAGAAAACCTTTGGATAGATTATACGAGTATCTGTTGGTAGTCAAGGAGACTTCGTAATATTTGAATACTAGCCTCCGCCCAAGACTTTAACGGCATGGCATAGTTACTTTGGGCTAATGCTAACTTAACCCGGAGGATGATAAAAAAAAATCTTTCTCTTCCCTTTTTTTCCCTCTTCATCCCTTTTCTCTAGCCTATGTCCGTCTCCGTTCCAACTATCTCTGTACCAAAATTCATCAAAATCGGTTTGGCCATTTAGGCGTGAAGACGTAACAAACAAACTCACTTTCACTTTTATAATATTAGTAAGGAATCACCTAAAATAATCTCTTAAGCCCTAAGGTGTAGAAATCCCTCCCATAAGCCTCTCAATTTCGTCTTATAGACCTTTGAACTCCCAATACTTGAACCCACACAAAACACCAGACTTAACATTTTTTCTACCGATTTTCTTGTCTCAAAACCGACGTCTGCGCGTGCGTCATTAATGACGCCACTCGTCAGTAGTCGGCAAATTGTCGACGCACGATCACGCATCGTTGACAGCCGTCATTTGTCAGCATCAATATGATCAGTGGCTTATATTGATCACGACAGTTGAAAGGCACCATAATGTTACTTGAAATCACTTAAAACCTTCAACTAATGTCAAGAACAGTAGAAGTTGTAGGCCTATATATGTATATCATAAAAAATTGGTTGCCTGTAAAGTCGGTATACGGGCGAAAGTTTTACGTGACAACGACTTTGAGTGGTAAAATAATTTTAATGTGAATATTCATTCGTATAGTAGGAAGAAGGATGAAATAATAGTAACAATTTAAAACATTTATTTATACAAAGAATTAACGCGTGCCTTTCACTTTTTATATCTGTCTCTCTCGCTCTTAGGCGGGCTAACCATGCCCGAGTGGAAGGGACGCGTGCCTCTCACTCGCTCTCATTGTGAGCGCATAACGTGAGCGGAGCGTAACGCAGTTTCTTGAAGTGTCACCCGGCAAACCAATTATAAGATATAAGACGTTTATAAGATTGAAGAGATTATAAGACGTTGTCACGTCAAAAAAAATTTTAGGTACTTTTATAGTTAATTAAAGTGTTAGATTAATTAATTTATTGAATGATGAAATTTTTGCACAGGAGTGTAATCATTGTTCCTCTCGCCGCACTGACTTCATTCACCGCTCATTCTTCGTCCAGTCTATTTGTTATTTATTTATTTGGTACACCAACAGCAATATATACTAAAACTCACAAGGAACTATGTAACAATACAAAAGTGTTGGTATTACAGCAGCCATAAGTAACCATAGTGTAGTACAAAAAAAGTCAATGGTTGACTACACACACACTAAGCACAAAGCAAATAAATAAATCGTATTCTGAATTTTGGGAAATGGTCTGTCTTTCTCTTCTATACACCTCTTTAACTCGTCATTTCATCATTTTGTCCTGGAAGAGATGAATGGAGGACAAAAATGGGCAGAATCCATTTTTAAGAAATTACCTATCAAGTAAATCACGTTAATTGAATTCTCATTTATATTTTCCGTGCGATTTAAAACCGTCTGGAGATCCCAAGATACCGGTCATTGCGTGTCTGTTATTTGATTGACAATGATGGATGGATTCCATCGATTTTCGTCAATAGAATACCGATTCTGGTTTTGTATCGTTTTCTCAATAATAGTTTCGTATTTCGTTGTTTGGAGCCCCTGTTATGTATTTAATATTCAAATCAATATGATTGTGTAAATTGAGAATTAAAGTAGAATGAACCTTATGATTTTTTTTACAAATTAATGTTTTCTTTTCGGTTTATAATTGTGTTGCAAGTAGCATTGTAAAGTGTTGTGTTTAAGTTTCATATTGCTTTAGTTATTAATAGATTATTTTGATAATTTTCTTTACCTTTCATTTTTTCTGTAACAGGCGCAACTTTCAAACTACCTCTAATATACTCAGTCCTTACTTTATGCATTCTTGTCACCCCACACATCCATCTCAACATTCTCATCTCCGCTACAAACAATCGTTTTACGTTTTGCACCGACCCCAAATAGAATGGGACAAGGGCAGGAAAATGATGATGATGAATGTTAATGATACAATAAAATCAATTTGTAATCTATAAAAAAAACTGTGTTTTCTACCCTTTACTATCCATTATCATCATTTTCTAGCGTTTTCAAATCCTAACTTCCTTACTAATATTATAAAAGCGAAAGTGAGTTTGTTTGTTACGTCTTCACGCCTACATGGCTAAACCGATTTATATGAATTTTGGTACAGAGATAGTTGGAACCCTGGAGACGGACATTGGCTATTTTTTCTATCTCCTTCATATCTCAATATATTTTTTTAATGATTAAGATATGAGGGAGAATGAGGAAAAAAGAGAAAAGTTAGCATTGCTATTATAATAAATAAGGCGCTAGGGCAAAAACTACAAGTAGTACCTGCAAATCAGGAAAGGGAACTGTATTACACCGAATAAAACGCGAGCAAAGATGCGGGCAAAAGCTAGTACTCCATAAACTTCTTACTCCCTGGTACGTTAAATCCACCACGCAAACGAAGCGTGGGTTTGTATACACCATTCATAAAAGCTAACCTAAGTTTAATAGTATAATCAACCTTTTTCCTCATATACCTGTGTGCACAATAGTCCAGCGCAATAGGACAACTACGACCTACGTCCCAATTAGAAACAATTTGCTGTCCATTAACTAATCGATGTGTGCGGAACTATTCACTGCCAGCTGACGCATGGTCTCCTGGTAATTCTCGTCACGTGTACTGGATTAAAAAGGGGTTTGAATCTTCAGGTCCTGAGGGCTTCTTCGTCACATTTCTAGCCTGAAAAAGGGATGGGGCTAAGAATTAAGTGTGGTTCTCTCTAGCACTGGAATTGTCATCATTATCTACCTAGCATTATCCTAAAATAGTTAAGATTGCCTTTTACTCTACCCGAAAGCAGCTGAATACCAGTACTTCACATGGAGCGAGTGCCTATCTAACCTCCACAACCCAGTTAGTCCTGGGTAACACGATTCCCCTTGGTAAGACTGGTTGTCAGACTTTCGGGACACTGACTTCGTGTAACGACTGTCAAAGATTTACAAAGGACAGCCAGGACGAACAGCTTTACGTGCTTACCGAGGCACGGCGGAAACTCAATATGTAACGGGCGGTCACCCATCTACAGACCAACCTAGGCAAGTGCGGCTTAACCTTAAGATCGACCCGGATTTCTGCTATTATTTAGCCATCAGCTCACAATAGAATTGTGCTGTTAAAAAAATCAGCAAATGGATATTAGTCCAAAAATATACTCTGCCTGCTAATTATGGGGTTTTAGTATATATTACTAGCTGTACCCAGCGGTTTCACCCGCTGCTTAGTTAGGGCAATGAAAAATAGATGTTAGCCGATTCTCAGACCTACCCGATATGCACACAAAATTTCGTTCAAATCGGTCCAGCCGTTTTGGGGGAGTATGGCAACGAAAACTGTGACACGAGAATTTTATATAAAAGATGTTAAAGTAGACTCTGGTCGTTATGGAACCCGATAATTGCTTGTTGTATGCATACTCTATTACTCTAGTCTCTTGTAGGTCATAAAACCACGTTATATTTAGTGCAAAATTATGTAAACATTATTCAATAAAAGGAGGAGGTTCTCAATTCAACTTTGTTTTTTCTTTTTTGTATGTTTGTTACGCGATATTTCTGCGGTTTATTTTTATGGTAATGTTATATTCCCCTTATGAATTGTATTTACATTGCTTGTGTAATTTTTGAGTTTTCTTCTATAATATACATAATTATAGGCTTACCATAACATTACGCCTCAAATCATAGGAAGGATAGGCAAGGGTATACCAAATACAAAAATATATTACAAGTTTATCTCGCTAGCTATATTTAAGTCCAGTGTAGTAGAGGCCGGAGTTACCATCAATACTGATAGAAAAAAAAAACAAATATTAGTTCGCCCAATCTGGGAATCTAAGTCAGGACCTCATACTCAGCACTCACACTTGACACTACATATATTTTAAATACGTTGAGCATTCATTTAAAGATTTGTGTTGCAAGCGGAATGACGGCACCACATGCGCAGTGGCTGAGACTGTCGCGGGTTCAAACCCGGCACGGAACTAATACTTGTTAGGCCAACAAATAATTGTTTCGGGTCTGGCTGCTTGTATATATTAGTTTAATTGTTTGTAAACGTGCCCACAATGCAAGAGAAATTCCTAGTGCCAGTACTAGGAATTTTTCCTGTATTGCGGGAAAATTAATAAATAAATATAAATAAAGTTATTTTTAAAAAAACATGCTTTATTTAGACTTTTACCCAGTTGTCTCTTTTTTTCTCGAAAATGTAAGTTAGCTACTGTTGCTACCAGGCTCGCAGAACTGCAGAGAAGCATGTGATTTTCGTTCAAGCGTGTGTAATATCAACCAATAGATTGCAGGTGCACGCATGATTGGCGACAACAAAGGTCTTGCACGCTCTGTCGCTCAACTATTTGTGTTAACTTACAATAATTATGGTAGGTACATGTATAATGTATATGTATGAAGATTGAGTACATTATTGCAAGTTACAAAAAAGAGTTTTAAAAACATTAACCTCCTGGGTAACGCTGAAGTCGGGTAAGAACTAGTTAACATTTTTAATTATGTCTTGAGATAGGTGGATTTTAATCCTAATTTAATTTAAACAATTAATGATATTAGACTTTTTTGTTTTCTTTTGAAAAACGTTGCCCCACACTAGGATTTCTCCTGTATCGTGGGAGCGCTTACAAACATTTAAACTCACATAAACAAAAAGCCAGACCCGGAACAACCATCTGTAGGTCATACAAATATTTATTCTGAACGGGGATAGAACCACACGCAGCGCGGCAGTCTATCGCTCAGCCACTGCGCCAACCGTGTCGTAGTTTAACACATTTTCTTCTATTCTCAGACGTCACGGCATCGTTTACTCCTTTCTTCTTCATATTATTAGATCTTTTAGTCAAATGCGTTTCCTCCCTCCTCAATACATGTCCATACCAAGACAAACGATTCCCTTATGTTTTCTGTAACTCATTCCTTACTTTATCTATTCTTGTTACTCCACGCATCCATCTTAACATTCTCATCTCCGCTACATGTAATCGTTTTTCATGCATCTAAATATTTACTAAGGATCTATTTTTGTCTTTACTTAACTTTTGTTTATTGTTGTAGTGTCTGTATCTCGTGTGTGTTTATTATCTCTGCTTAAAACGAAAACTGTTCAAACAAAGAGATTTGTATAAATTAATTTACAAAGCAAATATTGTTTTGTTGATTTTTCTTCAACCTTTTATTAAGTGTTGGGTAAAATGTTGTGCAAAAAGTTTTGTCAAATTTTATGTGTTATTATTTTCTGTAGTCACTTGCATTCAATGAACTCTACAGGAAAACATGAAATAAGGGCTTATTGGACGATTCGCACGAATTTAACTCGCACAAAACGTGCGAATCGACTCCTTTAAAACATATTATTTTTTCTGTAGTCGATTCGCACGAGTAAAACAAATTTGACCTTACTACTTCTGTGCTCCGGTGTCGATTCGCACGCCAATAAATGAAATTCGTGCGAATCGACTACAGAAAAAATAATATGTTTTAAAGGAGTCGATTCGCACGTTTTGTGCGAGTTAAATTCGTGCGAATCGTCCAATAAGCCGAAACAAGAAGCGAAAGGAAAGGGAGTGTCAGACTTTTACTTACTAAAACTTATCAGCTATAGCACGGCCAACGAGAAGCGATACCAAATGTAAACAAAACCCATGCTAAAACCCCATCTAAAATGGCCGCCCCAATTTTGGCAAACCCGTCTTAACGTTGTCATGTTTTTGCCGGGAGAACGAGACATTACGACAAAGGCACAAGATGGAAAGAGCTAAATATTAGATTGTGAATGCTACAGTTGTTCTTTAGGTTAATGACCTTTCGTATCGCTTCTCGTTGGCACGTTGGTTCTTTCGAACAACCCGCAACGCCAGAAACTCTGGCGGGTCCTTCTGCTTTGCTGACATCTTTTACAGGCACGCGTGGATCACGATCTCTCTATCGACATGACCTGTCATAATTAAGCGAATGAAGGGTGAGCTATCCTTTGCTCATCGTCCACAGGTCCGCATCTACCTGTGGCCGGGAGCCTTCTTGAGGAGCCTGATGCCCGGAGCGTCTCCAACGGCGCCTGGGTTGGATTGAGGTTCTTTTCCTCAAATTTCCGGCCAGTTCCTTCGCCAGGATGACTGTTCCGCAGAAAGAGGTAACCGATTGCTATTCCCTCTCGCCCCGGACCGTGTTCAGAACCAGGGCTGGACGCGAGAGGTCACTGCTGCCGATTGGCTCAATATACTGACTAAAACTCACCCATGTTCCTTCTTCTGCTCTTTATGTTCCGAAAGTCTAACAATCACCCCCGAATACTGAAACGTCACTCAAAATTTAAGCCTCACTTAAGTTTAACAGAGACTCAGAAGTGACGTTTGACCATACAAAATCTAAAGTTTAAGAGCTGCTCAAATGTTAAGCAGCCCTCACATTTTGAGTGACGTTTCAGTATTCGGGGGTTAGTCTCTCCTCTTAAAAGAGACTAACCCCCGAATACTGAAACGTCACTCAAAATTTAAGTCCCACTTAAGTTTAACAGAGACTCAGAAGTGACGTTTGACCATTCAAAATCTAAAGTTTAAGAGCTGCTCAAATGTTAAGCAGCCCTCACATTTTGAGTGACGTTTCAGTATTCGGGGGTATGACCTTTAAGTTTGTTTCGCGAATTTATTCTCAGAGTAGTCGGGTACGAAATACCGGCCCAATCTAGTTTAAAAAAAACGTGTAAAACTGTTTGTGAAAAGCTACTCGCAAAAATAAACATCATTTATCCCAAGGATTATAGTATTCCCTACACAGAGTACATTCCAACTACAGTACGGCCAACGAGAAGCGATACCAAATGTAAACAAAACCCATGCTAAAACCCCATGTAAAATGGCCGCCCGAATGTTGGCGAACCCGTCTTAACGTTGTCATGTTTTTGCCGGGAGAACGAGACATTACGACAAAGGCACAAGATGGAAAGAGCTAAATATTAGATTGTCAACGCCACAGTTGTTCTTTAGGTTAATGACCTTTCGTATCGCTTCTCGTTGGCCGTACTGTAGGTTGTGGATGTCAAAAAGGCAGGCACTCCATGTAAAGAACTGTTATTCAGCTGCATCCAGACAGACCGTCAGCCGACCGCAACATAATAGGGTAATTTCCATGATAAAAATAATTACATTCTATTTAGTCCGTCTTTTAGATTATTCAAAAATAATGACACCTATTTTTATTTGTAAACTAGCTGTTCCTCGCGGTTTCACCCACGCTGCTCAGCACCTGTTGGTCGTAGCGTGATGTTATATAGCCTATAGCCTTCCACAAGAAATGGACTATCCAACACTAAAATAATTTTCCAATTCCAACCAGTAGTCCCTGAGATTAGCGCGTTCAAGCAAACAAACAAACTCTTCAGCTTTATAATATTAGTATAGATTAGACCAAATATGACAAATATATAGCTCATTAAAGTTACGTGTGACGTCACTTGTTGCCAAAAAATGCAGCAGCGCGTGACGTTTCGAAGACTTTTTTTTTTTAGGAAACTTACCTTTTGGGTAAAAACTAGGCATATAATGATACAAAAGTGGTCCATGGTCCGCCTAGTCTGGCCTATGCAACATAATGTAGACTATTAATAGTCCTAGTTGATAAACAGCAATCAATAGCAATAAAGACTAGCAAACTACAATAATCGTAATAATTCAAACGTGTGGTGTATTTTCAACATCTGTTTTGTGTTATGAGAATGAGCTGTTTTGTTAATGTGATGTGTAGTCTACACATTAAGCCGACTTTGTTTTTACGCTGTACGAATTTGTTTTTGCGTTCATTGAGTCGTTGAGGTGAGCTCAAGTGGCCAAGTGCGATCGGATTCGCGCATCGAGGGTTTCGTACAATCTTACAACATTAACAAAACAGCCATATTAAATTGAATTAATATTCATAATATTTTAGATCGATTAAAAACACATTAAATCAAAAATAAAATGAAACCTAATTAAAATTTTATCAAAATGAAATCAAAATATTATTTATTATTATTGACTGCGTAGATTTAAAGGGTTGATTTCCAAGGGTGGATTACAACTCGATACCTCTACGCCTTCCCAGATAAATAGTCTTGACAGACAGACAGACAGACAGACAGACGGACAGCAAAGTGATAAAATAACGTATCCGTTTTTTTCGTTTGAGGTACGGAATCGTTTATTTCGGCAACGCGTAGGTAGAGATACCGAGATGAAATTATATACCTATATTTATTTATTTAGGTTAACCAACAATTTTTTACACATATACATTTCTTAGTTAATAACACGGGTAAACATTTACAAGTGCAACAATTTATTAAAGATTAGCTGTTCCCCACGGTTTCACCCGCGCTGCTCAGCACCTGTTGGTCGTAGCGTGATGTTATATAGCCTATAGCCTTCCTCAAGAAATGGACTATACAAAACTAAAAGAATTTTCCAATTCCAACCAGAAGTCCCTGAGATTAGCGCGTTCAAACAAACTCTTCAGCTTTATAATATCTATACTAATATTATAAAGCTGAAGAGTTTGTTTGTTTGTTAGTTTGGAATTGGATTTGGAATTTATTGGGGTGAAACCGCGAGGAACAGCTAGTTAAGTATATAGATTAACACCACATGCACAAAAAACCGGTATTACAAACATATTTATAAAGATTAATATACAAGTACCTGAGAGCTGTGAAAATCTCATGTCTCTAAATTTACGTAGTTAAAACACATGGCCGATTATGTCGCAAGTTTGTACGGAACCCTATGTACGCGAATCCAACTCGCATTTGGCCGGTTTTTATTAATGGTCTTTGGTAAGATGAGATTTTCCATTTGGCTCAGTATTGTTTTCACAAAAATATGATGTCCAGGCTTTTGTTTTAGAAAGAAACGTTTCAAAGCGATTATCATTTGTTTGCACTGGTACATCAGTTTTTGTTTCGTATGAAAGTGATGACGTCATCTAGCTGATTTTAGCCACAGCGACTGAATTCGATAGTTTTCTAGGGTGCTTTCAAGTGTCTAGCATGTTTAACTTAAGTCGTAAATTCATCACAGAGAGGACATTACAGACACCTATAATTGACGACATCCTTACTAATATTATAAAAGCGAAAGTGAGTTTGTTTGTTTGTTACCTCTTCACGCTTTAATGGCTAAACTGATTTTGATGGATTTTGGTACAGAGATAGTTGGAACTTTGAACTCTTTTTTTAAATCACATATGTCCGTCTGACATAGGTAATTTTTAAAAAAAATATTGTTATTTATGGGAGAAAGACAGTTCCCCTTAATGATTCGCAGGTACTTGCTACTTGTAGTTTTTGCCCTTGCGCCTTATTTATTGTAACAGCACGCCCCTCTGGCCCCATCTATGGTCTTGGACAAGATTGAGCCCATCCTTACTAATATTATAAAAGTGAAAGTGAGTTTATTTGTTTGTTACCTCTTCACGCTTTAATGGCTAAACCGATTTTGATGAATTTTGGTACAGAGATAGTTAGGAACCAGGAGACAGACATAGGGTATTTAAAAAAAAGTGGAATGTGAGGGAGAAAGAGGGAAGAAAAAGGAAAACTTAGCGTTGCTATTACAAATCGATAAGGCGCAAGGCGAACTGTGTTACCCCGAATTTAACGCGATCGAAGCCGCGGGCAAAAGCTAGTTTTCAATAAAAATAACTAAGTTTTATTTTTATTAAAAACTAGATTTTGCTCGCGGCATATTTATAGACTAGGTACTATCTGTGCCCGGCGGATTCAGCCACTGCTCAGCTCCTAAGTGTAGTAGCGTGATGTTATATAGTCTATACGAAAAACTAGTCAAGTAGTTTCGCAGCCTATTTGGTACAAATAAAAAAACAAAAAAAAACTTGAGAGGTGTCAAGAGACACCCAGATGGAACGAAGTTATTATTTGGTATAAAAAACCTGTATACACTCAACAAAAATAATTGTCGCGACACCACACTGTTCAATGCGAAATATAAAGAAAATAATTGGCTTGCTTCCTGTGACAGAGAGAGAGAGAGACAGAGAAACACGCGCACGCTGCACGGCTTACAACTAGATCAAAAAGTGTCGTTACAACTTTTGGTCTTAATTTTTTCCGTCTAGCCTCCTTTCGCAACGCGCGATAAGGAACTTCGTTTCAATATCCTCTTTAGAATATTAATAAAGATAATAATTTCGGATTATGTGTGAGTAGGCTTATTGCGTCGTGGTTGTCTATAAGAGCCTTTATCTGACAAGATAATCTATTCAGCGCATAATTGAACAGGTATTTTCTTATTATCAAGTCGTACGATGTTATTATTACTTAATCTATTTTTTCCATTGATTAGGTCAGGCTAATTAATTTGGACGTTTGACATGTCTCACCGCGAATGCAGGACAGAGGTCGTAGTTTCCGTACCTATCTCAAAAGGAAAATACGGAACCCTAATATGGCCGCTTTGCTTTACGTTTGTCTGTCTCTCTGTCTGTCTGTCAATACCCTTTATTCTGGGCGGGCGAGTGTCAGACTTGTACCGACTGAAACCCACCCATGTTTCTTCTAATGCCCTTTACGATCCGGGGTCGCGGTATCTCTTTCGAACAACCCGAAACCCCGGCAGGCGGTGGCTCTGGCAAGCCCCTCTGCTTTGCTGATATCACTTTGAGGCGCGCGTGGAACACTACTGCGCCGTCGACACGGCCTGTCGTCGAGAGACGGACGGACGGTGAGCTACCCATTGCTTACCGTTCACAGGCCCGCATCTACGGTGGCCGGGGCGTCTCCCGCGGCTGTTAAGGCCCTTTATGTCGAGAACGTCTGGAGTTAGAATTAAAACCATATACACACCTTCTGTAGTCCCTTGGAACTATGAATCAAATCCTCTAAGTCTACGTAATCAAAAGATAATTATGACTGTTTATGTCGCAAGTCTGTAGGGAACCCTCGCTGGATGCGCTAGCGGTTTTTTCCACTCTTCTTTCTATAGTGCTATTTCGGCCCAATCTTGTATGTACGGTTCCATTTTATCACGCCATCTCTTTTAGAGCCGCGGAACTAAGAACAACCTATACATGGTTTTATTTTCAAAGCGATTCTTTCACGCGTTTGTCAGATAAAAGATGGTACAAAAAAGTGAACTTATCATTCATTTTTCTGCCCTTGTCTCATTCTATTTGGGGTCGGCGCAACACGTTTTCTTCTTCCATTCTCCCCTATCAGACATCACGGCCTCATTTACTCCTTTCCCTTTCATATCATTCCATCGATCTTTTCTTTGGCCATCCTCTCCGTCTTTCAACATTCAGATCCACCACTCTTTTAGACACATGTCCTTCATCCCTCCTCATTACATGTCCATACCAATACAAACGACTCCCTTTCAATTTCAAACTTCCCCTAATATACTCATTCCTTACTTAATCCATTCTTGTCACTCCACACATCCATCTCAACATTCTCATCTCCGCTACATGCAATCGTTTTTCATCCTCATTTTTTTACAACCAAGGTTTCGAATTTTCCGTTTGAGATATGAATTCCCAAAAAGACTTTCAACGATTTCCCACGATCAAAACTGACCACAATTTTCCCATATCATAAAGTAATAAGCGCTCGTATTTGGCACAAGACATAAATAATTCAATTCGAAGAACATGGACCCTCTGTAGGAACTGTACAATTGCTTTCGAGCCACTAAATTATGCTCAAACATCCGTATAGCTGGTTTGTTTGCTCAGCTAACTGGCATTTGGTCTGGTACGAGTTTGTGGTCTGTCTGGGAACAGTAAAACACTTATTTGCTTATGAGCTCCTGGTAATTTGGAGTTGTTTTGTGTCTGGATCTGGCTTCTGGAACTTTATGATGTAACATCTGGATGTAGTGTGAAGTTTAGTCTGAACATAGTCTCTTGACTCTCTATTGCCCTGGTACATAATATTATAATAATTTTCTTTATTCATTATTATGTTACTAGCTGATGCCCGTGGCTTCGCCCGTGTGATAATGATAAAAAAAACTATTCTATGTTATACTTTTCTGTTACTTAAATTCTGTTTTCTTTCAATCCTTTGAAGGTGATAGAGACTACTTGTAACGACTGTCAAAGATCTACAAATAACGAAGCGGGGGGGGGGGGGCAACGGCGTACTGCGACGTTTTTTTCTAATAATCTTCAGTCTTTATTTAAAAAAAAAATGTTAGTATACAAAATATTTTTTAGCAAGCCCTTTTAAAAAACAAGTTTTGGTATTTCATGTAACTTTTCTGTGATATAATTACATAGAAATGCGCTGTCGTAATCGTCAGCTAGTGTCAAACTTGTGTTTTTTTTTTTATTAAACAAACCAATTTATTTCAGGTTTTTCACACTCGTTCATCATTATGTTAAACTTTAATAAAATATTTTTTCTTATAATTTTCAATTTTCAGGTGTGAAAAAATGTTCAAAATTGGGAAAACCTCGCCTTAGCGTACTTTTCGAGGCTCGGACAAAACTCACTGTGTTACCTTTTTTTTTAAAGTCGGTTAAAAATAACTACAGCCAATCAAATGTCTTGACATTGTAAAAACTCGGACTCGGATAAAAAAGGACGTAGGTACAGGAACAAAATAAAATAAAAAACATGGAAGTTATAAATAGATTTCATATATTCAAGACATGTTCCATAAAATACTCAATTTATTTATTTGTTGAAACAAAACAAAGATCAATTTAATTTATTGCACTGTTGTTGTTTTCGGTTAGGTAAACAGAAACCATAATGTACCTATGCAAACATGTTTGCCTGGTACAAAAACATTTAAGGCCGTATAAAATAAATATTTATTGATCTTCACTGTCTTTTGTTTGCATTGGTAAGATTTGGTGGAGACTAAAATACGGAGTTTTTGTGGATAAAACAAAAACAATACTACAAAAATAAATAAATAACAATATGGCTACTAAGTACAACAATCCATCCTTACTAATATTATAAAAGCGAAAGTGAGTTTGTTTGTTTGTGTCCTCTTCACGCTTTAATGGCTAAACCGATTTTGATGGATTTTGGTACAGAGATAGTTGGAAACCAGAAGACGGACATAGGCTATTTTTTTAAAAAGATATTTTTTATATTTGTTTTTAAAAAGAGTGGGATATGAGAGAGACATATGGACGAAACGGAAAACTTAGCGTTGCTATCGAGCGAAGCCGCGGGCAAAAGCTAGTTACAAAAAATATATGTAACTAACAAGTTGCGCCCCGCAGTTTCAACCGCGTAGACTAGACTATGGGTTAATCCAGAACATAAACTAGGTATATCGGTGACAAGTAGTTTTTGAGTGAAAGATTAACAAGCATTTTTAATATTAGTAGGGACTCTAGGTTTACGGAGCGATAGGGTAATTCATCCATCTCCTTTCTTTTGATCCTTGTGTTCCGAGACCGCAGTGTCTCTTCCGAACAACCCGTAGCCCCGGAGGTTGCTTACAATGTTAGTAAAATAGCTTCCATGCTAAAAGAGCTAAAATGGAATGCTTCTATAAGAAAGCTGGTTCTATAACATAGGTAGGTAGAAATGATGAAGCGAGGCTTTTACTCTGTAGAAAGCACGAATGTAAAAAAAACAGATGTTAAATTTAGCCAATCCCCAGATTCCGATTTAGCTGAATTTTTTAAAACAAATTTAGTTTGTTTAGCTAAGTGATATTATTTTTATGGTACAGTCTGCCAAAGATGGCAAGCTACAGTACGGCCAACGAGAAGCGATACGAAAGGTCATTAACCTAAAGAACAACTGTGGCGTTGACAATCTAATATTTAGCTCTTTCCATCTTTTGCCTTTGTCGTAATGTCTCGTTCTCCCGGCAAAAACATGACAACGTTAAGACGGGTTCGCCAACATTCGGGCGGCCATTTTAGATGGGGTTTTAGCATGGGTTTTGTTTACATTTGGTATCGCTTCTCGTTGGCCGTAGGTACTGTAGTTGTTTTTTATGCATTCTGGTATGGGAGGTTTATTAAGATGAATAAGAGGCGTGCTTAAGTTTCTTTAGCAGATGAAAACCCAACCACAATATATGTGTAACCAAGAAAAAAAGCACCTCAAATTCAATGTATGGACACATTGAATTTTTTTTTTCAATACCATAATTTTAAACTAAATAAAACGTTCTCCAATAATAAATAATAATAATAAATTCATTTATTTCTCACCACAATATTAAAAGATTACATGGATATTGTTTCGTAACTGATTCAAAAAGAACATACTATAACATTGTGGGAGACTGGTGCCTAAGCTAGGCTTATTGCCTGTGTTATAGGACAAAAGGACCCCAATACACCGAAGAGCTCCTCAACAAAACACCACATCATAAAATTCAATTGTAATAAATATCCGAACAGATTAGCATAATCGAACTACGATCAAATAACATTAAAAATATAAAACAAATATAATTTTATTAATGATGTATAATATTGAGCAGCGCCATTAAACTAGTTATAATCTATAAATACATTAATACGTTATCTACTTGAAAACAGGTCTAAATCTTGATTTGAAAGCGCCACTGATAGGGGTGAGGTCCCATCGCAAGCGAGAAGAGTACCTGGAGGAGCTCGGGATCACCGGGGGACTCCGGCTAAGAGTCACCGCAACAGGGGCCCGAATGCTGGAGATCCCCGGTGCAGCCAGTGGCCCGTCCGCTGACGCCCTAGCTGAAAAGCTCAGGGCGTCCCTTGATGCGGACGAGGCCCGAGTGTCCAGGCCTGTCAGGTGCGCAAGCCTGCGCATTTCAGGCTTGGACGACTCCGTGGTGGAGGAGGAAGTGGTAGCCGCCGTTGTCAGGACCGGTGGGTGCCCCGCTGACCAAGTTAAGGCAGTGGGCACGGTTCGTCCTGACTTCGAGGGCATGCGAACCATGACGGTTAGCTGCCCCGTGGCGGCGGCCAAAACAATCGTGGAGGGCCGAAGGCTCTTGGTGGGCTGGGTATCTGCGCAGGTGAAACTGCTAGAGCCCAGACCTCTGAGGTGCTTCCGCTGCCACGTGGGTCACCACGTGGCAGTCAAGTGCTCGGAGGTGGACCGCAGCCGACTGTGCTTCCGCTGCGGCCAGCCCGGTCACAAGGCCGCGACCTGCGACGCCCCGCCGCACTGTGACGCATGTGCGACGGCGGCCAGGCCGGCCGATCACCGGGCGGGAGGCAAGGCCTGCGCACCACCCGCCAAAACTAGGGGCAAGGGAGGGTCCTCCGCGATCACCACCACCAACGCCGCCGCCGCAGCTGTCGCCGCTGCTGCCGCTGCCATCACTGCCACCGCTGACGCCACAGCAGTGGCAGCCGGGCCATCAGAGGGAGCCCAGGAGGGGGCTGTAATGGAGTGCCAATAACGGCCCCATTGCGCCTCCTCCAGGCGAATATCAACCACTGCGCCTGCGCTCAGGATCTCCTGCTCCAGAGCATGGCGCAGTGGTCGATTCATATCGCCGTGGTCTCTGAGCCGTACTTTGTCCTCCCCAGGGACGACTGGGTTGAGGACCTGAGCGGCTCAGTGACCATCATCTCGTCGGCCGCCGCCGGTACCCCGTCCTTCGAGGGTGTCAGGAAGGGTCAGGGGTGCGTCGCTGCACGGTTCGGGGATATAGTCGTAGCGGGCGTCTACTTCTCCCCGAGCCGAACTCTCGCCGAGTTCCACAACTCCCTCAGAGAGTTGACCGTCGTCGTCGGTAACCCCTCCCTCCCCGTGCTAGTGCTCGGGGACTTCAACGCCAAGAACTTGGCTTGGGGTTCTCGCTACACGGATGTGCGGGGAAGGATGGTGGAGGACTGGGCACTGGAGACAGGCCTGGTCGTCCTAAATCGGGGTTCTGTCCCCACGTGTGTGCGGATGCGGGGCGAGTCTGTGGTGGACATTTCGTTCGCGAGCCCCGCTCTGTCGCCGCGTGTCGTCGACTGGCGCGTCATGGAGGAGGTGGAGACCTACTCCGATCACCGGTATATCCGGCTCGACGTCTCCACCCAGACCTCCAGCGCGCCGGTCCTACAGGCCCCGAGTGGTCCGCGTTGGGCGCTGAAACAGCTGGACCGGGAGCTCCTCCTGGAAGCCTCGATCGTGCAGGCCTGGGTGTCATCACCGGACAGGCCTGCCGACACTAACCACGAGGCGGACTGGTTCCAGGAGGCCATGTCTGAGATCTGTGACGAGGCAATGCCCCGAGTCCGGCCTGGAAGCGCCCGGCGTCAGGTGTACTGGTGGTCGCGCGAGCTGACGGCACTGCGAGAGGCATGCGTCGCTGCGCGACACCGGTACGCCAGGCACCGCAGGCTCCGCATCAGAACACCAGATGCGGCAGCCATCGAGGCGGAGCTGTATGAGGGGTACAGAGCGGCGAAGACCGCCCTCCTAGAAGGTGTCTTGCGGGCCAAGGATCTGGCCCGCGAGGAGATGCTGGAGTCTCTGGACGGGGATCCGTGGGGGCGCCCATACAAGATGGTGCGGGATAAACTCCGCACCAGGGCCCCCCCGCTGACGCAGAGTCTCCGGCCCCAACTAGTTGAGGATGTGGTGAGCGCTCTGTTCCCTTCGCGAGGGGAGCATGCTCCTCCGCCCATGGCTCCGCCGCTTGCGGTGCCACAAGCGGACCACGAGGACAACGACGACGACGACGTTCCGGAGGTGACTGGGGTGGATCTGAGAGCGGCGGTGGGCAGGCTGAAAGCCAAAAACACCGCCCCGGGACCCGACGGCTTGCATGGCAAAGCCTGGGTCCTGGCCCTGGAGGCTCTCGGGCCCCGACTACTAGGGCTCCTAAGCGCATGCTTGGAGAGAGGCCAGTTCCCACTTCGTTGGAAGACGGGGAAGCTGGTCCTCATTCAGAAGCCGGGGCGCCCTGCGGACTCTCCGTCCGCATTCCGGCCCATTGTGCTGCTCGACGAGGTGGGCAAGCTCTTTGAAAGAGTAATTGCAAACCGCCTCGTCGGGCACCTTGTGGGGACGGGGCCGGATCTTGCGGAGCACCAGTATGGTTTCCGCAAGGGGCGCTCGACGGTGGACGCCATCATGCGCGTGAGAGCCCTTACGACGGGGGCTGCAGTGTCCAGGGGTGGGGTTGTCGTGGCGGTGTCTCTCGACATCGCCAACGCGTTTAACACCATGCCCTGGGGCTGCATCAGGGAGGCACTCCAATACCACCGGATGCCGACCTATCTTCGTCGTGTGGTCGGGGCATATCTGACGGACAGGGCCGTCATATACCCCGGTCGCTCTGGAGAGTGGAACCGGCGAGAGATGTCGTGCGGTGTCCCGCAGGGATCGGTCTTGGGGCCGCTCCTGTGGGACATCGGTTACGACTGGGTGCTGCGCGCCGACCTCCCCAGCGGCGTCAGTGTAGTTTGCTACGCTGACGACACGCTCGTCCTGGCTCAGGGGGGGTCGCACCAGGCGGCGGCTGACAATATGACACGCGGGGTTGAGATAGTCGTGGAGAGGATCCGGCTACTGGGTCTCGAGGTGGCCTTGCACAAATCCGAGGCCATGGTTTTTCATGGCCGCGGAAACACGCCACCGTCGGGATCCCAGTTGACGGTAGGAGGGGTTCGCATCGGCGTCGGGTCGACGATGAAGTACCTGGGAATCGTCCTCGACAGCCGGTGGAACTTCGTCGAACACTTCCGACGTTTGGCTCCCAAGCTCGAGCGGACGGGGGCTGCTTTCAAGCGGCTCCTGCCCAACCTCAAGGGGCCAAACGCCTCCTGCCGTAGGCTCTATGCCGGAGTCGTGCGGTCCATGGCCCTTTACGGGGCCCCAGTATGGGCGCGTTCTTTAGGGCGGCGCGCCGCCCACTATCTGAACGCGCCCCAAAGGGTGGTGGCCATACGGCTTGTCCGGGGCTACCGCACGATCTCCGGCGAGGCAGCAAGCCTCCTTGCCGGACTGCCACCGTGGGATCTGGAGGCGATAGTCCTCGCGCGCCTGTTTGAGTGGCGCGCGGAGGCACTACACCGGGGGGAAAACCCACTGCCGCGGCAAGTTGCCGCTAGGCGGGCAGACCTCCGGTGCGATCTCATGGTGGCATGGAGAGAGCGACTGTCGCAACCCCGTGCAGGGCACGCTACAATAGTGGCGGTAAGTCCCCTCTTTGAGGAGTGGCTGGAGAGGCGTCATGGCGTCCTCACCTACCGCCTGACGCAGGTCCTCACCGGACACGGAAGTTTCGGGAGGTTCCTGCACATCATCGGGCGGGAGGAAGCGCCCGGGTGTCACCATTGTGACGATCGCCCGGAGGACACGGTGGAGCACACAGTGGCGATCTGCCCGGCTTGGGCGGAGCACCGCCGTGCCCTCGTAGAGGCGATCGGCGGCGGCGATCTCTCGCGTCCGGCCCTGGTTCAGGCCATGGTCCGGAGCGAGAGGGAATGGGAAGCGGTCACCACCTTCTGCGAAGCAGTAATGTTAGCGAAGGAGGTGGCCGGGCGTTTGAGGGAGAGAACATCTGCCCAACCCAGCCGCCGCGGGAGACGCCCATGGCGCCGGGCGCCGCGAGACGACTTCCGGCCACCGTAGATGCGGGCCTGTGGGCGGTGAGCAATGGGTAGTTCACCGTCCGTCCGTCGATTGACGACAGGCCGTGTCGACGGCGCGTTCGTGTTTCACGCGCGCCTCAAAGAGTGTCAGCAAAGCAGAGGGGCTTGCCAGAGCCTCTGCCTGCCGGGGTTGCGGGTTGTTCGAAAGAGATACCGCGGCCTCGGAACGTAAAGGGCAATAGAAGAAACATGGGTGGGTTTTAGTCAGTACAAGTCTGACATGCCCCCCCGCTCCACCCAGAGCGGGGGAAGTCATTGGATGATTTCCCACCCGGAAAAAAAAAAAAAAAAAAAAAAGCGTACTTTTCGAGGCTCGGACAAAACTCACTGTGTTACCTTTTTTTTTAAAGTCGGTTAAAAATAACTACAGCCAATCAAATGTCTTGACATTGTAAAAACTCGGACTCGGATAAAAAAGGACGTAGGTACAGGAACAAAATAAAATAAAAAACATGGAAGTTATAAATAGATTTCATATATTCAAGACATGTTCCATAAAATACTCAATTTATTTATTTGTTGAAACAAAACAAAGATCAATTTAATTTATTGCACTGTTATTGTTTTCGGTTAGGTAAACAGAAACCATAATGTACCTATGCAAACATGTTTGCCTGGTACAAAAACATTTAAGGCCTTATAAAATAAATATTTATTGATCTTCACTGTCTTTTGTTTGCATTCGTAAGATTTGGTGGAGACTAAATTACGGAGTTTATTGTGGATAAAACAAAAACAATACTACAAAAGAAAATAACAATATGGCCACAAAGTACAGGAATCCATTCCAAATATATGCAACTAGCAACACCCCGCAATTTCAACCACGTAGACTAGACTAGGGGTTAAACCAGGACATAAACTAGGCCTGCTGGGGTGATTGTGTAGAATGCAAATGTGTCCCCGCACCCCAGCTAGAAGTGACGAGAAGGAACACCGTGTGCTTTTAGTCAGTAGGAGTCTGCCAGACCCCTCCGCAAAGGTGGAGGACATCCAATGAGGATATCCACACGCAAAAAAGGACATAAACTATAAGTACGGCCAACGAGAAGCGATACCAAATGTAAACAAAACCCATGCTAAAACCCCATCCAAAATGGCCGCCCGAATGTTGGCGAACCCGTCTTAACGTTGCCATGTTTTTGCCGGGAGAACGAGACATTACGACAAAGGCACAAACAAGATGGAAAGAGCTAAATATTAGATTGTCAACGCCACAGTTGTGAGGTTTATGACTTTAGGTTAATGACCTTTCTTATCGCTTCTCGCTCTGTGACAAATTTCATACTTTGTTCAGTAGTTTTTGAGAGATAGATTAACAAGCATTTTTAATATTAGTAGGTACTCTTAGGTTTGTACGGTTTACGGAGCGATAGGGTAATTCATCCATCTCCTTTCTTTTGATCCTTGTGTTCCGAAACCGCGGTATCTCTTCCGAACAACTCGCAACCCCGGAGGTTGGTTAGAATGTCACTAAAATTAGCTTCCACGCTAAAAGAGCTAAAATGGAATGCTTCTATAAGAAAGCTGTTTCTGATAAATGATACCGTGACGTCCGATACGGGAAATTGGAAAAATAAAACGTGGTGTGCCGACCCCAAATAGAATGGGACAAGGACAGGAAAATGATGACCCGTAAAAATGACAAAAAAAAACATAGAAGTTAATTCAATTTAACCCGCTTGCCAGTTTCGATTAAGCTGAATTGTTTAAAACAGCTTTAGTTTGGTTATCGATGTTATATTATTCTCAATACAATATGGCAGACTCCCAAATATGACAAGCTATATATTTTTTACGCATTCTGGTACGAGACGGTTTGCTGAGATGAAAAAACAAGCGTGTTTTGAAGTGAAAATCCGACCACAAAATATTATGTGTAACCAAGACAACCATCTCAAATTACATTAACGGAAACAATACTACATTTAGTTTTTTTTTCAATACAAAAATTGCAAATTAAATAAAACGTTCGCCAATTTGCCGAAGAGCTCCTAAACAAAACACCACATCATAAAAGTCAATTGAAATAAATATCAGAACAGATTAGCATAATCGAACTACGATCAAATAACATTAAAAATATAAAACAAATATAATTAATGATGTATAATATTGAGCAGCGCCATTAAACTAGTTATAATCTATAAATACATTAATACGTTATCTACTTGAAAACAGGTCTAAATCTTGATTTGAAAGCGCCACTGATAGGGGTGAGGTCCCATCGCAAGCGAGAAGAGTATGTTTAAAAAAAAAAACTTGTTCATTTCTATTTCTGTAACTTTGCTGGTGTATAGTAAAAAATAAATTGCGTGAGAAACGCAACGTTTGAAATGAATTTTAAGTGTTAATTTGACATGACGAAATTGAAAACTCTAATAAAAAAAATAAACTAATCATGTTAAATATTGATAATAACTAACTATAGCACCTTTTAATTATAATTTACTAGCTATTGTCCGCGGCTTCGCTCGCGTCAAATTCGTGCTCTTTCTTGATTTGCAGGTACCTGCTACCTGTAGTTTTAGCCCTTATTTATTGTAATAGCAAAGCTAAGTTTTCCCTTTTCTTCCCTTTATCTCCCTCGTTTCCCACCTTTTTTTTAAAAAAAAATTAGCCTATGTCCGTCTCCAGGGTCCCAACTATATCTGTACCAAAAATCACCAAAATTGATTAGTCCATTTAGGCGTGAAGACGTAACAAACAAACTCACTTTCGCTTTTATTATAGTAAGTAAGGATTCCACTAGCATGTAACATCATTATTATTACTCAACGTTACAATAAATGTTTCGTGATAATCTATGTTTTGAGTGACGCATGCACACTTGACGTAACATAACCGCGAAGTGGCGCGTCTGCGGTGAATAATCTACAATGATAAAAACTAGGGTTTTCCCTCGGGTTGCAAACAGATTGATTTTGATCCTCAACGTACGTATTTTTTTATCTTGACGATTATTAGATGCCTGAATTATACGTCAAGCATCTAATCCACAAGATAGACAAATTCGTTAATTCCGGTTTAGTGTGATACGATTAAATTATATTATTTAGTAATCTGTAATTTACTTCATGTAAACAACTATTTGGTTTAAAAAAACACTTGAACAAGACAGCGTTTTTAGCCAATAACGCTTTGCTTAGTTCGGGAATCAAACGCAGGACATCAAGCTCAGTAGTCGTCCTTACGACCACTGGACCAACGATGCAGTTACAAGGACACGCAGATCTTATCGATCGATTCATGCTTTGGTTAAAGATTTAGTCAGCCAGGGTGCCAATAGTTTGTGATTAAATACAACTTATACAGCACGGCGACATATTTATTGTTGACCGAGTCCCATTAAATAAATAAAGAAAAAACTTATATAGTTTCAGCAATGTCACCCGCTGTCATTCGCACCACACCTTTATAGAATTGCTTCTGATACGACAGAATTTACTATGAAAACTCTACGTGTTTTCGCTTTTACAAATGTTTTGATAAATATTGATTTTTAGGAAAAATTTTATATAATTAAGATTTTATTATACTTATTACTGTTTTTAGTAAGGTAATAATAATATGAGAGCGGTACTCCTGGATATGTCACGTATTGTTAGGAGGTTCCTCTCTCTGGAGCCCTGACTACCGGTAGCTTGAACCCTATTCCCGATAACGGTGGACTACTGTTTTTTTTATATTGCGAAAAGTTTTTTTTTTTTAAAGAAATATTTTAAAATATAAAAAAAAATGTAATAAGAAAAGGAATAAAATCTTTACTTTAGAATTGTTTACGACTAAGTGTTTTGGTACGACTTTTTTGTAGATATCGTTGACAGTCGTTACAGGTACTCAGTGGCTAGAAAGTTTGACAACCAGTCTTCACATCAAGAATTGCCAAGTTGTCGAATGGGTTGTGGAGGTTAGATAGGCAGTCGCTCCAAGTAAAATACTGGTAGGCAGCTGCATTTGGTAAGACTGGATGCCGAACCTAACATAGTTGGGAAAAGGCTAGGCAGGTGATGATTTAGTACAAAGAAGAATGTTTAATGGATGCCATCAAGAAAATCTAAAATAAAAAATCTAATTCTGAATAACTTTTTCAATGAAATACAAATAAATGATAACACAGAATTAAATGCTTTAGTTTACTTTCTCATACATATTTAACATTGGTAAATACAAAGCGAGTACGACATGAGAAAGAGAACAAAACAAATAGTAGTCCTTCACTCAACTCTATCAATATAACCCTGCTAAATAAAAACTTTGTACAACTGCTATTGTCTTTACCAAACGCTAGGCTATCTAAATTTAGTCGGATTACCACCTCTGGTCATTCAGATTGTACTGAGAACATTTAGTATGATTTCAAAAGTTTGAAATACGGACGCATGTTACTGAAGTAACAAAATTATTTTAAAAGTTATCGTAATGTTTTGTTAAAAGAAATTAATTTTCCAAGTGATTTTAGACGCAATATTTTTTTCGGACAATATAACTGTGAAAAAAAAACGGAAATTTTATTTTATTGTTTAGGTATGAAATATTAAGAATAAAGTTTGAGGTTGTTTTTGTGTTTTTTGCAATAAATCACAACTAGTTAGGACTTACAAAAACTCAATGATGTGCTAATTTAATTCATAAAAATTTGAATAAAAAACATTAATATCTTACATAAAATACAGGTCCAATAAATAATAACCAAAAACTATTCAATAATAAAATAACAGGTCTGATAAATACCGAATAAAAAATACTAGTTTAAAAAAAATGTCGAGTACTAGTTTGGGTGAACTAAGGAACAGTTTAAAATTCGAATTAGTGTTAAAAATAGTGAGGTGACAATGACGTGGACCAAGGAATTGGACGAGGCTGCCATCCTGGCCACTAAGACTGGCTACTGGCATGTAGTGTTGTTCTATCTGTTATGTGGACTGGCCGCTATTCCTACTTCATTCCTGGTATTTTCTCAGGTAAGATTTATATTAAAATGGAATAAAACCTCATGGTTTGACTAAAACGTGATAAATATGAATGGAGAAGAAGATGAAGACCAAAGAAAAACCGGCCAAGAGTGAGTCGGACTCATTAGTTAAGTACAAACTTGCGACATAAACAACCATATCTTTTTTTTTTCGGGTGAGAAATCATCCAATGACTTCCCCCGCTCTGGGCGGAGCGGGGGGTCATGTCAGACTTGTATTGACTAAAACCCACCCATGTTTATTCTTTTGCCCTTTACGTTCCGAGGCCGCGGTATCTCTTTCGAACAACCCGCAACCCCGGCAGGCGGAGGCTCTGGCAAGCCCCTCTGCTTTGCTGACTCTCTTTGAGGCGCGCGTGAAACCCGAACGCGCCGTCGACACGGCCTGTCGTCAATCGACGGACGGATGGTGAAGTACCCATTGCTCACCGCCCACAGGCCCGAACAACCATATCTTTCGATTGCGTCAATTTAGAGGATTGGTTTTTTCACAGCACAAAGAGACCACAGAGTTGAGTATACGGTTTATTCTAACGGGTAATTTTAACTCGATACCTCCAGCCATTTCTAAGATAAAGGATGTTGACAGACGGCAACAAAGTGATCTTATAAGGTTTCCGTTTTTCCTTTTGAGGTACAGAACCCTAAAAATACTCAGATTGTGTGAGGAATGATATGAAAAAGAAAGGATTCAATGATGCCATTATGTATCGCCGACTTCGAGTAGAATGGGACAAGGGCAGGAAGATTGAGAATCTCTCGTGGTTAACCATTTTCCCACCTGATGTTAATCGTGCGGTTGGTGGTAGTTCACTCTAGCCCTGAAGGAATCAATGGCTCATAGAAATAAAAAGCAAGGCTATTGATTTTTTGTCTTAAAAGGGACTATGACCTCTCAGTTTGTTTCTTCTCAGAGTAATCGGGTACAAAACACCGGCCTAATCTAGTTTTTAAATAAGACGTGTAAAAGTGTTTGTGAAAACGTAAGTACTTGCAAAATAAACATAATTTAAATAAAATATGCATTGCACTGTTATTAGCACTGCTCAGCAATAACTCTCTCCGCTCTGGGTTGGGGGGACTGTCAGACTTTTACCCCATCCATGTTCCTCCTTTTGGCCTTTGTGTTCCAAGGCCACGGTATCTCTTTCGAACAACCCGCAACCTTGGCAGGCAGTGGCCCTGGCAGGCCCCTGTGCTTTGCTGACACCTCTTTAAGGCACGCGTGGAACATGAATACGCCTTGTGTAAGCCCTTTTTTGCGGATAGTAAATCATTAACTTGACTTGTACAGACTAAAACCCTTCCATGTTCCTTCTATTGCCCTTTTTGTTCCGGTGCCGTGGTATCTCTTTCGAATAACCGGCAACCACGGTTGTGTAAACCCTAAGGTACACTGAAGCGTCAGTTTAAACCATTTGAAGTAAAACAAACAAGGATCTTTAAATATTGTTTATTTTTTTAAGTGTGGAAGCAAATAACAAATATTTGAAGTAAGTACCTCAAAAGGAAAAAAAAACGGAACTTTAACGTACTTTGTTGTCCGTCTGACTGTCTGTCAAAACCATCTACCTTGGGAACGCGTGATTGTATCAAGTTAAAATTTAAACTATATACACAATTTCTGTGTCCCATTATTTTGTAATGTGAATAAATCAACTTTCTAAGGCTATGCAGACAAACAAAAACTAGTCCTTACTAATATTATAAAAGCGAAAGTGAGTTTGTTTGTTTGTTAGCTCTTCACGCTTTAATGGCTAAACCGATTTTAATGAATTTTGGTACAGAGATAGTTGGGAACCAGGAGACGGACATAGGCAATTTTTTTTTTTAAAGAGTGGGATATGAGGGAGAATGAGGGAAGAAACGGGAAAAGTTAGCGTTGCTATTACAAATCAATAAGGCGCTACCGAATTTAACGCGAGCGAAGCCGCGGGCAAAAGCTAGTAATATTATAAATGCGAATGTGTGTGAGGATGTATGGATGTTTTTTTCTCTTTGACGTCAAAACGGCTGAACGTATCTCGACGAAATTTGGCACAGGGGTAGATTATAGTCTGAAATAAAACATATAATACTTTTTTGCGATTAGTTTGTTTATTTGAATTTCAATGTTTGTTAAGGCACCCACGATACAAGACTGACTCCTATTGTGGGGCAAAGTTTTAAAAAAAAAAGAAAAAATGAATTTTCTATAATCAACATTTATAAAAAAAATACAGCGAACACAATAAGTTCTATAATGTCCAAGATACTTGTATTTATTTACTACTATTTATACTTTTTTTTGTTGTACCAGCTAGGTTTTTTAATTTGTTGTATTGACATAATACATTCTCGTGCCCATAAGTTAAAAATAACTTCTATATAGACTTTTCTCATTTACGATGTTCTACTAAACGATATTTCCTTATAAGTATGGTTCTAATTCGAGGGAAATGGAAAATTATGGGTTTCCATCTATATTTATCTACGAGCATATTATTTTTAGGGTTCTGTACCTCTAAAGACGGGCCTGTTGGTCTAGTGGTTAGTGGCCCTGACTACTGAGCCGGAGGTCGTGGGTTCGATTCCCACCCAGGACAAACTTTGTGTGATGAGCATGATTGTTTGTTCTGTGTCTGGGTGTGATTTATCTATAATATGTATGTATTTAATGTAAATGTAAAAATGTAATAAAAATGTATTAAAAGTATGTATATCAGTTGTCTGGTTACCATAACACAAGCTCTGCTTAGCTTGGGATCAGATAGCCCTGTGTGAGTTGTCCCAAGATATTTAAAAAAAAAATTATTTATTTATTTAAAAAAAAAGGAAAATACGGAGCCCTTCTAGGATCATTTTGTTGTCTGTGTGTTTGTTTGTCAAGACCCTTTTTCTCAGGATCACGTGGAGGTATCTAATTGACATTAAAACCATATACCTACTCATAATGCCAACTGATGGCGTTGAGGACGAATTTTTTGACGGTGTTTTTTTAAATTACTATAAGTAAGATAGTAAATTTAATTAATTAAATTGAACTATTATAACTCTCCTGCCGGGGTTGCGGGTTATTCGAAAGAGATACCGCGGTCCCGGAACGTTATGGGCAATAGAAGGAACATGGGTGGGTTTTAGTCTGACCAGGTTGCGCTAATGTTTGTGTTTGCCACAGTCATCTATGAAGAATTCACTCTTAAAGCATTATGAACGCCTGGTCATTTACATTTTGTTTACTAGTACTCATAGATGTAAACCATATTAGTTGCTTGTCACGTTGCGAAAGTTGTGAAAGTGAATCGGAGAAAGGATTACTTGACGTTAGTCTATGTACGGATCAAATGGCGCCTTTAAATAGATATACTATGTGTCCGGTCATGGACGAGCCATATTCTAGAAATTTATGTAGCGAGTATTTTAATATACTATTACGATACACCCCGCTTTCTGGAAGCCATTTTGAGATATTCTCTATGCGTGTACAAAAAAATAATCTTATCTCTCAAAGTTTTGGTCTTACTAAGACGAAAATAGGTTTATTCAGAGGGCAACAATATTTTCTATCGTTTAAATTAAGAAATAATAAACAAACATTTTCGTATCTTTAGAAAACAAAATTAAAGTTAAAAAAAAAATATGCAAATCAACGAAAGTTTTGTAAACATTTTTGTGAATAAAAAATGGTAGTTTTTTTTTAATCAATTTTGGTTACTACAATGTTTGTTATATAAGTACATAGATTATCGCTAGTCCGTGACCTGACCCATTGTATATACATGAATATACTTTCAAATGTGCAGCAGATTGTCAATTAGGCATGATTGATGAGTGATCTTTCTAATGTTGGCCATTCACCATACATTTTATCGTCCAATCGGCATGCTGGTACCGATTTGACCAGTTAGAATTGACCGAGTGAATTGGAGATCGAAACTAAATTATGCTGTCAAGTATAACTGTCATACCAATCCACTCGGTCAATTCTAACTGGTCAATTGACCGAGTGGATTGGCCTGACAGTTATACTTGATGGCATAATCTAGTTTCGATTCTTTTGGCGTGATCATGCTGATTAGACCATGTATGGCGGTCGGCGATCACCTTCATTCATTCGTAAATCCTTACCAATACCTGTTTGTTTAGGTGAATTTTGGTACAGAGATAGTTGGGATCCTAGAGACGGCCATAGGCTGTTTTTTTTTCAAAAAACGAGTGAAAACCGAGGGAAAAAGAGGGAAAAACGGGGAAAACTTAGCATTGCTATTATAATAAATAAGGCGCTAGGGCAAAAACTTCAGGTAGCAGGTACCTGTAAATCAGGAAAGAGGAACTTTGTTATCCCGAATTTAACGCGGACGAAGATGCGGGTGAAAGTAATTACTATAATCTTTTGGCATAACCCTCAATTCCTTTGATAAACTGTTTTCTTTTCATTAACCACTGTTTGCACCACTCTGCTCGATCTTTTATTTATTTAAGGCACTTCAACGACTTACTCACTTACATATCCCTAGTTATAACTCAATGTTTGTGATTTTTGTATACCTAAGTGTAAGTTCGTCATATAATTAAAAATAAGGATGAAAAAGTGCGAAGCACTTGTAGAATTATAAAGATACAGTACTATATAGGTAATACAATACAGATTATTAAAAATATAAATGAGAACATCAAGATTATAAATTATACAATTTGCAAAGAAATATATGATATATTAAACGATTAGGCCTGTTGGTCTAGTGGTTAGTGGCACTGACTGCTGAGCCGGAGGTCGTGGGTTCGATTCCCACCCAGGACAAACTTTGTGTGAAGAGCATGATTGTTTGTTGTGTCTAGGTGTGATTTATCTATAATATGTATGTATTTATAAATTATATAAGTACTTATGTATATCAGTTGTTTGGTTACCATAACACAAGCTCTGCTTAGCTTGGGATCGGATAGCCGTGTGTGAGTTGTCCCAAGATATTTATTTATATTATATAAATAGATGATTATAAATAAAAAATTAGATAAATATAAATTAGGCATTTTATCTTCAAGGTCAATGGACACTATACCAAATAAAAAATAAAAGGCTGATTATGAACGACATGGCTTTAACTAAACGTGTCGCTACCGATTGGACAATTAAATTGAACGTGTGGGGTGTATTCAGACGCAGATTGAATCAAGCCTTCCGATTGGACGATAGGAAGGATGGTATATGGCCACTCTAACACTTTCTTTCTTTACTGATTGGTTGAGATTTTTCTCGAGAGCATCAATTTGTAAAGTAAAGAGGCACTTACCAGTCTTACCACACTAAAATGAAAAAAAAAACCACATTGGTTCTTTCATATTGAAAATCCAAAATATGAATATAATACGAACAACTACTTAATAAATCTAAAACTGCATTAATATTAATTTACGCAAATTTTGCAAAATGGCGTTGTTGCAAAATGCGACCTCCAAATCGCTACCTTTCACCTTTTTACTCGACTGCTCAACGCAAAGGAGAGTAATGTGTTCATCAGTCTATGTATGTATGTATGTTTGTTCCTTTGAAGCACTATACAGTCTAAACGGCTGTGCCGATTTTTATTAGATAAAATTAGTAAGGTTAGTGTTTTAAAGTACGGAACTCTTATTGGATCACTTTGTTGTCCAAATCTGTAATCTCTTTGTGCTGTGAAAATATCAACCCTCTAACGGAGTCAAAAAAATGACTGTTTATGTAGGGAACCCACGGGTTTTATTTTAGTACCCATAGACAACGATACTCATCACAACAAAAGTTTCCTAGCTAATTTAATTTACCCTTGTATTTTTATGAAAGCCTGGTAAACAAATCGTTACAATAACTCGACGTAGGTCAACGAAGTGCCCGTGACAGCTGTAACAAATTGGACACGTCACATTGACTGCTTGTTGAACAAAAGCAGGGGATCCTGGTCATAAATCATCATTGTAATCAAGATCAGCTTAGCCTTTAACAAACTGGAATCCTACGATGTATTGGGGTCAACTTCTAGTTCCATATAATAATTTATTGATTGTTTTTGTAAGACAACTTTATAAAAATAACTAGGTTTTGCCCGCGGCTTCGCTCGCGTTAAATTCGGTATAACACAGTACCTCTTGCGCCTTATTGATTTGTAATAGCAACGCTAAGTTTTCCCTTTTCATCCCTCTTTTTTGTCCACTTTTTTAAAATAAAAAATTGTATAAGTCCGTCTCCTGGTTACCGACTATCTCTGTACCAAAATTCATCAAAATCGGTGTAGCCATTAAAGCGTGAAGAGGTAACAAACTCACTTTCGCTTTTATAATATTAGTAAGGAAGTTAGGATTTACACATAAGTATTTTATTTTTTCACGACTTCATGTACGTAGGGACCGTCGATATGCATTCTTTCACGAACTTAATAGACTATAGAACATCAAGTTATTACACTAAGAAGGGAACAAAAAGGGTATGTCGACCAAAAATCCATTCGTAATTTCTGCTTTCCATTTTAAATGATTGAAATTTAATCCGCAAATTAGCTAAATTACTTTCAAAACACTTTGTAAATTCGATGTTCCATATCAGACGGCTTTGAGAAAATATACAAAAATTATAAGTACCAGGCCACTACGCGTAGGAAAGAGCCAATCCGATTGGCGATCTCTCTAGTCAGTGAACTCATTTCACTTCGCTCAAGGACATCTAAACAATACTTTAAAAACATAATACTGAAAATACATTATTGACAACCATTAAAGCCAATGACTTATAAATACCGTAAATCCACCGAATCGAGACAAATTATAGTAAACACAAGTACTTACTACAACAAGTGTTGTGATAAGGATTGATAAGAAGTGCCTCCTAGACGGTAGCACTGACGTTTTGGTAAACAGCGCATAAATCATTATCGTAAGTGTAGTGTTCGCAGATAAGGATAACGAGACTTGTTAATTATTTTGTTATGTAGGCTCAGGGGTCAAGGAAAGGGTTTGAAATTAAAGTGTACTTTGAATTGCTTGTATTAAGATAATAATTAGCAAATCAAGGAAAAAATCTTTACCATAAAAAATAAAACTCATCCATGACGAAACGTCCTTCACGGATATTGCAAACAGTCCAACCTCTTCAATCCTTATGCCAACCTGGTACTTCAAATTGATTACAGACCAAAAATATACTATTAGAATAAAACTAATGTCGGTCTCGTGAAATGTGGAGAAGCTTGTACCTTAATTACAAGAGCCAATCGGGGCGATCCTTTAAGTTCAGCATCGCTAACCAAAATGTAACCTTCCCCTAACATACTATGGTCACCTGGTCATAATTGTGCTGTGTATTGCATAGCTCTAAAACAGTCAACACTTCATCATCCTATGCGTGCCTAGTCATTTCCTAACTATGTTGAGGTCGACTTGCACTCTGTCCGGATGCAGCTGTAATACCAGTATTTGTATGGAGTAACTGCCTATCTAACCTCCATAATCCAGTTAGTACTTGATTATAGGCTAGTATCCAAAAAAAATATTAGTCCGTCTTTTAGATTATTCAAAAATAAGGGACACGTATTTTTTTATTTGTAAATTAGAATAAAACTGACAAAGATAAATACCCCTTTAAAGTTTCGTGTGAGGTCACGCCTCGCTGCATTCTTTCGCAACGAGTTGTTATATATTTAGTAAGTGTGAAAGATAAAATGAATGAATGGAGAGTCAAAATTAATGGCAACACCGTGGCTTAGGTTTTTATATGGGTTTTAGTCAGTAGAAGTCTGACACTCCGCCTCGCTCCGCTCAGAGTGGGGGAAGTTTTTGATGATTTACAATCTACATAAAAATTTGGTCTCTTGTACGTAGGTTACATTTTTCGTTTTAAAGGTACTTCTTGTAAAAATGCTAAGGTAGCACACAATCAAAGTCAATAAGTATTGTAATCAGCAATAATGATTACAAATCACGGAATTAATGACCAACACTAATTGATTGTGTTATCAAAAAACTTAATCAAAAAATAATCATTAAGCTAACGTACAAAAAACACCTGTGTTTTGGGATAGCCCAAATTTAATAGTAAAATAAAGGTTAGGTGCCTATATCATATTATGGATGAAGTGGCGACAGGTCACTGGGACAACTTGTGACTCAAGTTAAAGGGGAAAATATATAAGTCCGTGATTAGACCTGTTGTACTGTATGGGTCAGAATGCTGGGCTATAAAAAAGGTGGATGAAAAACGATTGCATGAGAATGTTGAGATGGATGTGTGGAGTGACAAGAATGGATAAAGTAAGGAATGAATATATTCGAGAAAGTTTGAAAGTTGCGCCTGTTACAGAAAAATTGAAAGGGAGTCGTTTGTCTTGGTATGGACATGTAATGAGGAGGGATGAAGGACATGTGACTAAAAGAGTGATGGATCTGAATGTTGATGGACGGAGAGCGAGAGGAAGGCCAAAGAAAAGATAGATGGATTGTGTAAGGAATGATATGAAGGAGAAAGGAGTGAATGATGCCGTCTTATAGGGGAGAATGGAAGAAGAAAACGTGTTGCGCCAACCCCAAATAGAATGGGACAAGGGCAGGAAAATGATGATGATATTATTAAAATGGTATGTTTAAAATAGAAAAGATACGCAGACTAAAAACCTTTTTTTGTGTATTATGCAGATCAAAGACATAAAAATGTTGTATTGGCTGTAGGTATTTAGAGGTATTCTTTCGTTATGTAATTCTAGATAGAATGCTTAGAGCATGATGTCATTTGAACGTTTATTTGGTGCCTTTAATATACAAAATAAAGAATCTACGCAGCGTCTAGAACCAGCACTTAATCTTTTATCTAAAAAAAAATATAGACTTCAAAATACCTGTGTAAAAAGACTGTCAGAACTAACTTCTCTCGCCCAAACAGAAGAAATGAGCAACACAATAATTAAGGCTTCGTCGTCTGACAGCACTTCTTACCTCACGCACATTCACTCAATTACATATATACATACACACACACACACACACACACACAAAAACACAAAAATACACGTAAACACAAGTTATATTTTGCTACTAGCTTTTGCCCGCAATTTCGCTCACGTTTTATTTGGGGTAACACAGTTCCTCTTCCATGATTTACAGGTGCCTGCTACATGCAGCTTTTGCCCTAGCGCCTTATTGATTTGTAAAAGCAATGCTAAGTTTTCCTTTTTCTTCCCTCCCACTTTAGAAAAAATAGCCTTTGTCCGTCTCTTGGTTCCCAATTATCTCTGTACTAAAACTCAGCAAAATCTGTTTACCCATTAAAGCGTGAAGACGTAACAAACAAACTCACTTTCGCTTTTATAATATTAAGTAAGGATTGAATAAGAAATATTAAAAAATATGTACAAAAATAAATAAACGAAGTAACAAAGTTCTTTCTACTTTACTTTATATAACTTCAAGTATCCTTCTTCATGTTTATTATAATTGTTAACTCAAGAATTTCATCTCAGTCTGAAACGCTACGATTACCTAACCACACAACCTCACGATTCCTAATCACACTTTGGTATTGTTTGACGCCATCATGATCTCAAGTATTGTCATACAAATTGTTTTACGTAACGCTTTGAGTATTTATGTGAGTGATGTGTGAGTGGCGCTTCGTCGTAAATCTGTATGAAAGGATGACACACTTTAAAGTATTTGCATAGTAATCTTTTCATGAAGATATAATTATTTCTGACCAACTTTTCGTTTGTTTTTGCGGCTGGGAAATCATTAAATAGCTTCCCCCGTTCTGGGCGAAGCGTGGGGAGTGTCACTGACTAAAACCCAACCATGTTCCTCTTTTTCGGGGACCAAGGTATCCTTCGAATAACCTGCAACCTCGAGACAACCTACGACCCCGGGACAACCCGCAACCCCGGAACAACCACGGACGATCTTTTACTACTTTTACGTCGTGTCGTTGATCTTCTTGGGTTATGAGTTGAGCTACACGATAACTGACAAATGCTTGCACTGACTGGACAGGTCCACTGTGTGGTCTGTGTGGTGCTTTCTTAAAAAGACCATTTCAGACACTATCTGCATAGTCCTCATGTAAGTTGACCAAGATTATTTTGTCTGGACTCTGAGTTTGTTTTGGCTGTTTCTTCTCAGAGTAGTCGGGTACGAAACACCGGCCTCATCTAGTTTTAAAAAAGAATGACGTGTAAAAGTGTTTGTGAAAACCTACTTGCACAATAAACATCATTTATCATTTACTGGTGGTTTCGTCTGCGCCATTATCTAATCTATTTTTTATTTTATCTTTTCCCATTTTGGGGTCGCCTTCCAGTTATATGTCACCCTTAGAACGCCAGAACAAAAACGCCAAGCATCCCATTTTACCTCAACTATTGTTACATATTTGTGTCGTTGGCGTCCTGGTCACGAGCTTGCTTGTTACATTTATGTGACAATGGCGTTCAAAAGGTTATTCGGGTGCATCTGTATACCAGTATTTTACATAGGGCGACTGTGTGTAGGTCCAAAAATAATCCCATAGGAACGTACTTTTGGGATTAAAGGAATGAATGATGAATTGGATGGTCAAGGTTTATTAATGTGTCTTTCTAAAGCGTTCAAGCATAGAAACATATTGGACAGACTACAGACCAAAACATTAGTAGTGAAATAAACCAGAATCACAAGTGCTGCAAAAGTTTTATTGAACTAGTATGTTTTTTTTGTCTTCCGTTTTAGCAAAAGTAATGCTATCAGTTATTGAATTGATATAAAACATTGATGCAAAATGGATGTGAAGCAATTGAATATCGTTTAGCTGTTTCGTTTACAGTGAATTGCTTTCGATTGGTTGATTGAATTAAAATTAATCTCCATCAATATAATCATTGTATTATGAGCTTTTTTTGGCAATATGCCAATAGTTGAGAAGAAAAATATTTAAAAAAAAAATCTTGATAAATCCTTTCTTTTGTATTCCAGGTCTTCACCAACGCAACTCCAGAACATTGGTGCGCCCCGCCTCCAGAACTAGACAACCTAGGCCTTCCAGATGACCTGCTGCGTTCGTTAACAGTACCAGGAGAGCATGGATCGTATGAGTCATGTCAAGCGTACGATATTGACCCCAAGGCGTTGCGCGAAGCTTTAAAACATTACGTTGAAGAAAGGTAACTGTGACTTATGTTAGCCTGGTAGTTTTATTTATTTTGGCAATAAGCCAAAATTAGACACTTCTTTTGGCTTTTTGCCGTTTAGATACATAAAGATTTACTACTACTACACATGTGCTAAAAGAGTGGTGGATCTGAATGTTTAACGACGGAGAGCGAGAGGGAGGCCAAAAATGAATGGAATGTGTTAGGAATTATATGAAGGAGAAAGGAGTAAATGATGCCTTGACGTCTGTTAGGGAAGAATGGAAGAAGAAAACGTATTGCGCTGATCTCAAATATTATAGATTCAAGTTGTTTCTTTGCCTGTTTCTAAGTAAAAACTACTGAATACCATTAAGCCTGGTAGCCAGATTTAAGCATGTAGCCTTGTACCTGATTAGTGTTTAATAACACCCATAATCTCCTAACCACGATTTAACATTCATTATGCAAACGAAAGATTAAACCAACAAATTGATTGACTGATACCAAAATCGTGCAAACATTTAAATTGTAATCGTATGTTAATTATATTTAAGGTATAGTAAGCCTACTTGAAAGTAGAAACTCCAATGTCGACTGCGTACGTGTGTACTTGATACCCGTGTACAGTAGAACAAAATTATACCACTAATATCGTATGGTAAGTCGTATTTTAGGCACCGCAAATCTTTATATATAAAATCAAGTTGTTTCCGCTGTCTGTTCGCTTAGATTATTTAAACTCCTTAACGGATTTTAATGCAGTTTTCAGCAATAGTGATTGAAGAAGAAGGTATATTATTGTCTACATATACTATTGTCTACATGTAGGTAATATTGTTGTCTACATTTCACCTACTTACCTCTGATTGGTCTCATCATAATTTTCCTGCCCTTGTCCCATTCTATTTGGGGTAGGCGCAACACGTTTTCTTCTTCCTTTCTTCCCTATCTGACGTCACGGCATCATTTACTCCTTTCACCTGCATATCATTCCTTACACAATCCATCCTTTCTTTGGCCTTCCTCTCGCTTTCCGTCCATCAACATTCAGATCCATCTTTTAGTCACATGTTATGTTCTACTTATTATTGGTCTGCTGTTGTGCTGTTGTTATATATTAAACAACCGTACTTGTCATATTTAGTACAAAAAAGAACCTGCCAAATCCACTTGGGGGCCAACGTGTTCCACGACCGGGCGGCGGGCGCCATGAGAACGAAAAATTTTAACCGTTTTTTGTCACACACAATTTAGAATATCAATCAATGTCTTAACCACATTCGTAGGTACTTATCCTTATCCTTACTAATATTATAAAAGCGAAAGTGAGTTTGTTTGTTTGTTACCTCTTCACGCTTTAATGGCTAAACCGATTTTGATGAATTTTGGTACAGATAGTTTGGAACTAGGAGACGGACATAGGCTAATATTATTTTGACAAAAGTGGGATGTGAGGGAGAAAGAGGGAAGAAAAGAGAAAACTTAGCGTTGCTATTACAAATCAATAAGGCGCAAGGGGAACTGTGTTACCCCGAATTTAACGCGAGCGAAGCCGCGGGCAAAAGCTAGTTTTTTTTATAATAAACAGGCAAAAAAGACCATTAAACACAGTCATGACACTTGACACTTGTAAATTAAAACATATAATTGTAAACTATATTTAAACGATCATTTATATTAATAACTATAATTGTATCGTTGTAACGAGCCGTTTAACAAGTCATTTATCAAATTGTTGACAAAAAACTTAAACCACGTGGTCTTTAATTGAAGAAGCAGACATCTTCTTATTAAATATTATTTATGTTCATTGAATTTTTGTACAAAAAATCGTCTGTATTTGGCATGAGATGTGTCCGCGATTTAAGTTTAGTTTTATCTGCTGAGCAAATATGAGGATCACCATAATAATATGCTAATGTGTACTGTGCATGGTGTTCCGATCGTCAAATATAGTCATTTTGTAGTTATGCGTTTAGACCAGTCGTTCCGGTGTAATATAATACATGCATTAACAAGACTAGCTACATATGAATACACAAACTCAAAAATATTAATCCTTACTATCCTTACTTCCTTACTAATATTATAAAAGCGAAAGTGAGTTTGTTTGTTTGTTTGTTACCTCTTCACGCTTTAATGGCATAACCGATTTTGATGAATTTTGGTACAGAGATAGTTGGGAACCAGGAGACGGACATAGGCTAATATTTTTTTGAAAAAAGTGGGATGTGAGGGAGAAAGAGGAAAGAAAATGGAAAACTTGGCGTGCTATTACAAATCAATAAGGCGCAACGGGAACTGTGTTACCCCGAATTTAACGCGAGCGAAGCCACGGGCAAAAGCTAGTAATATTATAAAAGTGAGTTTGTTTGTTTGTTACCTCTTCACGCTTTAGTGGCATAACCGATTTTGATGAATTTTGGTACAGATATAGTTGGGAACCAGGAGACGGACATAGGCTTAGAGTTGCTGTTACAAAGCAATAAGGCGCAAGGGGAACTGTGTTACCCCGAATTTAACGCGAGCGAAGCCGCGGGCAAAAGCTAGTTTGTTAATAAAATACCAGCCAATAGCGAGTCAAACTCTTGGACAGACTGTTCCGTACAAATATGCGATATAAACGGCCCTGTCTTTTGACAGCGTACACTTAGAAGGTTGAGGTTATATTGCATAAAAAAAAAACATATAAAAATAGGTTCCCGCCAGTATCGGGAGCAGGGTCTAAGCTACAGGTGGTTAGGGCTCCATAGAAAGGAAGCTCCTCACAGTGCAGGCCGTATCTTAGGTGTGAATCGGGCCCTTGATCCAACCGCCTAAGGAGAGATTCGACAAGGCTCATGACCATCAGGCCACTGGTCGTTACGACAACATGCTCGATATATTATTATTATGATAAATCGTGAGCCAATGTGCTAAATAAAACCACTTAATTTGACATTTCTACCCGGAGCGGGGGAAGTTATTTGATGATTTCTATCAAGCATAAAGAAGTACTTCGTCCGTCGTTAACTTCCAAGTAAATAAGCTTTTTCACGAAATTATCACGGCATGAGATAATTTCAACTACAAAAGTCGTATTCAAAAATATATAAATGGATACACATTACTATTCGACACGGTAGCGTATCATATTTAGGTCTTTATAAAACTGACACCGACTGCAAATGATAATGTGTTGTTTATTTTTACAATACTATACGCGTTCCAGCGTTTTGTCTCGTTGACAAAAGATATTTGGAGCGCTGGGCTATTGGCTTAAAATAAATAATTTGCACTAAAAATTTTTTAATTATACTTTTGTCCATTAGCATTTATTTATTATTTTGTAATGTTTGTATCTATAATAAGAATTTTTATTTAAGTATGTGTTCCGTTCTGTGTCCGTGAAACCACTTACTGGCCCTGTCAGAATACCAGCGCTGTGTTATTTTAAATCTAAAATATCGCAGCTAATGCTGAGACAGGGACCATTTTGGCCTCGCACACACAATAACCTTGTCTGTACTATTTTTTTTTTCATTTTTTTTTATTGTCTTACTTGTTTTGTGCGAGTCCCAAATAAAATTTTTCTTTCTTTCTTTTTTCTTTCAATAAAACACTAAAATACGTCGTTTTTATTTTAAATTGGATCAGGCCGGTGTTTATACTCTGAGAAGAAACAGTAGAAACAAATCCAGAGGTCATTCAGTACCTTTTAAGGTCGAGACAAATTAATAGTCAACTTATATGACGCCTATGTACTTGTATCTGAGAAGATAATTTTAAGAAAAAACCACACACCTTTGGGTAGTCCTGTCCAGGACTGCCTGGACAGGACTACCCAAAGGTGTGTGGTTTTTTCTGCTAGTATCTGCCAGGTATCGTGAAGCTCGACTCAAAACTCAAGGAGCTCAACGACACACCGAACAATCGCGGGCTAACCAGGCGCTTTCACGTAAAACAATTCTGGACACCAAAATAACCTACTATAAACACCAGCTGATGATGATGTGAAAGAATTTTTGGCAATTACTCAAAATTAAAAGCTTTTAGAACTCACTCACTTCAGATTATTATGATAGCATCGTAATTAAATGTTCGTTTGTATGTAGTTACTTCGAATAATAGACTGATGGTGTCCCACGGGGTTTGTAAAATTAAGTAATTACACACGTAAACCAACTAGTAAATTGAAGCGAATAGCCATTAGCATATTACATTTAGTTGAAATGCTTTTTCATCAGAAATAAAACGCCAACTCGACAAAATGGCCATTACGGATATTGGAAACAATTTATACCTCTTCAGTCCTTATGCCAACTTGGTATTCTATACAAGTCGTTAACTAGTTAACGTGATGCTTTTTAACCACGCGGGTAAGAAAAGAAGCGATACTCTTACGGAGCAGCGTCTCTGTCACACACCAGATAATTATAAAGGAAATCTCTTCAATCCTTAAGCTACCCTGGTATCGCAGATATATCATCTACTATAATGCAGTTGTAAGCAATATACAATGTGGAAAACAGGTACTGCATTTACACGTGCATAGGTCTATCTTTTTTCCATACAAGATCATAGATGTCTTTAATTCTTGCTCCGGCTTGGCATCGCAGACAAACCATTTACTAAAATGCAGTTTCTTGTTATTCTTTGCGTGGCTGGCACGATAGTATTCATATTATGTTAGCCCAGAACTTCCCCACTTCCATTGTCATTGGTATCAGCGTAGAGGCGTACTTCAGCTGCTTGTCTTTAGTCTAAGAGGGAAGGATAGGAGGTGGAGTATAATTTGTGCCACACTTTCATTCACTTCTTTTCCGTTGAGACCGGAGGGGTGGTCTCTAAAGTCCCCATCCGTGGTCTCCACTACGGTAGACCGTAGGTGAAAAAGAGATGGAACGATACTTCTGCATTATCTATCTCTTTTCTCCACCAGCTGTTAGCTATAGTCCCTCTTTGTATGCTATCCTGGTAATTCCAATGGAATCTTTGTTAGGCGAATTATTTTCTTGTGGACTACTTATATAATAGAATGCCTACTCTTAAATTCACACCAAAATTTAAACAACTGTTTTACAGATATTCCTAAGTCTAAAGTTATAATTGGTTGTAGACTTGAAAAAATTATGATCGGTATTTAAAACCGTTTGAAGTCATGTTTTCTAATTAGTGTTTTTTGTTGACAGAAAAGTGACCATCAAAGAAGGTAATGCGTTTCACACAGTGAAAATATATGACTTGGTGACAGTCAGTGATGAGCTGCAGAATGATCTGGTAAGTAATAATCAACATCATAATTGGTAACCTGTTCTTCTGTTTTATATGCATCTTCTCTTTGGAATCATGCTTTCCTGGTACGTGCAAGGCTAGACTTATATTCTATGCAGTGCTTTTGTATTACCCAGTACCAACTGGGTTCTGGAGTTCAAGTAGTCAGTCACATCCAGTAAGACTGGAAACCAACCCCAAAATAGTTGGGGAAAAGGCTAAGCAGATGATGATGAACAATTTATCCTCAATTTTCAGATATCAAACATAACGAATGCTGTGCTCTCAGTGAGAAAGAACACCACGTCACCATGTGCCCACGGCTGGAGGTTCAGTACAGAACAGTACCAGGATACCCTGGTCACAGATGTGAGTATTTTTTCGTGTTCATAATGGGAAGGGGGGGAAGGGTAGGTTTTGCGTTTCGTAAATCTTAGCACGCTCAACAGCGGTGCTAGGTTTCCATGTAGCGTCCGACCGAGATTTCGGTTGAATTTCGGCAAAAATACGAGTTTCGGTTTAGTTTCGTTTTCGGTGGCAAATTTGCCGAAACCACGACAGAAACCGAATGTGCATTGGAAGTGTTCGCACTGAATGTGTTATATAATGAAGTCTACTCTAGTTTAGCCTTTTTTTTACTTCAAAATAAATCGCAACTAATATTATAAAAGCAAAAGTGAGTTTGTTTGTTACGTTTTCACGACTAAATTGCTAAATCGATTCTGAAGAATTTTGGTAGAGGGACATGAGATTGGAGACGGACATAGGCTAACTTTTCTTTTAAAAAAAGTAAGAAATGCGGAAGAAAGGACAAAGGCTATTTTTTTTTAAAAGATTGAGATGTGAGGGAGAAAGAGGGAAGGGAAACTTAGCATTGCTATTACAATAAAAAGGCGCAACGGCAAAAAACTACAGTTCGCAGGTACCTGTAAATCAGGAAAGGGGAACGAATATAACGCGAGCGAAGTCGCGGGAAAAAAGGAAATATAGAATGTGTTCAAATCTAATGTGAAGTTTAAAGCTACCATCTGGGCTATTTTGAAATTCCTAAAGGAATTCCCATAACAGTTGGAACGACCAGAACAAAAAACCAGGTAAAATTAATTTTATCAGTTATATTTTCTGTTGCCAGTTCAATCTCGTCTGTGACATGGATTGGCTGCCCAGAATGTGCAATACTCTCTTCTGGGTTGGCTCAATATTTGGCAACCTCTTCTTTGGGTGGATGTCGGACAGGTAAGAATTTATTGAGTACTTTATTTAGTTTTGGGATTTATTAATGGGTGATAGGATAGTCTTCCAAAATTGGGTAACACGTTTCAAAGAAGATTTTTTTTATCTCCACCATTTGGTCGCTGTCAATAAATCCAATATTACAACTAAATTACGAAAGTAAAGTTATTTTCCACGTTTAGTGATTTCCTTTTGAAAGTCAGTTACACTGTTTTATTTTATTTATTTTGCCCTTTTTAGTTGTAGTATATCACAAAAATCCTTGTCAATTATCAATTTTAAATTGTTACTTCAAATTATTAGCACATTCACATCGGGTGGGTTGCAGCCAAACGACGAGTTGACGACACGGTTGGCGCAGTGGCTGAGCGATCGACTGCTACGCTGCGTGTCGCGGGTTCGATCCCCGCACGGAACAAAATTTGTATGGCCTACAGATAGTTGTTCCGGGTCTGGCTGTTTGTGTATGTGAAATTAAGTGTTTGTAAACGCACCCACTATACAAGAGTAATTCCTAGAAAGGGGAAAAGTTTCTTTAAAAAAAAACACAAGTCTATTTAGAACTTTGAAAAAGTCTGTTTAATTTTTTTTTAATTTTGTTTTTTTTTTATCTATAGCTACTCTTATTAGCAACACTCAAAGATCTGCTAGCCGAGACCAACTGCTTCACAACAAAAAATAAACTGATTTTCTCCTGCCTGTAGATATGGCCGTCGCCCCACAATTCTTCTAATGGTCTTCCTGGAGGTTCCTCTGGCTATAGCGTCGTGTTTCGCTACATCATTCTGGACTTACGTAGGACTCCGAGTGGCTGGTGGACTGTTCTTCCCAGCGTTGTATCAGCTGCCTTTTATATTGGCATTGGAGCTGATGCCACCTGGGCAAAGGAATCACACGGGTAAGGTTCAGGTTTGGCCTATTCATCAAGGTATTATTAGGAAGCAAGGTGTAACAGTTCTCATGTGTGCTAACATGGGAGAGCAATTATCCTTACTAATATTATAAAAGCGAAAGTGGGTTTGTTTGTTACGTCTTCATGCTTTAACGGTTAAACCGATTTTACACAAAAGGCCAATGAAATAGTAATAGCAATAGGAACACGGTTGACGCTGTTCCTGAGCGATCGACTGCTGCGCTGCGTGTCGCGGGTTCGATTCTCGCACGGAACAAATATTTGTTTAGCCACCAAAGTTGATCACCAAAGTTTGCATGAAAGTTGGTATGAAACTTGTTTCGAGTCTGGCTGTTTGTGTATAGTACGGCCAACGAGAAGCGATACGAAAGGTCATTGACCTAAAGAACAACTGTGGCGTTGGCAATCTAATATTTAGCTCTTTCCATCTTGTGCCTTTGTCGTAATGTCTCGTTCTCCCGGCCAAAACATGACAACGTTAAGACGGGTTCGCCAACATTCGGGCGGCCATTTTAGATGGGGTCTTAGCATGGGTTTTGTTTACATTTGGTATCGCTTCTCGTTGGCCGTGCTATAGTTTAAATGTTTGTAAACGCACCCACGATTTAGGACACATTCCTTGTGTGGGGCAACGTTTTTTTTTTAAATGTGCAGTTCAAATATGAACTTTGGGTATAAGCTTTCAATTGTTTGTCTTTCTTCCAGGTATTGTGGTTGGCATGCTATTCGCTGGTGGCATGTGTTTGTTGTCTATGCTGGCTTATGCTGTGAAGGACTGGTATCATCTGTCCTTGGTCACTACATTCCCTTTCATATTACTGTATGGGTAAGTGTCGTTTTTAACTTGTATAACAATATAAAACTTTTTTGCCAAAAAAACTGACTTAAAAAAAACACAAAAAATAAGGAAAATAAAACTTTCGAAAATCGGTGACTTTTTTTTAATTCATATATTTTTTGGCCACCGTTTTTCTTTATGCTATCATGGTATCTCATACAAATCTGTTAGTAATGAAATCCTTATAAAATATCTATTTTTTATAACTACTAAGAGATTTTATCATATGGTCTATAAACATTAGGAGTAAAAAAAATATGTGTAATAAAAATAGAAGACAACACATAACTCATTAAAAGAAATTTGAAAGTAGCCCACAATCGACGCAGAAATAACAAAAAAGAACTGTCAAATTAAGAACCTCCTTCTTTTTTTGAAGTCGGTTACAAATAGTTATGTATTTATTGTCGTACTTGATATTTGGACCTCTTCAGAAAATTCTGTTGAAAGTACGTATAGTAGGTACTTTGTATTATTGGGTTATTGACTATCTCGTCTGTTCACAAATCGATTACTCTTTTGTTTTCTTCTAAAATTTAATTGTTTAACCAAGCACTTGTGACCACTGACAAGGAGTCGGTCTTACTTACGACAGTATTTCATGTATTCCTAGTACTTTAAAGTGTAAATATTTATGTGTTGTATTTTTAAATGTTGAGAACTCATTCTTGTTTTCCCATTCAAACGATTATGTTCTTGCAATATTTTACCACAAAACAGTAGCGCTTAGTCAATTTACTGATTTTCCAGATATTATTGGCTCATACCGGAGTCACCAAGATGGCTGGTCAGCAGAGGAAGAATAGCAGAAGCTGAGAAAGTTCTCCGGAATCTCGCTAGGAAAAATGGTATACACTTGGAGAGGGGCTTCTTATTGGATTTGCATGTAAGTACGAAATAATCCTATTGAAGGCAGCAGTTTTATAAAAAAAAAAACAAATAATATAACCATGTGGACTTGTACATGTATATCTCAGCAACAACCTTAACTTTCACAGAAGAAAATTAAAGAAGAAGAAGATGCAACACAAGAAGAATTAGCAACAATGTCAAACATGAACGGCCATGTGGCAGGATACACGGAACTACCCGAAAAAGACGAAAATCTAGACAGAAGAATAAGTAACATGCTAACATTTAAACCGGATTTATCCAAAATATCTGAAACAGAAGAATCTAATAAAAACTTAGAGAAAATAATAGCACTAGAAGTAGCAGAAATCGTATATAAGAAATCTAGATTGAAGAAAGAAGAGGATGATAGAGAACAGAATATTACGGAAGCAACGAATTTGAACTCTGAACACCAACAGAAGGCAACACAGACTGAGTATACAAAATCACCAGCAAATACTCTTAGAAGAAAATCTCTACAGTTAGTCAGTAAGATATTTATACAAGAAGATGTGGAGGAAGACATTGTGGAGAATAAGAGAATGGATGACCAGAATTCTGAAGGAGACTGTAAAGCTTCTCCGTTAGATGTGTTTAGATATCCGAATATAAGGAAGAAGTTCTTCATTCTCACATTTGATTGGGTGGCTCTAGGAGTTGTTTATAACAGTATGAGTTATAATACGCCTAATTTGGGTGTCAACGATTATTTGGCATTTTTCATTGGTGAGTGATTCTTAAGTTTCAGTAATTTTCAGGTTCTGTACCTCAAAAGGAAAAAAGAGAAATCTTATAATATTGCTGTGTCATTTCAGGTGGTGCCGTAGAAATTCCGTCGTACTTCATGGCGTGGCGCTGCATGGAGCGCTTCGGTCGTCGCTGGGTGCTCTGTGTCTTCATGTGTGTTGGCGGAGTTGCCTGCATCAGCTGTGTGCTTGTTCCTGAATGTAAGGGTCGCTTCTAAAGAAAAAGAGAAATTATCTCATGTGAATACGTAATTTGGGGTTTTAAGCAATGATACCAGTTCATTGCTCCAAAAAAAAAAATAACGTCCAAAGGAACTTAGGAATTTACGTGATATTTCGCTGGTTATGGTGGATGTCGCTACGCCCCCGCGAAGAGGCACCGCTGGAGGTCTCAGGAAATTGCCCCTTGTCCGCGGAGAACATAACTGGGCCCGTTAAAACGGTACCAGTCCTTATATTGCCAAATAGCTAAACCAAATTGAGCACACATTTGGCAACGTGTGCCTGGGTATATGGTTGCTATTTTATTTCTTGTAAGCGCGCTCATGGTGTTGTACTATCAGCACTGTTTCCTTCACGACACCTCGGCGGTCAGTCCCTATAGCGCAACTTTATCTTAGCAGCGGTAATGGTAAAGTCTGATATTGTTCATGCTTTTGATTTTGCGTTTATGTTGTAGCGGCATAGCAAACAGTACTACTGCGCCATCTTTTTCACAAGTCAAGAATAAACACTATAACTTAGAATTGCGCTATGAAAACTTGTAAAAATTATCAGCGACCATATTAGAAAATACCGACATCATCTGTCGCGCAGGACTCCACTAGTATTTTTCCTGTCTATTCTTCATTTCCTTATCATATGCTCATCTGAGGTTTTTTTTAAATGAATTTACAAAAAAATGTTCTTATGAAAAAATGAATTTTATTATAAAAACGTTGCCCCCACTTTAGGAATTTCTCCTGTATGGTGCGTATATTTAAATTCACATACCCAGACCAGAAATTCTGCAGAAAAATCTTAATAACCTTAAACTTAATTACCATTTCTTTTCCAGCATGGCCTTGGATAACAGTAGGTCTCTCAATGTTGGGTCGGCTCTTCACTGCTTCATCGTTTGCAGTGTTCTACGTACTGATTGGAGAATTACTACCAACTGTACTAAGGGCGCAGGCGATGGGAGCAGCTTCATTTATATCTGGACTTGGGCTACTGGCTGTCCCGTATATAGTGCATCTGGTGAGTTAACATTTTCTTTGACGCCCTAAGCTGAGGCCCATACTCCACACAGTCGCTTAGTTTGTAAGTTTTTTGTCCTGGCTGGAGGCCTTACTCACAAGGCACACACAAAGGAATTGCCCAGTTAAGCAAACTACGACCTCATTGGATGACCTGTGTCGACCTCTTTGAAAATGCTATTTGACAATGCTATTTTATGAAAAATAACTTCCTCGTTTGGTTAGTGGTCACATAAGATACAGCTGGGGTGATTGTGTAGAATAGGATTGTGTCCCTGCACCCCAGCCAGAAGTGACGATAAGAAACACTATGAGGTTTTAGTCAGTAGGAGTCTGAAAGACCTCTCCGATGTCCTCCGTCTCATGGCGGAGGACATCCATCGAGAATTTCCACACGTAAAAAAGTGGTTACATGAGATATTGCTGATCATGAGTTCTTAAGTTTTCGGGTTGGAGCATCGCCGACGCGTTGCCAGCCTTTCGGTTTTCTATCGGTTACATTTCGGAGAGTGTGCGATGGAATTGCACAGCCTAATTCCGCCAAGCCCGTTCCATCATCGGACTACAAGACGTACGGCGATGCGCCACTGTTACATGGTAGACATCCCACCCACACGCACTAAACGGTTTGGGAATACCTTCATTGTGCGTACTGCTAAGGAGTGGAATTCCCTGCCGGAGTCTGTATTTCCTGACAGCTATAACCTGGGGGTCTTCAAGTCAAGAGTGAATAGGTTATTTCTAGGTAAGCGTGCTTCATCGTCGACCACATCATCACTTACCATCAGGTAAGATAGTGCTCAAACGCGAAACTATCACTAATAAAAAAAAAAAAAAAAAAATAATAAATAAGGAAGTTAGTTGTATTTCCCATCAGAAAATTGGCGGCCCCGGAACATGATGATGATGATGAGTTTTAGTCAAAGACTGATTCTCCTCCCGCTCCGCTCAGAGCGGAAGAAGTTATGATGACATTCCAGACGCAAGAAAAAAGTTCCTTGTTTAAATTTATTTCTTGATGATGGCAATTGGGTCGCCACCTATAACATTAGTCTTAGCAAATGAACTCTTTTGGCTACTTCTTAGGTGCGAAGTGGCGTGGTATTGTTTTATGACGGCACGGTCTGCACAGTGTTTGAGCGATCAACTGCTGGGGTGATTGTGTAGAATGCGAATGTGTCCCCGCACCCCAGCCAGAAGTGACGAGAAGGAACACCGTGTGGTTTTAGTCAGTAGGAGTCTGACAGACCCCTTCGCAATGGCGGAGGACATCCATTGAGAATTTCCACACACAAAAAAAAGTGTTTGAGCGATCGATTGCTGCGCTGCGTGCCGCGGTTTCCATCCCCGCACGGAACAAATATTTGTATGACCTACAAGTAGTTGTTTCGGGTCTGGCTGTTTGTGTATGTGAGTTTAAATGTTTGTAAACGCACCCAAGATACAGGAGAAATTCTTAGTGTGGAGCAACGTTTTTTAATTATATTGTAGTATATTCACAATAGCTTTTTTATATACAATTTCAGGCGGTGTACTCCAGAGCCTTACCATTAACCATAATGGGCGTCCTAAGTGTGATGGGTGGTATCACCTCCCTATTCTTACCAGAAACCCTGAACCAGCCTCTACCACAGACCCTGGGTGACGGAGAAACCTTCGGCAGAGACTTTAAAATATTAAGTTGTGTTGAAAGACAAAGTGAAAAGTGAATTGTGGAAATAAAATAAAAAAAAAATTATGAACATGAATGAGGTTAAAAACGCAACGAAGTCAGCACATGATACCTCAGCTGTTTTAGGGTTCCGTACGTCAAATAGAAAAAAACATCGAATTTTGTGCCTGAATGTTTTGTTAAACTACCAAATTCGGTTATAAAATATCACTTGTTTGTAGCATGTTACTTTATCTAAACTTGTGGAATTGTTCCCAAAGAATCCGTTTGTTCAATAATATAATTTTCCTCAAAACCATTTTCCCCCAAAAATAGGGGTAAAAAATTTCCAATGTACCAACACTGAGCTGGACCAGAGTGAAATAGCTTCAAATGCGGAAAAAAAAAACGGAACCCTCATTGGATCCTGGTATCCTGAAACACAAGCCTAGAGCTTAACTTAGGCACCAGTCTCCCACAATATAGACTAAGTTGAATTATGTATTAACTAGCTTTTGCCGCCGCTTCGCTCGCGTCAAATTCGGGGTAACACAGTTCCCCTTCCCTGATTTGCAGGCTACCTGTAGTTTTTGCCCTTGCGCCTTATTGATTTGTAATAGCAAAGCTAAGTTTTTCTTTTTCTTCTCTCTTTCTCCCTCATATCCCACTTTTTTTTTAAATTAGCCTATGTCCGTCTCCTTGGTCCCATCTATCTCTGTACCAAAAATCATCAAAATCGGTTTAGCCATTAAGGCGTGAAGAGGTAACAAACAAACAAACAAACAAACTCAGTTTCGTTTTTATAATATTATTAGTAAGGATGATGAATTTGAACAACGTAAGACAAATAATAATTAATGTATATTGTGGTGAGAAAATAAATAAATTAAATACTTTGTTGTCCATCTATGTGTCAAGACCTTTAACTCGGAAAAGTGTAGAGGTATCCAGTTGAAATTAAAACCATATACTGAAGTCTGTGGTCTTTTAGAGCTGTCAAAATAAAACCTTCTAAGCTAACACAGTTAAAAGATATGGCCGTTTATGTCGCAAGTTTGTACGGGAACGTTGGTGAGCGAATCTGACTCGCTCCTGGCCGTTTTTTTTTATTACTCTGGTTCAATGCTATGACGACACGGTTGGCGCAGTGGCTGAGCAATCGACTGCTGCGTTGCGTGTTGTGGGTTCGATTCACGCAAGTAACAAATATTTTTATGACCTGCAGTTATTTGTTTCGGGTCTGGTTGTTTGTGTATGTCAGTTTAAATGTTTGTAAACGTACCTATAATACAGGAGTAATCCTAGTATGAGAGCGCAAATCAACAGCTTCAGTGGTATCTCTTAACACAGTAGATATTATACATAAATTCGATGTTAGCCATCTTTAGCGTAACAAATAACAATATCTCCCATTGTAAAGAGTGTTTGATACGATGAGAAACACACTTTGGTTGCAATTGAAAGGAAAACATTTCTTAGTAAGTAAGTATTAAGTTACCTTTTCTCATAAAAGTAAGATATTTGCGTCACAAATTTTATTTGTATGTTAGAATTTAGAAAGTCAATTCGTTGTGTCGTTAGTGTTCTTCGTATTGTTTGTGAATTAGATACTTAGTAAAATTATTATTTATAATTACAAACATGAATGTAAATAACATAACACTGTAAATATTAAATATTAATTTCATTTGTATTTCGCGTTGTTTTAATCTTGAATCCCACGACAAACCTGAATGTGGTGAGAGCAGGGGGAAGCGGGACGGGAGGCACGAAGACTGTGCACGACCCGCTAGTGCCCGTTTATTTAAGTTCATGTAAGTTACAGTTAATTTTGAATGACTAAAAGTAACGTTAATGTAAAATTAATATCATTTGCTTTCACGGGATTTTGAATAATAATTAAATCAATTTAAGTATAATTTTCAAAGAATTAAAGTAATTAAATTCCAACAAACTCGAATGAATAAATGTATAAATAAAATAATATATAAAAATAAATAAATAAATCTAAATGATAATAATAGTGAAATTAAACAAAATAGCTGTTGATACACATTTTATTATAGAGACTAAATTAGTAAATAAGGCTAAAATCTAGGGAAAAATATTCTGTTACTTATTTTTGGACACGTTTTTTTCATACAATAAATGAATTTACAGAAACACAAACTGTAATAGAATAATGACATAATTGGTTAACAGTGCTGATAAGGACACTTGTAGCTTGGCGCCGATATAGAACAAGCCACACGCGGTCATCTTACTGAACGTACGATTTGTCCGTATCACGTTTTTGCACAAACGTTCTTGACTCCCTGTAAGGAAAGTATTCATACTAAAACTACATCATTTTATTTATTTTGGAGTCGGCAATTAATCTAAGAGGAGACAGTATTTTTTGTGGAGCGACTTCCTGTCAGACCTCTATCTTTCGTTCCTTCTTTCGTGTGCTTGACCCATGCACATTATAATTACCGTCGTATGCTCGGGCCATCATGAATTACTTATGGTGCAAAAAACTAGACCCAAATATCCATAGATTAATGAACAAAAGTGTGTGTGTCAGCTCCGACGCACGACTGGAGTTTACTCCTTAAGTACGAGTATCTAACCATACGCAAAAAGAGTTTATTCAACTGAAAAAAGATTAATATTATATGAAAGGGTAAATTCAAAAATTAATGAAAAAAAAATAGCAATATCGACACTGATAGAAACAAACAAGCCCAAAAACATATAGTATTTAGGTATAGTCGTCTATGCAGCATACCATATGTACGTCTTAATACACTTGGTGCGTATAACCTGCAGAAGTTGTTAATTTCTGCTAAAATCAGACGCGGAAGGAACCCAGGTTATTAGAGAAACCTAGGCTATAATTGCTGATTCTGTCGCAAGAAGTTGAAGGCAAAAAAATACGCAATCGGGAAGAAAGGCACAGGAGATCATTCAATTCATTAATTGTACCACATACCTTGACCAGCGATTCCACGCGCGCGCGCAGGCGACGGCCACGTGTCCGCTTTCGGGAGGAGCAGCTTACAGGTCTTTTCTGGATACACTAGGCTGGCCAGCAGTACACAACACACTAACATAGGTCTGGAGTAGGTTGATAACAGTTCGTATAGGTTCAGTTCAGGGGGTTTCAGAGCGCGATGGGACTAGTTAGTGTCACACATAGCATGCGCATCTACCCGATCCCAAGGTTATAGCGTGACTAACGCGTCGATGCGGCGCGGCATGGCGCGCGCGCTGCTCGGCGCGAGCAAAATCACCCAATCACGATATAGGGCACATATTCAATAAATTGGACGAACCAATGCCTTTCAATCGCCATAGGTGATGTAGAAAAATATAAAACTATAAGTTACGAAGCGTAACCATTTTCCCCGGCTTGAAAGTTCCCACTTTCGAAACACTAAGGAGAAGTAAATACAAAATTGCATATCATCACAACTTCACAAAAGCTATAAGAACTCTAGAGTTGCGACTCTATATAACAAATAAGGATACTTAACTAACTATCCTACGAGGTAACTAAATCTAAGACTGCACATTGGTGCAAAGTAAGAATTAATATTAACCGTATAGTTCGGTACGGACCCCTTCGGGGGCTCGACATTCAAACCTCCGCTGGCTCGGTACTGGCCCCGAAAAGGGTCGGACATTTAAGTCATATGACCTCCTCATTATTTTTGTAAATATTTTATTTTCTGGATAATAAATAATATGGGTGTGCATTCATTAAGATAGTAGAATAAAAAACTCATAAGTAAACGTCATTAGAAGTTCTTTAATTATTGAGGAAGTTTCTTAATTAAGTCTTATAAAATCCAAATGCGTAAATTACGATCATCGCCATTTTGATGGCAGTGTAGGTCGACGCTAAAAATCATAAAAAAATAGGTTTTCGGACATTTAAACTCCACATTATTGGGCATGATTAACGTGTCCTTTTATTACGTGAAGAAATCATTCGTAATTGAACTTATATTAGTAGTGGTAATGATACATTTTGAAATCTAAAGTCGAAGTTTCGCGCCAATCGTGCTTGTTTACATTTTTAATTCCACATTATATCATATATTCACGAATAGATTCTATAACAACTGACACAAATATCATTTCAAATATTATAAATAACATGACAATGCCCAGATCTTATCGTAATTTGCAATAATAGGACCAATAACACGGAATATTCATAACCACTACTAAATTCACTTTCGAAATTGACGTCCATTTCTTTTTTTTTTAATTTTGTGATGTGTAAATACGATTATTTCAATCGATTATTTTCTTGTAAATCAATCAACTCGAATAATTAAATTAAGGAATATCAGAAATTGATAGGTGAAAATAAAAATTAATTTTGTAATACGTGTAAAATACTATAAATATTGATTATAATATTTTTTACGCCACTAAAACCGATTCAAAAACAAACAGTACAAACTGATCTATGGCTAAATTCGCGCCAATTTTATTTTTAGATAAAAATTCAAAAAAGGAATGCGCTCGCTGTTCAAATTTATGTTAAAATGTTTATTTGCTATTTTATTAATAATGTGGTTTTATTCCTACTATTTGAATGTGAATTGCAAATAGAAATAAATAAATTAAAAAAATCAGCTAAGATAAATTACATTTGTTCGACAAAATTGTTTGGTTGGATTGGTTATTTGAAAAGCGTATTCATTCTTTCCTAAAACATGACTCGTAAGCCAAAGTGTTCTTGGAGTGGAAGCCTTGGGGTAAAAATGGCCTATAGAGGAAGAGCACAATTGAGCTGGAAACACAACACCAAGAAAACTCCTGGTTCAAAATGAGTCCACTTTGAACCTGGATTTTTCTTGATGTCGTGTACCGGGGTTTTTTTTGGGTGGGAAATCGTCAAATAACTTCCCCCGCTCTGGGCAAAACGGGGGGGAGTGTCAGACTAGTACTGACTAAAACCCACCCATGCTCCTTCTATTGCATAACCCTGACACTCCCCCCCGCTTCGTCTAGAGCGGGGGAAGTGAGGCGCTCTTCAAACCAAGCCAGCCACCGCGGGAGACGCTACAGGCATCGGGCGTCGGGTGTCTATATCAATATTTTAGGGCCCCGATGTGTGCGGAGTCCCTGTCCGCCATTTTCATTCATCGTCATTCAAGAAAACAGCCAAAATCTTTTACCGCGAAACTGTACCTTAAATCTTGGCGCATAAGAAAATAATTCCTATAGCATAACAAAAAAGTACGTGACAAAATGTTGTTGTCTTTCTTTTCTTATCGATATCATAGATATTTGAACCACTATAATATCAATAGTAGAATAATATGCAATCCTATGTAAATTCCTCAATAGTCCCAAAACTTTTTTTTAAAGTTTACTCCATTTCGATTATCGATTAGGTTGAATGCAACTTTTTAATCGTAATGATGAAACTTAGATTTACGGTCAGCACTAAGAAATGTCATGTTGCAACACAGTTTTTAGTATTTTTTTGTCGAGATTTGTATCGTGTTTTATTTTGAATTTATATGTAAAATGGCAAAAATAAGAATGCAGATGGAATGTCATTGTTTTTATTTTGGATTTCCGATTTTATTATCAAAGGGTTGTCTTGTGTATGTGCATTATTTCCAGCGTTTTTAAAGTACCTAATTTTTGGAAGGGTGTAATAATATGTATTTTACACACATTTTACAATAGATTGACGCCGTTTTATCGACCTTATGAGGTTTTTGGAAATATAAATCTCAAACTTATCATATGATACAGCCCCGGTAACATATTTTTAATAACAAAATTGAATGCTGTAAATTGATGAAAATTCTTGAATTTCATGACAATTCGCGTCACCCCACCGATTCAGCTGATGTGTCATGTGTCAAAATCCTGTCGTGCAGAGTGGTTAAGGTAACTAAACTTATTGCGTTGGCAAAGGGCACAACTTTACGACCGGGCGACTCTGAAGGATCCCGCTTTGAGTCTTGACAGATGCGACTCTACAAACTCCGTTTTTATCTGGAAATATTTCGTGAATTACTCCTAATGGCCAATGCAGAGGCATCACATTGTCCTGCATGGAGACGACAACCATCCCGACCCGTATTGGATTGGCAGGAGTGTTCCATTTCTGTTTGGATTGTAGGGTGTGCAAATACTCTTGGCGCCACCGCTTCCAAAAAGATTGAACCATCTGATCAGTCAATTCATATCGCGAAATAAGATGTAAGCGCGTTTCATTGACTTCGTGAGCGGGAAGAAATAAAAGAGGTTTCGTATGCAAGAAGTGCGCCGGTGATAATGAAGTGGGCTCTGACGGATCCGAGCTGATCGCATACAGAGGCCTCGAGTTTAATAAAGCTTCTACTTGAGTTAGCATAGTGTTAAACTCGTCAAAGCTAAGAATTTGCTGACCGATGACTTTGCAGAGATGCGTTTTGACACTCTTCACTTCACTTTCCCAACAACCACCAAAATGGGGAGCTCTACAGGGGATGGTTTTGAGTGTGATTCGATGCTCTGCAAGTTCTCTTTCCCACAAGGGGTGATACTCTTTAGCCAAGAATTGGTAGAGATCTCGGAGATAGGATTTGGCTCCAATAAAATTGGTAGCATTATCCGTGTACAAACACTGAACCGGACCTCTACGCGCCAGGAAGCGTTTCAACGCTGACAGAAAGCTCGCAGTGCTAAGATCAGAGGCAATCTCAAGATGTAGCGCGCGAGTGGTCAAGCATGTAAAAAGGCAGATGTACGCTTTCCTGGCCCTTTGGCCTCTAGCACGCACCGACGTGACCAAGAAGGGTCCCGCGTAGTCGCAACCTGTATGAGAGAAAGCCTTAGGAGCTGACTCAACGCGGCAACGTGGTAAATCCGCCATTATAGGAAAGGTAGGTCGTGGCTTTGCTCGAAAGCAAATGTTACATTTAAAGGTAATGTGACGTGCAATACGTCGCGCGGACAGGATCCAATACCTTTGTCGTAATAGAGATACGAGTAAGGTTGGTCCTGTGTGAAAATTAGTCACATGATAGTGGGAAACTAAAAGTTCCACTATATGATCTTGACACGGAAGGAGGATCTGATGACGAGAGTCAAAATCTAGCTCAGAGTTTGCTAGGCGACCTCCAACGTGGATAAGTCCTTCGTGAAGGAAGGGACTTAACCGTTGTACTGACTTAGAGCACAACTCATTGCGGGCTAAACGATCGAGATCAGATTCAAAGTGAATCCTCTGCACTGATCGCCACACAAAAGATTCAGCGAACTCTAAATCAGACGCGATAACGGGCCCTCTAGGGAGCCGTTTGATGAACTTATAAACTAAACAAATAGTTTTTAAATATTTAAACCAGGACGAGAACCTGGTAGAGCGAACGTACAAAATGTTGTCAGAAGGAGGACTTCTGTCAGAGCATTCGTGCGAGAGCACAGGTAAAGCTACGGGTTTCATTTCAGGAAGCTCTTGCGACTCGCCTGAAACGAAGGGTTTTATCGGCCATTCAGCGCGGGGAAGTTTAAGCCACGACGGCCCATTTAGCCACAACGGATGATGAACTAATTGGGCAGGCGTTAACCCGCGAGAGAGGCAATCATTGGGATTTTCAGACCCTTTCACATGGAAGAAGTGATCTGCCGAGAGATTCTCATGAATCTTAGCGATACGATTGGCTACGAAGGTGTGCCATCGATGCGGTGCAGAGTGAATCCAACTTAAGGTTACAGTTGAATCCGAAAAAGCTACGACTACCTCAATGGCGTGTCGAGCTGCGAAAAGATTATATACTCGCCTTATCACAGTTGATAAGAGGAGTGCGGCGCATAACTCGAGACGAGCTAGCGAAACTACTTTCAGTGGCGCGACTTTAGATTTCGCACACACCAGCGAGACCACGACACTACCGTCAGGTCTGACAACGTGGGCATAAACCGAACCACCGTAAGCCTTCTCACTAGCGTCGGCAAAACCGACGAGTGAGAGTCTACAGCGTTCTACGACGCCAACATGTCTCAAAAATCTCAATTCAGAGATAATTGGCAGTTCAGATTGAAACTGTTCCCACAGACGAACAATGCGAGGTGGTGGGACATCATCCCATCCAAGTTTGACAAGCCAAAGCTCTTTGATAAGAAGCTTGGCGTATAAAATTATCGGTGCAACGAGGCCTAAAACGTCGAAAAGGCGTGAGATGGAAGAAAGAATATTCCGTTTAGTGCAAGTGCGAACATCAGGGTTTACCTGGAACCCGAAACAATCCTCGTCGGGGAACCAACGAAGTCCCAGTATTTTCTGAGTCGGATCTTTACTTAGGTCCACGCTCTGTGAAAGTCGTAATGACTCTGGAATAGTCCGAAGAACATCGACACTGTTGCTAGACCATTTCGTCAATTGAAAATCGCCGAGAGAGAATATTTTTATAAGTTCACGAGCCGAGTCTATAGCTAGCGCACTGCTAGGTATAGAACTAACTATGTCATCCATATAAATATCTCGCTGCAAAATGTCCCTGGCGAGAGGCAACTGTGTTCCTTCATCCTGACATAACTGTTGGATAGTGCGAATAGCTATAAAAGGACTACACTTTAAACCAAAGGGAAGCACTGAAAACTGATAAATTTGAAGTTCCTCTTCCTCATTAAACCGATACAAGATACGTTGTAGTGAACGATCTTGTGCACGTATACCTATACGTAGGTACATAGATTTGACATCTGCGGAAACAGCGACACTAAAAAGCCGAAAATTTAACAAAATGTTGAAAAGGTCAGCCTGAAGGGCTGGACCTGCGTACAGGATATCATTGAGCGAGGTGCCGTTATCTGTACATGCACTGGCGTCTAGGACCACACGCAACTTGGTGGTCACCTTATCCTCTCGAATGACAGCATGGTGAGGAATATAGTATTCCATTTCTCGCTCCTTACAATTTCGTTTGGGCAACATACATTCAGGTACGATACTCTGCACCAAAGAAATAAAATTGTTTAGTGTCACAATAAAACTCTTCACATTGTTTATCATCCGCACTCCCAATGGATGAAGCAGTAACATCTTCAATCTCCCAAAACTTACGAAGATCGAAGTTATCGAACGAACTCGCAAAGAAAGACAGAGTGTCAGTTGGAGGTTCGACAATAGGTGCTTCTCCTAGAAGTATGTAGCCGAGCACAGTTTCCAATGCGTCGGGACAACCGGGTACGCTGGTCACGTGACCAGGTCGCAATAACTTAGCGAACAACTTGACCCCAAGTAACATGTCAATATTACCTGGCACACCCCAGCTGTCATCCGCGAGTAGTTTAGGATCAATATGACTTAATACGGACGTATCTATAGCACCCAGTGGAAGTTGTCCGGTTATTTGATCCAAAACTAAAGCGTCTATTTCATACCTCGGCTGCGAGCAAAACCGTGAGCTGAACGTAAGATTCACCGAGCCGCGAACGGGCTGCGACGTGCCACCAATACCACGAACGGTAGTTATCGAGTCGGTCTGTATAGTTAGACCGAGCCTACGGCAGCAACGCGATGTCATATAATTCTTTTGCGACCCAGGGTCCAAGAGACATCTAACCATCACGGCCTTACCCTTCCTACCCGCCACCAGCACCTTGGCAGTAGCCAGCACTTCCGTACTACGTGTGGCCTGGACTTGAGCAGAAGAATGCGTACACAACGCCACACGATCGGAAGGAGCTGGGTCGGCCGCAGAAGCGGAGGCGGGGGCGCTAGCGGGCGTCGGCGCAGGGGCTTGCAACGATTGCTCAAAATGCAATAAGGAATGATGCTTACCGTTACATTTCCTACATGTTGACTTCGATAGGCACTTAGAGACAGTATGTTTGCTACTTAGGCAATTACCACATCGGTTATTGTCTTTTATAAACTTAAATCTATTATCTACGCTCAACCTTTGAAACGCTTTGCACATAAATAAGGTTTTATGCGTGGAATGACATAGTGAACATTTAGATTCAGTAGCCACAAACACCTGCGATTCCTTAGATGAGGCGCGGGGGCTACCTGCGGGGCCGGACTTACTAGCCGCAGGAGAGGTGCGATACAAGATTTTTACTTGTTCACGAACAAACTTTACGAAATAATCATAATCTAACTCTTGTTGATTACGAAGCGACATTTCAAAATGTTTTGCAATATCAGAGTCTATTAACTTAAGACCCCAATAAATAAATATAAAATCATCTAACTTATTTATTTTCAATTGTTTGAGTCCCGCAACCGTAGAAGTTAATTTATCGAAACCCTTTTCAATATTAGCGGGAGTCGATCCGAACGATTTCAAGGAGAACAGCTGATTTAGATAATTAGTAGCGAGCGCGCGAGTATCTAGGTACTTGGCGATGAGCGCCTCCCAGACAAGAAGGTAATTATCGCCAGAAGGTACAATACCTTCAGCCACATTCCTAGCCTTGCCTTTTAAACAACTCAACAGATAATGAATGCGATCAGAATCTGTTAAATCTACGTTAGTATGTATAATACGTTTGAAAGTCTCGTAAAAGAACGGAAAACTCTGAATATCACCGTCAAAGGTAGGCAGTTCGATTTTAGGAACCTGTATATGGTGAGAATTTGGGCTCGCTGACGGGCTAGGTTTCTGGAAATCACCTGACTCAGTTAATGAAGATAAACTAAACTTTATTTCGCCGACCAACTCATCAAATGAATGCAATGCGCCATAGCTTACTTCACAGGTTGGATCCAATGTCATATTGAGCATATTTATCTCGTCCATTAGTCCATTGAATTCACTACGCAATCCATCAATTTGTTTTGCCTGAGCGATGAAAGCCTTGCGTAATCTTTCAGTAGTTAAAGATTTAGTTGAATCCAAAATCCTTTGAACCCGCGCAAAATATGCGTCACGTTTACCTTCCAATAATCGAAGTTTAACCTTGTCACTCATTGTGAACAGAAATCAAATGTGACGCAAAAATAATTATATTAAATCAACCTTTATCTTCTACGGAACCCCAGTGCGTGAGGTTAGGGGCCAATCAAACCGATAAGCCAATGAAAGATTTTATAACTTGAGTATATAGTACGGAACGAAGTTTACGTACACGCGAAACCCTAACAATATTAAATTGAAAAGTAAAACAAATATAAACTACCGACGCTTTAACCAAGTGCAGGTAACAAAATCTAATATAAATTAAAATAGTAAGCACGCCAAATATCTTATGAACGTACCCATCTATATACGATATTTATGATTAGCTCAGATATACCCATAACCCGATAAAACATTTATGTCGGATGCGACGCGATAAACTTGTCTGCACTAACTTCCACTTGAATGAGATTAACTTACTCAATACAAGTAATATGAAGGTACAGATTCTTAACTAAAAATAAGTTAAGTGTTGAACTTAGAAAAAAGTATAAACTTATTTTCGTAAGCGATGCGAGTGTATTCTTAACGAAATAACTTCGTAAGAAAGGGTAAATTTCTTCACGAGTAGACGCGTAGATGACTGTTTGAAATAAATTATCTAGTAAGTACATACTACGTTTGCAAACGTGAAGTGCGGGTGTGATATGTATAAATATACGGCTGTTTCCATTGAGGAGAATTAACGCGTAAAGTTTATACACATCTGTTATTTTACCTGAAGGTTTCTGTCAAGAAAGCAGTCCTACAAAACAAAATAACAAGCGACGCGATGATAATATGGTTAATTGCAATAATTAATCATATGCGGTTGAGTCTCGCTATATAAAGCATACCTGCTCGTGCAATACGAATATAACAGGCGTAAAGCTAATGAACCTATACAAGTGTATCATACAATAACAATCAATGTTATTCATTTAGCAATTTCGATTAGTACCAACATAATAAGTATGTAAAAGTTTCTAATGCGTAATTAAATTTAGCCGTGGGTACGCGAACAAAGTTCAGACCTGGAACATTCCACAGTCAACGTACGATGACGATTTATACCCACTACCCACAATTTTTCCAACCGAACAAAAAATATGTAATTACGCCGAAAACTATCAGATTTATTAAATAAACGTATTTAGCGATATGAATCAACGTTGATATTCAATTAACTGTATTCTTCGGAGCTTTAAATAGTGAACTTAAAGATTTAAATTAAGAATTGATTTGACGGTTGACCTATTGCAAACGCAAGGCAGTTGAACCTTATTGTTAAAGCAATAGAGTTGAGAGTTGTGTGATGATATGCAATTAATATTGAAAATTCCTAAGTTTTTTGCTCAAAATCAGACTTTTTTAGGACTTAAATATAGGCCGTAAAAAGGCCCAAACTTTATTATCCGGCTCGAAGGACCAAAATGGTGCGTATAACCTGCAGAAGTTGTTAATTTCTGCTAAAATCAGACGCGGAAGGAACCCAGGTTATTAGAGAAACCTAGGCTATAATTGCTGATTCTGTCGCAAGAAGTTGAAGGCAAAAAAATACGCAATCGGGAAGAAAGGCACAGGAGATCATTCAATTCATTAATTGTACCACATACCTTGACCAGCGATTCCACGCGCGCGCGCAGGCGACGGCCACGTGTCCGCTTTCGGGAGGAGCAGCTTACAGGTCTTTTCTGGATACACTAGGCTGGCCAGCAGTACACAACACACTAACATAGGTCTGGAGTAGGTTGATAACAGTTCGTATAGGTTCAGTTCAGGGGGTTTCAGAGCGCGATGGGACTAGTTAGTGTCACACATAGCATGCGCATCTACCCGATCCCAAGGTTATAGCGTGACTAACGCGTCGATGCGGCGCGGCATGGCGCGCGCGCTGCTCGGCGCGAGCAAAATCACCCAATCACGATATAGGGCACATATTCAATAAATTGGACGAACCAATGCCTTTCAATCGCCATAGGTGATGTAGAAAAATATAAAACTATAAGTTACGAAGCGTAACCAACACTCACAGTCAAATTAGAAAGTTGCGCACTAAAGGTGCGCACCAAAATAGGGACACATTTTCGTCACGTTTTTTTTTTATTTTTCTCATATCGGGCGCCTTATATATGAAAATCGATTCTTAAGGAGTAAACTCCAAAATCTCATTTTAAAACTTTGTTATTGCTTGGTTTGGATCGCAGACCCACGTTTAAGCACACAAGGGAAAAGATTTTTCTTACTTGGATCCACATCATAGACACACGAAAGGTTAATTACATCCTTAGAGCGAGTTCATATTAGGTCGTACCCGGCAGTTTTACCGGAACCGGTGTTAGATGCATACTGGCATATATGGCGACCCGATAAAACTGTCGGCCATGATTTCTGACGAGACAATGGTAGAGAATATAGATATACTACTTTGTATAGGACGGCTATAGTTTCTTGTGTGAACAGTAAGATCCGGTGGTCGGCCAACGGCAAAACTGTCGGTCCGACCTAATGTGAACCTAGCCTTAGTTACTTTGAACGTGGACTTAGAGCTATTTGGCAATCCAAAGAGCTTTAAAAAGTGGCTGTTATTACTTAGGTACGAGCCTCTGATAGTAATGTTTTGCAAAATTAGTATTGAATGTTCCTACAGCTGGGAAATAGGCCTTATCTTTACAGAGGAAATGTGCTGTACTACCACGCTAATCCATTGCGAGTTCGTGGATGTTACACGTCTTCTTCAAATTCTTGAGAAACGCCGATTCACGCAACAGTTTTGAGAGAAGTGGTTACATTAAATTTCCAACGGTAATCTATTTGCCCGGGTTCGAACACATTACCTACGACACGTGAGTTGTGGCCGGTTATGATAGACCTGAAGAACATGGCGCGGCGTACTGGGGCCTAAGTCTGCTATTAAAATAGTATCAGAATGGTCGATCACTGATCGCATAATGGTTGATTTTGATAATTTTGGTAATCTACTACATACTTAACTTGTGAAAACCAACCATTATGCGATCAGTAATCGACCATTCTGACACTATTGTAATAGCAGACTTAGGCCCCAGTGTCGGATGTACCGCGGGTGATAATAAACCCGGAAAGCGGTACATACTTAGTGTATACGCCCCTCTCTTGGACTTGATGTAGACGAGGCTGGGGGCTGACACTAGTTCGAGGCAGCAGAAATCGCATTATATTCTGCTGTCCCTGCTTAATCCGTATGAGTCTGACAGACCCGGGCTTTTAAAATAAAATTATTCATTTCCAAATTTTGAACCCTGTCCACAGGACCACCACTGCTCTCCTAGTAGTAACGATTTCGACCGTCCCTACGTACATAAAGACATGTCAAAAAACGCATTTTTTTATTGTATCATTGGCTTTAAATTAACTATGCGCACATGCTGACATACGATTTTTATTTAATTTATTTACCTTGTTTTAGAAATATTATAAGAGAACAACTATTAGGTATAAATACAACGAATAAGTGTCGTAGAAACGGTCATCTATCAGTTTTTCCAAGAAAACGTGAAAAAATAAAATACTTATGTGTAAATAGTAATTAATATAAAGCTCTTAAAACTGTTAAAGTATTGTAGAAAGAAAATATTTATTATTGCTAATAGAAATATTTCTAGGGCGTGTTGAACACAAATTACGCTCTCGTGTAAACTTCGGTTTTTGACTTAGGGCCGATTTCACCAATTTATTGAGATCGAGATCACATAATATAACACACCTTCTTGCGCTTTATTGGCTCCACCAGCACCATTGAGAGCTCGGTACCACCTTGAGGGTCTTCACAATCACATCGAAGTGCTTGATTGGTTTCACCAGAACCAATGATAGCATGGTGGGACGGGTTGAAATAAAACATCTGAAAACTGATTTCACCTTTCGAATTTCGAATTCCGTTCTCTAAAATGAAGTTTCCGAGGACAACCAGCGTAATAGTTGTCACAAAAGCGAAAAACGTTTAGAATTTGCAACATACCAAAGCGACTTACTGCGTCTATAAAACGAAACATGTCAGCATTTCAAAACGTTGCAAGTTATCAAAATCACAGTAAAAATATGGACAGTACGGAAACTACGTACTAACGTTCGAAACGGCACACTCACACTAACACGCGAATACGAGACCTCTAAGCGGACATCGCGGTGCTGTCAGTCGTGAGTGCCGCGTCAAGACGAGTGGTTGCATTTACTCCATAATCATAATGCATAAATAAGACAAAATCGGTTTTATAGTACCCTTTCCTTGTTTATTATATATGAGAATTCATTAAAGTATAAAATTTAATAATAAAGTATTCCGAACATGTCGTAGCAGACGAAAATATTTTTAGTAAAAAATTTGTAACTGTGTAATATAAAGATATTTCTTTTTTTAATGTACTGGTTTTTTAATTGCTATCATTTTCGGGTTAAAACCCAGTACTATGCGTTTCAAATTAGAAAAGGATTACCTTGGCTCTATATTAGAATTCTCTTATGCCTGATGCACGCCCTTCTAATACTTACACGCTCTTAAATAAACAATAACCATATGAAAATAACATGAACAAGATACATATTAGCATCACATATGCCGCGCGTCGCTTGCGGCGTCCACCGCACGCCCTTCCGGCAAATACCGAAGGACACGTTTTCATCTATCCGCGGCTCACGCCAAAAATGTAAAAGGTTAAGCTATAGTGATAAAGCTCACAAGTTGTTTTGTATTAATATTAAACTGATCCGTGTTATAAACGATCTTTTTTTACTAGTATTAACCGAAGCCATGAGATTGCTTACTTAAATTTTATTTTTTAACTACGTTTTTAACGTGATAAAAAAAATCGAGTTAAAATAACAACTCGATTTTTTTATCACTACAGAACACAGAATCCGATATGATATTAAAAATAGTTCAGTTTCAAAAACATTTAGAGTGACAACGCTAAAGCTGCAGTGGAGCGTAGGTATTTATTTCTACAACTAGGCCTAGTTTTCTTACTGTCCAGACTTATACTGTGTCAAAATTGTTTATATCATTGTGTCAATTTTATATTTCGTTTCGCGATGTGCTGCAAGCTTTTCCTATTTCTTTACGCAAAAGATATGTCTTTGACCGGTGGATATGGGACGCTGTGCGTAGCGTACCTTAGGAGGACCAAATTTTGAAGTGATTGAACAAAAAGCGGGTGCTGTACGTCTGAAGAAGATTTCGCATGAAACAACGTACTTCTTCCAAGCTCAAATCTTCTGGTCGGTTATGAGTTCATCGGTTGTGAGTTCGTGCAACTCTGTTTATTTGTGAGTGCAGCCTTGAGGAAATTCGCTGTCGTACTGGTATGGCTAAAAGTGCAATGTCCAACCTGGGAAAAATTTGGAAGACGCGACATCCGGCGGATTATTGGTCCGTGTACTGGTGTTCTCAATATTTCTTTTTTGGCTCTGTAATGTGGTGCAACAAAAGTCGTGAAAGCAGAAAAATGGATGTTTTTGAGATGTGGTGTTTGTGAAAGCTGATACGTAATCCATGGACCGAGATATGACCGTAATGTGAGCATCTCGTCCAACTCGTCCACGAGAACAACATCACCAAACTGCTTTCCTCAATCGACAGGAGCGTATTTTCTGATTTTTCAGACATATTATTATGTGTGCGTGTCTGAAAAAACGTGTAATACTGGGACGGATAGAAAGAAAACGCGCGCAAGGCAGAGCGCCTGCAATATCAAAAAGGCTATTTGAGACAGTTTCTACCGAATGATTCGAACTACAGGAGACCGCAAACTTGGAGACGGGTCATATGTGGTTGCTCTATCCTGAGCAGTGATAGAACTACGAAAAAAGTAGAACATGAAAGTAATCTAATCAAACGATGTAATGGCTCTTGTTTTATTAATAATTGTTATATTTTTAATGCAAATGTTTAAATAAAAAGCTTAAAACAAAGCGTATTTTCTTCAGAATATTGTAGAGAGTTCCCCGCCATCTATTGATACATTGTTGAACTAACTTCCGACTGTATACGCAAAAAAGTATAAATGACGGACTTTTTAAATTGATTTATTCCATTTAGTGTCTCAAGGACCCGAGCCTGTATCATCGAATTCATATAACTACATTAAAATACCTACCTACTATACGCTGCTACTAATAACATCCTTACTAATATTATAAAACCGGCCAAGAGCGTGTCGGGCCACGCTCAGTGTAGGGTTCCGTAGTTTCCCGTCCGTCACAATAAGTGTTCCCACTTATGAGTTTATTATTTGTTTGACGTTGAACACTAGAGAATTGTATTTCCTAATTAATACTTTTTTTAATAATTTTGGATTGCGAGAACCGATTTCAATAATTCTTTTTTTTTTTGAAAAATGATACGTTCAGGATAATAAAATATGTAAACGAAGTTAAAAAAAAATGCTTGCATATACGATTATACTACAAACTTAGTCCAGAAATGATTTTGTAAAACTTTTTGTCTTTTTTGTACAAAAACTGTTGTGTCAATCAAGTTCAAAATAATTTTCATAGAAAGTCCTTATAAAGTTCTACTTTTCAGATTTTTTTCATATTTTCTAAACTTATGGTTCAAAACTTAGAGGGGGGGGGACACATTGTTTTTTACTTTTGGAGCGATTATTTCCGAAATTATTGACAATATCAAAAAATGATTTGAGTAAACCCCTATTCATTTTTAAATACCTTTCCAACAATATATCACACGTTAGGGTTGAAATTAAAAAAAAAATCACTCCCCACTTTACATATAGGGTGGCTACCCTAATAAAACATTTTTTTCCAATTTTTATTTGACCACTCTGTCGGCGTGATTGATATACATATTGGTACCAAATTTCAGCTTTCTAGTGCTAACGGTTACAGAGATTAAGCGAGGACGGACGGACGGACAGACAGACATGGCGAAACTATAAGGGTTGACTACGGAACCCTAAAAAGCGAAAGTGAGTTTTTTTGTTTGTTTGTTACCTCTTCACGCTTTAATGGTTACACCGATTTTGATGAATTTTGATACAGATATAGTTGGGAACTAGGAGACGGACATAGGCTATTTTTTAAAAAAAAAGAGTGGGTGATGAGGGAGAAAGAGGGAAGAAACAGGAAAACTTAGCGTTGCTATTACAAAACAATAAGGCGCTACCAAATTTAACGCGGGCGAAGCCGCGGGCAAAAGCTAGTTCCATATAAAGACGTGATTCACTTTATCGTCGTTTTGGGGCTTTTAACTCTATGTCATAATTTTCGTCACGGTAACAAACTTTTTGGAACCCTCCAAGAAGTTTGTTATATATTTAATAGAAGAAGTTGTTTTTAATCTGTGAATGCACATTTCATTGGACAAGGAAAACACAATCAGATAGGAATAAAAACCACTTTTACAAAGAGAATCTTTAATAACAAATGATTTATGTAGGTATAATTATATCACACCGGTTGTTCCCAATGACTATGAGTTAGGCTAAAGTGAACTTATTTATCAGTACACCTACATTTTGTTAGTTTCCTTGAATGCCAATCGAAGCCAGTCTGTAGTTTGATGCTACTATTCCTGCTGTTCTGAAAATATATATTTATATTAATTTGAAATACTAAAATGTTTTTGTTGTTAGTAAATAATGGACCGTTACTGATTTATTGTTACTAACTGTTTAGTTCCTTATCAAGGCAAAATACCAATGGCTGGAATGAAGCCTTACAGCTCTGACTCTTTACATATAATTCTATATGCAGCGGAATCCATGCAAATCGGCAGACATCACTAATATCACCTAATAGCATAGAAACGTGGAGCACATTTCAACTAATAAAGGCCACCCTGTGGTTTTTAAATAACAAACAGTACCTAATAGCTTACGCCAAGTCCACAGCTGAATAAAATGAATCATTATTTGGTACTTACATGCCTGTACGAATCTATTTTACCGTCTGCAGAATACAGGTTCACCTCTTGGTTTTGTGAGATGAAATCGTGTAATAAATACCTGGTCGTCAAGGATGACAAACTGTTCTTTTCTCTCGCGTGTCAATCTTGGACGACCAACATCCTCATCGCAACGTTCACGTGAACAGTTTTTCCACTTTACGTAGCCAAATACCAACAATATCAATATTTTTTATAATAAATATTTTACAAAAGTGATGGCACTGTCAATACACTGACAGCTCATAGTTTGGTTTTCGACTTGATCGACACAAATCGGGGCGATCAATCCTAACTTTAGTTAATAAATCTGATCACGTGATTTGTTCACAGCGAGGGAACGAGATAGCTACAATTTTGTAGCCTGTCTTTATCTCGCAATTGCCTATTGTCGTTGTCATAATTGTTGTATATTATTGTAAGTTTATTTTATTGAAAATATGGATTTTATTGGCTGTGTAAAATAAAAAGTCTTCACGTGAGCTTTGGGATGTTTGTCGCTCAAGATAGATAAACGAGAGAAAGGAATATTTTATCAACCTTGATGCTCGGGAATTTATAACATGATTTGGATTTCACAAAACCAACACTTCTGCCTGTACTGGAGTCTATCAACGATAAATTAGTGCCAGCAGTAGAGGTCCTAAGGCTGATATGATGATGATGTGATGAATATCTAATTTAACTGGCAAATACGAGTGTGAACTCACAAAATTGGTTCACCAAGCTGACTTCCTCAAAACAATATGTTATGTGTACTTATCTCATGTGTAGTTAAAGATTTTCTTAAATAAAGTTATTTTTATTCCGAAATGGGAGCGTGTATATCCCTTTTCATACGAAATGTGCATTCACAGGTCTACAAACAGCTCCATCCATTAACTTTAAAACAAACTTCTAGGCTTCTTCGTTGTACTACTAGGTGACTGAAAACTAAATAGGTAGTCTGAAGAATATACGCTATTTATTTAAATAAGCACTTTATTTTTAATCCAAATCCAAATTAATATAAAGTATAAGGCGCATCACATCGTTTGATTAGATTACGATGATTCATGTGAAATCTTCTTCAAATCCGCAATTTTTCGCTGTACTCGTTTTTATTCAACAACTTTAAAATACTGATTCACTAACTTTAAAGTGTCTAATTGTTGCCATTTGCGGATGCCGATTCCCTTTTTCATTTAACACCATTACTTTAGTTATTTATAGGAATAGAAAAAAGCAAGTAACACAATGACACAACTGTAAATACAGGTTTGACAATTAATTGCATTTTGATATTCTGGCGATTTCGAGAATAATACTCGCAGTAGGTTGCTTTCCGCTGTTGCAAACGCTAAACGCACTACGTTTTTGTGAAAAAATTGCGATCTTTGAGTTCTTTGCCATGGAAACGTAAAAAGTGTTTGATTTTATGATCTTTTGCCATGGAAACGTAAAAAGTGTTTGATCTTTAGATCACGAAAACGACCTTAATCGAGATCATGTTACAAAATCGGTGAAATCCACCCTTAACCGTATGTACGTAGGAACCGTCGATTTGCAACGTAAAATGACAATAAAAGTATTTCACAGTAAACCAACTTGTATAGTTTCTATTCTTCATTATCTGTATACAAGCAGTCTCTGCCTCCTCGACGGCGATGTAGAACTTCTCCGAGTTCACGTTCTGGATAAAAACTAGGGTCATGTCCTTTACCAGCCATACTATTGCCGTACTCGTCAATATCCAATTCACCGGCTGAAAAAATAATTAAAAATATTTATAAAGTTAGATTCTTTCAAATAGTCGTTATGCTAGCAGGTAATACAGAGAAATGAATATAGATAATATAATATAATATAATATAAGCAATTCTAAGTTTTCCCTTTCTCCCTCATATCTCCATTTTTTTTTTAAATAGACGTAATAAAGTCACTTTAGCTTTTATAATATTAGTAAGGATTAGGACCTTGGTACTAGGATAGCAGAAAATGTTAATAAAACAAATAACTCGGTACCATAATAATCCTTACCCGACTATGTTGTACAGCCCCTATTAAAAAATATTTTACGAAGCACAAGGTACGTCCAAATACATTGACGGTACTGAGCAGAACCTGCAGAGGAAGATAAGGTATGAGTTAGTAGGTAGTTAGTTATGTCTCCCCTGTCAGACCATTTTGGTGTCTTATTTGTTTCGTATTTCTTTTTTGTCACCGATTTCTGGAATCTATATTTGACTGAAAATACCTTTACATTTTCAGTCAAATATAACTATAGTACGGCCAACGAGAAGCGATACCAAATGTAAACAAAACCTATGCTAAAACCCCATCTAAAATGGCCGCCCGAATGTTGGCGAACCCGTCTTAACGTTGTCATGTTTTTGCCGGGAGAACGAGACATTACGACAAAGGCACAAGATAGAAAGAGCTAAATATTAGATTGTCAACGCCACAGTTGTTCTTTAGGTTAATGACCTTTCGTATCGCTTCTCGTTGGCCGTACTATAAACATATATCACTCATTGGTTGTGTCGCATCACGTATTTGTTTGTTTGTTGGTAGCACGTTTGTAATGTGTGTTTGAGTTTCATTAATGTGTGGTTGCTTTGCCTTATTTGCGTTTGTAGAAAAAACTGTGTGCAGTCTGTGTTTACCTCACTTCCCGTAAAAAGTGGTAAAACATTTTATTCAGCGATTCTTTTTTTCACTTTCTTGAGTCTATTTACTGTAAGTTAGTTACTGATTGATGATTGTTCGTGTGTTTTGTTTATCTTACTTATTTATCTCTTAACTAACGCAGGCAATCTTACCATTACTTGTGACACTTTCTTGTACACCTTGTAAGCGTTCAATATGTTTTTATAAGTCCTGAACAATTCTATGCAAATAATTTTATCATTTACTTGACCATTATTTATCAAGTAGATCATTTTGATCCATTCATTAAGACATTTGTTTAATAGTATCTGAATTCGAAAAACATACACATAGTGTTGATCTATGCTTGCAAATGCCACTTCACTGATGAAATAAACACACGAAATGATATTGACGTTGTCCATCAAAATATGAAGTATAACATAAAGTAAGACATGTACGCAAAAAAAGGTTGATACCGAGATCCAATTCAAGACAATATAACTGCGAATACTCTTACTAACATTAATGCTCTTATATATCATTTGGATCATTACAACAAGCACAATATTGTCGTTGCTGTATACGATGTTGAGGATAAAACCCACGATAACGCCTACACTTACGTACAAGTTCAAAAATATGGATATTATCATATATATTGCTTTATTATCAAAATCCCTGTTAGGGTTAAAATCATCAATGAATAAACGTTGCGTAGTTACAGCAAAAACAAAGAGAATACAAATAAACTCGGATATCAAATACTTTTTCCCGTTGGAAGTAATATAATTGTCTCGGATACAGAATTTTGATGAAAATAACAGAGTCTGTAGCAAGTTAAACGGGTAAAACATTTTTTGCACTTCTTTATCTAGTCTGTTATTGAGCAATACTTCTGCTGGGTAGGACGAAATTTTTGGCATTTTCTGATTTAGGAACGTTCTTACAATTTCTAACCGTTGTTCGTTTCGTTTAAACGTTAACTAAATACTGAGGCGTTTTAATGTTGTATTGATCGTACCGAAGTCGGAGTGATTAAGTCAATAATTTTTCAATTACTTTAAAAGGTAAACAAGACTTTTTTCCTTAACCATTAGGGGTTTTTATATTAACCTATTCTAGGCTGGGCTCCAAACTTTCTTTCCAAATTAATCGGTGTCCATCAAAGAAATGTATCCTGCCCAATCTCAATTTAATCTCGCAGACTTATTGTCAACTTTAGCGATACCTGTCTTGAAGCGTATTTTGATTTTACACATTAAATCAGTGAGTTTGATATTCATGGTATTTAAAACGATGAACGTATTATTTAGGTAAAAAATAATAATAATAAAAGACAATAGATGACATGGAGGTGGTAAAGAAAAAATTGTATCGAGTAGCGATTACATTTCAGGACTGTAATTATTTAGAATTTATCGATTACAGTAGCAAGGCTGGCAACATTTATTATTTAAATCTGGAATTCATGAACTATAATACTAAAATTGATAATGATGATATCGAATGATACTGGTAAAAAGAATAAGTTTTATTCTTTTTACCAGTATTTATTCACATGTATTGATATTAGGCAATATTTCAATAAAATAACGTGCTAGAATTCTTCAACAAAATAAAACATTTATTCTTTGCACCGAACACAAGTTACATGATTGACAGCATAAATCAGAGAGATGCATAGATCCATAGATTAAACAAGAGACTACATACTAGACTACTAGCGCCATTGTTGCATAAACTAAAATTTAAACTATTATAAACTACTTTATAAATTTAATTATTCAACAACATGGATATTTGTTGTTCAATTAACTCTGTAAAAATACATATTTAAAAAGCAATATAAAAAGACTGAATAACTTCTTTTTTAGAAGTTCAATGTAAGAATGGAAATCACAGAAATGCTTTTGACATTAAACAACACATAACGTAAGAATATTCACTGCCCATGACAAATGAATATTGAGCCAAGTTACTATAGACATCTGGCATTATTCTTTCTGCGTATTTCATTAATTTTATATAGCAAGATATTATGGTCAACCTTTTCAAAAGCTATTTTGTAGGCCAGTGGATGGTGAGCAATGGGTAGCTCACCGTCCGTCCGTCTATTGACGACAGGCCATGTCGACGGCGCGTTCGTGTTTCACGTGCGCCTCAAAAAGATGTCAGCACAGCAGAGGGGTTTGTCAGAGCCTCCGGCTGCCGGGATTGCGGGTTGTTCTAGCATCTGTAAACTGTGTCTGCTTGCAAACGCTTATCAATATTGTTAACTGGGAAGTTAGCAAATATTGGCAGGTTAGATGTTGTGGATCGGCGGATAACAAATCCATGCTGACCAGCTACCCTACCATGACATCTTAAAGCAGAACTTATTCCAATGAGGGAAAGAGACAGAGCTATACAGGGTGTCTAGCACCATCTCTTCTTCACACAGGAATAAGAACTGCTATAAGATGTCATAGTAACCCTACAGGTATGATGACGTTGTTCAAGAGTGGCTATATTTTATTGACTCAACGTGGGCAGCATTGGAATACAGGCTCTAACACTGATAAAAATAAGTCTTAAAATATAGTACACATTACGGTACTGCATCATGGGCACAATGCTTCACCCTTCGAAGATCTATGACTTGTTTTTTCAGTTAGAAAATTATGACGAAAACTCTCTTCAAAAAATTAATTTAAGAAAAGTATTTATCTTAAATTTAAGATTTAATTTATCTTAAAGTACATTTTAAAATGTAAAGTCTTAAGCAATATTCAAAAAAATATATAACTCTTCTTTCGCAGTCGGGTAAAAAGCATTTCAAAGCCCACTTGTAACGGGCAGAGGGTCCAATTCGGATCAGAAGGCTGGATCTTGGTTCCAGATAAAGAAACCTCCAAACAATACGAGCCGTGTTTAAAAATAGAGCTACCTAAATCATCCGCCTAAACAGAGCCTCTTATGGTGTTGGTCGACGTCATTAATAATTATAATCGCTAAGTCATACTTATTTTTGATAGACTATCCATCACTGATTAACTTACTAGACTTTTTATTGGAACCAATTTTAATCAGTATTTGAAAGTTGAGTTGTCTAGAATAATATTATATACTGTTTCCATAGCAAGTAACAGTCAATCATGAAACGATGTCTCGAAATAAAAAAATGGACTCGTCGTTCCAATTGTTACCCAATAATCATCTAGATAAAGACATCTACAAAATTGCGTACTCTCTTAACTTCGCACTCAATCTGTTTTTAACCCCAATATACACTATAAGAAACAGTCATATTTACCGATGTGGAAAAATTATTCGTACATTTTCGTTTTGCAGTATGTTACTCATGAATGCGATGTGCTTTTTTCGGATGTACAGCGTAGATATAAGTGACCTTAATGGAAAAACGACTAGTTTAGAACATGTATTCTTGTCGGTCTCCTCTATGCTCTATTTCGGCTCGTTTTCGATCGGATTTACGATGATTTTCGTTCTGCACATTTTACATAGAGACAACATAGTTTTACTTATTTTGAAGATCCAGAATATTCATAGGACCATTAAGCTTACTAATAATATCCGAAGTTTTATTATTTGGAACTGGATAGCAATTATTGTTTTTGTCGGTTTCAATATTTTTATTCAGAGTATTTATTTCGTATCATGTTATTACCCTAGCATTTTAAACCTTATTATCGATAATATTTACGACTTCATGTTTACCTCGTTGGAAATCAATTTAGTCATAGCCACCCGAGTTATAATTCTGTTAAAGAAATACCTCGACGAGTGGATTAAAGATGTCCTGATTAAACATGATGAACATTGTTTCAAAATGTATGAAATATTTGAAAATATTTTACAAGCTTTTGATTTGTTAGTGATAACTTTTAGAGTATTGGTGGGTATATGGTAATTTTACTTAAGCATTCACTTACGTATTTTGGCGGCTTATTATGATTTTTATTTTTGGTTTTAGGTCTTATATCTCACTTGTGATATATTTTATCGAAATCTAATGTATTTCCAAATAATTTTAGCAGTATTTAAAAAAAGATCAAGTTATACAAACATGGTAAGTCAATAAAGATAAATTGAATTTGGCTTTGCTTTTAGAGTTGTGACATTTATCAGTCAATCTGTTTACCCTTAGTTCCAACAATTTTGTAGTTTATGTAGTTTCACTGCAGTTGTTCCTCAGGGTGGCGTTTTCTCTCCTCTCCTTTTTTCAATTTCTATTAACTTCGTTACTAGTGTTATTTCTTTTAGTTTCCATCGTTACAAAGATAACTTGCAACTTTACCGTCATTTTACTGCAGCTGATGCGGGCTCTGCTATCATATGTTTGCTATGAATCAAGACCTTGCTGGCAACAATGCTTGGGCTAAGTTATTCTGCTTGGAAATTAACCCTTCTAAATCTCAAGCTGTGATCATAGGTTCAAAATCAGTCATTTATTTAAACTAGGCTGATAATCAGCACTTTTTGATCGTCATTACACAAGACAGTCTCCCAAAAACGCCCACCATTTCACTCGCAATGCGGCTTTTGCTTCATATCTGATTTTGTCATACCTCGATAGTTTTTGCATAGACTATCAGTCGAGTCAGACTCATGTCGTCAAAGATTTGGGTGTAATTATAGAATCTAACCTCTCGTGGCGGGCTCACGTCCGTAAGGTACATTTCTCCTTCGTTATAAGATTACGTTTTGGATTGATACGGATTCGTCTTGTTTATGGTCTTCGGAATTATGACCATCTGTTGCATATATTTAAATTTAGCGCTTTGTGTAAGATCTCATACAGAGCTCCACATGTATCTACTTTATGGTTACGCCCTTTTCTTTTGTTTTATTTCTCTCTGGTTCCGTCTGTGCAATACGCAGTGTTCGAATTTGAAACAGTGGTTAATATCTTTCAGATCATCGTTTAATATCACCACATCCGCAAAGAACTCAAGTGGCTTCCTATCCGTCTTCGCAGAAACACCTGGATACCATGTCTCCTTTTTAAAACCCTGTATAACCCGTCCTTTCCTTCTTACCTGCGCGAGCGTTTTATTTACGCTCCCCCTCGCGACACACCATGTAGATCTCACCTTAGATCCTTCCTTAAATCCTTCCCTCATAAAACTAGTTACTATTCCTTCTCCATTACTTCTCCATCTCATGCTGTAAGATTGTGGAACTCATTTTCGACTGGCACTAGAGATATATAAAATTGTATTTACATTATTTATTTTTATATTTTAGTATAATGTATATAAATAGGAAATATTATTATACTTATACATTTAATGTTTAGGTTAAAACATTAATATTTTAGTTACTATTCTCTTTCTGTTCTCACACACTACTATCTACGTTTCTTTTCTTCATATTTCCATTTGCAGACCTGCTGGTAGAAAATTCTTTTGAAATGAACTGTGTCTTTATACACACAACGGCAGGTCAACCTATTCTAAACTATTATAATCTGATCTCTCTACTACGGATCGCACATCGTAGTCGAGAGATCAGGTTAAAATGTTTTTGTATAGGTTAAAGTGCCATCGTGAGTACATTAAGTTTTGCTATTTGGGATAATAATAAATAAATAAATATAAAATGCATTATTTTTCAGAATTGGATAAACGTTATTGCCATTACAATTTGGATTTTAAAGAATAATCTTCTTTTATTTATACATAGTTTACATTGTCAAAAGTTTTATATATCTGTTGAAGAAGCTGAGTCGGTGTGTATACAGCTTATGAAGAACAGGAACTGTTCAGGTAAATGGTTAAAAACATGAGAAAAATATGCTTCATATTAATTAGTTCTTGTTTTAAATTTTATTTATATGTCGCTCGCAATATTCTGGATAACACAAGTCCCTTTTCCTAATTTGCCCCCTGCTACCTATAGTTTTTGCCCTTGCACCTTATTGACTGTAATAGCAATGCTAAGTTTTCCCATTTCTTCCCTGTTTCTCCCTTATGTCCCAGTTAAAAAAATAGCCTATGTCCGTCTCCAGTGTCTCAACTATCTGTGTAGCAAAAGACGTAACAAACAAACACACTTTCGCTTTCATAATATTAGTAAGGATAAGTAAGGATTAAATATCTTATTCTAGCTTTTTTTTCAGACAGTCGAATTCGACTCTATCAGAAAGTTATGCTGAAAAATAAAACGTTCTGTAAGATGACCGCGTGTGGCATGTTCTATATAGACGCTAAGTTTCCAGTAGATTACATGACAGGTTTTATTAATCTATTTATTGTTCTACTGCAATTCAATTTTCTGTGAAATGAATACTATGTTCTTGACAAAAAATAAATAAAAGACTCAGTCCCGTATCTATAGTCGAGCTAAAGTTATTACTTGATCTTGAGTAATTACTTATGCAAACATTTTTACGCAATAGAAAAGAATTTAAGCGAAGAGAGAACCGTTAAACAAAGCTAAGATAATAATTCAAACTTTTGATTGTTCTAAATTCGAGCAATTTCTAAACTACTGAATAAAAATCGTTTCTTAAATAATGACTTTACTCAAGTTATCACTTTGACTTGTCTATAGATACGGGTGTCAAATTCTAAGCACTTATTTCAATTAGAACATTACGGTCACTTTTGAATGTCAAGAACAAAAGAGCGAAGCTACAGTCCCAGTCACAGTGCATAATAACGTTGCCCATCCCGAAGCGTTGATCTCTATAGAGAAGAATGGGCAGAAACTCCATGGACTCTTTTTTAATCATAATGTTTTTAACAAGATCATGGTTACATCTTTCATGTTGAGATCAAATAAATTCAAATACTAGCGACCTACCCAGCGGTTTCACCCGCTGCTCATCTCCTAAGAGTCATAGCGTGAAGTATGATACATATAAACCTTCCTCTTGAATCACTCTACCTATTAAAAAACATGTTAACTAACTTTAACTATTAAAACATGTTTCAATAGTTTTGAGAATATACTGAATACTAAACCTAAACTAACACTAAATCAAAGTTTGTTTCTTGGCAGACTATACCGGGAAGTAACATCAAAAAAAAAAATATAACTAACTGTGCCCAGCGGTTTCACCCGCTGCTCACTTAGGGGTATGAAAAATAGATGTTGGCCGATTCTCAGACCTACCCGATTTGTACACACACAAAGTTTCGTTTGAATCAGTCCAGCCGTTTCGGAGGAGTATGGGAACGAAAACTGTGACACGAGAATTTTATATTTTAGATATATCTACAATTTAACCCTATGTCACTCATAGACTAGGATAAGGATTTATGAATTGAATGAATTATTACAAAAATAAACGTTTTCTGTGTTTTAATAGTTTTACAAACAATTTTTTTTTTAAATAGGAAAGATTGTTTTTTGGTACTAGTTCGTTATTTCGGAATTTAGACTACGAGTCACAGTACGCGATTATATGTCCGTCTCCACGGTCCCAACTATCTCTGTACCAAAATTCATCAAAATCGGTTTAGCCATTTATGCGTGAAGAGGTAACAAACTCACTTTCGCTTTTATAATATTAGTAAGGATGGCGGGATTAGCTGGACATAACAGACGACCAAATGCCCGTTTCGGCCCTGGATCGAAATAACTGGAAGTTGTGTGTAGAGGCCTTTGCCCAGCTGTGGGATGACGTGGGCTAGCAGTAACAGTAACTATTTTATGACACAATAAAAAAAAGCCTTTCAGCTTAGTTAAGGGAACCTGCCGGGGTTGCGGGTTGTTCAACCCTAGAACATAAATGACAAAAGAAGGAAAGAAAGAAAGAAAGAAATAAATAAATCATTTTTTTGCAAAAATGTAGGTATACAAATAATGATGGAACATGGATGGGTTTTATTTAGAGAAGTTATTTGATGATTTCCCATACGTTAAAAAAGGGTATTTACATAAACATCATATGTTTTTTGTGACATATACAATCAAATCAAATTATTTATCGCAATATCCAAGGAGGTAGTAGGGTTGACTTAGTAATACGATTACTTTAGTCAGAATTAACCCTGAATAAACAATATAATTATTGATTGAATTTGTTTGTTCTTTCAATCTTATTAATACCATCGTATAGTAACACAGTACTGATATAAAGAAACAATTTCTAGACAATTCTAGATACAAACGTGTTCAGAAAATCATATAAAATGAATTTAATAAAAAAGAAACTGAAAATCCACCGTGTGGAAGTTTTGTCAAACAATTACCTTGACGAAGACATTCAGTCAATGCTGAGGCCTTTGAATTTGTTACAAATAATTTATTTTAGTCCAAAATATAGAATTAAAAATAATACTATTACCCCAAACAGTCGTCTGTCGAATTTGTTGACTTTGCTGAGCATAATAATAATAATCTCGACGTTATTTCTCGAACTTTACTATGTATACGCTGACGAAAATCCTTGGAAATACAATGGTTTATTGATTGCTACCGGCAATATCGATTTAATTTTTTACAGTACTGGATTTTTGACAAACTTTTTTCTCAGTATTCGGCAAAAAAAAAGTAACATTACATTCGCTTTAAAAGTTCAAGACGTCCACAGGTTGCTTAATAACAAGACGATCTTCAGACGCTACGTCATTGGTAACTGGGTTACTATAACATTGATTCTAAGTCTGATTATCAGTTCAGTGTTATTTTTTTCCACTGTACTCAAATCAAGTCTTCACACAACAGTCGCTGTGACGTTTCTATTCGCTTTTGACGCAAACGTCATTTATGCTATCAGACTAATTCAGCTGTTGAAAGATAAGGTTGTTCTATGGAATATTCAAGCTGTTCGTTATCAAACCATGGAGGAAACGACCAAAGAAGAGTATTGTAAAAAACTGTATCAAGCTTATGTCAATATATTGGATTGCTATGACATTTACAGAGTTAGTTTTCAACAAATGGTTAGTGAAGAGAGGGTGGTTGTTTCATTACTGGCCAATTTAGACGAGGGTCTGTGGATTGTGAGCAATGAGTAACTCACCGTCCATCCTTCTGGTGACAGCAGGCCCGTGTCGATGGTGCGCTCGTCTCAAAAGCAGCAAAGCAGAGGGGCTTGCCAGGGCTACTGGCTGCCGAGGTTGCGGGTTGTTCGAAAGAGATACCTTGGGCGTCGGACGCCGCGAGACGACTCCCGGCCACCGTAGATGCGGGCCTCTGGACGGTGAGCAATTGGTAACTCACCGTCTGTCCGTCTATTTAGCCGCGTTAGTGTTCCACATGCGCCTCAAAGAGATGTCTTTAAAGCAGAAAGGCCTGTGTGTGAAGCCAATGTCTGCTAGGGTTGTGGGTTGGCACATAAAGGGCAAAAGAAGGAATGAGTTTTTAAGAAAAAGTCTGAAACTCCTTTCCAATCTGCCCACAGTGAAGGAGGATATTTGCTGACTCCTCATCCAAAAAAAGACGATTCCTTTTAGTCTATATCTATACTTATATATATATTTTATATATTATATTACTAACATTATAAAGCTGAAGAGTTTGTTTGTTTGTTTGAACGCGCTAATCTCAGGGACTATTGGTTGGAATTGGAAAATTCTTTTAGTGTTGGATAGTCCATTTCTTGAGGAAGGCTATAGGCTATATAACATCACGCTACGACCAACAGGTGCTGAGCAGCGTGGGTGAAACCGCGGGGAATAGTGAAACGTGATTTTAAAAATATACTAAATTTAAAACCTATTGTATTCCAGGTTTTGTTTCACACAACCGAATTCTTTTATCACTACCTCGTTAAAATTCATATTTATATTTCAAATGTTTTCAATTTGATAAACAACCGCTACTATGTAAGTACACATATGTATTTTGATAACACATTCTCCGTATTCTTCTTAAGTAAAGGTTAAGTCCAAAAATATTATCTATTGCACTACAATTGCGGCCGGGTTCGATCCCCACATGGAACAAATATTTGTATGGCTACAGATAGTTGTTGCGGGTCTGGCTGTTGGTTTATGTGAGTTTAAATGTTAAACGCACCCACGATACAGAAGAAATTCCCAGTGTGGAGCAAAGTTTATTCGAACCAAAAAAAAAATAGGTTCAACATGTCTATTTTTCACACTTGTGCTTTTATTTTATTAATCGTAAAAATGGCTTTCAGTTTTTTAGATTCAATTACGATTAACAATAAAGAACAGTAGGCCTACCATGACGTTTTAAAGCAGATAAGTGCCACTGAGGGAAAGAAATGGTGCTAGATACCCTGTATAGCTCCGTCTCTTTCCCTCAGCGGAATAAGTTCTGCTTTAACACGTCATGGTAGGGTAGCAGGACGATACATCAACCCATAAAAAAACCAGTTTATTCTGATCTCTTAACTACCTAGATTTCCCGTACGATGAGAGATCCGTATAAACTGGATTGGTTAGGTTGAAGTGACGTCGTGTGTACAATGGCGAGCTTTAGCCAATCCGTGGGGTTACCATGACATCTTATAGCAGTTCTTATTCATGAGTTAGAAAGAGATGGTGCTAGACACCCTCTCAGCTCTCTCCATCCTCACCAGCTTTGTCTCTTTCCCTCAGTGGAATATGTTCTGTTTTAAGACGTCATGGTAGGGTAGCAGTCTTGTTATTGTATTTGTTCTGTTTCATTTTTGAATTCTGTTTTTTTTTTACAGTATTTGATTTTCATCATAACTCTCTGGACAAGCTTGTGGCTGATAAAATCATTAGCGTTGCAAATAGCACTGTGCCTGCATTGTCAGAAGTTCTACATTGCTATGAATAACGTTCAAGATTCATGCGCACGTATAATGAATTCAAATTGTACAGGTATGTTTGGTTTTTTACATGAAACGACTACCTATATGACAGCATCATAACCCAGTTTGTACTTAATAAGTCTTACCTTGGTTAGATTCCTATTAATAAGATTCCCCACCTAAGAATCCTCCATAGAAGATTACCGTCGCGGTCGGTAAGAATCTTCCATGTTAGACATCCCTCGCTCCCCTTAGTAAGACTCCCTTCGGTAAGACTCCACCTATTAAGACTCCTCTCGGTAAGACTTCACCTACTAAGACTCCCCTAAGTAAGACTCCTCTTAGTAAAAAACCTCTTAGTAAAAAACCCCTTAGTAAGACTCCCCTTAGTAAGACTCCCCTTAGTGAGACTCCCCTTAGTGCGACTCCCCTTAGTAAGACACTCCTTAGTAAGACTCCTCTTAGTAAGACTCCCCTTAGTTAGACTCCATCTAGTAAGACTTTACCTAATAAGACTCTCCTTAGTAAGACTCCACCTAGTAAGCCTTTTTTAGTAAAACTCCCCATTGGTAAGACTCACGCCTTAGTAAGAATGTTTGTCAGGCCTTCAGGTCACAAAATATTGAAATATTTACTAAATAAAATATCAATGTAAAATTATTTTGTGTACATCTAGCTCGTATCTAGATACTATTTAATCATTCCAGATGCCGAGAGGCGGCTTTGCAAGAATATTAAACGACAACATCGAGCAAGATTCAATAAGCTGGGTGCCTGTCAGATGTTCTACGTCGATGCAACTTTACCATTCAAATTTATAGCGATACTGGCCAACTACACATTTATCATGCTGCAGTTTGCGCTTCTGAAATCTTAAAAAAAAAATGTTTTGGCTGCGTTCAGCTGTTTGGTAATAAAACAATTGTCATTTTATTGTTGCGTTCACAATACAATTATATCGTTCGACTAGCATATTATCTGTGATCTTGTTATTTTTTTACCTGCTAGAAAGGTACTAGTTTTTTCTATTTAATTTTTAAAAGTTTATCTATTAAAATTTAATAGTCAGTAGTCGCAATGCCTAAGCTTTTGCCTGCTCCGATACGTGTCGTAGATTCGATCCCCGCACGGAACAAGTATTTGACTGACCTACTGATACTTGTTCCGGTACATTATTTTTATTATTAATCAGAAGTAATTCCTAAAGTGGTAAATAAGTGAACTTATGTGAACCAACAATTATTGTTTTGATGGTAAAAAACTAATTAAGAAATGATTTAATGAGTTATTTTGTAATTTTTATTCTAGGCCACGTGTTCATGTTTGATGTATTCGCAAAAAATACTAACATGATAATAAAGTTGATTAAAAGTCATAGTCGCTTATTCTTTCATTTGCCAACAATTTTTTTTCGTTTATTCTCTCTTGTCAAGTTATTATGTCTTGTGACTGGGACTGTAGCAGCATAATTTTTTTTGTTCTTGTTTTTATGACATTCAAAAGTGCCTGTAATGGTCTAATTGAAATAAATGATTTGAGTTTAAGTTTGTCAGACGTCACGGCACCATTTACTTCTTACAACATGAGGGATCATGTCATTTCTTACACAATCCATCCATTTTCTCTCTAGCCTATCTCTTCGTCTCCAAATACCAGTGGTTAAACATACATACTTAAAATATGAGAAAAAGGGAATGTATTAACATAGAGCGTATTACTAAGCGAAGGGCAGGGCGTTTTTGTGGGACTGTCTCTTGTAATCTGACGTTCAAAAAGTGCTGATTATCAGCCTAATAATAAATGACTTTTGATTTTGATTGATTTTGATTTTGATTTTGACTGTTCAGAATGAATTGGAAACTTTATCTTTCTTCTGTTGCAATTTGTGTGTTTTCAGTCAAATTATGGATTATATGAATACTAGCATACGCCCGTGGCTTTGCCCGCTTTATATTTGGGGTAACACAGTTCTCCTTGCGCCTTATTGTTTTGTAATAGCAACGCTAAGTTTTCCCTTTTCTTCCCTCTTTCTCCCTCACATCCCACTTTTTTATAAAATAAAAATTAGCTTATGTTCGTCTCCTGGTTTCCATCTATCTATGTACCAAAATTCATCACGATCGGTTTAGCCATTAAAGCGTGAAGAGGTAACAAACAAACAAATTCACTTTCGCTTTTATAATATTAGTAAGGAGTAAGGATAGTAAGGAAATTACACCCAATCGAACAAAAAAGAATTTTGCAAATTGGTCCAGGCGCCTTTCAGTAATCGGTGAACAAACAAAAAAGTGGCCGACAAATTGAGAACCTCCTCTGTTTTTAGAAGTTGGTTAAAATGATAACGTGAGCCTGAGTAGGATACTGCGAATGCACATAATATTTAGAAATAAAAAAGAAGTAGATCAAAAGTGTTGCTGGCAACTGAAAATTTGAATTAAAACTCTGTGATAGCCATCGAGCTCTCCGATCAGGTGGGATGACGATCTAAGAAAGACGACAGGCAGATGCTGGATGCGGCAAGCTGAAGACAGGGCGCTATGGCGCTCATTAGGGGAGGGCTATGTCCAGCAGTGGACTAATATAGCCTGATGATGATGATGATGATGAAAGCTATAGAAATAATAGAGAGTTAGATTTTATTAATGATTTACCTTGTGTATTTACAATTATGTTAAAACAAAATGTCTTTGTTGTCAACCACTCAAATGGGTGAAATAACCTCTTCTCTTATCAATCAGTACAATACAATAGTGCTATCTAATATATAAAATTCTCGTGTCACAATTTTCGTTCCCATACTCCTCCAAAACGGCTGGACCGATTTAAACGAAATTTTGTGGGCATGTCGGATAGGTCTGAGAATCGGCTAACATCTATTTTTCATGCCCCTAAATGAGCAGTGGGTGAAACCGCTGGGCACAGCTAGTAACATTGTTGCTCTCAGCCACTTGTTTGGTGTGAACTCAAAGTCCTGTGACGGATTATATTTCTGAATCGTCGGTATAGTCATCACAGGCGCGACTGCTGAGCCTGGAGATCCAGGATTTTATTGGCAATTCAGGATTTTTTCAGTAATAGTAACGGAGGCTTTCGGAGGAAATCATCAAATAACTTTCCCATGACCAAAAACCCACCCATGCCCTTAATGTCCGGGGGCCGCGGTATCTTTTTCGAACTATCCTCGAACAAGCCACGGAGTCTAGATTTGTGTCTGGTTGATGCCAATGGGGTCGCACCCATACACATGGGACTAAAACAAAATTGACGAAAACAAAAGTGTACGAATAGTTAGTTCCACAGCTCCGCCTTACCTTTATAGGGTTAACCTTTAAAGGCGTGATATTATGTGTTATAATCCAAACTTCGACCTTGAGTTATGTAGACAAGGTCCAAGTTTGGATTGACACTCAAGAGTATTAAAGAAAGAAAAAACCTAATAAATCTTCATCAAGAGCATCCTTGAGACTGAGAATGTAATAAATTACACTTCTATCATTATATTAGACTAGCTGGCACAGGCGCCTTTGCCCGCGTGATTATCAAAAAAAAAATCCTATGTGTTATTAAAGACCATAACATACCTCTGTGCCAAATTTTATCAAGAGCCGTTCAGCCGTTTTGACGAAAAAGAGTAACAAACATCTATACATCCATCCTCATAAATATTATATACACATAGAAGGAGGTAGGATCAACACAATAACCCTATTAGGGTTATTGTTTTATGAAACAAAAATACAAAGAGCAATCAGTCATTCCTTTCGTAACATTATTTTCGTTCAGACGTTACAGTGATGTATCTTAAAGAATTCTACTATAAGTTTTTAAAGAAAAAAACCTGTAAAAATAATCGAGTGAAAATTATACTCCATCGTGAAGTTGATAAAGATGTGCAGTCTATGCTTTTTCCTTTAAACTTAATGCAATCTATAATATTCTTATCCAAGTATTCGTTAAAATGTGACTTTATAAGAATAAATGCGCCAAAAACCAAATTATTATCATTTTTTTGGACAATATTGCGCATTATTCAATTTGTAATGCGTTCAGTAAACACTATAGAACTAAATAAGCAAAATGTTCAGTGGTTATGCGCGATTGCCTTGGATATCTTCTTTTATCCAACTATTTTTGTCACATTCTATATTCTTAACATTGCGCACGCAAAAATGAATATAAGAATCGTTCTTGTTATTCAAAAACTTCATAGGCTCTTCAGAAATACTAACATCATCATGGACATTGCCAAATGGAATTGGATTGCAGTTATGCTAATTTTGGTCTTTCATGTGGTATTTTTTATAAGTACCGTTATACTTGGGGCACCTTGGGGCTTGATTTTTTGTAACTTGATTATATTTTGTTTTGACGCAAATATGATTTATGCAATGAGAATCATTAACTGCCTGGAAACTTACGTTGTTCAATGTAATACTGAACTTTTCAAACCCAAGAATCACAATAGTAACAATTCACATATATGCAAGTTTATCGTGTACAATATGATATTGGAATGTTTTAATGATTTTAAAATATCTTATGAGACTTTAGTAAGTATATTTTTCTGTTCTTTATTAATATTTTATTATAAATTTATAAGAAAGATGTAGATGAAACACATGTAATTTGACCAAGAATTTTGTCTGGACCTTTGAGGGTTTTGGGTTTGATCCAGTGTAATGTCGAGAGACTATCCGATTCTCTACCAAACACGCTATTAGAACATTAGAATCGGGATTCAAATAACTGACCGTATTGTGTAAACGACGTTAGACAAGCCACACCTTCGTGCCCGTCGGAGTGGGGAGCGTCAGGTTTTTTTCGTTACGGAATTTCTGGATTCGGTCCCCGCGCTCAAGGCCCGCGATAGAAGCTATGCAATAGCTTAAAACCTAGTTTTTTTATTAAGAAAATACGTGCTTGTTAAAACCTACCAGCAAAATAAACGTGACTCATCATTTAAACTCTTCACAAAAAGCCATCACATAAAGTATTTTGTTCAAAAAACTAAATCTAATCAAGAAAATGAGTGTTGGGAAACTATTTTTGTTTTTTGGTGCACAATCAGGATTTACGACCAGTTGGAGGACAGTGGACAAATGTTTGTGAGCGACTAAAAATTACCATTGTTAGAAAGCTTGTGTGATAAATGATGTTTATTTTGCAAGTAGGTTTTCACAAACACTTTTACACGTCTTTTTTAACTAGATGAGGCCGTGTTTCGTACTCGACTATTCTGAGAAGAAACAGCCGAAACAAACTCAGAGGTCATAGTCTGTTTTAAAGTCCAGACAAAAAATCTTGGTCAACTTACATGAGAACTATGCGGATTAGTGTCTGAAGTGGTCTTTTTAAGAAAGCACCACACAGATTGAGTGGACCTGTCCAATCAGTGCAAGCATTTGTCAGTTATCGTGTAGCTCGACTCATAACCCAAGGAGCTCAACGAAACGACGAACAATACCAAAAAAAGGCCATTAGTGTAGGTCACTAAATAGTACACAACTGCCAAAATCGTCAAAACAAAAAAAAAGTAAATAAAAGTTTTGATCCATATGGTCCTCACATTCACAATAAACAACTACAGACCAGAAAATATTTGCAAAATGTGAGGTTAGGTTAGGTAGGTGAACTACTGATTGTGTAGAATGCAAATGTGTCCCTGCACCCCAGCCAGAAGTGACGAGAAGGAACACCGTGTGGTTTTAGTCAGTAGGAGTCTGACAGACCCCTCCGCAAAGGCCGAGGACATACATTGAGGATTTCCACACGAAAAAAAAAAAAGGGTAGGTGGACTGCAAGAAAATGTGCGCCAGTGGTGATGTAGCAAGCAGTTGGCGAGGGCTTCATCCAACAGTGCCTTTTATAAAAAAAAAACTTTTTGGGCAAAAAAATAAAGGTTTTCAATAAAAACACTAAAATGACGGATAATATATTTACTTTCGGAAGTCAGTGACTTTTTTTGATTCATAGATTTATGGCCAATGACTTACCGGAAGTAAATTTAACTTGTTGTCTTTTTAGTGTTCTTTTGGAAGTCTGATTTTTGACAAAAAAACTCAAACTCAAAAGCATTTATTTCAATTAGACCAATACAGGCACTTTTGAATGTCAAGAAACAAAATGTTGAAGCTGCAGTCAATAAAAGTATTTTTTATTAGTTGAGGTACGAATGTATCTCACACAAATTCTATTTGTGTATTCATTTTTCATTGTGACTAAGAGATATTAAGAGTTTTAAGAGTATATTATCCGAATACATTAGAAGAAAAATATGTATTTTAGAAATAAATCATATTGGACCCCCTAAGGAAGTAGACTCTTGCCAACAATCGCGTAACAAACATACAACAGTAAAAAACTCCTCCTTTTTGCGAATTCGGCTAAAAATAGTTTTAGATTGACGGTAGGTATCAGTTCATTCGCTGGATATTAAATACTGGTATTCAGCTGAATCTGATTCGACTGGAAGTGGCAGTGGTAGTGACTGAGCGATCGACTGCTGCGCTGCGTGTCGCGGGTTCGATTCCCGCACGGAACAAATATTTGTATGACCTGCAGATAGTTGTTTCGGGTCTGCGTATTTGTGTAATTGAGTTTAAATGTTTGTAAACGCACTCACGAACCAGGAGAAATTCCTAGTGAGGGGTATATTTTTTATATAAAATAAATAAATACAAAGTCTGCAGGATCTAAGATATAAAAAAAGAAAATAGCACATGCAAAAAGTCCCACGATACAGGAGAAATTCCTAGTGAGGAGCCTATTTTTTTTTTAAATAGATAAAAACAAAGTCTGCAGGATCAAAGAAATAAGAAAATTGCACATGCAAAAAGTACATACAACATTAAACAAAGGAGGAAAACAAAAACCACATAAAATTAAACAAAAAAAAAATATAACCTAACTAAAAATAATTGTCAAATGTGCCAAATATGCCCAGCCCAGATCAGCAAATTGTAGGCCTACCATGACCTCTTAAAGCAGAACTTATTCCACTGAGGGAAAGAGATGGTCCTAGAGACCCTGTATAGCTCTGTCTCCTTCCCTCTTTGGAATAAGTTCTGCTTTAAGACGTCATGATAGGGTAGCTGGTCGTAACTAGTATCCCACGTTGGTTTTCAATTAGAGCTGGGATGGTGTGATGAGACGGACAGTTAATTAAATCATTAGCTTTTAATTACTAGGGCTTAATCTTTTAAAAACGTTATCTTTTCCAGGTGTTAGCTCACGCGTTAGAGACATGTATACACGCACTGATTGATGTTCAATTTATCATTTCGATGGCTAATATTTCTTCTGTGAGTATTTTATTTGTATATCAGTATTAAGTCTTATATTCTATTCTCTTTCAGTCATATAATTTAAGTTAAGAGTGAGAAGATAAGGAGAAGATAAGTTTGGCAATTAGGTCAAAAACGTTGTAAAGAGTCGGTATATTTTCAAAGTATCGAGTCAAGCCTTCTTTTCTTAAGGATTAACATAAGCTTGTATCGCTGGCTCGTTGCTTAAAAAAAAAACTGCACAAAAACTTCACAAACTGATTTTCACAAATAGGTACCGACGCCTGCAGGACTAAGCTACCCGAAACTGTCAATTTTTCCCAATGAACCTTGAACCTAATAATTTAAAAATAAAGTCGAAAATCTATCAAAGAAATCTGACAGATTGTAGTAGCTTGATGTGCAGGCGTCTGTAAAATTTAGAAAAAACACAATAACTAGTACAAGTGGCTGCTAGCCGAGATCCAAAGACGTAAAAATGACTGTTGAAGATGAAATGATAGAATGAATTTCGTCATAAACCTTTAAGAAGAGCTCGTGGCAAAAATAGCAGTAGTTTGGGTCAAACTTTATGGTTAACTCGCAGTTTTCAAGGTTGATTTGTGAATGGGTGACTAACAGAATCTAGCTCTTAATCCAATAGTCTATATTTTTTGTTTTCTTAAGCATAAAATCAGCAAATAACTTCTCCTGCTCTGGGTGGAGCGGAGGTGAGTGTCAAATTTTTACTGACTAAAACCCATCCATGTTCCTTCTATTGCCTTTTTGTGTTTCGTGGCAGCGGTAACTCCTTCGAACAACCCGCAACCTCGGCAGGCCTTGGCTGCCCCTTTTGTTTTCCTGATATTTTTTTGAGGCGTCCGTGGAATATGAATGTGCCGTCGACTAAGCCTGTCGACCCATTACTTGCCTACCACAGACCGCTTCTACGGTGGCCGAGAGTTGCCTCGTGAATCCAACCGCCCAAGGAGAGCAACGGTAATGTTCGTATACTTTCAAACTTATTATCTATTCTATTTTTTGTTTCAGTTTATTCCAATCGTAATAGCGTTTAATATTCCATGTATCGTAAAGAATATGTATTTACAAATGCTGTTCAGCTTGCGTTGTGAGACGTTCTACTCAGCTTTGAACTCATTTCAAGATTCCTGTACCCTTATTTTGAGTTCAAATTGTTCAGGTAACTATTTTAACTTGGGTTTATCTAATAAATATGTTGATCAACTGAGCCAATAGTATGTACAGTCGTAGGCAGTCTCTTTTAAATATTGTGTTCCTGTCTTGGAAACTTAGGCTGGCGAATCTTAATATAAGTTACTGTGTATCCTAACTAGGACGCCAGAGATACTCTGTTAATACCTTGTAACTTGGCCCTTATCTCTTCTAACTGTAATAAACTGTACCTCACTTTTTTAAAATCCTACTTCCTACTAAAATTAGAAAAGCGAAAGCGAGTTTGTTTGTTTGTTACGTCTTCAGGCCAAACCGATTTTGATCAATTTTGGTACAGAGATAATTGGGACCCTGGAGACGTACATAGACACATTTTTTTTTAAATGAGGAAAGTGAGAGAAATAGGCAAGAAATGGGGTGAGAAAGATATTTTTTTTTCGATCATCATGCAAAGTAACTATGCCACGCGGACGAAGTCACGGGCGAAAGCCTTCGTGCTAGTCATAAAATAAAAAGCTGATTTCGTTTAGTACTGCAATACATGGTTTGTTCCTTAACAATTTTCTGGAAGCAATTAGTAAAAGTTGGGAATCAATATAAGGTCAACTAGTTTATCTACTATTAGTTCGACTTTTTTCGACATCGACATAGAAATGTTGATAGCTCTTGAAAATCACTAAGATGATCGCGTTTGGTTTAACTAATAAAATCGATCACTGCTAAGAAAGTACTTAAGTTTTTAATTAGTTGGGTTTTATGAATAAAAACTGTTTATTGTATTTTTAGCCGAAGAAAAGAAGATATGCAAAAATATTCAACGTTTACATGAAGCGAATTTTAGCAAGGTGGACTTATGTGGGCTGGCCTCAGTGGACGCTACGCTGCCTCTTGGGTTGTTGGGACTACTCACACACTACATTGTTCTGCTTTTGCAGTTCACATTCCTTAAAACTTAAAAATATTTTTCAAATTAAATACTTTCTGAGTGTGACAAGTGTTTTACTCTTACGTTATTCTTTTTGTATTCATTTCGTGGCGGGTTTTTTTTTGTATGGGTAATCATCAGATGACTTCGGGTGGAGCGGGAGAGGGTTTCAGACTTCATCATCAGTGTCCTGTCCTTGTCCTATTATATTTAGGGTTGGTGCAACACGTTTTCTTCTCCCCTGTCAGACGTTACGGCATCATTTACTTCTTTCTCCTTCATATCATCCCTGTTTTAATTTAATTGTTTTATTATCAAATATTTGCTCATTCTTATATTATAAGCAACAAAATAATTTATCTTTTAATTATTTAATTTAAGAAATTCTATTCTAACTTAATTTTATTCCAATGTAATTTAAAATGTGTTCTTTATTGTAATTAAGTTAAGTAATTTATTTTAATTTAATTTAATTTATTGTAATCAATTTAACTTTTAATAGTTGTTTTTAAAGTATTCTTAGTATTGGCTTTTCTCTCTAATATCTGTATTAATTGTTTTAATAAATTAATTTATGTTATTATCAGCGCAAAATGTAGTGCATGCTGTGCTTTTCTATAAGTAATAAGGCGCTTAGACTTAAGTTGGCAATGTGTAAATTACAATGTAATAGCGTACTCATTGTTGAGAAGCCTAATATTAAATAAATAAATAAATCATTTCTTACACAATCCATCTATCTTTTCTTTGGCTTTCCTCTCCCTCTCCATCCATCAACATTCAGAACCATCACTCTCTTAGTCACATGTGCTCCCTCCCTCCACATTACATGTCCATACCAAAACAATCGACTCCCTTTAACTTTTTCTGTAACAGGCACTACTTGCAAACTTCCTCTAATATACTCATTCCTTATTTTATCCATTCTTGTCATTCCACACATCCATCTCAACATTCTCATCTCCGCTACATGCAATCGTTTTAAAGAGTTTCAGATTTTTACTAACTAAAACCCATCCTTGTTATTTTTGTTGCCTTTCGTATTTAGGGGCCGCAGTATCTCTTTCGAACCAAACCGTAGCCCCGACAAGAAAAGCTATGTTCTGGGACCCTCTGATTCGCTAAAGAAAGTTATATTGTTTCTGTGGGACTGCTGATCTTCATAGTCTCGGCGCTTTTGTGAAAGTCGCAACTGCTAATCCTGCCTTTCGTTACACTTAAAGCGGACTTAGAGACAAGTCGGGATAGTAATTGCCCACGTATTATTAGGATTTTTGGCACTTTAAAGACCGTTTTTTTTTTCGGGTGGGAAATCATCCAATGATTTCCCCCGCTCTGTGCGGAGCGGGGGGGCATGTCAGCCTTGTACTGACTAAAACCCACCCATGTTCCTTCTATTGCCTTTACGTTCCGGGGCCGCGGTATCTCTTTCGAACAACTCCCAACCCCGGCAGGCGGAGGCCCTGGCAAGCCCCTGTGCTTTGCTGACTCTCTTTGAGGCGCGCGTGAAACACAAACGCGCCGTCAAGACGGCCTGTCATCAATCGACGGACAGACGGTGAGCTACCCATTGCTCACCGTCCACAGGCCCGCATCTATGGTAGCCGGGAGTCGTCTCGCGGCGCCCGGCGCCCTGGGGGTCTCCCGTGGCGGCTGGGTTGGCCTGATGTTCTCTCCCTCAAACACCCGGCCACCTCCTTTGCTAGTATTACTGCTTCGCAGGAGGTGGTGACCGCTTCCCATTTCCTCTCGCTCCGGACACTTTAAAGACCCTGATAGATAAAAAAGCCAGATTATCAGTTACGTTTTTTTTTTATTAAATTAGATTATTTTATCCCACTGCGGGACAAAGGCTTCCCCCATTACTTTCATATTTACTGTAAATTTTGCTGTACCGAGAAAATCAGTCAGAAAACTTTATCTAAATGTTTACTACTAAAAGAGAAAGAAGTAAATGATGCCATAAAATCTGACAGGGGATAATGGAAAAGATTTTGCATCAACTCCGCGACAAATGGAACAATGGCAGAAAGATGAATCGATAAAAGATTTTCACTTGACCCACAGGCAGCATGCATTGTGCTCAATCTTAGTAATGCAAAAGAATAAATAAGGAAGGAGTTAAAAAGAAACAGAGTTTTCATTCTATTAAGCCCATAGAAACATGACTAGTGAATAGAAAAGCTAGCCATTCATACACACGATTCCGTAGCATCAAACACTACTAAAAACCAATATTTGGAACGCTAATTAATGATGTGCATGTGCTGTACTAATGTGTGTATGTGCAAAACCCCAAAGACATGAGCATTCAAGTCCCAAAACCAAAATGGACTTAGACTATCACCCTGTAATATCCCAAGCGCTTAGCTGTTAGCATTTCTCTGGGATCTGTCAACATCCTGGATAGTGAAAAACCGTTCGCCTGTGCCCCATACATGACATCATACAGGTACGCAGATGTGCTTCAACTTCATACTTACAGTACCGAAGGCACCATATTATAATAACTATAGGAATCATAGGCCTTTGTATCTGTTATTAACATTGTTTATTTTCTTATCGGAATAATACAATGTATTCTGTTATTAAACTATTACATAACAATAAATTAAACACACACAAATTAAGAGTATTAGAGCATTTTAGCTTATTACAGAAACAATATGATAATTATTAAATGCTCATAATCGAGTTAGGAAAGATGCCTTAAGGCGCTGTATAAAGAAAACACTTTGTAAAACGTCTAGATTTTCATCGCAAAATTAGCCGTATCTGTACATGCCACTAGCTTAAAAGAATACCGTGTATAGTTAATTACATCAAGTAAAGACTTAAACAAAATCAGTTTACAAAAGTGGTTTTGAAAAATTTTTTTTTAAAAAGACTAATAAAATCAATTTTTTCAGCGCCAACCATCACATTTTTATATCTAAAACAAATAAAATTGTAAAGGCTAAAGAGATATCTAATATTTTTCAAACACGAAGCTGTTTTTTTTATATTTAATAAAAACTGCAAAATGACCTACATTTTGGCGGACATGATATTCAAATAAAATCAAAAACCGACATATTTTGGACCTTATTTCTATTTTTTCGATGCAATACTGTCGTGTACTTGTGTCAGACCATGCCTAGTATGCAGCTAGCCTCACTTCCGCGAATACCTAAAGATTAGCTTGTTTCCTGCTCCTTAAGTCGTCTTCCATAAAAACCAGTACCTCTATTTTATTTAACTATTTATGTACACACAGACCAGACAGGAAAAAAAAACATAAATTTTAGTACAAAGGTACTGCTTATTTCTTAAGAAATTTCTGCCAGCACACCTGTGAAAGGAAATATGAGAACGAAATATAGACGATAGTGTTTGAAAGAGTATTAGAAAAATATGTGTGTGTCTTTAAACTATTATAACCTACATTTATTAATAAATATTAATAAATTCTTTTAAAAATATAATACATATATAATAAATATAATACATTTATAAATAAATATTAATAAATACTTGTAAAAATATAATACATATATAATAAATATAATACATTTATAAATAAATTTAATAAATACCCGTAAAATATAATGCTTGAATATATATCCATAAATAAATACATATATTACGATTGACAGGACAGGTAATGCTTTTTCACTCTGTTTTTGAAAAGGGAAATGGAGGATTTTAAATCGCGAATGCTAGGCGGCAGTGAGTTCCACAACCTCACAGCGTGTACAAAAAAGGAGTATGAATAAAAGCTGGATTCGTGCGGATGGGATTTGAGTAGGTGATTTGAGTTTTAATGAGATTTTACATCGAAAGAACAAAAGTTCGTTACCTAGCAACATTTTTGCTAGTTTACACTTTTTTTAGACGTATATTGGTCTTTTCTACTGTCACAAACTAAACAAAAACTAATCTTGAAATTACTATTTAGTTTATTCCTGTCAAACGACATTTATTCTTCTGAATTTGACACAACTATACCATATTATAGTTTGTCAGTATTAGTTAGTCGATTTAGAAAAAAATGGCAAAATCGCTATTCTAAAATTAACGTTTTGGCTAATAAGCCAAAACGTTAATTTTAGAATAGCGAGATTGCCATTTTTTTTTTAATTTTTAAATTCTATTTTGGTTGTAGTCAACTCGCGACCGAGTAAAAAACTGACGTATTATAATAGTCATCTGCAAAGGTGTTTTCTTTTGTAGATGACTCTAAATACGTCAGATTTTCACTCGGTCGTGAAAAAAATAGGTAAAATCAGAAGGTGCTAACTCGCGCGCAGTCGCGAGTTTATGAAGCGCGGGTTGACGAATAAGCCAACGTTTTTCACCAAAAATAGCGGTTGTCAAGCTAAATCGGTCTATCTTTAATCAAGACTAAAATGGTGTGAAATAAAATTAAATGTGATTAGGTATACCATTTTAAATCCGTTGGTTCATCATAATCGGCACCAAGGCCTTAAATTAATTTAGTTTACAAAAAAGCAAACTGTAATAGAACAACAACATAATTGGTTAGAAGTCCCATCAAAGATATTTGTAGCGTTGCGCCGATATAGAACAGGCCACACGCGGTCATCTTACTGAACGTACGATTTGTCAGTATCACGTTTTTGCACAATCGTTCTTGACTCTCTGAAAGGAAAGTATATATAATTACCGAAACAACATCAATATGTTTATTTGCTGTATGCTAGATTTTGATAAATTCTTCTTATTTTAACAACATTAGCTTATATTCATTATGTTCCGTTTATTAATTTTTATTTAAAATATTATAAAGTCCACCAGCATCGGAAACAGGGTCCGAGCTACCGGTAGTCAAGGCTCTTGAGACAGAAACTTCCTAACAATACGGGCCGTTTCCAGAAGTACTGCTTTCTAAATCAAGTCCTTGATCCAGTTGCCAAGCGATAGCCTCCTCAGATATTGGTCAAGGCTATTGGCTATTAAGCTATAGGCTGACACGACTATCGGCACAATAACTGCTGTATTTACGTGCCACATCTCGACAAACTTGCGATAGCTCGCTATCTATCGATCTGATAAATCCACCTCGGCTGCAATGACTAAGTTTCCTCACTTGAAAAATAATGTACTTTTTTACAATAAACTTACTTGTATAGTGTTTATTCTTCATACTTTGTATACACGCCGTCTCTGCTTCCTCGATGGCAATGTAGAACTTCTCAGAGTTGACGTTCTGTATGGTCATCAAAGTCATATCCTTTATTGAGCAAATAATTGCCAGACTCGTGTTCTTCCAGTTCACAGGCTGAAAATTATTTGAAAATGTCTAGAAAGTGAGCAAATTACTGATATGAGTGATGGAGGGATAAATACATCCGACGCAAAGTAAAAAATACAGCACATCCCTATTAGTCCGGTCAAATTAGACCAAAAAATAAGTGTAAAGTTACATAAATTTCCACCAAGCTGAAAATCGGTAAGATTGTTTAAAATATCAATAAAACAAAATTTGAAAGTTCCCCATCTTTCCCCTGTAAGGAAAAAAAATATTGATAAAATATTTTCCTTACAGGGGAAAGATAAGGTCAAAGGTAAAAAAAATAGTTTTTCATAATTTTCAGCAAAATGGTTAGTTTTATTATAAAACTAGCTTTTGCCCGCGGCTTCGCCTGCATTAAATTTGGGGTAACACATTTCCCCTTGCGCCTTATTGATTTGTAATAGCAACGCTAAGTTTTCCCTTTTCTTCCCTCTTTTTTCAAAAAAATATAGCCTATGTCCGTTTCCTGGTTCCCAACTACCTCTGTACCAAAATTTATCAAAATCGGTTTACCCGTTAAAGCGTGAAGAGGTAACAAACAAACAAACAATCTCACTTTCGCTTTTATAATATTAGTAAGGATACCTCAGACAAAAATTGTAGATCATAAAATTATCTACAAAAAAAATTAATACCTTTTCTCTAGAGCCACCATTTTTTAGATATAACGATTCAAAAAGTTGTAATCGTCATAAAAACTCATTTATTGACCTTTGACTATGAATATTTTTTTTTTCCTTACAGGGGAAAGATGGGGAACTTTCAAATTTTGTTTTTAATGATATTTTAAACAATCTTACCGATTTTCAGCTTGGTGGGAATTTATGTAACTTCGAATGTCTAAATTGACCGGACTATATAGATGCTGAACCCCTGGTAAATACGAAGTACATATGTTTAACTAAGATAGCGGTACTAGCAGAGCAGAAAATAGGATGAGATCAAAATATAAAGAGAGAAAGAAAAACTGTTAATTAGATTTGCACAGGACAAGACAATAAAACTAAATTAACAAAAAAAAAACAAGATTAATAAGACAATTAATTAAATTAGTCCTGTACGAGGCCAAAAGGCCCCTGTTTCAGCATGTTGCTTGGCAGCCATGTCACAGCTCTAATGTTCTGATTGGGCCCAAGTGAATTTCTCAGCACCATAAATATCCTTACCTCATCATGTATTGCTGCTGTTTCTAACAATGCCTCTTCGAAACACAAGGTACGTCCAAATACATTGACAATACTAAGCAGTACCTGCAGAATAAAATAAGTTATAAGTAAATAGATAGTTTCTTTTTGTCTCTTCTTTCAGAACTGTCTTCACCACCGCTTTGTTTGTGGCATAGGATATCTCTTTTCTGCAAATCTTGTTTAGAGTCATTTCTATTTCCATATATTTTTAAGTGCATCTTAACTGTTCTTCTTCGAAAACTGATTTATCAAATTGTTTGTTTGTTACATATTTTCTTACGCAAGTAATCTTACCATAACTTGTGACACTTTCTTGTACACTTCGTAAGCTCTTAAAATAGTTTTATAGGTTTTGAACAATTTGATGCAATTCATTTCATCATTTCCTTGTCCATAATTCATCAAGTAGATATTTTTAATCCATTCATCGAGAAACTTGTTCAGTAGTAATTGAATTCGAAAAGCATACACGTAGTGTAGATTTATACTTACAAATGTCAATTCAAAGACATATTCTATGATACTGACTTTGTGATACAAATAATGAAATAAACACAAAATGAAAACATCTAAACAAAAAATTATTGACACTGAGATCCAATTCCAGACAATAGAACTGCGAATACTCTTACTACAATCGATGCTCTTATGTATATTTTGAATCATTATAACAAGCAGAATGTTGTCGTTGCTGTGGACAATGTTGAGAATAAAACCCACGACAAGATTCAAACTGTCGCACATCGACAAAAATATAGAGATTATCGTAAGTATTGTATTATTATCAAAACCCATATTATTGTTAAAATCATTGGATATAATTCTTATCGCAGCCATTATAACCATGAAGAGAATATAAAAGAACTGGACTTTTAAATACTTTTTTCCGTTGGGTGTAATATGATTGTCTCGAATACAGAATTTTGACGAAAACGAAAGAGTGTGTAGTAAATTAAACGGGTAAAACATTTTCTGGACTTCTTCATCTAGTCTGTTATTTAGTAACACTTCGGCAGGGTAAAATGAAAACTGTCGCATTACTCTGAGGTTTGAAAACATTCTTACAGTTTGTGTGTATTAGTTAAATTCCTAATAAACATCTAGAAAATATTGCGGCGTTACAATGTGTCTTCTTACAATTTGTAAGCGTTCTAAATTGTATTGATCGTATTGATGACGATAGCAAAGTAAATATTTTTTAAGTATATTAAAAGGCAGGAATAATAAACGTTTCATTAATCATAACATTTTATTCTGTGACATAATCATAAAAATGTGACAACAGCTCAAACATTGAAGTACTCGTAAATATCAGATATATGTTAATTTAATAGTTAACTTTCACAATTTGGTAGGAATAATTTTGTTTCACTCCTACTAAATATACGCTAATGTTAATGTCAACTACTGCCAACATATCTAAGGCCATCTTCATGTGCAGCATCATCAGCCTAGCCTTTTCCCAACTATGTCACATCGTCATCATTCATCGTCGACCACATCATCACTTACCATCGGGTGAGATAGTGGTCAAACGCGAGCCTATCAATAATAAAAAAATATATATATATGTTGGGGTCGGCTTCCAGTCTTACTGGATGCAGCTGAATACCAGTATTTTACATAGAGCGACTGCTTATCTGACCTCCATAACCCAGTTAGTACTGGGTAATACGATACCTCTTGGTAAAACTGGTTGTCCGACTTTCGGGACACTGACTATCTGTAACAACTGTCAAAGATCTACAAATGACAGCCGGGACCAACAGCTTAACGTGCTTTCCGAGGCAGGAAGGAAACTCGGTATGTAATGGGTGGTCACCCATCCACAGACCAACCTAGGCAAGCGCGGCTTAACCTTAAGATCGTCCTGAGCGGCTGCTATTATTTAGCCACGAGTTCCTCTTCATATGAAGCACACCTCAATGTAGCACTGACTTGCCAATTTATAAAAATGTTTTCAAATCATCAAATAACGTTTTCCCCTCTCTGGGCAGAGCGGGAGGTGTGTCAAAATTTTACTGACCAAAATCTCATGCATGTTTTCCTTTTGCCCTTTGTGTTCTGGAACTGCGGTATCTCTATCAAACAACCCTCAACACCAGGAGGCGGTGGCTTTAGTACGCCTCTCTGCTTTGCTGACATCTCTTTGAAGCGCGCTTGGAACACGAACGCGCCGTCAACACAGCCAGTCTTCACTAGATGGACGGACGGTGAGCAACCCATTGCTCACCTTCCACAGACGTCTGCGGTCGTCTGCGTCTTCGGTAGCCGAAGTTGTCCTCGACGCCCGACACCCATAGCATACCCTGCGAAGTTTCCCGCGGTGCCTGACACCCGGAGCGTTTCCCACGGCAGCTGGGTTGGTTTCAGGCTCTCCCCCTCAAACTTTCGGTCAAATCCTACACTAGCATGACTGCTTCACAGAAAACGGTGACCGCTTCCCATTCCCTCTTGCTCCGGACCATGGACTTAACCAGGGTCGGACGCGAGACATCGCCGCCGCCGATCGCTCTGCACGATCGGATCTTATAACATTTTTTTTAAGAAGGAATTCCTCGACAATATAATGCATTGCATTGACAATATAATGCATAATGTCCGTGGGGGACGAGGAGAAATTTTAGATTTGGCTATGTCTGATCACACAGCCCAGCTCTTTAAATGTCCAGTCAAAAAAACTTGCACTTTTGACCATTGGTATGTAACTAATCGTGATTATAGCTCTGAAAACAGAGAAAAGTTCTTAGATTGTATACGAAAACTTAGCTTTGATGGGGTCTTTAATAATGCCGACCCTGAAACTGCATTCAATTCGTTCCATGATTTATTTACGCTTTTTTACGACTTATGTTTCCCTACAGTAAACAAAAAGATCTATGTTCGAAAATCTCCCAAAGGGATGTCTAAAGGTATAAAAGTTTGCAGCAAACGAAAAAGAGAAATACTCTGCCAGTTTAGAAGATTGCCTACGACTGATAACAAACAATTGCTAAAACAGTATTCAAAACGACTGAAAAAAGTAATTTACTTAACCCAAGTAGCTCAAAATAATTATCATATAAATAATGCCGATAATAAATGTAAAGCTACGTGGAAAGTTATAAAACAAAACAAAACAAATTTTCCTTCTGAAACCCTGTATAAAATAAATCTTGATAATAAAGTTATAGATGATCCTATAGAAATTGCTACAGCATTTAATAATTATTATATAGATGTAGCAGAACAAACAAATAGCGATCAAAATAATAATAGTTTCTCTAATATAACTCATCATCAAAAATTATTATTTATGACACCTACTGATCCAATGGAAATTATAAAAATAATCAATTCATTAAAAAACACAAATAGCACCGGATATGACGGCATCACAACTAAAATTCTTAAATTTGCAGCTAATATTATCGCTCCCATTCTAAGCCATATTATCAATTTGTGTATTGAAAATGGACACTTTCCAAGTAAGTTAAAAATTACTTTGATTAAACCACTACATAAGAAAGGTGAAAAGACAACCATATCAAATTACCGCCCGATAGCTTTAATACCAATACTGTCTAAAATATTTGAAAAAGTCATCTATAATGCACTATATTCTTTTCTGGAATCCAATAACATACTAACAGAAGCACAATATGGATTTCGAAAAAATAAAACTATAAATGAAGCCGTTTATGAATTTTATTATTCTCAAAAATTATTCTGAATGTTGATAAAAAAATACCAGTTGCAGCTATATTAATGGATATGACGAAAGCATTCGATCATGTGGACCATACTATTTTGCTAAACAAATTAGAACCATTTTTAATATATTACCTCGAATACCATAATTCGAGGTAATATATTAAAAATGGTACAGGCATACTTAACTGAAAGGAAACAAGTCACTACAATAAATAGAATTTGTCCAAAGACAAAAAAAGAGATAAAGTACATGTCATCAATTAGGATCACAACATGTGGGGTTCCTCAAGGAAGTGTTCTTGGGCCTTTGCTTTTCATAATATATATTAATGATCTTCCAAAGTGCACTGCTTACAAAACTTTATTCGCTATTTTATTCGCTGATGACAGCACAGTAATTGTTCCATGCTATTACATGATATTACTGAATACGAAAATGATATAAATAATTCTTTACAATATATCATTAATTGGTTAAAAGTAAATAAATTAAAAATAAATTTAGAAAAAACCAAAATAATGTCATTTTATCAACGTACAAGCCAATCACAATTAAATATAGCTTATGAAAATGTAAAAATTGCCGATACCAACAATGCCAGATTCTTGGGTCTACATTTAGATAGTCATTTATCCTGGAAAACGCACATAGAAATTATCTGTAAAAAGCTGAATCAATATTCATATGCTTTATACAACTTGAGCAAAATTGTCGCTCAATCCGTGGTTCTGGTAGCTTACAATGCATACGTAACATCTACACTACGCTTCGGAGTTCTGTACTGGGGAAATTCCACAGATAACGACATCGCATTTAGGACACAAAAGAAATGCTTAAGATCTGTTTTCAGACAAAAATCAACTGATCGTTGCTTGCCATTGTTCAAAAAATATAACTATAAAAATATAAGTGTTTGTTTATTTATGAGACAGCAGTGCTTGTAAAATGTAACCCACAGCTATTCGAATCACTGAAATCTAAACGCCGAAATAATGAGATTTGTGCCAATACACATAACACTGCACTTTACACAAAAAGTTTTCTGGGTATGACACCCAGAATATACAACAAAATACCTAAGCCCATAAGACAGAAAAAAGAGTTGAATGATTATAAAAAGTCCTTATTCAAATATTCAACTGAAAAGGCATACTATAGTATTAAAGAGTATCTGGATGACGATACAAGCTCAATGGATAATTAATGGTGATTTTCCTATAACTATTAAATAAGCTATTATTTTTAGAAAAAAATGTTATTTTTAACAAAAAATATAATTTAATTTGTTTTTTATTTTTAAGGTAGATTGCTGCTAACGCCTTTGTAATTTAATTTTAATTTTGTTTAATATTTGTACGCCGCTTACGGCAAAACATGGAGATACCTACTTTGCATTTACACCTTTTACACCTATGTTTAACAAACTAAAACCTTTGACTTTGAATTTGACAGTAAATAGCTCTGAATTCAGTGATGGTTTTTATTTTAATTCTATTGAATTAAATATTCCATTTTAGTTATAACAGTCAAAATTAACTATAAGTAGTTTTACTGAACAAGAATGTTACGTAATTTGAAGAAAAATAATCTCATTTTTTTTTTAAACAATCAGTTTTTTACTAAGAATCAATTTGACTGCTGTCTTAAACGTAAAGCATCAAAGCATATTTTAAATGAGACTATTACAGACACTTAAAAACGGGCAGAATATCTTGTGAAAATACTGGGATTGCCCATTTCAAAGCGTAGATTTCTATGAATAAACATGGACACTTTTTTAAATTCAAACATTGTCACATCATTCATGTTGAGATCAAGCATATAAGTACGAAGACTTTTTATTTCCACGACGAACTAGCAAACTAAACACCCTTTTTTTCTTTATTTTTTGTCGGTTGGGAAATCATCCAATGACTTCCCCCGCTCTGGGCGGAGCGGGGGGGCATGTCACACTTGTACTGACTAAAACCCACCCATGTTCCTTCTGTTGCCCTTTACGTTCCGAGGCCGCGGTATCTCTTTCGAACAACCCGCAACCCCGGCAGGCGGAGGCTCTGGCAAGCCCCTCTGCTTTGCTGACTCTCTTAAACACGAACGCGCCGTCGACACGGCCTGTCGTCAATCGACGGACGGACGGTGAACTAAACTAAACACCCTTAAAGCGTATTGTGTAATCTATTGCTTATGCAGATGTCAACATGAAAAGCATACAAGGCTTTATAATTTCTTTAACGTATAATTGGCGTATAATTTCTTTGTAAGTTTTGTTACAATTAGTACTACAATGGATGTGTCTTAGAAATGTTACAAGCAGTGCAGTCATGAGAATAATTATTTGATTTTCCAAAGTCAAACGGGTACTATAATGGCAAAACGAGATTTTTTACCCCAAAAACAAATGCCATTTCCCTAAATTTAACCAACGAATACAAAAAGTAGGAGGTTCTCAATTCGACATGTATGCATATGTATATTTCTTTATTTTATTTATTACTTTTGCATGGAGTTACTTAATTTGTTGTACATAATACTTGGTTGACACGTTTATATTTTGCTTTGTCTTACACGTATATGTTTAATGACTTAATTTAATTTACAGAAAAGCAAACTGTAACAAAACAAATACGTAATTAATTATAAGTCCTATCAAGGATATCTGTAGCGTAGCGTCGATAGAGAACAAGCCACACGCGGTCATCTTACTGAACGTACGATTTGTCAGTATCACGTTTTTGCACAAACGTTCTTGACTTTCTGTAAAGAAAGTATTCATAATAAAGTAACACAGTAGATTATATATGTTCGTTCCATATCAACCCATCATTGATCATCACATCCAAATATTTAACAAATGTTACTGAGCACAGCGATATAGGTAACAGCAGGTCAAAGTATCCAGACAAGTGTGAGCTTTGTAGTTAAATAAGTGTCTGGGGGTTTCGTACTTGCATAAATAGAAAATGAGGTGTAGTTTGATTTAGGTATAGGGTAGGTTTTTGTGAAGCCATGACAATTTGCAAGGATTCTTCAGTATTATTTTCCACTTCGGGTCCATTTTTCCATGTATTAAAATGACTGTATCATCGCATAGGTAAAAATATTAGCTGATATTAGTAGCTAATATTAGCTGGTATTATTATTAATATTAGCTAATATTTTTGCATTGAAATAGATAATGAAAAGCGTTGGGCTGATGACACTGCCCTGCGGGACTCCGAATGACATTCCCTCATTAGCACTTCTATGTGATTTTACATACTTCATTTATCTTCATACATATTATTCGGTTTATCTAGTAGCTCTTGAAGAAATCATGAACAATTTCTTGTATGCCGATGTTGTGCAGCTTCGATACAAAGAATGTCTCAAAAGCTTTTGTAAAGTCAAGGAAAAGACCGAAGCATGTATGTTGATTGTCTAATCCTAGCTACAAAGTCTGTTTGGTCTATTGAGGATTTCTACTTCTAGAAAAAAACCGGTCAAATGCGAGTCGCGTTCACACCCTGGGTTGAAAAGCACGCAACGCTCATTTATATGTTTTACACTCAATAGAAAAAATAAATTAGTTTTTCAAAGGTTGTTGTTTAAACAACATCCTATGAAAAACTAATTTATTTTAAAAATTGTTTAAAAAAATAAATGCCACGCGTTACGAATAATGCAGAATTTAAATAAAAGTTTTCACAGTAATCTAACCTGTACAGTTTCTATTCTTCATTCTCTGTATACAAGCTGTTTCTGCTTCCTCAACTGCGATGTAGAACTTCTCAGAGTACACATTCTGTATGATCACCACGACCATGTCCTTTACTAGCCATAAGACTGTCAGACTCGTCATCTTCCAATTTGAAATCTAAAACGTAATTTAAGATCTAGAAAGGCGAAGGAATAAAATTTTGTAAGGCGCAATGTCATTTAATTATTTTTACCTCGTCACGATGTGCCGCAGCATCTAACATTCCTCCTACGTAGCATAAGGTACGTCCAAATACGTTGACAGTACCAATCATCACCTACACAAAAAGATATGATTTAAGTTAGTACATAGTTTCTTCTATATCCTTTCTATACATTGTTTGTGGCTGTCATAGTATTTATTTATTTAATCATTTATACACAGGAGAAAACACAGCGAAACATCATAAAAAAAAACAAAGAGTACAAAGGCACAACTTATTTCTAAAGAAACTTCTACCAGCAAACCTGCGAGAGGAAATAAGAAGAAAGAAACGTAGACAGTAGCGTGTGAAAACAGGAAGAAAATAGTAACTAAAATATGAATGTTTTAATCTAAATATAAGTATACAAATAAGTATAATAATATGTACATGTATTAATACATAACACTAAAATATATAAACAGATATGTAAATACAATATTATAAATAGGTATTCACTTTTGAGAGGAAAGGTAAATGCTCTTTTAATCTAATCTTAAAAATTGAAATTCTTTTCAAGTTTCTAATATTAGGCGGAAGTGAGTTTCACAATCTTACAACATGGACGGAGAAGGAATAGGAATAGTAACTAGTTTAATGAGGAAGGGGTTTTGGGGAGAGATCTAAAGTGCGATCTACAAGGAGCGTCACGACGGCGAGCGTAAGTAAAGCGCTCACTCAGGTAGGATGGAAAAGACGGGTTAAGCAGAGTGTTAAAAAGGAGACATGGTATCCGGGTGTTTCTGCGAAGACGGATAGGAAGCCACTTCAGTTTTTTGCTAAGGTGGTCATACTTCCAAAGACCAAAAACAAGACGAAACCGTGTTAATCCGAATGCAATCGAACTTTTAAAGTTATGTTATAACGATTAGAAGGAGAACTGTACCTTAAAAAAACGCTCGCGGAGGTAGGGAGAATAGGACGGATTATGTAAGATTGTTTCTTCGTGTAGTATATTAAGCTTCTTTACAAACATACTTACGCTGCAGGAAAAAAAAACTTACCATAACTTGTGTAACTTTCTTATACACTTTGTAGGCTTTCAAAATGTCTGTATAAATTTTGAACAATTCGACACAATGTATTTCATTATTTTCTTGTACATCATTTATCAAGTAGATATTTTCGATCAAGTCATAGAGAAACTTATTTAATAGTATCTGAATACAAAAAGCATACACAAAGCGGATATCTACACTTACAAACGTAAATTCAATGATTATATAACCGATATTGATGTTATTACTAAAATAAAAATATAAAAACAACAAGAAACCGTCTACACTAAGAATGGTTGACACTGAGATCCAATTCCAGACAATAGAACTTTTAATAGTCTTACTAACATCAATGCTCTTATGTATAATTTGGATCATTATAACAAGCAAAATATTGTAGTTGCTGTGGACAATGTTCAGAATAAAACCCACGATAAGACATACACACTCGGACATGTACAAAAATATGCTGATAATTATAAGTATTGCATTATTTTCATCCTTTGTACTATGGCTAAACCCATTTGATATTAAACGATGCGTAATCGCAGTAAACGCAAAGAGAATATAAACAATCTCTAGCATTAAAAACTTGTTCCCTTTGGGCGTAATATAATTGTCTCGAATACAGAATTTTGATGAAAGCGTCAGAGTCTGTAGTAAATTAAACGGGAACAACATTTTTTGGACTTCTTCATCTAGTCTGTAGTTAAGTAACACTTCGGGAGGGTAAGATGAACTCTGTCGCATTGCTCTGTAGTTTAAAAATATTCTTACGGTTTGTGATTATTTAAATACGTACTTCACGCCTAGAAAATACTGAGGCGTTCCAATGTGTATTGATCCGAACAGCACACATCATCTGATACAAGCAATTAGATTGTATCGAAGACAAAGTTCTTTATCTCAATTATGATAAATGGTTACGAAAAACATTATCATCCTTACTAATATTACAAAAGTAAAAGTGACTTTGTTTGTTACTTCTTCACGCATAAATGGCTAAACCGATTTTGATGAATTTTGGTACAGAGGACATAGGCTATTTTTTATTGAGATATGAGGGAGAAAGAGCGAAGAAAAGGGAAAAGCATTGCTACCACAATAAATAAGGCGCAAGGGCAAAAACTACAGGTAGCTACCTGCAAATCAGGAAAGGGAACTGTGTTACCTTGAATTTAACGCGAGCAAAGCCGCGGGCAAAAGCAAATTTAATATAAGGCTTATTAAAAAGAAAATTGAGACGTTTTGTATAGTATTAAAAGTAAATCCTAGAACAAGATGTTAAACTACTGATAAATGATAACGATTGTTTAAAATGATATAATAGTTAAAAGCAATCCTGGTAAAAGAAATGGTAGAAACACTCACTAGAAACTCTTTTTGTATGCTACTCAAGTTTGGTTACTTGCCTGATTCGCTAACTTGTGTTGTATTTCCATTCACTAGTGTTCTATTTGTATTGTTTAAACGAAGGCAACAAAGCTAAACAAAGTTAAAAAAAAAAACACTATTCTGAGTGCCTTTTTGATTATTATTTTAATCTCCATCCAATTATTTTAATCTCAAGTGAGTTTAAATGTTTGTAAACGCGCCCCCGATACAGAAGAAACAGCCTGGAGTGGGGAAACGTTTTTTTTTAAATATAGATTATGACTAAATATTTTAGCTGCACTATGACTATCATAAGTGCATTATACATTCCACTCGCTCAAATGTCTCCAGAGCTTTCTGCCTCTGAAGACTAAAATCTCCCTTGCGCAGACTCTCATCCAGCCCATCATAGATTACGCCGATGCCTGTTATTTGGATGCCACCGAGGAGCTCTTAAATAAACTTGAGCGTTTGCAAAATATCTGTATCCGTTTTGTTTTTAACTTTAGAAAATATGATCATGTTTCCAACTTTCGCAAAATACTTAAGTGGCTCCCAATTCGACTTCGCCGGAACTTTCGAATATTGTGTTTGCTTTTTAACATCCTTCACAACCCTAAAACGCCATTCTATCTGCAGGAACGTTTTTCCTATTTCCGTCCTTCTGATGCTCCTTGTAGATCGCACCTTAGGAATCTCCTAAAACCCCCTCCGCACTCTACCGACTTCTACTCCTACTCCTTTACTGTTCACGCTGTGCGGTTGTGGAATTCGCTTCCGCCTGACATTAGGGACTGCCAAACTGTTTCAGTTTTTAAGAGAAGAGTAAAAGAACATTATCTTTCAATTTCACCATAGTTGCATAGGTATTTATTATTTGATTTTTTATATTGTATTTAAGTTATATATTTGTCTTTGTATTTGTATGTATGTTAGTATATTCTTATATTGTATTTAGTCATATTTGCTTTTGTTTTTATGTTTTTTTTTACGCACTGTGTCTACATCTCTTTTTATTTACTCTCCTTTCGCAGGTATGCTGGAAGAGATTTCTATAGAAATAAGCATTACTCATTGGATCTGCCTAAACAGAGTCAACATGTAATTCTCGATCTTTACTGGATTTGTCATCTGACTATGATATGGATAGTACTAACGATGATTCCATGACGTTGTCGATATGAATATCGGAAGTGATGAATATTTAGTTTTGCAGCCTCTATATAATATAGCAACTCGTTCTACAACTGAGTAATGAAAATGGCCTATTATTTTGTAGACTTCTCTTTAATTAGTCCCAATAGCGAACAACAAGCTACTGCCTAACATTGTTTTTTTTTTGCATTTGGACTTTTTAACCACAACAAAGTGAAATAACACAGACTTAAGAAATAACACAAAAGAGTCAACAAGGGAATGCCAGACCATCACCAAACAACTACTTTTAATATTATTATGTTTATTGGAATTTCATATTTAAAAATTATAATGAAGTAAAAAGAACGACATAAAAATATCGAAGATCCATCTGTTACGAAATGTGACCTTCACGATACTACAGCAAAAACACGATCAAATCTATAAAATTCAAGCGTACGTGCGGTTACGGTTTTGTTGTTTCATTAATAACTAAAAAAAAACTTGTCAAGAGACACCCGGATAGAATGAAATTATTATTTATTATGTACAAAAAACCTGTATACACTCAACAACATAATCGTCACTACACCACACTGTTCAATGCGAAGTAGAAAGAGACAGACAAAGAAACACGCGCACGCCGCATGGTTACAACTTTAGAAAACAGTGTCGTTACAATTTTTGGTCTTAAGCAAAAAGTGTTGTGACAACTTTTGGTCTTATTTAGCTCCAAAAACTAAACGTACACATCCTTTTCTATAAAAAAATATCGACTATCCATCATAGCAATACATCCCATCACTAAAAATTTATAGTGACGCCATGCTACACGCATTACGCTTTGCATTATTTTCCTTTCAATTTAATTTAATTTTAGACAGAAAACATTTTGGATGATAAAATTTATTTAATTTACTGCGGTTATTACTAGATAGGCCCAGTTGGAATTAAAAGCGGACTGTATTTCAGGGTTATGGTGGTCAAAATTGAACCTAAAATAAAAATCATGCGATCCTGGTCGCGTTGTTAAAGCTGGTGTCGAAGGCGCGCGCCGCCGTCCTCGCATCGTGGAGCCGCTCCGCTCTCCCCTCTTGTTGATGATGCAAATGTTTATCGGAGGTGTTAACGTATGCGTTAACAATTACTAATCTGGGGGCACGGCAGTGCCCCCACCAAGTCGAGCAAAAAGCGTCACGGCCGTACCATCCTTTTCTCGAAGCAACTCAGACCATTTTCGACCCCCTGTAACTTCGTTGTGGATAAAACTAGAAGACTGAAATTTTAGTAACCTTGCAGGCATAGTAAAGACACGTTACATTTCAAATTTCATTCAATTTGAACTAGTATTTTAAGAATTATAACGGGTCAAATTTCTTAATTTTGTCACTCACTGACTCACCGATCATCAAAATGCTAAGGCACTTCTAGCAGACCTAGAAGCTTGAAAGGAGAATGACCACGACAATATGGACCACGGTACAGAGATGCATCAATTCCAAAGTTGTTTTAGATGGTTTACAAATTAACCAAATAACCATCTACAGTTGCTTTTTTGGAATCAAAACCCGCATTTCCAAGTTTTCTTAGAAAACGTAACTTAACCTCAAAATAGAAATATCCGTCGTGTATAGAGGTAAGTTTATAGGTCGTAGTTTGGAGAGCAGATTAATGAGCATATCTGATGGGATGGGATAGAGACTTAAATAAATCAGTACTTTGCCTCGATTAAAACAAAAAAAAAATGTAATATTTAAATCGCAATGAACAAACTTAGCATGCACCACGCGCGCAATTGTCATTGGACTTTTTGACAACGACAAATTCAATTTGAGACACCAACACTAATGTTGCCTCTTAAGATTTTAAATAAAATGGATTACTCAAATAAATACACTCGACACATAATTATTTCAAATGACTGATTTAGTTTTATAATCATTAATTTATTAAAAAGTTTCGATTTATACCAAACCGAAGCAAGATAATTTAAAAAAAATCTATGCAATCATTCATTTGTATCGTTAGCCAACAAAGTGAAATTGGTTTTGAAAGCAAAATATTAATACGACTACTGTGTGTGTGAAATACTAATTATTTCACACCACAGTAGTCTATCATCTCGCTTTATTATTTATAAAACCTCGCGATTTACCTTTCCAATGACTTTACATTTATATTAATTTGTAATCGTATGCAAAAAAAAATCGATTACAGTTCTCAATATATTTACTTATTTTAATTATGACAACACTTTAACGTCAGAATAGCCGGCAGTAGCTAATTCATTTTATCAAAACAATTTCATAACTTATTAAGTTTACAAAATAAACCCCTATACAAAATTGGCATTCTAATTGCAGAATGTCTTCAAAAATAAAGAAAATAATTGTGATATAATTTTTATCTTGATGCATGAGAAAAACTAGTACCGTTGATGGTCATGATCCTTTGGAATATAAGTAGTGTTTGGTGTATGAATCAAGGAAAAACTAAAAAATCTGGACTAGAAAAGACCGCAAAAAAAAATTAAGTCCATACAGCCAAATTTTCAGTAAAATTTTTCAATATTGGCTTTATTCGTAACGATGTTTTACGGGTTTAAGCTAGTCCCATATAAATATAGGCGCATGGTAGTGCCCCTGCCAAATCGAGCAAAAAGTGGGTATTCCCGTCATGAAAACACGTGTAAATTAAATTATTTTATGCAAAAAACGTACCTACGTGCGTATTTGTACTTAACATTACATTTAATAACGAACATGTTTACGAACTTTGTCCGGTTAAAACTAAATTTGAAATTATTAATAGCGCTTATGTTCATTTCGATCAGTTTCCCATATGTATAGCCTATGCTTTAACTATACATAAAAGTCAAGGACTGTTTTTTTTTGGGGGGGGGGGAAAGTCATCCAATGACTTCCCCCGCTCTGGGCGGAGCGGGGGGGCATGTCAGACTTGTACTGACTAAGACCCACCCATGTTTCTTCTATTGCCCTTTACGTTCCGAGGCCGCGGTATCTCTTTCGAACAACCCGCAACCCAAAGTCAAGGACTAAGTCTACAAAATGTACTAATGGATATTGGTTCTACAGTATTCACATCCAGTCAAGCTTACATGGCACTTTCGAGAATTACAAATCTGGGCGGTTTACAGGCGGTGTTAAAGCGCAGGAATCCTCAATTTGTTAATACAACAGACTAAGAAGCATTTACCGTCTAGATTTGTCAAAAATGTTAACATCAAAGCCTCCCAGAAAAACGCATAGAGACAGGGAGTGGGCTCTTAGAAAAACTGTAGCTGAAGCTCAAGAAGTAGTACCGGAAAAGAGAAAACGGAAGGCTACCTACAAAAATAAGAAAAGTTCCTAAGTCAGAGAGAAGGCTTTAAGAAAATTCGTTGCTGGTAGATATACATTTATACAAAAAAGTGTGTGTGTCAGCTCCGACGCACGACTGGAGTTTACTCCTTAAGTACGAGTATCTAACCATACGCAAAAAGAGTTTATTCAACTGAAAAAAGATTAATATCATATGAAAGGGTAAATTCACAAATTAATGAAAAAGGGGTGTGTGTACTTATGTACACGCGTTAGAAGTTATACTTCTTTGGCGTATAGAAAAAAAATAACTAAAATGCTGTAGTGATTAACGATAAATATAAAAAATAATCAAAAGAATGTGAGCCGTCGCGGGACGCCTGGCAGATATGAAACATCGACATTATTTTGTAAAAGTAGTATGCAGAAACGAACAGATTGTGATAGGAACTAAATATGTCATTGAAAACATCATTATTTAGCCAAAAAAAGTATAACTTTAAAAAACAAGCCCAATAACATATAGTATATAGGTATAGTCGCCTATACAGCATACCACATGTATGTACGTCTTAATACACTCACAGCTAAATTAGAAAGTAGCGCACTAAAGGTGCGCACCAAAACCGTGACACATTTTCGTTACTTTAGCAGGTTTTACCCCTCGGATTTTTCTAAAACCGGGCACCTTACAATAACTGCAATTTTAAAGTCAGTGTCAGGTTGTGTGTTGAATTAAATATAAATCGCGACCGTATTAAGCATCACGGTGTTATAATAATTACAATCGTTAATAAAAACCCCCTGAGTTCATTTAATCTCACAAAATGACTATCATAATAAAAACTCGGGATTATATGATCACACAAGGGTTGTAAAGATGATTTTAATCTTTATTAAGAAATTTTAGTTATGCATACAATCTTATAAAGAGCCGCAAAAAGGGAAACAAATCCTTAGTAATATTGTAAAAGCGAAAGTGAGTTGGTTTGTTTGTTTGTAACGTCTTCACGCCTACATGACTAAACCGATTTTGATTTTGAATTTTGGTACAGAGATAGTTGGGACTTTGGAGACGGACATAGGCTAAGTGAGAAATGAGGGACAAAGAGGGAAGTAATGGAAAGGCGCTATGGCAAAAACTACAAGTAGCAAGTACCTGCAAATCGGGAAAGGGGAACTGTGTTACCCCGAATTAAACGCGAGCGAAGCCGCGGGCAAAAGCTAGTTATAAATAAAAACAATCTAAATAAAATATTTAAAAGTACTTCCAATGAAAAGAAGTCGCAAAAAGAAACATTTTTTTATCAACTTGACAATAAATAAAAAAAATAAAAACTAAATTTAATATTTAAAAAGTACTTCCAATGAAAAGAAATCGCAAAAAGAAAAACAAGACCTTGGGTTTGATCCAGCGTAATGTTGTTTGACTATCCGTTTCTTTACCAAACACGCTATTAGATCATTAGAACCAGGATTGAAATTACTGACCGTATTGTGCGCACCAAAATTGTGACACATTTTCGTTACATTAGCAGGTTTTACCCCTCGGACTTTTCTCATACCGGGCGCCTTATATATGAAAATCGATTCTTAAGGAGTAAACTCCAATAAGTAGAAGATACCGAAAAGGAAAAAAGTAGAACTGTCTACAAAATACAAAAAGAAATGAGATCCCATCAAAAACAATACTTGTCAAAAAAACCAAGTCTCGCAACTCAGTTGTGCTGCTTTAAAAAGTTGTGAGATCCATATAATACCAAGTCGGTTATTAATTTATTCAGTCTCTACTTAAGCGACTTTCTGTCTTAATACGTCCAGTCTCTAAGACCACGATCGTGGTCCATAACAATTGAAAATCAATTGCGTCTGGAATCTCCGTACTCGAAGCATTAAGTTGTTACGTAATAATTAACAGCATCTTATAGTGACGCATATCAATATTAAAATTCTTTAATGTTTCATATAAATATATTGTGACTTGGTCATCGCCTGAAAACACGTATAAATTCAATCGCCTGAAAACACATGTAAATTCAATTATTTAGTGCGATGGCCAAGTTTCGATATATTTATATGAAACATTTAAGAATTTTAATATTGATATGCGTCACTATAAGATGCTGTTAATTATTACGTAACAACTTAATGCTTCGAGTACGGAGATTCCAGACGCAATTGATTTTCAATTGTTATGGACCACGATCGTGGTCTTAGAGACTGGACGTATTAAGACAGAAAGTCGCTTAAGTAGAGACTGAATAAACTAATAACCGACTTGGTATTACATGGATCTCACAACTTTTTAAAGCAGCACAACTGAGTTGCGAGACTTGGTTTTTTTGACAAGTATTGTTTTTGATGGGATTCCATATTTTACAAGTACGATATTCATGGTACATGTAAAATATTCGGTCATGATTGTAAATTGTGGTAACATTCAAGATTGGAAAGGATCGGTTTATCAAATTTCACTTGCACGATGCTACAGCGGAAACAGTATTGTAAAGTTTTCTCTAAGAAAATCCTTAGCTAATTGAGATGAAAAGAAGAGTCGAGAAATCAGTAGATAGGGCCAAAGCATTTCAAGGAAAAATAAATATCATGTAGGTACATTATTGGGTGCGTTTATTATCTCTTAATAACTTAGTTCACAGAAAAGCAAACTGTAACAAAACAAATATATAATTAGTTAGAAGTCCCATCAAGGATATCTGTAGTGTAGCGCCGACATAGAACAAGCCACACGCGGTCATCTTACTGAACGTACGATTTGTCAGTATCACGTTTTTGCACAATCGTTCTTGACTCTCTGTAAGTAAAGTAGCCATATTTAATTAACACCAATATTTTTAATGTTTGGTGGTTTTAGAAAACCTTAATCAAACGTATGATATACATCCTTACTAATATTATAAAAGCGAGAGTGAGTTTGTTTGTTACGACTTCACACCCAAATAACTAAACCGATTTCGTTTAATTTTGGTACAGAGATAGTTGGGACAAAAAACGTGAGAAAAGGGGGAGAAAGAGGAAAGAAAATAGGAGAGAGAAGATCGCTTTTAGCGATAAGACCGCCCATTGTGTCACCCTATTTATAAGTTTGTCTAGTGTTATTCTTGTTACTTGTAAGTAGGTATGGTGTACATAACAAAAAAATTTCTATCTATCTATCGCGAGGTAAAGTTAGCGTTAGCTCAAAGTAACTATGCCACGCGGACGAAGTCACGGGCGGAAACTAGTTATAACATGGTCGCTAATTGGATTGATTGCAATTGAATTGCTGTATCATCATCTGCCTGACTTTTTCCATCCATGATGAGGCCAGCTGTAAGCCTGCAAGTAAAACACAAACGGCATGCAATTAACCCCACATTTTACGCGTATGGACTGTATATCAGACTTCCTAATTATGATGGTTGTCTGATATTAGAACATCTGCTAAGTTATCCAAGTGGCTTAACTCACATTCTCACTCACAGAAATGACTTAGGATAGTAAGTTTTCAATGCTAGTAATACAGCAGAAATGCGCCAACCTTAGTTTTTTTTTTTTACTAATTTCACATCATAGTAATTTCGTGCAAAAGTTTAAAGAAAACACTATCTCTAAATGTCAACTATCTAGTGACAATACTCTTGGCGTAATATGCCATACACACAAACGGACACGACGAATCTGAAAGGGTACTGTTTGGCAATGGAACCCTTGAAAAAGCTCGCAATGCGGGATGTCCGGGTGGATACGACCCACAAATTCAATTTAAAATTTTAAAAAAAATTGTTTTGAAAAAAAAACATAGTTATCTAACTTGTACAGTTTCTATTCTTCATTATTTGTATACAAGCTATCTCTGCTTCCTCGACGGCGATGTAGAACTTCTCAGAGTTCACGTTCTGTATGATTACCAGGACCATGTCCTTTGCTAGCCATATGACTATAAGACTCAGCGTCTCCCAATTTGACAACTGAAACGTAGATTAAGATATCTAGAAACGCGGAGGAATATATGTGTGGGGCAAAATACAAACTGCAGCACAAAACTTTAGGTATAGACACATTACAAATCATGACCCTGAGCCGATGGTACTCATATACGTATAAGTTATTAGGATCGTAGTACTAGGATAGCAGAAAACAGAAACAGATCTTATAACTTAGCAGCATCATTTAGTTGTCATTACCTCGTCACGATGTGCTGTAGCGTCTATCAATGCTTCTACGTAGCATAAAGTACGTCCAAATACATTGACAGTACTGATCATTACCTGCAGAAAAAAATAAGGTATAAGTTGGTACATGGCTTCTTCTATCTTCCACCATCCTGAGATGCCCTTACCACGTTTTTTTTTAAATATGTTAATCTACATCTTTGTTTCCGACCGTGTTGTATTTGAGTGACTTAGAATGTTTATTTTCTTTACATCTTATACTTACGATACTGGCAAGACTAATCTTACCATAACTTGTGAGACTTTCTTGTACACTTCGTAGGCTTTTAAAATGTCTTTATAAGTTTTGAACAGTTTGATGCAATGTATTTTATCATTTTCTGATCCTCCATTCATCAAGTAGATATTTTTTATCCAATTATCGAGAAAGTTGTTTAATAGTATTTGAATACAAAAAGCGTACACATAGCGGAGATCTATATTTACTAATGTAAATTGAATGATTAAATTAACAATTTTGATGTTGTTATTAAAATGAAAATATAAAAGCCACATAAAAGTATCTACAATAAAAATGGTTGACACCGAGATCCAATTCCAGACAATAGAACTGCGAATACTTTTACTAACATCAATGCTCTTATGTATAATTTGGATCATTACAACAAGCAGAATGTTGTCGTTGCTGTGGACAATGTTGAGAATAAAACCCACGATAAGACATACACACTCGGACATGTACAAAAATATGGTGATCATTATAAGTATTGCGTTATTTTCATCCTTTGTACTATGGCTAAACCCATTTGATATTAAACGATGCGTAATCGCAGTAAACGCGAAGAGAATATAAACAATCTCTAGCATTAAAAACTTGTTCCCTTTGGGCGTAATATAATTGTCTCGAATACAGAATTTTGATGAAAACGACAGCGTCTGTAGTAAATTAAACGGGAGAAACATTTTTTGGATTTCTTCATCAAGTCTGTTGTTAAGCAACACTTCAGCTGAAGATGAGATTTGTAGCATTGCTCTGTAGTTTAAAAACATTCTTACAATTTGTGATTGTGATTCGTAATACACGTTTAGAAAACTCTGAAGCCAACATGTATTGATCCGATCAGTACACACTATTTGATATGTTCAATTAGATTGTATCGAAGTCGAAGTTCTATAATGTTACAATTATGATAAAAGGTAAGGAAAACCATTTTCATATACAATAAGGCTTATTAAAAAAAACTTGTGTTGTTTTGTATAAAACAACACAACGTACTTTCGTACTTTACTACTTCCGTTTGGTTACTTTCCCGATTCGCCAATAACACATAAGACATGTAAAATTCACTAGTGTTGCATTTTTTTTTTGTTTAAACAATACTAAGAAAGCTTCACAAGTCAGAAAAGGGAACTTTATTAAAAATATAGTGCCTTTTTGATTGTTTTTATCTGCATTCACACATGTTTTTTGAACGGTACAGTCAGCTCGCCAAGTAACATGAAAATGTTTTGGTAATTCCTTCCAGGTCCTTTCATTTCCCTCCAGGGCCCGACTTATTTTCTACACTGAATTAAAGAGCAATTAAGTCAATAAAACCTTCAAGAACCTAGACGGATATCCCGCATAAGCCTTCAGTATTTTTTATGTTGAGACCTTTGAATGTGTTTTTAGCTGTACCAATACATAATCCATCATCACTAGCTTGCCTGAATATTTCGGAAGACTGGTATCCTACATTACATAATATAATTCTCACTTAACAACATAGATTTGTTCAAAAAAGATCAAACGTGACGTTGTTAGTTTTTACAGATTATGTATTTGTTTAATAATATGGATCAACAGGTACAAATAGATGCAATGTACACAAACTTTCGGAAAGCTTATGACAAGGTGGATCATGACCTGCTTCAAAAAAAACTGACATATAATGGTATTCGTGGGGATCTGCTTCTATGGTTTGCATTATTTGTGTCATACCGGCCACAAAAAGCTGTAGTTAAGGGTTATTAACCTAGTTCCGAAAGAGTTACTTCTGTTGTACCCCAGGGTTCTATTTTAGGACCAATCTTTTTATTATGACATTGGGTGTTGTTTTACGCAACCAAAACTCCTTCTCTATGCGGATGACCTTAAAATTTATCCTTATTAAAAAAAGCATTTGACAAAATCAAGCATTACGTTGAAGATAAAAAAGTCTAGTCATAGTTCCTTCTGCGCTTGCGGCTTCCATCCATCTTATTATTCAATCCATCTTATTTACAGTATTAATTTTGCAATGTTTTTTTCTATACCTTGTTTAGATTCTGTTTTACCGATTCTTTGTGAGTAAGTAAACATTATTGGCCTTGTAGATTCTTAGGTGTATGTTAACTTTTTATTTTTTTTTACTTTTTGTAAAGATAGCAATATCTTATTTTTGGGCCTACGCTGTCCTCTCATAAAAAAGTAACCATGGAGTTTCTTGCCGGGTTTTCTGCATAAGAAACGACCAAAGTCGAACTGTGAACACTTTTTCAATGTTTTATAAGTGCCCATGTAGGCCTATGTGAAACAATTTATTTTTTAGATTTTGTCTTTTGGCGAATTATGAGCCCATAAAATGCGGTATCGCCAACACGTCGTATACAGTATAGCAAAAATAGGTACATTATGTAATGATTTGAATCTGTTCGCACTATCTGCCAATAGCATTAAAAACCCTTTTATGTATATATTTAATTAATGACTCCGTTAAGTAGAACATGTAAATTAGTTTTAGTTTAAACTTTATTTTAAGCTGTTTTATTTATTTATTTTTTCTTCCAAATTCAATTTGAAATTTTTATATTCCTAAAACCACATCTTAAATAATACATTTATTTAAGACGTGGGTAACGTTGTAAGCTATGCATGTTAACATACTTTTTAAGTTTTTACCTATAACCTACCTTATGTGTATCTGTTGGTTTTGCTAAATAAATAAATACGTACGTAAATAAATACAATTGTAGTATTACATATTGGGTCAATGTTTTCATTAAAATAACCTTAGCTAATTGAGATGAAGAGAACAGAGATTTCGTAACCACTAAGAGAATGTTCATAAAGAAAATGTCTTTAGGCAAATCAGTAGATAGGGCTAAAATTTTTTAAGAAAAAATATATAATTGTTTATTTTTGGGTGCGTATATATTCTTTAAATAACTTATAGAAAAGCAAACTGTAACAAAACAAAGACATAATTGGTTAGAAGTCCCATCAAGGACATCTGTAGCGTAGCACCGATAGAGAACAGGCCACACGCGGTCATCTTACTGAACGTACGATTTGTTAGTATCACGTTTTTGCACAAACGTTCTTGACTCTCTGTAAGTAAAGTATATATTTAAGTAACACCAATATTTTAGATATCCGGTGGTTTTGAAATACTGAAGTTATTGATTAAGGTTTTGGAAAACCTTAATCAAACGTATCGTAATCATTTAAATATAGTCGATTATTGCATTGATTGGAATAGACTGACTGTGTCATCAGCTGCAGATTTCAGTGTAACAGATTGCAATTAAAACCCAGCATTTTGCGGGTAGCGACTAGACTCCCCAATTATCTGCATGGCGGCCTAATATTAGATCATCTGACTAGTTTCCCGAGGGGCTAAACTACGCGCCATTTAAAAAAATGTGTCCTCGTAGAGGCAATCGGCAGCGGCGGTCTCTCGCGTCCGGCCCTGGTTCTATCCAAGATCCGGAGCAAGAGGGAATGGGAAGCGGTCACCTCCTTTTGCGAAGCAGTCATGCTAATGAAGGAGGTGGCCGGTCGTTTCGGGGAGAGAACCTCAAACCTGGGTTGGTTTGATGATGTTAGATGCAGGCCTGTGAACGGTGAGCAATGGGTAGCTCACCGTCCGTTTGTCCGTCTATTGACAACAAGCCGTGTCGACGGTGCGTTACTGTTCTACGCGCGCCTCAAAGAGATGTCAGCAAAGCAGAGGGGCCTGCCAGGGCCACCACCTGCTGGGGTTGAGGGCAATAGAAGAAGCTTGCGTAAGTTTTAGTCAGTACAAGTCTGACACTCCCCCCCGCTCCACCCAGAGCAGGGGAAGTTATTGATGATTTCGTATACACGAAAAAAAAGAGGGTACTGTTTGGCAACGGACCACTGCTCTCTAAGAAGTAACGGCTTGCGATGCAACATGTCCAGAAGGCTACGACCCACAAATCACAATTTAAAAATTGTATAAAGTTATCTCAGTAATCTAACTTGTACAGTTTCTATTCTTCATTATCTGTATGCAAGTTGTCTCTGCCTCCTCGACGGCGATGTAGAACTTCTCAGAGTACACGTTCTGTATGATCACCAGGGCCATGTCCTTTGCTAGCCATAAGACTGCCAGACTCATCGTCTTCCAACTTAAAAACTGAAACGTAAATTAAGATTTCTAGAAAGGCGGAGGAATATATGTGAAAAGAATAAAATAGAAACTGCTGGCCACAACTTTAGGTATAGACACATTACAAATCAGAATCTTGGCACTAGGAATGTAGAAAACAGGAACAGATCGAATAACTTAGCACCGTCATTTAATTATACTTACTGTGCCAAAATGTGCCGCAGTGTTTAAATTTGCTTCTACGTAGCATAAAGTACGTCCAAATACATTGACAGTACTGATCATTACCTAAAGAAAGAGATAAGGTACAAGTTAGTTCATAGTTTTTTATAATATTCCTCAGCTGCCTGACCAACACTGTTTGTGGTTGTCATAGGATATCTTATTTCTAAAGTATTTGTAAATCAGTCATCTTTATTTCGCTGTTACGTGTAAAATATTTGTGTTTCTTGACTCATGTTTTCTATGAGTGACTGATTGGTTCGCCGTGTAAAATGTTTATCCTTTTTATAGATTTTATACTGACCCTGTTTGCAAAAACAATCTTACCATGACTTGTGACACTTTCTTGTACACTTTATATGCTTTCAAAATGTCTTCATAAGATTTAAACAATTTGATGCAATGTATTTCATCATTTTCTTGTCCATCATTCATCAAATAGATCTTTTTTATCCATTCATTAAGAAACTTGTTTAATAATATCTGAATACGAAAAGCATATACACAGCGGAGATCTATACTTACAAATGTAAATTCAATGATCAAATACATGATGTTTGTGTTGTTATAAAAATGACAAAACATTAGCAGAATTAAAACATCGACACAAAAAATGGTTGACACCGAGACCCAATTCCAGACAATACAACTGCGAATACTTTTACTAACATCAATACTCTTATGTATAATTTGGATCATTACAACAAGCAGAATGTTGTCGTTGCTGTGGACGATATTGAGAATAAAACCCACGATAAGACTTAAAGTATCGAACATGGACAAAAATATATTGATCATTATAAGTATTGCATTATTATCAGTCCCATTATTGCGGTTAAACTCATTTGATATTAAACGTTGAGTAGTCACAATAAACATGATGACAATATAAGTGAACTCTATTATCAATTTTTTTTTCCCGTTTGGAGTAATACAATTGTCTTGAATACAAAATTTTGATGAAAACGACAGAGTCTGTAGTAAATTAAACGGAAGAAACATTTTCTGAACTTCTTCATGTAGTCTATTGTTAAGTATTACTCCGTGGTCTACAAACATTCTTACAGTTTGTAATTAGTTCAATTCCTAATAAACGTCTAGAAAATATTGAGGCGTTCCAATGTGTATTGATCCGATAAGTAGACTGACACTATTGGATACGTTCAATTTGATCATATCGAACAAGAAGTAATAACGAAGAATTATGATGAATGGTGAGATAAACCATTTCAATATACAATAAGGCTGAATAAAAAAATTCTTGTGACGTTTTGTATAGTATTAAAAAAAGGTGCTACAAATGAAAATTTAAAACTATACGTTTCACTCGACAGTGCCTGCACGCAATGTTTGAGTCAAAGTGATAACGGTTTTAATAATATAAAGGGATTAAATAGCTAAAGACAATTTATTATTTACTAGCTTTCGCCCGCGGCTTCGCCCGCGCTTAATTCGGGATAATACGGAACGGAATGGGAAACTCCCTTTCCTGATTTGCAGGTACCTGCCACCTGTAGTTTTAGCCCTAGCGCCTTATTTATTGTAAAAGCAATGGTAAATTTTCCTTTTTTTCCCCTTTCTCCCACATTATTCACTCTTTAAAAAAAATAGCCTATGTTCGTCTCCAGGGTCCCAACTATCTCTGTACCAAAATTCATCAAAATCAGTTAAGCCATTTAGGCGTGAAGAGGTAACAAACAAATAAACAAACTCACTTTTGCTTTTATAATATTAGTAAGGAAGTAAGGATTAAAATTTCATGCACATGCATTAGAAGCACTAAACAAAAGTGGACTTAATACCATTCTACCTTAGGATGATGCATATATGGGCGCGTTCTTTAGGGCGCGCGCGCCACCCACTTCCTGAACGTGCCCCAAAAGGTGGTAGCCATCAGGCTAAACTGGAGGCTACCGCACGATCTCCGGGGAGCCTCCTTGCCGGATTGCCACTGTGCGATTTGGAGGCGATAGTCCTCCCGTGCCTGCACGAGTGGCGCGCGGAGGCACTACACCTGGGGGAATCTCTGCAAATTACCGCCAATCGGACAGACTTCCGGTGCGATCTCATGGTGGCATGGAGAGAGCGACAGTCGCAACCCTGTGCAAGGCACGCCACAATAGTGGCGGTAAGTCCCCTCTTTTAGGAGTGGCTGTAGAGACGCCATGGCGTCCTCACCTACCGCCTGACGCAGGTGCTCACCGGACACTGAAATTTCGAGAGGTTAATGCACATAATCGAGTGAAAGTAAACGCCCGTCACAATGGTGACACACCATTGTGACGATCACCCGGATGACACAGTGGAGCACACAGTGGCGGTCTGCCCAGCTTAGGCGAAACACCGCCGTGCCCTCGTAGAGCTGATCGGCGGCGGCGATCTCTCGCGTGCGGCCCTGGTTCAGTCCATGGTTCAGAGCGAGATAGATAGAATATTCTTTATTATATACACCATGCAAATAACTAGAATAACATTAAACAACTTATAAATAGGGTGACACAATGGGCGGTCTTATCGCTAAAAGCGATCTTTTCATGACAACCTTTGGATGGATTTAAAGGAGGACAAACAGTACTGTAGGTAGTCTGTGGTGTAACATTTTTGAAAATTAATAACTACATTTTTAAAAAAACAAATACTTAAATATAAATACATATAATATACATTTAAAATAATAATCATTAAGAGCAAAGAAGTATTTAATATTTTGTTTAACCGTATAGTTCGGTACGGACCCCTTCGGGGGCTCGACATTCAAACCTCCGCTGGCTCGGTACTGGCCCCGAAAGGGGTCGGACATTTAAGTCATATGACCTCCTCATTATTTTTGTAAATATTTTATTGTCTGGTTAATAAATAATATGAGTGTGCATTCATTAAGATAGTAGAATAAAAAACTCATATGTAAACGTCATTAGAAGTTCTTTAATTATTGAGGAAGTTTCTTAATTAAGTCTTATAAAATCCAAATGCGTAAATTACGATCATCGCCATTTTGATGGCAGTGTAGGTCGACGCTAAAAATCATAAAAAAATAGGTTTTCGGACATTTAAACTCCACATTATTGGGCATGATTAACGTGTCCTTTTATTACGTGAACAAATCATTCGTAATTGAACTTAGATTAGTAGTGGTAATGATACATTTTGAAATCTAAAGTCGAAGTTTCGCGCCAATCGTGCTTGTTTACATTTTTAATTCCACATTATATCATATATTCACGAATAGATTCTATAACAACTGACACAAATATCATTTCAAATATTATAAATAACATGACAATGCCCAGATCTTATCGTAATTTGCAATAATAGGACCAATAACACGGAATATTCATAACCACTACTAAATTCACTTTCGAAATTGACGTCCATTTCTTTTTTTTTTAATTTTGTGATGTGTAAATACGATTATTTCAATCGATTATTTTCTTGTAAATCAATCAACTCGAATAATTAAATTAAGGAATATCAGAAATTGATAGATGAAAAGAAAAATTAATTTTGTAATACGTGTAAAATACTATAAATATTGATTATAATATTTTTTACGCCACTAAAACCGATTCAAAAACAAACAGTACAAACTGATCTATGGCTAAATTCGCGCCAATTTTATTTTCAGATAAAAATTCAAAAAAGGAATGCGCTTGCTGTTCAAATTTATATTAAAATGTTTATTTGCTATTTTATTAATAATTTGGTTTTATACCTACTATTTGAATGTGAATTGCAAATAGAAATAAATAAGGTTGAATATAGAACGCGCCAATTATGATCTTGGTAAGCACATTAAAAAAATCAGCTAAGATAAATTACATTTGTTCGACAAAATTGTTTGGTTGGATTGGTTATTTGAAAAGCGTATTCATTCTTTCCTAAAACATGGCTCGTAGGCCAAAGTGTTCTTGGAGTGCAAGCCTTGGGGTAAAAATGGCCTATAGAGGAAGAGCACAATTGAGATGGAAACACGACACCAAGAAAACTCCTGGTTCAAAATGAGTCCATTTTGAACCTGGATTTTTCTTGATGTCGTGTACCGGGGTTTTTTTTTTGGGTGGGAAATCGTCAAATAACTTCCCCTGCTCTGGGCAAAACGGGGGGCAGTGTCAGACTAGTATTGACTAAAACCCACCCATGCTCCTTCTATTGCATAACCCTGACACTCCCCCCCGCTTCGTCTAGAGCGGGGGAAGTGAGGCGCTCCTCAAACCAAGCCAGCCACCGCGGGAGACGCTACAGGCATCGGGCGTCGGGTGTCTATATCAATATTTTAGGGCCCCGATGTGTGCGGAGTCCCTGTCCGTCTAAAACAAGGCTCTACTGCGGAGGCATGGCTTTCTAGGTGCGGTACGGTATGGTTGTGCCAGCTGGGGTGCCTGACTAGTTACCTACAGAATTAGCATGACCTCCTACAAAAATGGCCGCCATTTTCATTCATCGTCATTCAAGAAAACAGCCAAAATCTTTTACCGCGAAACTGTACCTCAAATCTTGGCGCATAAGAAAATAATTATAGTATAACAAAAAAGCACGTGACAAAATGTTGTTGTCTTTCTTTTCTTATCGATATCATAGATATTTGAACAACTATAATATCAATAGTAGAATAATAAATGCAATCTCCATAGGTAAATTCCTCAATGGTCCCAAAACTTTTTTTTAAAGTTTACTCCATTTCGATTATCGATTAGGTTGAATGCAACTTTTTAATCGTAATGATGAAACTTAGATTTACGGGCAGCACTAAGAAATGTCATGTTGCAACACAGTTTTTAGTATTTTTTGTCGAGATTTGTATCGTGTTTTATTTTGAATTTATATGTAAAATGGCAAAAATAAGAATGCAGATGGAATGTCACTGTTTTTATTTTGGATTTCGATTTTATTATCAAAGGGTTGTCTTGTGTATGTGCATTATTTCCAGCGTTTTTTAAGTACCTAATTTTTGGAAGGGTGTAATAATATGTATTTTACACACATTTTACAATAGATTGACGCCGTTTTATTGACCTTATGAGGTTTTTGGAAATATAAACCTCAAACTTATCATATGATACAGCCCCGGTGACTTATTTTAAATAACAAAATTGAATGCTGTAAATTGATGAAAATTCTTGAATTTCATGACAATTCGCGTCACCCCACCGATTCAGCTGATGTGTCATGTGTCAAAATCCTGTCGTGCAGAGTGGTTAAGGAGAGAGGTAGTGGTTTTTGACCAGAATTTTAAAAGTGGACAGAGTTTGAGCGCTCCTTACAGACACGGGCAGGGCATTCCATAGCCGTACAGCTTGAACTGTAAAGGATTTATCGTAAAAGCTAGTAGAATGCATCTCCAGTCTCAGATTTTCCGATGACCTCAGATATCTATTATGTGATAATGCGAGATGCAATGGGAAGCGATCACCTACGGGCCTGTTGGTCTAGCGGTTAGTGGCCCTGACTGCTGAGCCGGAGGTCGTGGGTTCGATTCCCACCCAGGACAAACTTTGTGTGATGAGCATGATTGTTTGTTCTGTGTCTGGGTGTGATTTTATCTATAATATGTATGTATTTATAAATTATATAAGTATGTATATCAGTTGTCTGATTACCATAACACAAGCTCTGCTTAGCTTGGAATCAGATAGCCGTGTGTGAGTTGTCCCAAGATATTTATTATTTTATTTTATTTTTTATTTACCTTCTGCGAAGCAGTCATGCTTCCGAAGGAAGTGGCCGGGCGTTTGAGAGAGAGAACCTCAAACCAACCCAGCCGCCGCAGGAGACGCCCAGGTCGACGGCGCGTTAGTGTTCCACGCGTGCCGCAAAGAGCCTCAAAGAGTTGCCAGCAAAGCAGAGGGGCCTGCCAGGGGCACCACCTGCCGGAATTGCGGGTTGTTCGAAAGAGATACCGCGGCCCCGGAACGTAAAGGGCAATAGAAAGAACATGGGTGGGTTTTAGTCAGTACACGTCTGACACTCTCCCCCGCTCCTTCGTTGATGTTAAATATAAACTTTAAGTTTATTCATACATATTTTTCAAAACCAGCAATTTTAAGTGAACTAATTTCTGTTGTTTCAATATTGATACTTTTCTTACAGAGAGTAAAGAACGTTTGGTCAAAAACGTGATACTGCCAAATCGTACGTTCAGTAAGATGACCGCGTGTGACTTGTTCTATGTATATCGACGCTACGCTACAGATATCTTTGTTTTAACCGATTATTTTGTTGTTTTGTTACAGTTTGTTTTCCTATAAATTAAATGATTAAAAGGAAAATACTGTCTAATAATTTAGATAAGAGAATATTATATCCTAGATTATTTAATCTTCTACTAATGTAGTCATAATAATAAATTGTTTGTCAATAGCTATTTCATGTAATTTCGATATTATTATTATTCGATGGCATTAAAGCCATCGGCTTTAATTCATTGAAAATTATTTCTCGATTGATTATTATTAAAATTCCTAGTGAAATCAATTTTTTTTTATTTCACATCAACGTTAGTTTGAGTCAATCATCGTTCAAATTAAGGCAAAAGAAGTAGTAAACAGAAAAAAATGATTTTAACAAATAATAAAATTAAACCGAGTATCACAATGGTACCGGCAGAAATTTTACTTGATAATAGAATTGAAAAAGATATCCAAAAAATGATGTATCCAGTAAATTTAGTGCTGTCACTGTTTCTGTCATCAAAATATGCAATAAAAGATGATTATATTATTCCTAAAGGAAAATTGTTTTATATATTAATATTCTTTTTTGTGGCTTGTGTGTATGGATTCAGTGCCTATAATTCGTTCTTTGGTGGATTGAAAGATACTATGGGAATCAATAATATTGACATCGTCAATATCTCGTATGCATTCTTTTTCATTTTCTACTGTATCGGCTTCATCCTTCTTTTCATTCTCAACTTCGTCCACAGTGACATTAACATCTCAATAATAATATTGATTCAAAGAATTTACAAGCGCTTGGACTTCGGTGGAAGTCGCAAGAGAATCACTCGTTGGAATTGGATCACAATTATTAGTGCTGTCAGCATTAATATCTTTAACCATTTTTTGTACTGCGGAATTTATAATGAATTCTATGTTAGCGACATTATCTTAAATATGATGTTCATTACTTTTGATATTAACTTAGTTTATGGCATCATTGTCATAATATTGTTGAGGAAGTACATAGAAAAATGGATTGAAGATGTTGTCACGGCAGACAGTAATGAAGAAAAGAACTTTGTTGGATTTTTTGATATTTATCAAAATATTTTGGAAGCATATCATTTTTATAAGAAGATTTTTCAATTGCTGGTAACGTTTTATTCATTTTTTTTTCAAACATGAGCAATGAGCATACTTTTGTAGAAATCATAATAATAATTAATATTTTTTCAACCTACAGTTCTGTATTAGACAATGATTTCTTTTGTTCGGTTAGTATTTATTTAATTTATGTTTTTTTTACTCTACAGATATTATTCCACATTACTGATACATTTTTCCGAGTGTTATGTTATTTTAGCATTCTCTTGCATATACTGACTGTTTCAGCGAGTCACAGTGACGAAGTAAGTATTCAATTGTGAAAAGCCTTTTTAACCACTGTTTCCCATTTTTATGCAAATATTTAGGGACGATGTTGTAAGTACATTGACCACTCAAGTGTAAATAAAACCTCTATAAGATCAACTTCTTGTTAATGATAAAATATGATGTTTATTTTGCAAGTAGGTTTTTATAAACATTTACTCGTCTGTTATAAAAAAAAAAAAACTGGATGAGGTTGGCGTTTTGTAGCCGACTACTCTGAGAAGAAACAGCCGAAACAAACTCAGAGGTCATAGTCAAAAATCTTCAAAGGTCCAGACAAAAATCTTGGTCAACTTATATGAGGACTATACAAATTAGTGTCTGAAATGGTATTTTTAAAAGCACCACACCGATTGAGTGATTCTGTCCAGTCAGTGCAAGCATTTGTCAATTATCATGTAGCTTGACTCATAACTCAAGAAGCTCAACGACACGACGAACGATACTTAAAAAAGGACATTTGTTTGTCTGGCACAAAGGCTTTTCGAGATCTATGAAACAAAAGACGTTGACATATTATAACATGAGTACAGACGCCTGCAGGTCAAACTACCCGAAACTGTCAATTTTTCCCAATGTACCTTGAACCTAATACTTAAGAAGAAGTCGAAAATCTATCAAAGAAATCTGACAGATTGTAGTAGCTTGATGTACAGGCGTCTGTACATAGTAGTACAAGCGCGTTTCTCTTATTTCGTTTTCTTTTGGTTCCATGGCATGTAATTAGAATTTAAGGAATAAGAACCTTTCTTTTATCTTGCAGGTGAAGTTGCAATTTCTACTTACAATATTTCTTGCAGCCCTATGGCTTGCAAAGGATATATTTTTAGTAATGATACAATGTGTGCACTGTGAGAAGTTTTATATAGCTGTTGAGGAAACTGAGACGGCGTGCATACAGCGTTTGAAGAATACCAAATATTTCTGTGAGTACCGCAAGGATTGATAGATGAACATTATTTGCGTAGACTATAATATAAATATAATAAATATATTGGCACCACACAGTTGAAATTTTAGTTGCATAATGAAAAATGCGAGTCAGACTCGCGCACCGAGGATTCCGTACAAACTTTTTACATAAACAGTCATATCTTTTGACTGCGTAGACTTAGAGGGTTGATTTTTTCACAAAACAAAGAGATCCCAGATTTGAGTATCTAATTTAACTTGATATCTCCACGTATTCTCGAAATAAAGGATCTTGACAAACAGACAGTCGGACAATAAAGTGATCCAATAAGGGTTCTGTTTTTGACAATTCGAAACGATAATTTCTAATTTTTTTATAGTATACTGGCTTCCGTCCGCGACTTCGTCCGCGTGGTATAGTACTTCGGGTTAACCCGCGTGATAATCGAAAACAAATATTTTTCCCTCCACTTTTCTTCCCCTTATTTTACTTAAAAAATTGTCTAAGTCCATCTCAAGGGTCCCAACTATCTTCGTACAGAACATCAAAATCAGTTTGGCCAATTAGGCGTGAAGACGTACCAAACAAACTCACATTCCCTTTAATAATATTAGTAAGGATTACTTCTTTCTTAATAACTGTATTAAAATAAATCCCCTTTTTTTGCAGACTACGAAGAAACTTTGTGCAGTAACGTGGTACAGGCGAACCGGACATTCTTCAGTAAGATGACCGCGTGTGGTCTGTTCTACATCGACGCTTCGCTACCGATAGAAATGATGGGAATTCTTACCAGTTATGTCGTTGTGCTGCTGCAGTCAACTTTCCTTTAATTCATAATAAATATTATACAAAATAGTTGAAATTCTTCGCAGTGAGTCGATTGTCACTTGTATTGACCCAGAATTGGTCTACGAGTTTTGCACCTTCTGAAACCTTTCCTTTACAACTCGTTCGTTTTCTTACGAAATCTTTATTGTACTTTTTAAACTCCATATCCTCTGGCACTGCGTAAACTAGTGTAATCAACCTGGAATGTATATAAATAAAGTTATAGAAACGTTAAAATTACAATTATAAATGATGTAGCCCGAAATACGCACAAGATTAAAATATACTAACTAGAGTGAATTTACACAAATAACAATTCTGAATTTATAATAAACTAGCTGGCGTCCGCGGCTTCACCCACGTGATATCGAAAAAAAAAGTATTCTTTGTGTTATTCCTGACTATAATCTACTTATATGCAAAACTTCATCAAGATCCGTTCAGCCGTTTTGACGTGAAAGAGTAACAAACATCCATACATCCATTCATCCACCCATCCTCACAAAGATTCGCATTTATAATATTAGTGAGAGTAGGACTATGCATACCTAATTGATGGTTATATAGTACTAAACTTTAATAATTACTCTGCAAATGCAATGATTTTTATTAACTATCTGTGCTAACTAATGTGATTACAACTGACTCAATAAATGTAAAATTATTACACAGTAAAGCAAAATAATGTAGATACTACAAAGAACTACTCTTTAACAATGTAAATTAAAAAAAAAACCCTAATTACTGATCAGTTAATAATTGTATTACAATTAGTAACCACTTACAGAACTAAGAAGAATTACAAAAGGCATTTTGTACTAACTTGGGTAACAACGGCTGACTTATACCAACTATACCTGTTATAGAGAGTGTTGAGTACACTTATAATAAATACGCCTTTTCTCAGCTATTAAGTGTCCAGACCACGTAAACTCCAACAATCTTCTGAATGTCTTGTCAGATCTCACCTAAGACTAATATTTATATGTCCACCAATTCTCTTCAATCCTTTTGTAACAATTTGCTGTTTAGAGTAAATATTCTTCAAATCGCCAATTTATCCGGCTCGAAGGACCATGTGCAGGATTGCTCCGGGTATAGTTCGGGAATAATTAAAAATATATTGCTTGATGTGATTACTGAATTCTTTTATTTATATGAACATTGTAATAAAAGGCAGATAGACGGTAATATTATTATAATAATACAAACGAATCCAGTACCATATGCTTTCTCCCCTTTGGGAGTAATATAATTGTCCCGGCTACAGAAGTTATGACGATAAGGATAGAGGCAGCAATAAATTTAACGGGTAAAACATCCTTTGGACTTCTTTATCTAGTCTGTTATTGAGCAATACTATTGGGTAAAATGAAATCCTTGGCATCACTTTGAGATTTAGAAACATTCTTATAATTTGTAAGCTCAGTTTGATTCGTTTAAATGTCACAGCAAAACTAAAGCGTCTAAGATGTATTGATCGTATTGAAGACGAAATAATTAATCACCCATAATGTTTTAATTATATTGAATGGTAAGAATGAATATGTATTTGCTATTTACAATCAGAATGATGGACAATAAATGAAACTAGGTGTGTCATGTTTTTTTTTAGTAAATGCGTGTTGAAAACCAGATTTGAAACTACTTCAGCTTTAAATAACTCATGCCCCGTTTTGACATAAGTCAAAATACAACTATCCGTAAGCAAAACGAGTCGTTTTTGTTTATTGGAACAGGACATCAGTCAGTCATAAAAATGCGGACCGAGACAAAGTGATTTATGTATTCTGATACCGAAGCCGGGTTAGTTGAAAACATATTTGTAGTATAGAATTAAAGCCGTTATAGTACGCCTTTATAGCAGTAAATTACTGGCAACCTTATTGGGACATAAATAAAGATCACTGTTACTTTGGCCGACATGATGACGGTATAAGAAATCAAAAAGTACCTAATTATAACAAGCCTGAAGTTTATTGTGAAAAAACAGACAAAGGCAGCGGAAACATAAATCCTTACTTTTATATTATACTAGCGACCCGCCCAGCGGTTTCACCCGCTGCGCGGGTACATGTAAACCTTCCTCTTGAATCACTCTACCTATTAGAAAAACCGCATCAACATCCGTTTCGTAGTTTTAAAAAAATATGCTTACACATACAACACAGCAACATACAGACAGCGACTTTGTTTTATACAAAGTAGTGATTATGAAAAGCGAAAGTGAGTTTGTTCGTTTGTTACGTCTTCACGCCTAAATAGCAAAACCGATTTGATGAATTTTGTTACAGAGATAGTTAACACCCTGGAGATGGGAAATAGGCTATAAAAAGTGAGAAAAGGGGAGAAAGAGGGAAGAAAACGAAGAGAAATATATATTTTTTTCGATCATCACGTGGTTTAACCCGCTTTAGTACCCGCCGTAGTTACTTTTGGCTAAGCCGCTCGAGCGCTCCAAAGGGACTTTTGTCCCTTTTTCATTCTAACAGTAGAGCGCTCCTAAGTGACTTGTCTGACTGTCCCTTTTTGTCGCTTTTTCGTTCCAGTGCGATACGACGTCATAATATATTTGTTTCTTTCTATCACACGGTGTTTGACAGTTATAAAAGCAGAAGAAGACAGTTGATCAGCAAATTGTTACAAAAGGACTGAAGAAAATTGGTGGACATAGAAATATTATTCAACGCGGGTGATATCTGCTGAGTTATTCAGAAGATTATTGGAGTTTACGTGGTCTGGACACTTAATAGCTGAGAGAAATCGTATTAATTAATAAAATAGTGTACCCAACACTCTATTTAACAGGTATAGTTAGTAGAAATAAGCTGTTGTAAATGACAATAGGCATTTTGTACTAACCTGGGTAAGGGTAATACAATTATTAACTAATCAGTGATTATTTTTGCTATTTACATTGTTAAAGAATAGTTTTTTTTGTAGTAATTGCATTATTTTGCTTTAATGTGTAATTATTTTACATTTATTGAAGTAGTTGTAATCACATTAGTTAGCACAGATAGACAATAGAAATTATTGTATATGCAGCGTAATTGTATACTAAACTTATGCATGCAAATGCATAGATGGAAGTTTGTTACTCTTTCACGTCAAAATGGCTGAACAGATCTTGCTGAAATTTGGCACAGAAGTAGATTTATACTCTGGAATAGCACATAGAATACATAGGTTTTTTTTTCGATATCTAGCGGGTGAAGCTGCGGGCGCTAGCTAGTTAATTATATTCAGAATTGTTATTTGTGAAAATGCACTCTAGTTAGTGTAAATCTTGTGCGTATTTCAGTCAACATCATTCATAATTATTATTGTAATTTTAACGTTACTATAACTTTATTTATTTACATTCCAGGTTATTATTTGTGTACTTCGTAATTGGCGTAATGTTTTATATAATAATTTTAATGTTAATGTACTAACAGCTGTGAAGTTACCTCTCATAAAATAAATAAATCACATTAGTTTACGCAATGCCGGAGGATAAGAGATTTTATATAAGGACAATACAGATCTCGTAAGAAAACGAGCAAGTTGCAAAGGAAACGTTAAAGAAGGTGCAAAATTCGTAGACCAATTCTGGGTCAACACAAGTAACAATCGACCCACTAAGAAGAATTTATTTCGTCTATTTAGGTTATTTTTATTATGATTTATAGGAAAGTTGACTGCAGCAGCACAACGACATAACTGGTAAGAATGCCCATCATTTCTATCGGTAGCGAAGCGTCGATGTAGAACAGACCACACGCGGTCATCTTACTGAAGAATGTCCGGTTCGCCTGTATCACGTTACTGCACAAAGTTTTTTCGTAGTCTGCAATAAATAGAGATTTATTTTAATACAGTTATAAGAAGAAAAAAATCTTACTAATATTATAAAAGCGAAAGTGAGTTTGTTTGTTACTTCTTCACGCTTAAATTGCAAAACCGATTTTGATGAATTTTGGTACAGAGATAGTTGGGACCCTGGAGAAGGACATAAGATTTTTTATTATTAAAAGAGAAAAGGGGTATACCGAGGGAAGAAAAGAGAAGGATATTTTTTCGATCATCACGCGGGTTAAAGTTAGCGTTAGCCCAAAGTAACTATGCCACGCGGAGAAAGTCGCGGACGGTAGTCAGTTTACTATAAAAAAAATTGAAATTATCGTTTCCTATCCATTTTTTAAGGATAAGTAACTGAACACAAAAAACAACAAGATACCTTATTGGATCACTTTATTGTCCGTCTGTGTGTTTGTTATGATCCTTTATTAAGTTATCTATTTTTTGTGGTCTCTTTGCTCTGTTTTAAAATCAACCCTCTAAGTCTACGCAGTCAAAAGATATGGCTGTTTATGTCGCAGGTTTGTACGGAATACTTAGTGCGCGTTTGATTTGCTCTTGTCCATTTGTTTTTAATTCACTTATTTTTTTATTATTGAATTACAAATTCCAACTGTGTGGTGCCAATATGTGCGCCACCATCATCATTTTCCTGTCCTTGTCGCATTCTATTCGGGGTCGGCGCAACACTTTTTCTTCTTCCATTCTCCCCTATCAGACGTCACGGCATCATTCACTCCTTTCTCCTCCATACACAATCCATTCATTTTTAATTTGGCCTTCCTCTCGCTCTTCGTCCATCACCATTCAGATCCATCATACTTTTAGTAACATGTGCTTCATCCCTCTTCATTACATGCCCATACCAATTCAATTTTTCTGTAACATTCGCTTATTCTTTCAAACTTCCTCTAATATACTCATTCCTTACTTTATCCATTCTTGTCATTCCACACATCCATCTCAACATTCTCATCTCCACTACATGCAATCGTTATTCATCCACCTTTTTTTTTGGTGCCTATATGTGTGGCACTCACCCGAATATTTTGTATTCTTCAAACGCTGTATGCACGCCGTCTCAGTTTCCTCAATAGTTATATAAAACTTCTCACAGTACACACATTGTATCATTACCAAAAAGATATCCTTTGCAAGCCATAGGGCTGCAAGAAATATTGTGAGTAGAAATTGCAAATTCACCTGCAGGATAAAAAAAAGGTTTTTATTTCTTAAATTCTAATTACATGCCATGGAATCAAAAGAAAACGAAATAAGAGAAATGCGCTTGTATTACTATGTACTCATGTTATGTTATGTCAACGACTTTTTTTCCATAGATCTCGAGAAGCCTTTGTGCCATACAAACAAAAGTCCTTTTATTGGTATTGTTCGTCGAGTCGTTGAGCTTCTTAAGTTATGTGTCAAGCTACACGATAACTGAGAAATGCTTGCTGACTAGAGAGGACCACTCAATCTGTGTGGTACTTTCTTAAATATACCATTTCAGACACTAATCTGCATAGTCCTCATGTAAGTTGACCAAGAATTTAGTCGGGACCATAAAAAAACTATGACCTCTGAGTTTGTTTTAGCTGTTTCTTCTCAGAAAAGTCGGGTACAAAACACCTGCCTCGACCAGTTTTTTTTTTTTTAACAGACGTGTAAAAGTGTTTGTGAAAACCTACTTGTAAAATAAACATCATGTATCATTAACAAGACGTTGATCTTATAGAGGTTTTACTAACAGTTGAGTCGTGAAGGTACCTACAACATCGGCCCTAAATATTTGCATAAAAGTAATGGTTTAAAAGCTTTTGTACAATTGAATACTTACTTCGTCACTGTGACTCGCTGATTCAGTCAGTAAATGTAAGAAAATACTAAAATAACATAACACTCGAAAAAATGTATCGACAATGTGGAATAATATCTGTAGAAAGAAAACATTATGAATCAATCTTTAACTAATAATAAAAACAAACAGTGAAATGCGAAAAAAAACATTATTTAAAGAAGGACTGCACTGATTTCTACATAGTTATGCTCATGTAGACTAATTAATTTGAGTAAAACGTTACCAGCAACTGAAAAATCTTCTTATACAAATAATACGCTTCCAAAATGTTTTGGTAAATATCAAAAAGTCCAACGAAGTTCTTTTCTTCATTACTATCAGCTTTGAAAACGTCATCAATCCATTTTTCTATGTATTTCCTCAACAATATTATAACAATTATGCCATAAACTAAGTTGACATCAAAAGTAATGAACATAATGTTTAAGATCGTGTCACTCAAATAGAAATCGTTATAAATTCCGCAATACAAGAAATGGTTAAAGATATTAATGCTGACAGTACTAATAATTGCAATCCAATTCCAACGAGTGATTCTCTTGCAACTTCCATTGAAGTCTAAGCACTTGTAAATTCTTTGAATCAATATTATTATTGAGACATTAATATCACTGTGGACGAAGTTGAGAATGAAAAGAAGAGTGAAGCCGACACAATAAAAAATGAAAAAGAATGCATAATAGATATTCACGATATCGATATTATTAATTCCCATAGTATCTTCCAATCCACTAAAAAACATACGATAGACACTCAATCCATACACACAAGCCAAAATAAAGAATATATTAATCAGTTTTCCTTTGGGTATAATATAATCATCTTTTATGGCATATTTCGATGACAGAAACAGTGACAGCACTAAATTTACTGAATACAACATTTTTTGGATATCTTTTTCAATTCTATTATCAAGTAATATTTCTGCCGGTATCATTGTGATACTCGGTATAATTTTATTTTTTGTTGAAATCATTTTTTTCTGTTCACTACTTCTTTTACCTTAATTTGAACGATGAATGACTAAAACTAACGTTAATATGAAATAAAAAAACATTTGATTTTACTAGGAAATTTTAATATCTAATAATCAATGGAGATATATATATAGAATGGATACCAAATGTTAATAATATCAAAATTATATGAAATAGCTATTGATAAACAAATTATTATAAATAAATTAGAAGATAAAGAAATAATGAAGGAAAAACGTTCTCTAATCTAAATTATTAGACAGTATTTCCTTCCAATAATGTAATTTATAGCAAACTGTAACAGAACAACAAAATAATTGGTTAAAACAAAGATACTTGTAGCGTTCCGTCGATATAGAACAGACCACGCGCGGTCATCTTACTGAACGTTTGATTTGGCAGTATCACGTTTTTGCACAAAATATGTTCTTGACTCTAGTCTGTAAGAAAAGTATCAATATAAGAAGCTGGCAGATTCGTCTTCAAATTAAATGTTTGTTTGTTTCTCACCATGTATTTATAATTCTCTTAACTTTATTTCGTTTGTATGTAAGAATATAAGTATTTATCGTTTTATTATATTATATTATTAGTCAATGTTTTACCTACTCTGTTTCACCCTAAGGTTGACTGGTAGAAAATTCAAAAGGTATTAAGCCCGCCTTTGTACAGTGTTTTTTAATCATGTGCATAAAGTTTTAATAGATAAATAATAAATTGATTTCAGCACCTTTCTTTTAATACTATTCAAGACATCACATGATCCCAGAGGACACGATGGAGCACGTAGTGGCGGTCTGCTCAGCTTGGGCGGAGCACCGCCGTACCCTCGTAGAGACGATTGGCGGCGGCGATCTCTCGCGTCCGGCCCTGGTTCAGTCCATGATCCGGAGAGAGAGGGAATGGGAAGCACTCACCTCTTTCTGTGAAGCAGTTATGCTAGCAAAGTAGGTGGCCGGGCGTTTGAGGGAGAGAACATCAAACCAACCCAGACGCCGCGGGAGACGCCCCGGGTGCGGGGCGCCGCGAGACGACTCCCAGCCACCGTAGATGCGGGCCTGTGGTCGGTGAACAATGTCTTTTGATGGCAGGCCGTGTCGACGGCGCGTTCGTGTTTCACGCGCGCCTCAAAGAGTTGTCAGCAAAGCAGAGGAGCTTGCCAGAGCCTTCGCCTGCCGGAGTTGCGGGTAGTTTAAAAGAGATACCGCCGGAAATAAATTGCAATAGAAGGAACATGGGTGGTTTTCAGTCAGTAAAAGTCTGACACGCCCCCCGCTCCGCCCAGAGCGGGGGAAGTTATTTATTGAATTCCCAGCCCAAAAAAAAGACATCACGTAATTAATAAGCCTTATTATATACTGAAATGGTTTACGTAACCTTTTATCATAATTGAAACATTACAGAACTAAGTCTTCGATATGATCAAATTGAACGTATCAAATAATGTCTTTCTACTAATCGGATCAATACACATTGGAACGCCTCAGTATTTTCTAGGCGTTTATTAGGAATTGAACAAATTACAAACTGTTAGAATGTTTGTAGACCACGGAGTAATACTAAATAACAGACTAGATGAAGAAGTCCAGAAAATGTTTAACCCGTTTAATTTACTACACACTCTGTCGTTTTCATCAAAATTCTGCATTCAAGACAATTGTATTACTCCAAACGGGAAAAAGAAAATGATACTGGAGTTTATCTATATTCTCGTCATGTTTTTTGTCACTACTCAACGTTTAACATCAAATGAGTTTAACCGCAATAATGGGACTGATAATGATGCAATTCTTTTTATGATCAATATATTTTTGACCACGTTAGATACTTTAAGTCTTATCGTGGGTTTTATTCTCAACATTGTCCACAGCAACGACAACATTCTGCTTGTTATAATGATCCAAATTATACATAAGAGTATTGATGTTAGTAAAAGTATTCACAGTTGTATTGTCTGGAATTGGGTCTCGGTGTCAACCATTTTTTGTGTCCATGTTTTAATTGTGCTAATGTTTCGTCATTTTTTAAATAACTCAAATATCATGTATTTTATCATTCAATTTACATTTGTAAGCATAGATCTCCGCTGTGTATATGCTTTTCGTATTCAGATATTATTAAATAAGTTTCTTAGTGAATGGATAGAAAAGATTTACTTGATGAATGATGGGCAAGAAAATGATGAAATACATTGCATCAAATTGTTCAAATCGTATGAAGATATTTTGAAAGCATACAAAGTGTACAAGAAAGTGTCACAAGTCATGGTAAGATTGTTTTTTTGATAGCAGCGTAAGTATAGGTGTAAAGACGATAAACATTCTTCACGGCGAACCAATATCAGTCACCCATAGAAAACATGAGTCAAGAAACGCAAATATTTTACACGACGTAGTATGGAAACAAAGATTAAGATATATTTTAGAAATAAGATATTCTACGACAACCACAAACAGAGTGTTGCTAAAAGCAGCTCAGGAAGAAATAATAATTTATGTACTAACTTATACCTTATCTTTTTCTGCAGGTAATGATTAATACTGTCGATGTATTTGGACGTACTTTATGCTACGTAGAAGCATTGTTAGACGGTGCAGCACATCGTGACGAGGTAAGGATAATTAAATGACGGTGCTAGGTTATTCGATCTGTTCCTATTTTCGGCAATCCTAGTACCAAGAACCACGATTTGTAATGTGTCTACACCTAAAGTTGTATTTTATTTTCCTCACATATATTCCTCCGCTTTTCTAGAAATCTTGATTTACGTTTCAGATTTTAAATTGGAAACTGACGATTCTGACAGTCATATGGCTAGTAAAGGACATGGCCCTGGTGATCATCCAGAACGTGTACTCTGAGAAGTTCTACATTGCCGTCGAGGAGGCAGAGACAGCTTGTATACAGATAATGAAGAATAGAAACTGTACAAGTTAGATTACTGAGATAACTTTTAATTGAATTTCGAATTGAGATTTGTGAATCGAAGACACCGGGACATTCCGCATCGCTAGTCGTTACTTCTTAGAGTGCAGTAGTCCGTTGCCAAACAGTATTCTACAGATTCGTACTGTCCGTCTGCCTGTGTGGCTTTTTACATTTTTGTCACTAGATAGTTGACATTTAGAGTTACTGTTTTCTTTAAAATTCAAACGCAATAATAATTTTGTGAAATTATAATAAAAAACCCGTTACTTTGGCCCATTTCTGCTGTGGTTATTGTGGCATTACGACCTTATTTTTGTCAGAATTTTTTATGAATGGCGCGTAGTTAAGCCACTGTAACTAGTCAGGTAATTTTATATTAGGCAACCATGCTGATAATTGGGAAATCTAGTCGCTACCCGTAAAATGCAGGGTTTTAATTGCATTCTGTTAGACTGATAGTTGGTTTCAACATTAATGGGAAATATCTAGGCAGATGATGACACAGCAAGTAAAATCAATGCAATGATCGACTATATTAAAATGTATACGATACGTTTGATTAAGGTTTTCCAAAACAACTTCATAATTCTAAAACCACCACATAATATAAATATCGGTGTTACTTAAATATGGCTAATTTACTTACAGAGAGTCAAGAACGTTTGTGCAAAAACGTGATACTGACAAATCGTACGTTCAGTAAGATGACCGCGTGTGGTTTGTTCTATATCGGCGCTACGCTACAGATATCCTTGATGGGACTTCTTACCAATTATGTCTTTGTTTTGCTACAGTTTGCTTTTCTGTAAACTAAGTTATAAAAGAAAATATACGAACGCAATAATAAACAATTATATTTTTTTCTTGAAATGATTTAGCCCTATCTACTGATTTGCCTAGAGACATTTTTTTTATGAACATCCCTTTAGAGTTTACGAAATCGGTTCTGTTCATCTTAATAAATTAACTAAGGCTTTTCTTAAAGAAACTCAATATGTTATACTACAATTGTATTTATTTATTTCGCAAAACCCACAGATACACACATAAGGTAGGTTATAGGTAAAAACAAAAACTTAAAAAGTATGTTTAAATGCGTAGCTCACAACGATGTCCACGTCTTAAATAATAATGTTTTTTTGAAATATTTGCATGCAAGTTGAACTTGGAAAAAAAAGTAAAACACCTTAAAATAAAGTTTAAACTAAAGCTTATTTACATGTTCTACTTAACGGAGTCATTAATTTATTATAAAAAGGGGTTTTTAAAGCTATTGGCAGATATTGCGAGCAGATCCAATAATTAAATAATGTACTGAGTTTTTCGCTATACTGTATACGGCGTGTCGGCAATACCGCACTTTATTGGCTCATGATTCCCGAATCGTCAATATTAAAATATTTGTATTTCACATGGGCACTTACAAGACGTTGTGAAAAGCTACACAGTTCGGGTGGGTTGATTCCTATTAAGAAAACGGGCAAGAATCTCCATGGATGCTTTTTTGAAATCAAGCTTTTAAAATGTTGCTGTTACAGCGGTAATACTTAAGTATGGAACGACAGCGTAGGCCCAACAATAAGTCATTGCTATCTTTACAAACTTAAAATAAGATAAGAAGTCACCAAAAGTTCACAAGCGTGTAAGAATCTATACGGCAAACAATGTCCACTCACTCACAAAGAATAGGTAAAAAAGAATCCTAACAAGAAAAAAAATATTGAAAAAACTTACTATATGAAACAAATGACACAGATGTTGCCATCAGTGCTGTAACTATTCAGAATAAAGTTTGTTTAAGTATGCGATTTGACAACTATTGTAAAATAGAAAAAATAAAACGACTAAAAATATCATTAAAATAAGTTTGAGAATAGTTAACACACATTTGTGCAGTTTATGAGCTCCCAGGGAAGCCACATACGCAAAAGGAACTATTGCCAGACTTCTTTATCTTTAACGTAGTCCTTGATTTTGTAATATGCTTTTTTAATAAGGACACATTTTAAGGTCATCCGCATAGAAAAAGGAAATTTGATTGCGTAAAACAACACCCAATGTCATGATTAAAATAATAAAAAGATTGGTCCTAATATAGAGCCTTGGTGTACACCAGAAGTAACATCTTCGGAACTGGGTTGATAACCCTTAACCACAGCTCTTTGTGACCTGTTTGACATATATAATGCAAACCAACAAAGCAGATCCCCACGAATGCCATTATATGCCAGTTTTTGAAAAGCTGGTCATAATCCACCTTGTCATAAGCTTTCTGAAAGTACAGACTTGCAGAAAGCTTATGCTAACAACAACAGGATCAACAGGTACAGAAATCGCAGTAAGGAACCTTAGATTTGGCATGACTTTATCTAGATTTCATCACCTTTTAGAGATGTACGAGTAGCTCTTTCGAGACTTGGCTAGTTTTGTTCAAAATTTTTATGGTGGGAATTCACTTGTTTTCAACAAGCATTTCGTAAAAAACGACACGTCATACCTATTTTTATATTGTCAATCATTATAATTTTAAATAGCAAATTAATACATATTCATGCCTACCATTTAATATAATTGAAACATTATGGAAAATTAATTACTTCGTCTTCAATACGATCAATACAACTTTAGACCACTTTAGTTTTGCTGTGACATTTAAACGAATCGAACTGAGCTTACAAATTATAACAATGTTTCTAAATTCCAAAGTAATGACAAAGATTTCGTCTTACCCAGCAGAAGTTTTGCTCAATAACAGACTAGATAAAGAAGTCCAAAGAATGTTTTACCCGTTTAATTTACTGCTGCCCCTATCTTTATCGTCAAAATTCTGTATTCGAGACAATTATATTACTCCCAACGGCAGAAAGCATATGATACTGGAGTTCGTTTGTATTCTCTTAGCGATTGCTGTGACCACTCGTCGTTTATTAGATGATGAGTTTAACCATTATATGGGGAATTATGATGATGTAATACTTATGACAATGTCATTTTTTGTGTTCTTGTACTATTATGTTTGTCTTATAGTGGGTTTTATTCTCAACGTTGTCCACAGTAACGACAATATTTTGCTTGTTTTAATGATTCAAATTATACATAACAGCATTTATGTTAGTAAAAGTATTCGCAGTTTTATCGTCTGGAATTGGATTTTGGTGTCAACAATTTTTTTTGTTAATGTTTATATTATTCTTAAACTTTATCTAATGTACAGTTATAATATCTTGTATTTTATCACTGATCTAACATTAGTAAATTCAGATCTCCGCCATGTGTACGCTATTCAAATTATTGTATTGTTAAACAAGTTTCTCAATGAATGTATCAAAAATATCTACTTGATGAATGACGAACAAGAAAATGATAGAAAATGCTGCAGCAAATTGTTCAAGACTTACAAAAACATTTTGAAAGCTTACGAAGTGTACAAGAAAGTGTCTAAAGTTATGGTAAGATTGTTTTCACCTGCGTCAGAAACCAAGTAAATAAGAAAAACACTCATATATATTTATATGTCCTTACTTTTGATAATTCTTATTAATATTATAAAAGCAAAAGTGAGTTTGTTTGTTTGTTTTTTACGTCTTCGCGCCTAAATGGCTAAACCGATTTTGATTTCTTATACCGTCAACATGTCGGCCAAAGTTACAGTGATCTTTATTCACATCCCAATAAAGTTACCAGTCATTTACTGCTATAAAGGCATACTATATAACGGCTTTTTTTTTTTTTTTTTTTTTTCGGGTGGGAAATCATCCAATGACTTCCCCCGCTCTGGGTGGAGCGGGGGGGCATGTCAGACTTGTACTGACTAAAACCCACCCATGTTTCTTCTATTGCCCTTTACGTTCCGAGGCCGCGGTATCTCTTTCGAACAACCCGCAACCCCGGCAGGCAGAGGCTCTGGCAAGCCCCTCTGCTTTGCTGACTCTCTTTGAGGCGCGCGTGAAACACGAACGCGCCGTCGACACGGCCTGTCGTCAATCGACGGACGGACGGTGAACTACCCATTGCTCACCGCCCACAGGCCCGCATCTACGGTGGCCGGAAGTCGTCTCGCGGCGCCCGGCGCCATGGGCGTCTCCCGCGGCGGCTGGGTTGGGCAGATGTTCTCTCCCTCAAACGCCCGGCCACCTCCTTCGCTAACATTACTGCTTCGCAGAAGGTGGTGACCGCTTCCCATTCCCTCTCGCTCCGGACCATGGCCTGAACCAGGGCCGGACGCGAGAGATCGCCGCCGCCGATCGCCTCTACGAGGGCACGGCGGTGCTCCGCCCAAGCCGGGCAGATCGCCACTGTGTGCTCCACCGTGTCCTCCGGGCGATCGTCACAATGGTGACACCCGGGCGCTTCCTCCCGACTATATAACGGCTTCAATTCTATACTACGAAAATGTTTTCAACTAACCCGGATTCGGTATCAGAATACATATGTATCACTTTGTCTGACAATTTTTTTTTATTTATCATATTATAATTAAATTAATTACTAAATATATAAAACCTATAAATATACACAAACTAATAATAAAAAAATATATACAAGTAAAAAATAGAAAATTACAGGTCGTCAAAAAATTTGTCCGTATCGCCGTCAACAGGTAAAGTGCCAAGAAGGCTGGCAGCATTACCGCGTTGGATGGCAATGCTTATTTTTTGTGCAAAAAACAGGCCAGCCCTCTGGTCACGAGAAGAATCGACCAACCGCTTGTCGATTTCTCGAAATACTACATGAGCACTCGGACCCCATGGCCCTAGTGTTTCAACCCCAAACGGCTCAAAAACATAATTACCAATCAAATTGTGAAATTTGCGCCGTTTGTGGTTTTCAGCACCTGCAGCAGCAGCTCCAGCGCAACCCACAGTTCTAGGAAGATGGGATGGTGCAAGGGTGTCGACACAAGTTGCATCCCACACCAAAGATCTACCCAACTTCCATGGCATTATGGTCATATCATCTGGTCTCTTTCCATCGACGCGTACCAAGCCAGTTGGTTCTAAAACAGCTGGCACCCCGGCGGTGGCAAGAGCACGACGGATGAGATCATTAATGCAAGCGTGCCGAGCAATACGACCTGCGCTTTTACTGCAGGAAAGGCCATGGTGTCCGAGGCAGTCGACTGCTTCCCCACATTGACAGCGATGCGGAGCCCCACAGGGTGCACACAATCGCAAACACGAAGCGAGCCGGAAGATTGTGTCACCCAACAAAGTACCTATGTTAGGTGACGGTAACGCCTGTAGCCAGAGGCCCGATTCCCACTCACCCACAGCCAGCAAGCGGGCCCGCTCAGCAGAATTGGTGGACGTATTAATAAGGTTATTCCGTACCAACCTGCAGAGCGGCTCATCCCACTGTCTCTGGGAAAACGGGTTCACGGGCCGATCCGAGTCCGGGCAAGCCATTTTCCAGGCATCCTCTGCGTCGATCAAGCACGGCACTTCCGAGTCAACCAGGGAGAGAGCTAAAATTTTCCTGGTCAGCTTTTCAGTGCTGTGGACAGAAGACAGGAATGAAGACAGGCAAGCTTACACTGGAAATTTTGCGGACGCCGAGGCCACCAAAACGAATTGGCAGGGTGGCTTGTAGCCACGCTCGGTCATCCAAGGTCATATTAAAAATGGAAGATACAGTATCGCGAATAATTTGATCAATTTTGTCCAAATGTTGTGGTTGCTTCCAAAGTGGAGAACAACGCAGAAAATACATAAAATTTGGACCAAATCAGCAATATCTTAAGAGGGTGAACGCCGAATGCAAATTAATTTGAGATAGTCTGTCCGAAATATCAATAAAATGATTGATTTTGTTCTCGATGAAAGATGAAAAACTTTCTTCTAAAATAGGAGAACCTAGGAGGTGAAGGGAACTTTTTTCTAAAATTTTGATGTTTGGGGGGGCTATTGCATTAAATTTATCTATAGTCAGTAAATTTTTGTAAATTTGTCTTAATTTGTACTTTGTCTTGGTCCTAACTTTAATGACCTACTGAGCCATTTAGGGCTAAAATAGTTTCAAATCTGGTTTTCAACAAGCATTTCGTAAAAAACGACACGTCATACCTATTTTTATATTGTCAATCATTATAATTGTAAATAGCAAATACATATTCATGCCTACCATTTAATATAATTGAAACATTATAAAACATTAATTACTTTGTCTTCAATGCGATCAATACAACTTTAGACCGCTTTAGTTTTGCTGTGACATTTAAGCGAATCGAACTGAGTTTACAAATTATAAAAATGTTTCTAAATCACAAAGTCATGACAAAGATTTCGTCTTACCCAGCAGAAGTCTTGCTCAATAATAGACTAGATAAAGAAGTCCAAAGAATGTTTTACCCGTTTAATTTACTGCTGCCCCTATCGTTATCGTCAAAATTCTGTATTCGAGACAATTATATTACTCCCAACGGCAAAAAGCATATGATACTGGAGTTCGTTTGTATTCTCTTAGCGATTGCTGTGACCACTCGTCGTTTAATAGATGATGAGTTTAACCATTATATGGGGAATTATGATGATGTAATACTTATGACAACCTCATTTTTTGTGTTCTTGTACTATTATGTTTGTCTTATAGTGGGTTTTATTCTTAACGTTGTCCACAGTAACGACAATATTTTGCTTGTTTTAATGATTCAAATTATACATAACAGCATTTATGTTAGTAAAAGTATTCGTAGTTTTATCGTCTGGAATTGGATTTTGGTGTCAACAATTTTTTTTGTTAATGTTTATATTATACTTCAACTTTATCTAATGTACAGTTATAATATCTTGTATTTTATCACTGATCTAACATTAGTAAATTTAGATCTCCGCCATGTGTACGCTATTCAAATCATTGTATTGTTAAACAAGTTTCTCAATGAATGGATCAAAAATATCTACTTGATGAATGACGAACAAGAAAATGATAGAAAATGCTGCAGCAAATTGTTCAAGACTTACAAAAACATTTTGAAAGCTTACGAAGTGTACAAGAAAGTGTCTAAATTCATGGTAAGATTGTTTTCACCTGTGTCAGAAACCAAGTAAATAAGAAAAACATTCTTATATATTTATATGTCCTTACTTTTGATAATCCTTCCTAATATTATAAAAGCAAAAGTGAGTTTGTTTGTTTGTTTTTTACGTCTTCGCGCTAAAATGGCTAAATCGATTTTGGTTAATTTTGGTACAGATATAGCTGGACCCTGGAGACGGACATAGGCTAATATTTTTTTTAAAGAGAATTGATGATGAAAACTTAGTTTTGCTATTAGAATCAATAAGGTGCAAGGGCAAAAACCACAGGTAGCAGGTACCTGCAAATCAGGAAAGGGAAACTGTGTAACCCCGAATTTAACGCAACAGAAGCCGTGGGCTAAAGCTAGTATGTAAATAGAAATGACTCCATATTTCAGTAGCGGCATGCACATGAGCCGCTGTACCGATTTCGCCAATTTTCCATTCAGACTCAGTAAAGCCTTCGACAAAGTCTCACAAGGTATGCTTATTAGCAAGTTGAACGCATATGGTAACACCGGATCGCTACTCTCATGGTTGAACTCGTATCTAAAAGGTAAATCTTTCTACGTGGTTGTCAACGGTTTTCAAGCAACTCTACGATATATCTCGTCTGGCGTGCCACAGGGATCTCATTTGGGTCCGGTTTTGTACCTTATTGTTTTCGTAGCTGTGTCATATTTATGTATGCTGACGGCTTAAAGTTTGTTATAATTGTGAAAACAAAAGATGACGCTTCTGACTTACAGGACGATTTAAACAGACTTGTTCAATGGTGTCAAACCAACCAGATGCAACTAAATCTTAGTAAATGTCACTATACAGTATTCACGCAAAAACATAATTTTATAGAACACAATTATTACATTGATGGAGTTACAGTTGTGGAACTGGACACAATAAGGGACCTTGATGTAATGTTTGATCGAAAGTTAACTTGTTTCCTCATATAAATAACATTGTTAAAAGGTCTAATAAAATGCTGGGTTTTGTTATGAGAAATTCCAAACAGATTAAGTGTTGTAAAACCAAAAAGATACTTTATAGTTTCATTCGAAGTATTTGGAATATTGTAGCATGGTCTGGCGACCTCACATTTCTTTTTTTTTGAACGTGTACAAAAACGTGTTAGTGAGATTTAAAATAAAATACGTTCCTGCAGTAACAGACTGAAGCACTTTAGGATGGTTTCGCTGTACGATCGCCGAAGCAAGTTTCTGTGCAAAGTGTTGACACATAAAATTGATTGTCCACAAATATTGTACTCTTTACTTTCCCCGCCCCTTCAAGAATTCCTCGAAGTCCGATTACACCTCTCTGCCCGTCGCAGAGAAGAACAGTTCTAGGCGCCAATGCCCCGTTTGCAAGGTTCTGCAAGGTTATTAATACCCACAGTGATAAAATCGATTTACACTTTGACACTTTGGGTAAATTGAAAGCCAATTTTCATAAATATATCCCTTAGTAAACCTTTTATTATCTTTCTATAGCGAATTTTGTTATTTTGTTTTGGCTATTAAATATTCTTTGTTTAAAATGTTAAGTTTAGAGATATAAGTAGCATAAATCTAGATTAGTTAAATTTAATTATTTTTATTGTACACCTTAAATATGTATGCGGTGTTTACCTTTAAGTGATTGTGTATTACTTTTCGGATGTTACTTTTAGCATACAATCAGTGTGGACAATTATTGGTGATTGAACCCATAAAATAAAATTAAAAAAAATGTTTTTATGAATTTGTGAATATTTATGTTATTGAGTAATCAATACAAGATGGTGAAAAAGTGGGCGACGTGGGGCAAAAGCTAATTAAGTAATTAGTTAAACTATAATTGATTGAAACTCAAAATACTGTTTATTTTCAAGGTCGCTTCGCTTCTTATTATAAAACTAATATGATTGTGAAAGTTACATTAATCGCAGTCCATTGAGCCCTCAATTATCAAGTTTGCTACGTTCATTTATTTGAGGTACTGAAATATCTGAGAGAATGATACAGTGCCCTATTAGAACCAACTATACGTTACTATGTTCTGCTTACATACTTTATCTGTATTCGTTTTCCCATAATGACAACTAGGTGAAACACAATCGTTTTCAAAATATTTGATTATTACTTCTTCTCACCAACTCCAGGGGAACTATCCTAGATATTCCACCGTTATCTCTTTTGTCTGCCGTGACTTCATCTAGTTGTCTTAGAGCTCGAGTCTTGCGATATTTGGGCATCGTTAGGATTGGGCATGGATGAGTTTAATATAAACCTGATCTTCTATCTTTCAATTTCAAAAATGTGGTCAAAATCACTTCTCTACTAGACATGGTTTTTCTGCTCTTGTTAAATGATAATTATAGTTTTGTAATTGTTTTTTTGTATGTATGTATATGGTACACCACAAACTACCTGCAGTGTTGTTTCTTTGTCTTCTTATCCATCTAAAAGTTGTCTTGAAAAGATAATTTTTAGCAGTAAGACCGCCCATTGTATTACCATACTAGCTTTTTTCCGTGGCGTCGCTAGCGTTAAATTCGCCCCTTTCCTGATTTGCAGCTTCCTGCTACCTGTGGTTTGCGTCTTATTTATTGTAATAGCAAAGCTAAAATTTCCCTTTTCTTCCTTCTTTCTCACTTTATTTAAAAAAAATATGTCCTCAAGGTCCGAACTATCTCTGTACCAAAATCTATCAAAATCGGTTTACCTATTTAGGCGTGAAGACGTAACAAACAAATAAACTCATTTTCGCTTGTATAATATTAGTACCTAAGGATGTGAAATGTTTTTCAGTAATTAATTTATTTGTATGGTGTACCTACTTTATATAATTTTTCTTATATCATTCATAATTTTTGTTTTTCAGGTTATGCTCAGTATTATCAGTGTGTTTGGACGTACTTTGTGCTTCTTAGAAGTAATTTTAGAAAGTACATCTCAGCATGATGAGGTAAAGATAACCATGATCAAATGCTTATAACAACCTAAACATACATACACACACTCGCACACCCAACTACAAATCTACTAAAATTTGTCTCGCATACTTAAATCGAATTATACAAAACAATATTAAGATGTTACGATACTAGTAATAATAATAATAATCTTTATTTAACACAAAGAGTACAGATACAATCTAAGGCTAATTATACACTCAATAAAGTTAGTTGTAAAATCTGCAATTACAATATATGAAACCCTGCCTCTCAAACTAGGTAATGACCTGTATTTTGAGAGACAGTGATCGGTCACACAGAATTCTTTAAACTATTTGTTACAACAAGCAATTTATGAAGCGGTGTCGCTCCACCGCTGCAGTAATGAATTATGTTCTGATATATTCTGTACTGTTAGGGTGAATGTGAGTGTTGTGAAGGTTAGTGTTTTGAGTGTGGGTGTGTGAATGTTTGGTGTGATACGTATGCGAGCTGATGTGTGTGTGTCTGGGCTATAGAAAAGGTGTGCGTGAGGGATTAGGTGATGTATGTAAGTAGGGACTCAGTGTTCGTATAGTCCCTCTCTAGTAGCCACTCTGTCAACTTATTTTTAACTGTATGGGTGTTAAGATGTAAGATCCTCAATTCTTTATTAATTTTATTATATATATGATTACTGAGCGTATAAAATTGGCGCGTTGCGAAAGTGGTTTTATGTTGGGGACCAGTGATGAGTTGTCTTCGCTTATTTAAATTTGGTAGCGGCAGCCTACCGTGGATTTTTAGAGTGGATCGAAGTACGTAAAGTTGTCGTACTGTAAGGACTTTGCAGTTTGAAAAAAGTTCTGCCGTAGGGAATCTATATGATTTCCTAGTCATTACCTTAAGAATGGCTCTTTGTGCCCTTTCTACTGTCAGCATTTTGGTTTTTGCTGCTCCACCCCATGCTGTGATACAGTATCCAAGAACAGATTGACAAACCGCATAATACACCATCTTTAAAGTGTCTAGATTGGCTGACTCTCTCAGTGACTTAAAAACGTGTATAAGGCGCATAGTACCTTTCTTAATGCAGTCAACGCGCTTAGTACATCTAATATATTCAATTCTCGTGTCACGGTGTTTGTTCCCGTACTCCTACGAAACGGCTCGACCGATTCTTATGAAATTTTTATTCATATTTATTAAGTCTGAGAATCGGCTACTGACTATTTTTTATATTTAATACCCCGAAGTGATAAGGGGGACCTAAGCATCGGGTGAAACTTGGACACAGATCGTTATTTGAAAAAAAATGTAAATGCTGGTTTCCTGAAACACAAGCCGCGAGCTTTACTTAGGCACCAGCCTCCCACAATATAATAAATAATAAAATAAATAAATAAAATATCTTTATTTCAGACCCAAAAAAGTCAATAATTTGTTAGTGAATTAGTAACAGTGTTAGTGTTATTAGTATTTCTATTCGTATTCTTTAGTATTTTTATTCTTTTTTACACAAACCTATGGCTAACTTCATCCAGTGCCCTTGAATGGGGCAGTCGGGCCTACCAGCAATCATTTTCAGGATGCTGTTACGAGTATTACGTAAGCGTTGTAGTAAGGAAGCCGCTTTTTTGCGCATGATGGCATGGAAGCCATCCGTGTGGACTGCAGCAAACATTCCTGATGCACTACAACGCCGCGGCAACCGCAACAGCATCCTGAAAGCGTTGTTGTATTGTACTCGCAGGACGTTGTACGCTCGATTCGTGTATGACACCCATAGGCCGCTCGAGTAGAAACATTGACAGAACGCCTTAAATAAACACACTTTGACGTCTGTCGTGCAGCGAGCGAACCTACGGGCGAGCATATTGCCCCGAACCGCCAACGCCCTGCGCTCGCGTTCTATGTCGCCATCATCACGTAGGTCACTTGTGACAACGTGACCCAGGTACTTAAAACTATCAACCACATTGAGCACTACGCCGTTGAGATATACAGGAGGTACACGACGGGGCTGTTGTTTAGGTGCTTTAAACACTAAGACCTCACTCTTTTTTGAGTTATATTTAAGGCCGTGCACCTCCGCATACGTCTCGCAGATTGATAGTAGCTCCCTCAGTCCACCTATCGACGGACTGAGCAAAACCATGTCATCGGCATAACTTATATTATTGACGCATGTACCATCTATGTGACAGCCGACATGTGTTTTGCTCAGTCGTTCGATAAGCTGGTTGACATAAATGTTGAACAACAAAGGCGAGGTTAACCCCCCCCTGCCTCACACCACATTCCATTCTGTACTCATCCGACAGAGTACCGACCCACCTCACCCGATTTGTCTGGGGAGCATACCAATATCTGAGAAGGGCTGTATACTCTGCCGGTACACCCATGCCCCTCAACTTGTCCCATAGCACATAATAGGAAACGAGATCGAAAGCTTTGGACAAATCGAGGAAACACGCGTACACCGGCGTCCTCCTCGCGGTGTAGTACTTGACAGTATGCTTCAGGCTAAGGATGGCACTCTCAGTAGACACTCCCGCCTTAAACCCGAACTGGGCATCATGCACTTCTGCATATTCCGAGAGGGGGCCATTTACAACAAACCGTATAATAATAATAAAATAAAATTCATTTATTACAGACAAATTCATATCCATTTAGTTAGTACAACACACACAAAACTTAACAATCATAAATTACACGCCACACTTGCATGTAGGCGTATCCAATGTCCCAGTATGGGGCTGTCCCACCTGTCCGCTGTAGTGCGTAGGATGCTGTTGGGGCTGGCAGGCGCATCGCTTGCGCATGATGGCGTGAAAGCCATCTATGCCCGCTTCTGCGAACATGCCGGAAGCACTGCAGTATCGCGGCAACCCCATCAACACCCGGAATGCATTATTGTACTGGACGCGCAGTGCTGTATGCCCTCTGCGTGTAGTTTTCCCACAGACTGCATGTATAAAATGACTGACAGTACGATGTGAACAGCGTAGCCTTCACTCTAGTCGCTATAATATACTTATTTGAATTAAGTACGAACTGTTTTACCCCGTATTTGACGCGAAAAAAAAGCTAGTATTATATAAGCGAAAGTGAGTTTGTTTGTATGTTTGTTTCGTCTTCCCGCCTAAATGGCTGAACTGATTTTGATAAAAAAATAACAGAGATAGTTGGGACCCTGGAGACGGACTCATTTCTCAGTTTTTTTTTAAGTGAGAAATGAGGGAGAAAGAGGGAAGAGAAGGGAAAACTTGGCTTTGTTATTACAATAAATAAAGCTCAATGGCAAAATTACTGTGTTACCCCGAATTTAACGCGAGTGAAGCTGCGGGCAAAAGCTAGTATTTTATATTTCTTTATTCGGCAATGTTATATGTAAACATACCTATATGCCCTTTTCAAATTAAACAGTGTTTTTTTTATTATTTTTATTCCTTCACCATTCTTAGAGTCTTTATAAAAGCATCTCGTTTTTAATACATCTTAAATAACTTTTCAGCCTTTGAATTGGACGTTTAATAGTCTGGTTATATGTTGGCTGGCGAAGGACATGGTCCTGGTGATCATACAGAACGTATACTCTGAGAAGTTCTACATCGCAGTCGAGGAGGCGGAGACAGCTTGTATACAGATAATGAAGAACAGAAACTATACAAGTAAGATTACTATGAAAGCTTTTATTTGAAAGTCTATATAGGTATTGAGGTCGGCGATGGTCCAGTAGTACCGTGTGGGTACATAGTAGATGCAAAACCGGTATGGTAAATTACTTAGCGTAATTTATTTGAAAGAAAGAAAGAAAATATCTTTGGACTGCGTAGACTTACGTCTATCTTACGTCACGCCAAGACACGTGAATAACAGCACAAAGGGACCACAGATTTATGAGTATACCTACTAGCTTTTGCCCGCAGCTTCGCTCGCGTTAAATTCGGGGTAACACTGTTGCCCTTTCCTGATTTGCAGGTTACCTGTAGTTTTTGCCCTTGCGCCTTATTTATTGTAATAGCAAAGCTAAGTTCCCCTATTTTTCCCTCTTTCCCCCTCATTTCCCACTTTTTATTTAGTAAAACGTGGGTTTGTTTTTTTGTTACGATACACGCCTAGATGACCAAACCGATTTTGATGGATTTTGGTACAGAGATAGTTGTAGTTCCTGGTGACGGACATAGGCTAAAAAAAGGGATAAGGGGGAGAGAGAGCAGAAAAGGGGAAGAAAGATATTGTTTCGATCAACACGCGGGTTAAAGTTAGCGTTAGCCCAAAGTAACTATGCCACGCGTACGAGGTCGCGAGCAAAAGCTGGTACAAGCAAACTTAAAATTCTCGTGTTTTGAGTTGTGTAAGGTACAGATGTATAAGAAAATTTCTTTACAGAGAGTCAAGAACGTTTGTGCAAGAACGTGATACGGACAAATCGTACGTTTAGTAAGATGACCGCGTGTGGCTTGTTCTATGTCGGCGCTACGCTACAGATAACCTTGATGGGTTTTTTAATCAATTATGTCGTTGTACTGTTACAGTTTGCTTTTCTGTAAATTTTGTAATCCTACTTTATATGATATTATAAACTATAATATAATACATAATCTTTTATTTTCTTTATTTTATATTTCAAACGCAAAAGTTTCTATGAATGAATGGATGTTCATTGTTGTGTTTACGCAAAAACTACTAAATGGAACTTATATGATATACTAATATCAGAATAACACATAGACTACAATTTATAAAGATATATTGTATATCTACTAGCTGGCGACCTATACTACTACGCTACAAACTTGGGTCTAATTCACTTCCTTGCTTTTTGGCAGCCATTTTGAGATATTCTGTATGCGTGTACACAAAATAATCATATCTCTCAGATTTTCCTTCGATATTTTTAATATATCACTTGTACCATCTACCATAACATAAATCATTGCGTCATGTAACCCTCATCAATATTGTTAGACATGAAAAAATAACTTAAGACACAAACTAATCTAATAAAAAAAATATTGATTCGAGTTGATTAAAAAAAATTAGGAACTTTCCAAAAATAATCCACTTCGGTATTAACAGTGTCCTCAAAATGATGTCTGCGAAACGCAGGAGTAACAGAATCATTGATCTATGTAAAGATACAGAGGTTTCGTCTAATACTGTTATTGATAAAGATGTACAGTCTATGTTTTTACCTTTCACCATATTGCAGACTATTCTCTTGAGTCCAAAGTATCGCATCAAGAACAATGTCATAACATTCAATAATCTCTTCAACAAACTAGTGTCAATATTTGGAACAGTACTCTTCTCGTCTTTATATTTGTTACGATTTGTTCAGTTATTGAAATTGAAAATATACGGCATAGCGCTTATTCAGATCTACTCTCTGTATTGCAATTGTTGCTATCACTTTTGTGGATATTTCATTATTTTAGTTTTAGATTTGATTCAAATGAAGAATTATGTGTTGTTCATTTTGATAATTCAAGAAGTGCACAGATTTGGCAATAGTGAAACTAACTCGAAGTTCATCAAGGGTGGTTGGATTAGTTTCGCTATGATTGTCTCCTTCTACATTTTTCAATGCGGTTACAATTTCGTTTTGTACCCAGATATGCCGTTTTATGGAAGTCTCGCTAAAATTGTTCCGATGTGTTTCGATGTTAATATCGTTTTTGCAATACGATTTATAAAGCTGCTTGAGAATCAAGTTATTCAATGGCGTCATCAGGTTTCACGCTCGTTCAATGATCTTCAAAATGAAATTTGTCACAAAAGACTGTTCCAGACTTATCTCCAAATTTTCAGATGTTACCAGATTTATAAAAATATGTTTGATCACGGGGTCAGTTGCTAAAATGTTTTTCGTTACTTGTTTACATATTGTTTATTTATTTTTCTTTTTTTTTTTACTTTAATAAAACGTTGCCCCACACTAGGAATTTGTCCTGTATCGTGGGTGCGTTTACAAACATTTAAACTCACATACACAAACAGCCAGACACGAAACAACTATCTGCAGGTCATACAAATATTTGTTCCGTGCGGGAATCGAACCCGCGACACGCAGCGCAGCAGTCGATCGCTCAGCTACTGCGCCAACCGTGCCGTCTATAACTCAATTATTAGTTGAGTAAATTGGTCGTGCTATCTGAATCTGGGTTCCCTGGTTAACATATTTGTTCCAACTTGCGCGAACCAAGCATGCAAAACAGCAGTTAGTAGATGACACCAATGGCGTAATGGCTGAGAACAGATACTTGTATGGCCTACAGATGGTTGTTCCGGGTCTGGCTGTTTGTGTATGTGAGTTTAAATGTTTGTAAACGCACCCCCGATACAGGAGAAATTCCTAGTATGAGGCAAGGTCATATTAAAAAAAAAGTTAACTAAGGCAGATGAGTGGCTATTATTTAGAGTTTGATGTAATATATACCTGAAAATATAAAAAAAATATATAAATTGTAACAATGATAGCATTTATTAATTTTCAGATTCTTTTCTATACGATTCAAACTATATTACAAACCTTGGCTTTTAATGAAATATTTATCGTTATTTATAAAAAAATCAGCGGAACAAATATTGAGTATGTAAGTCCCTTTAAAATTTTATTCGCGACACTATTCGGTATTTTTTTTTAAATATCAAATCGTTTTTTTTTTATTAGATAACGAATAAAATAATTAGTTTTGATTTGTAAGTTATCTTTTTCTAGAGTACAGCATTTTTTCAATCACTGTTTTCATACACTTGGATATTCAAGAATTTTATATTACAAACTATACTGAGTCTGTACTGTGAGGCGTTTTATATAGCTGTGGAGGACGCGCAGGACATATGCGCTTATATTCTGACGTCAAATTGTACAGGTAACTGGGATTTAAAGTAGATTTTCACAAAACATAACTGACAAACAAAGGATAATTGAAGAAAGGAGAAGAAAGAATAAGGACGGTGCACAAGAGAGGACGCCTAAAAGTGGCACTAGTTAGTCAAGGAGAGTGTGGTAATTGGTTGTCATGTAAGACAGAGGAATGAGAATTGTTGTATGAATGTAGGAGAAGAATAGAATAGTAAAAATAAACCAAACAAATCAAGTGTATTGATTGGGCTCGCGAGGTTGTCGACATGTGGGATGTGAACTCAGCAATAATTGTGCCAATAGTCGTTACAGCCAATGGCTTAATTGCCAAGAGCCTAGACCAACAACGGGGAAGGCTCTCGTTAGCCAGCTGGATCAAGGGCTTGATACAAAAAGCGGTACTCCTGGACACGGCTCGTTTTGTTAAGAGGCTTTTCTCTGAAGCTCTGACATCAGGTAACTTGGACCCTGTTCCCGATACCGGTGGGCTACTATTTTTAAATGTTTTTTGTTTTATTACTTTTGATAAGAAATAATTATGTAATAATATAAAAATATGTAAACAAATAATGAAACAATACGTGCAAAACTAAACAAAAATGATGGATGTGAATAATTGTAACCGCATTGTAAGATGACATGGCGCAAGTGAGAAAGGTTATGTGTTAATGTGGATAAGATGAGATTTGGTGAGACTTATGGTATCTACCATTGATGGTATGTGTGAAAGACAATGATGCTGGAAAGAAAGGATACATGTAATGATTAACAGAGACAAAAAATCATGCAAGAACGTATGGTACGTGAGTTTTGAATTAGTCTTTTAAGGGCTAGTTGGTAGCGTGACAGTTAAAAACATGAGCTGTTCCATTTGAGTGATGACGATAACTAGAAAAATGCAAGCGAGAAGGGAACGACTGTGAAACAAGAAAGAAAGATACTAAGTAACACGGAACGATAGCAAGAGTAATAAATTAACATTAAACTTACTTAAATTACGAATAAAAAAGTTTGGGAATGTATTTCCTGCTTACAGAGGAAGACAAAAAGTTATTCAAGAACGTGAGGCGCTTGCACCGAGCGTCGTTCAGTAAGATGCGCGCCTGTCGACTGTTCTACGTCGATGTGTGTCTACTGCTGTACCTGGCGTTGCTTCTAACTAACTATACCATTGTATTACTGCAATTTGCCTTTCTGTAATTCTAGTATGAGTACCATAAGTATAAGTATGATCTTTAAGTATAAGTATCATCTTTAAGCATAAGTATAATGTTTAAGTATAAACTTTAAGTATAAGTATATTCTTCAAGTATAATTATAATCTTCAAGTATAAGTATAATCTTTAAGTATAAGTATAATCTTTAAGTATAAGTATAATCTTTATAACACAAGAAGTGGTTAAATTTTTTGTGAAGTCCCTGATTTTTGTGCTAACTGAAAGACCTGTGTTACAGTGTTATATGCAACAAGATTAATAAAACAATAATTTTAAAAAATTAAATAAAAGACAAATAACTGAAAAATTAATGGCAGTTAAAAGTAACCTGTATTTAGTTTGAGAGTGTTAGTATGTATGTGAACTTGTGTGTGTGTTTGTGAGTTTATGCACGCGCGTGTGTGGGTGTAATTTAAAGATCCGGAGTGGTTTCACCATTGTTTTACGAAATAGAAATAGCAGTATACTCTGTTTCGTCATAGTTCAGCGAGAATAACCAAGGCTTTAGAATATGCATAACTTTACACAGAGCCAGATTATAAATAGAAAGCTTTTTGTTAATTTTATTTTAGACTAGCTGTTCTCCGTGGTTTCACCCACGCTGCTTAGCACCTGTTGCTCGTAGCGTGATGTTATATTGCCTATAGCCTTTCTCAAGAAATGGACTATCCAAAACTAAAAGAATTTTCCAATTCCAACCAGTAGTCCCTGAGATTAGCGCGTTCAAACAAACAAACAAACTCTTCAGCTTTATAATAATAGTATAGAATTGGAAGCTTAGAACGATATACTACGTCGCGCAAGTATAGTACGCCACTGCACAGAATCACAGATAGGGAAACCAGCTCGCCGATTGCATAGATTACTATCTAGTGGCATGGTGAAAGACGGAGCAAATGACGTAAAGTTTCCTACTTATAATATTCCTACTTATAATATTATAAAGCTGAAGAGTTTGTTTGTTTGTTTGAACGCGATAATCTCAGGGACTATTGGTTGGAATTGGAAAATTCTTTTAGTGTTGGATAGTCCATTTCTTGAGGAGGCTATAGGCTATATAACATCACGCCACGACCAACAAGTGCTGAGCAGCGTGGGTGAAACCGCGAGGAACGGCTAGTATTTAATAAATGATGTCTGTTTAAATGCGGAAATATGTTTGTTATACTTTTGTACACCTAAACCAGTAAACCGCACATAAAAAAATCAACATTCATTTTAAAAAAATTGCCCCACACTAGGAATTTCTCCTGTATCGTGGGTGCGTTTACTAACATTTAAACTTACATACACAAACAGCCAGACCCGAAACAACTATCTGCAGGACATAAAAAATATTATTTCCGTACGGGAATCGAACCCGCGACACGCAGCACACCAGTCACTCAGCCACTGCGCCAACCGTGTCGTTATATGTACATTAACAGGTGTACAAAAGTGGACATAGGAACCTAGTATGAAAGCAGATAGGCAATCGATCCATGTAAAATATTGAGATCCTGTTGCAACTGGTTAGACTGGAACCCGATCTCAACATAGTTGGTTGGTTAGTTAGCAAAGCTCGGCAAGTAATGGTGACTGTATTTCATTATCAAGCATATGCTATTACAATAACAATGAAGTTGCTATTTATATCCGTTTATGTAACGACGTTTTTTGCATTATGCAATTATGCAGCTTACACCATCATTCAGAGATATTTTTAAGATACATCCGAAAAAAAATTCGTTGTTACCAGTCATACAGAGTAGAAACGTGTCATAATTCATCAATGTCGGCGTAGAAGCAACAACAGGTGCATCAGGCCAAACTGCGCCATTCCGCCACTGCTAACATGCTGCTATCATTGCGCTGCCTCTCTGTGTATTCTTTTACCTGAACTAAGGTAATACTATGTTACTGGTGTTACTGTACTACTAGTGTTACTGGGGTCCTAATGTTTCTGTGCTCCTAGTGTTACTCTGTGACTGTGTTACTATGTTACCGAATTACTACATTACCGTGTAACTTTGTTACCATGCCACTGTTAGTCAGTTATTGTATTAATGGGTGTCATGGTTTCTATTGTATAGTAGGTATTGAGTTAATTACCTCATAAGACCATTTTTATTTAAAGAATCAGATTAAGGGTAGTTTCTGTAGAATTCATTCATTGAATAACTTAAAATAAAATTTAAATTCTTGCCATTGAAGATCTATTTTTACTCTGTCTGATCCTGTGCCGTCATCTACATATAAAACATTTTAATCAAATAAAAATTGCCACACACAAAATATTGAAAGTTTTATTTTAAATCACAGCGAGAACTGTAACAAAACAACTGTATGGGTAGTAATAAAACTAAACAGATGCAAAGGGAGACTAGCATCTATAGTGAAGACACCGCATGCGTCCATTTTCTTGAACGCAGCATTCTGAACACGTTGCACGTTCTTACAAGCTCTTCTCTGCGTTTCTGTGGATAATATAAGAGGCTCATCGGCAACGACGCGCTGGTTGAGGCAAAGCTCCAGAGCCTGGAGCATCGCCGACGCGTTGCCAGCCTTTCGGTGTTCTTTCGGTTACATTTCGGAGAATGTGCGATGGAATTGCACAGCCTAATTCCGCCAAGCCCGTTCCACCATCGGACTACAAGACATCCCACCCACACGCACTAAACGGTTTGGGAATACTTTAATTGTGCGTACTGCTAAGGAGTGGAATTCCCTGCCGGAGTCTGTATTTCCTGACAGCTATAACCTTCAAGTCAAGAGTGAATAGGTTATTTCTAGGTAAGCGTGCTTCATCGCGACCACATCATCACTTACCATCAGGTGAGATAGTGGTCAAACGCGAGCCTATCACTAATAAAAAAAATATATATATATCAGGCATCATTATCATCTTACTAAAGACACACACAATTACGTCATTATTTGTCTTCTTCCATCTAGTAAGTAAATGATCACAGTGTGTACTCCACATGGGCTTGTCTCAAGCAGCGGTAAGACACCATGCCCTCGACTTTTCATACTCAATCTGTCCCAGTCACATTTGTTTTGGGTCGACAGTACATCTGCGTCCACTCTAGGACTCGTTTGTTCCATCGACCATCGGTACTAAGACAAACATGGTCAGCCCACTGCCGCTTCAAATTGTTTAAAAGCAAAGAAAAAAGTTACCCGAGAGTCTTCTTCTCTTTGAGAACATGATCACCGTACTCCGACTTTCTCTAACAGCAGCATAATACCTCTCACATTCAATGCTCAAAGATGTTAATATTATAATGTTCTTCATGAACCAGATCTGAGTTAGTACTATGAAGATAGCCGTCTGAAAAATAATAGTTCTTCAATCTTTGGACACAGTTAGCGCAATGGCTGAGCGATCGACTGCTGCCCTGCGTGTAGCGGGTTAGATCCCCGCACGGAACAAATATTTGTATGGCCTACAGATAGTTGATTCGGGTCTGGCTATTTGTGTAGAGAGTTTAAATGTTTGTAAATGCACCCACGATACAGGATAAATTCCTAATGTGGGGCAATTTAAAAAAAGAAACACATGTGACAACAACCTGCTTGGGTTGCTGTTTGACTGGTAAAACAACCCAAAAGCAACCTTATTGCAATGACTCTAATGATACTTTTAAAAACTACAATTATAGACAGTGATACCAAAGGAGAGGTAAAACGCTTACACAGAAGATCTGCGGGTTCATCCACTATAAAGAACCAAGCGTGACAAACTTAATTTCCGGATGATTTTCACTTAAGATTGAGCTGATTGCTAAAAACTGGCCAAATGCGTGTCAAACTTGTGTACAAGGTGTCCGTTCAAATATGTAGTAAACTACTGAAAGAACAGAACATTGCTCTAACGTAATGATAAACTGTGCTGAAGGACAAACTTAACTTTATCATTGGAGGACAGTAAGTTGAACTCACACATGTCGTGGTTGGTTTATCAAGCGCCGCAGACTTAACTTTTCTTTTTAATTTAATATCTCTACGCGATATCGGGATAAAGGTTATGGCTTTGTCCTTTTTAGGTTCGTTGGGTTACAAAGACTAAAAGTAAACATAAAGAAAAACTGCATGGTATATTAACATCTAGGTTTAAAAAAAATGAGAGGTGTCAAGAGACACCCGTATGGAACGAAGTTATTATTTATTATGTACAAAAAACCTTTATACACTCAACAAAAATAATCGTCGCGACACCACACTGTTCAATGCGAAGTAGAAAGACGAGTCGAAAATGGTTTGCTTTCTATGAGAGAGAGAGTTAGACAGAGAAATAGACGCACGCCACACGGCTTACAACTATAGCAAAAAGTGTCGTTACAATTTTAGGTCTTATTTATTTTCCGGCTAGCCCCGTTAACAACGCGCGATAAGGAACTTCGTTCCAAAAGAAAAACGGAGGATATGTATTTGTGCTTTAAGCCAATATTTAACAAATAATTCAAAAACTTACGCTGTGTCCACCACCTTCTATAACTAGTTTCATCTTTATAATTACTGCAATGTTCATTAGACCATGAGAAACTGCGAATATTGTGTAGAATAGAATCTGAAAATAAACATTAATGAGTTAAAATAAACTAAACTAACACTACACAACGAAACAGTTCAGAAAAATATATCATCCTTATAGAGCAAAGTGAACTTAAACATTCTGTAAATGGTAAAAGAAGCAATGATTAAGATCTATGTACAGACGCCAGCAGGTCAAGCTACCCGAAACTGTCAATTTTTCCCAATGAAGCTTGAACCTAATACTTTAGAATTAAAGTCGAAAATCTATCAAAGAAATCTGACAGATTGTAGTAGCTTGATGTGCAGGCGTCTGTACTTCTAGTATTAGGTGTTGGAAAAAAAGAGAAACAGAAGTGAAATCACAAATTCTTACCGAATGGCTAAATGTTTCCTCGACAGTCCTATAAATTTGTAAGATATTCAAATAAACATCAAACATACTGTCCCAAAAATACTCAGGTTTTAAATTCCCTTCGTTACAAACAATTTCAATCCAAACACATAATGCTTTGCAGTTCAACTTGATGATGAATGTAGCATATACCACATTGATATCGAAGGTCATACTGAAGTAAAAATACGCCATGTTACTCATACTCAAATTGGGAAAGAACTTTGTAGAGATATAGACAATAGAACCGAGGATTATACAATTTATAATGATAACAGAAGTCCAGTTTTGAACGGTCAATCTGAAAAGATTGTTTCCAGTAACCTTAAGGCTTCTAAGCACGTGTTGGATCTTGACAACCGACAATATGTTGTCATTGCTACACTTGATATTAATATAAAAATTTAACCCGAAACCAAAAGAGTAACTGAAGAAGTCGTAGATGTTGCTCCAGTTAAGTATCAAGTTAAGCGTATCCCAGTGAGTGTTGGACATATACAGGCTGTACAAGACAATGGACCGAGATATAATCAAGCCGACAACTCCGATACAGTTGTAAAGAAAACTGTTACATGTGATGAAGTTATCACGAATAGAATACTTGGAACATAAGAGAAGAGATTGCATTAAAGTCAGCGGCTTTAGAACTGTTTGCAAATCTTTTTCTACAAAATTATCGAGTAAGATTTCATTTGTGTAACAGATTTTAGAATTAGGTACTGGCAAAATAGAGCCTAATTTTGATTGTGGTTTGTCTTTGAACTTCAGCAATATAAAATTAACACCGTCCATGTTGATGTTTATTTATGAAGTGAAATGAAAGTTTATCGAAGTGATTAATTATGCATTTATTAATCGATTATCGTTTGTTTGTGATCGAATTTTTTACATGGTTTTTAATTAAAGTGACGTTAGTTTTTTTTTTGTATAAATTGTTAAGTAATTGGTAATCAAAGGTAATAACTTCATTATTGTTCAATGAAAAAAATGTATTTTACTGTACAAGTAGAATTGTGTTGTTTAAGCTCAAGTAGGAGAAAGCTTATTTTATGCAATAAATAAATACATTAACCTTCTTCCTTTAACTTTATGTACTTGGTATACCCTCAGCATGTCCTTTATTCTTTATTATTTGTCTTGCCTTAACCAATACTACACTACAATTCAATAAGAAACGTTATACTTATACAGCTATGGTTTTAATAATTATGCATCCAAGGACAGTTTTGATTGGTTACTTTGATTACAGCAAGAACAATGGAAACAAATGCGTAGAGTATAAAAAAATATTGTCATCTCTTTAAAATTATTGATCCTATACACGGAATTTATGTATAACCCAAAATTCGGCTTCACAAACTCCGCTTACAAGTTCAAATTCACCTTTGTACTTTTGTTCAAGAACGAAACCGGCCTATTTGTTTTTAGAAAATTAAACAATGTTAGTGATTATTCAACAATGTTTGAAATTGATGTAAAAATACAGACTGATTATGTTTGCAAAACAATAATAAGTTTTTCCGTAAGACTACAATTAATTATGACTGAAACAGACAGATTCATGAGAAAGAGGGTTCACAAGATAACCAAATTTGACTATTCATGCCATCATCAACATCTGTATAGTATTTTGCCAACTAAGTTGGGATCGTCGTCCGGTCTTACCAGATTCAGCTACATAACAATCTCTTTAAAAAAAAAAGTGTGTGTGTCAGCTCCGACGCACGACTGGAGTTTACTCCTTAAGTTAGAGTATCTAACCATACGCCAAAACAGTTTATTCAACTGAAAAAAGATTAATATAATATGAAAGGGTAAATTCACAAATTAATGAAAAAAAATAGCAATATAAATACATCGACACTGATAGAAACAAACAAGCCCAATAACATATATAGGTATAGTCGCCTATACACCATACCATATGTACAGCCAAATTAGAAAGTTGCGCACTAAAGATGCGCACCAAAACCGTGACACATTTTCGTTACTTTAGTAGGTTTTACCCCACGGATTTTTCTCATACCGGGCGCCTTATTTATAAAAATCGATTCTTAAGGAGTAAACTCCAATAAACTCCAAAAAAAATGTTTAAGTAAGAATTTTTATTTGTTACTGCATCAAATACCTCACTGAATAATAGTTTTTGACCAGTCGAATATAAATCAACTAAAACATAAATCAATATAGTCTGTTCAATATCTTATTATAATTGATTGATTTTCTTAATCACTTAATGAAATAAGTTTTTTTTCCAAATTTTATTCATTTGTGTTTGGACAGTGCTGTCAAAGCCATGTCTACTAAAAGAAGAAATAAAAGAATTATTGATCTGAGCCATCAAACAGAGCCTTTGTCTGATAACGTTGTTGATAAAGATGTACAGTCTATGTTGTTACCTTTCACCATATTGCAGACCATTCTCTTGAGTCCAAAGTATCGCATCAAGAACAATGTCATAACTGCTAATCATCTGTTCAATAAAGTTCTGTTGCTTTGTGGCACTGTTATATGCATGTCCATATTATACTTTCGTGTTATTGATTTTGAGATATTCAAAACACAAATTAAGTCAAAAATTGTGCTATTTATCACTTACTACGAATTCTGTTACTATTTTAGTGGATTCTTCATTAACTTAGTTTTCAATTTGATTCAAACAAATAGTTTAGTATTATTCGTTGTGACCACTCAGAAAGTGCAGAGATTTGGTACGATTGAATTTGATTCTAAATTTATCAGCCGCACTTGGATCAGTTTTACTACGATTATCTGCTTCTACATCATTGTTTTGTTATTTTATTTTTACTCGGTGGAACCATTGATTATCACCGTTAATAGAGCTACATTTATTACATTTGACGCTAATATAATTGTCGCAATTCGTTTTATAAAATTGCTTGAGGATGAAGTTGTTCAATGGAATCGTAAGGTTTTACACGCATTTGCTGATAGCCGAAATGAAACGGACCACAAAATATTGTTTCAAACTTATGTCCAAATATTAAAAAGTTACCAGATTTATAAAAATAATTCTCAACAAATGGTTAGTTTTGTAATGACTCTTTTAAGTATGACTATTTATCTGAGTACCTACTAGAGTGTTAAACGACATGGGAAGCAAATACTGGACTTTTATTATGAAAGATGTATGAATGTGAATTGACGAAATGGTAGGAACATGTTTGGACGGCGAAAGTTCCACGATGTCGGGAACAGGACAATTTACCTTAAGTAAAGTTGACTAGAAAATCCATGTACAGGATGTAATGATGGTTGATGGGGCAAATCATTGACCAAATGAGCAAAGTTAGCTGGTATTGTCTTGTTATGGGTAAAATTTGGATGTAGAACGTTCCGAAATGTGAAATGTGGCTGATAAGACAGATGATAATTATTTTAAAATTGTAAGAAAACTCAGTTACTACATAATTAATTTAATTCCAGATTCTCTACTACACGGCGCAAAATTTATTACATAATCTGATGTATAATGAGTTGTTCATAGATTTTTGACAATCATACAACGACATGAATTTTATAGTACGTATTTTTTACATAGTTAAAATCTGTTGTTTGGTGCTTTATTTTTAATGAGAGGTTTTTATGGAGAACCAATCTCATACGTTTTAAAGTGATTCCTTAGTCTATTTTAATGAACTATAGCCTCAAAGGAAAGAGCGGAACTGTTTTTTTTTAAACGAATTGAGTGTGCTTTGTCTGCCTGTCAAGATAAATTTATCTTAGGAAAGCGTGGAGGTATCAAGTTGAAATTACAACCATATACTCATGTCTGTACTCCCTTTGTACATTCGCCTGTGAAATATTTAACCATCTAAATTTACGCGATTTAATGATATCCGTTTATATCGCACATTTGTTCGGAACCTTAGTGCGCGAGTTTGACTCGCTCTTGTTTTTTTTTTTTTATTAGTGATAGGCTCGCGTTTGACCATTATCTCACCTGATGGTAAGTGATGATGTGGTCGACAATGAAGCACGCTTACCTAGAAATAACCTATGCACTCTTGACTTGAAGACCCCCAGGTTATAGCTGTCAGGAAATACAGACTCCGGCAGGGAATTCCACTCCTTAGCAGTATGCACAATGAAAGTATTCCCAAACCGTTTAGTGCGTGTGGCTGGGATGTCTACCATGTTTTCCAAATAGTGCTTAACAGTTTCATTTTTGTGTTTATTTTTCAGTTTAAGGATCTTGCGTGGTCGACAACAATAATAATATTCATTTGGATGTTCAAGAACTTGATGTTACAAACTACACTGAGTCTGTACTGCGAGGCGTTCTATATAGCTGTGGAGGACGCTCAGGACACATGCGCTTATATTCTGACGTCGAATTGTACAGGTATGTGAGAAATAAGGTTAACTGTACAAGTATATTATATATTATTATATTATTAAATTTTACGACTAAAATAATTGTGCCCAGCGTTTTCACCCACTGCTCAGCTATAAAAAAATACGAAAAAGTTTTAAGACTACCGAAGATAGATATAAAATATCATAAAAAGCGGTCAAGCCGTTTCGGAGGAGTATGACAACTAAAACTGAAACACGAGAATTTTATATACACAATTTTTTTGGCAGATGAAGACAAGAAGTTATAGATGAACGATGTTCTATATCGTTCTCACATGTATTTATAATCACATCATGAATGATGTAACAATGCTTTTGTAAATGTAATATTATTATTTAAAAGAGTGTCCATGGAGTTTCTTGTCCATTATTCTCCATAGAGATCTACGCTTTGGAATGGGCAACTACAGTATTTTCACAAGTTATTATGTCTTGTGACTGGGGCTGTAGCAACATCATTTTTATGTTTTCATGACATTCAAAAGTGCCCGTATTGGTCTAATTGAAATAAATGATTTTGATTTAATTTGAAAACATGGTAAATATCCTGTTTCAAGTTTTAATAATAAAACTAAAATTATGATACAGATGAAGACAAGAAGTTGTGCAAGAACGTGAGGCGCTTGCACCGAGCGTCGTTCAGTAAGATGCGCGCCTGTCGACTGTTCTACGTCGACGTATGTCTACTGCTGCACCTGGCGGCGCTTCTCTTTAACTATACCGTTGTGTTGCTGCAGTTTGCATTTCTGTAATCCTAGTACCATAAAAAGTTTTGTGTGCAAGTGTTACTTAAGTATTATTAGTTAAATATTATTGTTCGTTCATTTACCTTTCGTTTATTAACAATTTTAAGTATTTCTCAATAAAAAAAGCATATTATGAAAATAGTAGCCCATCTGTATCGGGAACAGGATCCAAGCTACCAACGGTCAGGGCTCCTGAGAAAGGAACCTCCTAACAATACGAGCCGTGCTCAGGAGTACCGCTTTCTGTATCAATCCCTTGATCCAGCTGCCTAACGAGAGCCTTCTCAGGTGTTGGTCGAGGCTCTTGGCAATTAAGCCATTGGCTGTATCGACTATCGGCACAATGATCGCTGAGTACAAATAGTTATTTCGGGTCTGGCTGTTTGTGTATGTGAGTTTTAATGTTTGTAAACGCACCCACGATACAGGAGTAATTGCTAATGTGGGGCAACGTTTAAATAAAACTAATAAGAAGCTGTGACCAGCGACTCTCTGCTTAGGTCCCCATCTGAAGAAACAGTGTCTTTATCACTTAAGGGTATGAAAAATAGATGTTGACCGATTCTCATACCGCCCTATATCCGGGACAATGGTGACACCCGGGCGTTTCCTCCCGCCCGATTATGTGTAGGAACCTCCCGAAACTTCCGTGTCCGGTGAGGACCTGCGTCAGACGGTAGGTGAGGACACCATGATGGGTCCACCCTTTATAGCAGAACTTTTTATGTCATAATTTTATTTTGCATAACAACGGATGGCATAAACTTAACTTCGCAGAAAATAGTTTAGCAGACACTCATTTATCATACATTCTAAACTCATAATTTTGTAAGTCAGAATCATCTCTAGGCATAAACTTCATATGCATAATATTTAAAAAGTAGAAACATCATATCGCAGAAAGTTCATAGTCAGAATCGTCTTTTGGCATAATATATTTTATATCGATGATTATTAAACGGCAAAATTGTCATATCGTAGAAAGTTTATAGTTAGGGTCATCTTTGTCATTATAAGTTTCATTTACTTTGATTAATTATTTCTTTGAAATAATGTCATTTATTTTAGTTATTGTTTAATTGAATTTGAGATTATGTCATTGAATTCAATAACTAATTAAGTATCCTAATCTAAATAGTTCAGTTCCGGGTAACCTACTTAAAACAATCTCTTTTTCTATTAACGCAAGTCGTAGGAGGTCACAGTTTTAACCTAACCTAACCTAGCCATTACTGCCGCCTGCATAGTATGCCAAGTGAAATTATACCAAATAATATATTATGCGAAATTTGAACTCTGCGAATCGTAATTATACTAAATGTAATTCTGCCATCTTAAAAGTATGCCATTGTCAATTCGAAGTTTTAATCATTATGCCAAATGATAATTATACCAAATAATTTTTATGCCTTTAAAATGTTCGGTTAAAGAAAATTATGCTAAGTGTGTTATGCCAAATAAATTTCGGAGCATCAAGATTCTGCCAGATAGAGGGAACCCCACCATGACGCCTTTCCAGCCACTCCTCAAAGAGGAGACTTACAGTCACTATTGTGGCGTGCCCTGCACGGGGTTGCGACAGTCGCTCTCACCATGCTACCATGAGATCGCACCGTAGATCTGTCCGCTGTGCGCCAATTTGCCGCGGCAGCATAGTTTAAGGGGAACTGTGTTACCCTGAATTTAACGCCAGCAAAGCCGCGGGCAACAGCTATTCCGTACTTTTCCGTACTATTTCCGTACTAATATTATAAATGCGAAAGTAACTCTGTCTGTCTGTCTCTTCTTCACGCCTAAACCTCTGAACCGATTTCAATGAAATTTGGTACAAATATAGTCTGGGACCCGAGAAAGGACATAGGATAGTTTTCATCCCGGAAATCCCCCGGCAACGGGAACTATTAATTCACGCGGACGAAGTCGCGGGCAAAAGCTAGTTACATATAAACGTAAAATGTAATTGAAATCTATTCTGTCTGTCTCGATTGTTGATAATATCCAAAATTATTTATTTGGTGAGTTGCGAGTTGTGATTGGATTGCAAGATTATTCATTGTGTACATGATGTGACTTTTTTCAATCATCTTCATCGGTCTCCATCAGCGCGAAAAAATTATGATTCTTCTTTTCTTCAAAAAATCTGGTTCTTCTAACCTGACAGACAGATGTGTTGCTGGGGAGTTTGTTCAAAACCGATTATTGATTTTGCGACAAAATATTTATCGTATCTTTTTAATTGTGGCTCTTTTAAATTAATTTGTGTTTTTCTTCCACAAATTAAAAAAAAAACATTACTTAAGATGTAACATAATTATAGAACAAGATCTATTGAAGCAGCAAATGTAAAAAATAACGCCGGTAATAATATAATGATTTTTATTGATACTAAAACGATTGCATGTAGCGGAGATGAGAATGTTGAGATGGATGTGTGGAGTGACAAGAATGGATAAAGTAAGGAATGAATATATTCGAGGAAGTTTAAAAGTTGCGCCTGTTACAGAAAAGATGAAAGGGAGTCGTTTGTCTTGGTATGGACATGTAATGAGGAGGGATGAAGGACATGTGACTAAAAGAGTAATGGATCTGAATGTTGATGGACGGAGAGCGAGAGGAAGGCCAAAGAAAAGATGGATGGATTGTGTAAGGAATGATATGAAGGCGAAAGGAGTAAATGATGCCATGACGTCTGATAGGGGAGAATGGAAGAAGAAAACGTGTTGCGCCGACCCCAAATAGAATGGGACAAGGGCAGGAAAATGATGATGATGATTGATACTAAAATTACAAAAATGCAAACTGAAGTAGAACAAACGTATAGTTAGCAAGTAGAGCAATAATACTTGGTATTAAACAAGCATCAACATGGAACACCCTATAGGCGTATAGCTTATAGAATCTCGTTCGGTGAAGGCGCTTCAAATTCTTGTAAAACCTCTTTTCGACACCTGTAATGAAAACAGATAATATAGTATATACTTTTGGATTTCGTTATGGTATTGGATTGTTCGGCAAACTTTGCACCTCTTCTAAGCCAGAAGGTTAACCAATTTGAAACTCTCTGTGCAAATATCACTACAGTAAGGCCAACGAGAAGCGATACCAAATGTAAACAAAACCCATGCTAAAACCCCATCTAAAATGGCCGCCCGAATGTTTTCGAACCCGTCTTAACGTTGTCATGTTTTTGCCGGGAGAACGAGACATTACGACTAAGGCACAAGATGGAAAGAGCTAAATATTAGATTGTCAACGCCACAGTTGTTCTTTAGGTTAATGACCTTTCGTATCGCTTCTCGTTGGCCGTACTGTAGTAAGAAATACACATACCATTACGACTGTGTAATCCCCGTAAGGGAAGGCAGAGGTACTTCAGAGACACTTCATGGGGCACCAACATTTTGGCATATGTTTAAGTCCGATGTTGTAGCTGGCGAGTGTTCTTCTTCTTTCTCTCAAATTAAGTCTCTGTGGCTGTTTTAGTGAAATTCCTGATGGGAAAGCCCAAATATATATCTCTTTGCTCGACCCAGGTATCGAAACCGGCACCTTATTCTCAGCAGTGGTGCTTGTGACCGCTACACCAACAAAGCAGTCGCGGTGGCCGGAGAAATATATGCGTTTGACTTATCTCAAAATATGTAGTCTCATTTTGTGAACATCCTTAACTACCACATTAAGCTGTTCATTACATTTAAAGATCAAAAACACTCTCTTATTAAATTGAGAGTCAGCGCTTATTAAACTTCAAATATTACTTTAAATTTTTATTAGTATGAAATGTTGAACTCCCTAAAGAAACAGCAGTTACTTAGTGTTCAATTTTGTTAAGATTTGACCTCTTACCTGTAAAATTACAAGTCAAAATACGTGCACATGAATCTTGAACATTATTTATTGACCCGTAAAACTTCTCAATATGCAGGTTCAAAGCAATGAGCAATATCAATGTCTTCATAATCCAGAAACTTAACCACAGTGAAATTAAAAATGTCAATAACTGCAAGAAATAGAATACCATTTATAGCTTCATTCCTGGTGGCATTATTTAATGATCCTGATTTACAAATCCTAATACAAAAACATTAAACTATACGCAAGCAATCCGAAGAGAGGTGTGCAAGCACTTCAAAGCGTTTAAATTAATATAATGATTTTAAACATCATGATTATTGTAAATTAGCCGGTAGTTTTCCGAAAATCCAAGTAATGTTTGACTGTCAATTTTTAATAACGCTGACTAAGAGTAACTTTGAAAAAATTAAAAAATGAAAAAAGGTTTATTTGTCTCAAAAAAAAGTTACATTGTGTATAAATGAGATACCCCCAGTAAGTTATTGGTAATACTTGTGTTGGGGAACAGGAACATTGTCTAAGCTATTTGGTACGAGCTGAATGAACTACAAACTTTAGTGAATGCGGTGCCGGTAGCGAACCACGACGACGTCCCGGAGGTGACTGGGGCAGACCTAACAGTGGTGGTAGGCAGGCTCAAAGCCAAAAATACCGCTCCGGGACCAGCTGGTTTGCACAGCAAAGCTTGGGTCCTGGCTACGGAGGCACTCGGGCCTAGACTGGAAACGCTCCTAAGCCTATGTCTGGAGAAGGGACAGTTCCCACTTCGTCGGAAGACGGAAAAGCTGATCATCGTTCAAAAGCCCCTCGTGAGCAAGCTCTTTGGAAGAGTCTTTGCAAACCACCTCATTGGGCAGTACAGTCTGTGCGAGTGGGGTACGGAAGCACTACACCGCCTCTCAGCGGATGCAATCTTATGGTGGCATGGAGAGAGCGACTGTTGCAACCATAAAGGCGGAGTACACCGTCATAAGACTGCATTTTAAAAGGGGGGTCGGGTAAGCGACGAAAGTCCCGGGTGTCATTACTGTACTGTGGACTGAGGACACGGAGGATCACACTAGAGTGGTCTGTCCAGCTTTGGCGGAACACCTCTATTTCTTCGCAGAGGTGATCTCTCGGGTTCGGCTCAGGTTCAGACCATGGTCCGGAGTGAGAGGGAAGGAGAAGCAGGCACCCCTTTTTGCGACGCAGTTATGCTAGCGTAGGAAGTGGCCGGACATTTATGGAATAGAACCTCAAATCAATCCTGTTGCTGCGGGAGACCCTTCGGGCGTCGGGCGCCGCGAAACAGCAACGCCTCCGTAAATGTGGGTCTGTGGACGGTGAGCAATGAGTAGCTCACCTCCTATCCTTCTAGTGCTGACAGACCGTGTCGACTGCGTGTTCGTGTTCGACACGCGCCTTAAAGAGATGTCATCAAAGCAGAAGGACCAGGGCCACTACCTGCCAGGTTTTTCTAAAGAAATAGCGCAGCCCCGAAACATAAAGGGCAAATGAAGGAACATGGGTGGGTTTTAGTTAGTAAAAGACTGACAGTTTCCCCCATTCCGATGTTACTGGATGAATTACCATTCTTAAAAATAAAGGTAAATATACTGATTTAAAATTTCCGTTTACTAAGGAAATCTATCAACCATGTATTATTCTGCATCTACATCAAACTTAAATTGTATACACAAAACCTATTGCTGGAAAATTACTTTTTTTGGTTCAAATAATTCAAGTTGTGAATATGTTGAAACTATTACCTCCAATTTCTCCGTAACAAGAAGATATTAAGAATTAAAGAAAATATCGCAATGGATGAAGAGAACAAAACTAAATGCTCTTTGGTTTTGTTAGGAATATTCTTAAACCAATTATTGAATCCAAAATTGTTTTTTAAGTATGTATAAATTAATACTTACATAAAATTCTCCATGTAAAGCATCATATTTGGAATTTTCAATTATTATCTGAATACTTAAAAGATAGTGATACATAAAGGTTATAGTATGAAACACGACCTGGAAACAATAGGTTTAAGTAATAATATAGTTATAGTTTCAAATATGTATCACGTTGTTAGGTTTTATAACTTACTGCGTGTTGGAAAGAAGCCTTGTAGATGTCATAGCAGTTTAATATGTCAACGTAAGCCAGAAACATTTTTTTGCAATGACTTTCTCTGTCTCTGCCTACCATAATTTGACATCGAAGAGCTTGAATATTCCATTGATCAACTTCAACTTTTAACAACTGAATAAGTTTGATTGCATAAACGATGTTTATGTCCAAACTAGACATTATAAGGATAGAAACAAATCCACGTAAGTTTTGGTTAGAAATAATGAAAGGAACACTGGCAAATCCAGTATACGCTATAATAATGATGAAAACAAGAATCCAGTTACCGAAACGGGAGAGTGAAATACTGTTCTCCTTAGTTAGAAATCTGTGAACGTCTTGAAAGTTTAGGACGAACGTAACATTTTTTTTAGTATGGATAATGCAGAGTATAAACTCTATTATTAATTCCACACTGTACAAAACAAATTCAATTTGAGTAGTAATTAATATTAAAAAACTGAAACTCCACTTTTGACCGCTACTGATTGTCTCGATGTAAATATTATAAAATAATATCAAAATAAATATTATGGTGCCACAAAGTGACACAAAACTTGAAAGCCGGCTGTTGGGTGTTATATAATTATTCTTAATACGATATTTTGGACAACATTTAAGAGATTGCAAAAAATTTAAAGGCAGAAGCATAGACTGCACATCTTTGTCAACGAAATTGTTGAAAAAAACATCCACACGATTGCTTTTGAAATAATGAAGTGCTTTTCTTTTCAGAGTATTCATTTTATTTTAGCTTTCGAAATATAATATTCTTGTATCATAACAGAAGAAAGAGTAGCAAGTAACGGTAATTCATGAAAATAAATTACATAAAAGTAACCAACGCATAAGAACCTAATAAAGTGAATTACAAATAATTTCAAGTATTATAATCAAACAAAAGCTATATACCTAATTTCATTGACGAATTTCCTTTTGTTGAATTTAATTAACGGAAATAATACCAACACGTTCTTGACGTTGACAAATTAAACTTGAAGACGCAAATCATACTGTTACTAGCTTATGCCCGCGGCTTCACCCCAATAAATTCGGGCTACCTTTTGTTTTTGACCTTGCGCCTTATTTATTTGTAATAGCAATGCTAAGTTTTCCCTATTCTTCCCTCTTTCTCCCTTATATCACACTCTTTTTTTTTAAAAGATTCTTGAGTCTTCCCGACCAATCTAACCGATTACCACCCAACTGTGTGCTATTTTCTTGATTGGCGTACCATCACACTTACCCCTTAGGAAACTCATATCAGCCAACATTCTGATAGATGAAACAAGACAGCAGTCTCACCATCATCATATTCCTGCCTTGTTTTAGTGTCATTGGATTAGTTTATTTTGTTATTTTTTTAATCTCAATACTGTTTGATTTATCTTTTACTAGCTTTCGCCCGCGGCTTCGCCCGCGTTAAATTTGGAGTAATACAGTTACCCTTGCGTTTTATTAATTTGTAATAGCAACGCTAAGTGTTCCCTTTTCTTCTTTATTTCTCCCTCACATCCCATTTTTTTTAAATAAATGTCCGTCTCCTGGTTCCCAACTATCTCTGTACCAAAATTCATCAAAATCGGTTTAACCATTAGAGCGTGAAGAGGTAACAAACAAACAAACTCACTTTGGCTTTTATAATATTAGTAAGGAATAGCTTTTGCTCGCGGCTTTGCTCGCCTTAAATTCGGGGTAACACAGTTGAGGGATGTGGGAGAAGGAGGGAAGAAAAGGGAAAACTTAGCTTTGCTACTACAATAAATCAGGCGCAAGGGCAAAACTACAGATAGCAGGTACTTGCAAATCAGGAAAGGGGAACCGTCTTACTCCGAAGCTGCGGGCAAAATCTACATGGTTTGTAAATCTCGTCCTTAAGTTAAAGGAAATGCGGAAAATAGTCTGCTTTATAAAACGCATCCAGCTGCAGACTGAGTGAGATTTAGATGATTACTAGCTGTGCCCAGCGGTTTCACCCGCTGCTCATTTAGGGGTCTGAAAAATAGATGTTGGCCGATTCTCAGACCTACCCGATATGTACACAAAATTTCGTTTAAATCGGTCCAGCCGTTTCGGAGGAGTATGGCAACGAAAACTGTGACACGAAAATTTTATATATTAGATGGTTTTTTAGTACCTTGTACTGCAAGTATAAAGGCTCCTACACACAGTGCCGGCGGCAGGGCCGCCGTCCTAGACGTCGCGCAACCGGCGGGCGGCGTTCAAAGCCGGCCGGCTTTGCTACACAAAGGAACCGCCGCTTGTATTGCCGGCGGCATTACCGCCGGCACTGTGTGTAGGAGCCTTAAGAGTTCTTTCTTAGAAACAAAAAAACGAAACAGAAGTAAGTAAGTAATTATAATGTACGGCCATATAATCTTAATATATTAAACCGACTTCTAAAAAAAAAAACTGAAAAGTGGAAAGTAACTTTATTTCCGGAAGTCGGTGGCAAATAAAGTCAACGAAACCAACAAAAGCCAAGTCAGTTTTATTTTTTTTCTAAACAGTTTTTATTTCAGCATTTTTAGTTATAGTGTTATGATGTAATACGCAAACACGGTTAAAATGTTTATATGTAATTAAAAACCTGTCACTTTCAAAGGCTATACAGGGTGGAATTTTGTATTGCCACTTAAAGGGGAAGTACTCTTAATACTTTAGATACAAAATTTTACTCAAAGAAAACATTCCTTTATTTTTGAAAAGAAAGAAAACGGCATTCAAAGATTTTTGAAAATTCGCTTGCCGCACATGGTAATCGAACCGACAAAAATCTGTAAAAGTTGCACCCTGTACTTTTATTACACCGATCGTTAGGGTCAGTAAGGATGAAAGAGATTTCATCCGTATTGACCCTAACGAATGCCGATTTCTTTATTTTATGCAGGCAAGGAAAATATTAAATAAAAATCTTAAAAGTCACCGTGTTGAAGTTCTACCAAATAAGTTTGGCGACAAAGATGTGCAGTCGATGCTTCTACCTTTAAATCTGATTCAAAATATTTTTTTATATCCTAAAAATTTAATCATTTTATAACTCCAAATTTCATATCGAATTTTGTGTCATTTTGTGCCACGATATTTTTGGAATCGTTATTACTATACGATTATGGCTGTCATTATGATTATGCCCTTCTAACGAGTGGTTTTTGGCTTCCTTACAGTATAGCGTTGCCGCCCGCTCCGCCCGCTCCGCCCAGAGCAGGGGAAGTTATTTCATGATATCCCGCCCCAAAAAAAGGCTAATTTAAGTGGTGTTTTTGTTTCAGTATTAATGAACTTTTAAAGGTACCTATTAATATTTTTGTAAAACATTTTAATGTTTGATGTTTTTAATCTATACTAATATTATAAAGCTGAAGAGTTTGTTTGTTTGTTTGAACGCGCTAATCTCAGGGACTACTGGTTGGAATTGGAAAATTCTTTTAGTAAGTAGTTGGATAGTCCATTTCTTGAGGAAGGCTATAGGCTATATAACATCACGCTACGACCAACAGGTGCTGAACAGCGCGGGTGAAACCGTGAGGAACAGCTAGTGTTTTTATAAATATGAATGAATGAATGAATGTTTATGAAATATACGTATGAAATATGAATGTTTTTATAAATACGAATGTTTATGAAATATACGTATGAAAACTTAATACTCAATTTAATAAACAGCAATATATCTATCTATTAAACATTTATCATTTTTTCCTTAATTAATAACGTAAGTGAAAGTAAACATTCGTACGTCCCTTCTATTGTGCGACCTTTTAAGTGATGTTTGGTAATTCGTTGAAAATCATTGTTTTTCTATATCCGTCGGCACCACATCGCCCGCTCAATTAAAAAAAAAATCAATAAAAGAACGTAATATGTCTCTATCGTCAATTATTCAAATAAAAGAGTTCCCTCAAAACAAAGTCGATAAAGATGTCCAACGTTTACTTTTTCCTCTAAATCTTTTAAAAAAACTAATTTTTCATCCAAAGTATCAATTAAAAAATGACTTAATTGCCTCTAACAGTCGTCTTCAAAAGTTAATAACATTATGTGTTACAGTGTTTTGTTGTTCATGCACATTTTATAATTTAATTTCTGTATTGCAAGACGAAAATATGATACGATACCAAACAATAAGTTTCCTATACTTTGCTTCCACTTTTGATGCGGTGTTCGTTACTACTGGTTTCATCATGAACTATGTCACCTTTTTCATTCAAACCAAGAAAAATGTCACGTTTGTTCTCACCATTCAAGAAGTACACAGGTTTCTTAACAAAAAAAACAGTAGCAAGACTTTCATCATTTATAGTTGGATCTACGTCGTTGCAATCGTAGTATTTTTTGTCATGTCGGCCATTTATATGAATATAAATTATCTCCATCCTCCATGGTATGCGATCTCTGGGACCCTGGAGACCGACATAGGCTATTTAAAAAAAAGATTGAGTTATGAGGGAAAATGCAAAAATAACATTGCTATTACAAATCAATAAAGCGCAAGGACAAAAACTGCTGTAGCAGGTACTTGCAAATCAGGAAAGGGGAACTGTGTTACCCCAAATTTAACGCGAGCTAAGCCGTGGGCAAAAGCTAGTAGACTATATAACTATTAAACACAGTTAAGTAAAATATATAAGGAGGAGCGAGGCTATAGATAGGATCCATACTCAATCAACATAATGAAGGTTGGTCAGAATAGGCTGATTTAACAACTTTAAATATTACCCCGCTAGATGGCGCTCAGGCTAGTCTAACGTTAAAATAAACGCTCCGTCTTAAAATATGTTAAAAATATATTAGTAGTGTGTAAAAGTGTATAAAAAGTTGTGTTACCGATAAAACTTGAAACAATAACTTAGTGACAGTGTTTTCAACGTTTCATATACACAAACTGTGAAGTTATAAGCCTAAAACTATACATCATAATTCGTCCCAAAATCCAATCTGCATCACAAAAAGCAAGTGCAAGTGACAATTTGAAATTTAATAAACAACATTGTTTTTCAACATTTAAAAACATTCAGTAATCCAAATAGTTATAAATAAGTGCAATACAAACAATAACAACAAAGACAAAGTGCAAAAGTGATTCATTCGTATTTGAAATTCAACTGCCATAACATTGAAAAAAAAAATGCAATTTTGAACCTTAAACCGCGATTCGGCTCAAAAAATAAAAATCGGCCGTAATCAGTCAATAAATTCGATCACTCAACTATAAACTCAGTTGGTCTAGTGGTAATGACAGTCTACTTTTGTCTATTTAACTTGCGTTGTTCAAGTGGTCGCGAGTTCAAACCTCAGTTCCAACTTTGACTTTTAGGAAAAAGCAAAAATTCTTATTCGTAACTTGTAATAATTTCTCTGGCAAAATACGCAATGTCACCAATCAGTACATCAAGCAACAGCGGCCGTAAAATAACACAGCTAGTAATATGTCATAAATGTAAAAAAAAGGTAGATATTAAAAAAACAGCTTTGTGCTCTGCCTGTGACAACAGATATGAACTTGATTGTGATGGATACCCAGAACACACATATCGGCTCAAGGACGCAGAATCAAAACAGAAATGGAGATGTAAGATGTGTATCAGAAACAAAATAAATGCTAAACACGACTATTCATCCAGCATTACCTTACGAAAAAAGCAAACTGTTCAGAAGACCCCATTACCTAAGGAACAAGTACCAGACACACAATCAAATAGCACAATGTTATCCGACTCCCACATAGTAACCGACGACGGCGATACATCGGATGAGTCATATTTAACACCTAATAGGCTATTATCGAGAAGTGTTGACAGAACCGTAAATGATTTGGTATTTAACTCAGAGATGAAAGAGACAATCGAGCAACTCACACGTAAACTGGAAAGTACGGAAAATGAATTAGAAAATGTATTGTTAGAAAACACCGATCTACATCAACATATAAACAAATTATCCACGGAAATCAACACTTTGAAATCACTATGCCAATCTTCTTCCATTTTTAGACATCCTGGTTCTAATACAAAGAAAAAGAAGCAAGTCCCGTTACAGCAAAACAACCAGAGTTCTTTACCGTCCTCTCCTTTGTCATCCTCGAAAGTTGAGATCAGTGAATATGTACTTCGTCTGGAACAGGAAATATTAAAACTTCAAAAGAAATTACAGATCGCAGAACAGGAGATTGTTTTACTGACAGAGCGTATTAATTCGTGTGTAAGTGCGGAACCGCAGAACTATGAAAAAGCGGCACAAGTGATTAATAATGCTAATAAAACTCACGCAGGCGTTAAACAGAAATTTACAAAATTGCGGAAACATAAAATATCTATAATCAGCAGCAATTGTACAAGGGGAGCTCTACCCTTAATCGAAGAAGTATTTTCCAATGAATTTGAGTATTGTAATTATTTAGTATCCAACGCCACCTCGATCGAATTCTTAAAGACCATTCCATACAAACTAAAAGACTACTCAATGAGTGACTACTGCCTGATCTTCATTGGGGAAAAAGATATGCAAAATGGTGATTACGCAAATATACTTCACAACCTAAACTGCTCGCTGAAAAATATAACCCACACTAATATTGTAATTTGCACCCCGATCTACGTAAAAGGTGCATTAATAAGTAATTATAAAGTGGAGTTTTTCAATAGCCTCCTTTTGGCAGACATAAAAAATCACAAATACGCATACTTCTTCGATAGTAATGCAACCCTATCACACGAAATGTTTTCTTACAACACTGGGAAAATAAATAAATACGGATGGAGAAACATTTTTGAACAGATTTTATCAAGGATAAGGTTTGATTTTAGCGTATTCGATTCTCAAGAAATCATGCCTACCACAAAGATTGAGACTCACGACAACTTTGCGTCAACTAGTTTTACTGAGATCTCAAATGAGCAAGAAAATAGTAATACAACGAATGATCAGTTTTTTCTATTATAACCATATGTATATCCTACACCAAAACATAGCTGGACTTCTGAATAAATCCGATATGTTAACACTGCATATCCAAGAGTTACGCACTGAAAAAAACATCGACATCGATGTATTATGCATAACAGAACACTTCGTTACTTCGGGACAGGAATCATTAATTAAAATACCCAATTTCAAGCTTGCATCGTGTTACTCAAGAAGCCATCAGAAGCGTGGAGGAGCGTGTATCCTTATCAGGAATAGGTTTGAATATAAGGAACTTTCTAACACGTCTATCGCAGGTATATTTGAATATTGTGCAATAGAATTATCTCAACAGGGATTAATTGTAGTATGTATTTATAGACCCCCGAATATGTCATGTATAAACTCATTTATGGATAATTTAAACATCTTACTGAAGCAATTGTGTACTAAGCCCAGTAAAAAAATTATTTTGTGCGGGGACTTTAATATAAACACCCTTAAAAGAAATAACTTAACATTAGACTTTGAGAATTTATTGCTTAATTACAATCTAAAATTAGAATTCAAGCAACCAACTAGACCTAAAAGCGGCACTTGTCTAGATAACTTTGCTCATAATTCCAGACAAAAATGTGTGAGTGAAGTGATTGATTTTGCATTATCCGACCACACTGCCCAGATTTTAAAAATAGAAGTTAAAAAAACATGCGTCTTAAACTCTTGGCACATTTTTAAACGTAACTTATCCAAACTAAATTTAACATTATTCAAAAAACATCTTCAATGTATGTCTTTTTCAGAAGTATTTGAATCAGACAACCCTAATGAGGCATATGATAAGTTTATAGATCTCTTTCGTTTATTGTATGATTTATGCTTCCCAAAACAATTAATTAATGTTAAACCTGATAAAAAAATTAAATGGATATCACGCGGAATAAGGATTTCTAGCAGGAAACAAAGAAACCTTCTTTGGAAATATCGAAAAGCACCTTCAAGTGAAAGCAAAAATACATTTAAAAATTATTCACGGAGACTGAAAAAAATTATAAATCTCACTCAGAAAGCTCAGAATAATTATCTTATTAATTGTTCTCAAAATAAATCAAAGATGTCATGGCAGATAATTAACGATAATTATCACCTAAAGGAACCTATTTATCAAATAAATAAAAATAACAAACTAGTTAAAAACCCTAAGCAGATTGCCGAGTCATTTAACGATTTCTTTGTTGATCAGATACAGAATGTAACCAGGAAAAATCCGGGTAAGTCACGAAGCAACAATAATATCAGGAGTTCTTTATTCATGCCTCCAGTCGTACCGCAGGATATTATACGTGTAATAAAACATTTAAAAAATAAAAAAAGTACTGGATATGACGAGGTTTCTACCATCGCGGTAAAATTTGTTTCTGACATCATAGCCAAACCGTTGAGCCATATAATAAATGCATGCATAAGCTCAGGCATATTTCCAGATCAATTGAAGACTGTTGTCATAAAGCCATTACATAAAAAAAATACTAAGGAGGAAATGTCCAACTACAGACCCATAGCTTTAATACCAGTATTTTCTAAGATATTTGAAAAGATTATTTATGAATCTATTTACACATTTGTTGTTAAAAATAAAATATTATGCGAACAGCAAAAGGGTTTTCAAAAAAATAAAAATATAAATATGGCGATATTTGATCTTTTAAAAGTAATCATGTAAAACGTAGATAAGAAAAACCCTGTATGTGCAATTTTCGCGGATATGACAAAAGCTTTCGATTATGTGAAACATGACATCCTGTTAAATAAACTCGAAGGCTATGGTATAAGAGGCAATGTACTAAACCTAATAAAGTCTTACCTCACTGATCGAAAACAGTGCACAGAAATATCAAGAGTATGTATAAAAACTAAGCGTGAATTCAAATATTTATCGTCTAGTAGAATACCTAAATTTGGGGTTCCGCAAGGTAGTGTACTTGGGCCATTATTATTTCTTCTTTATATTAACGATTTGCCGCGTCACATTCATCATCCAATGACATTATTTGCAGATGATAGCACAGTTATAATTGAATGCGTAGACAAAACAGAATACAAAAAAGATATTAACAACACGCTTAAAACAATAATAGACTGGCTTCATAACAATAATTTAGTGATAAATTTAAATAAAACACAAGTCATACATTTCTTCCAGCGACTAGAGCCAGAGAATATTAAAATTAAATATAACGACCAACATGTAGATACAACAACAGTAACAAAATTCCTAGGTGTTCACATAGACAATAAACTGACATGGAAACATCATGCGGAAAACGTATGCAGTAAGTTAAGTAAAACAGCATTTGTACTCTATAGCCTTTCAAAAAAAGTTAACATAAATACAATAGTGACAGCATATCATGGTTTAGTTGCTTCCTCACTAAGATTTGGTGTCATATTTTGGGGAAACTGTAGTGAGAGGGAAAGAATATTTAGAGCCCAAAAACGTTGCCTTCGATCAATGACAGGTCTTAATACTACAGATAGCTGTCAACCTGTTTTTAAATCTTTAAAGATACTAACATTTCCATCATTGTATATATTAGAAGTTGCTTTATTCGTTAAGACAAACAAGCACCTGTTTACATCAGTAGTGGATAATAGACAACGCTCAGGACCAATTAGGTCACAATATAAAAATCTACTATACACTGGTGGTTACCAAACGTCTTTACTAAAAAATAATATTTTAACCATGGGCCCTCTTATTTATAATAAACTACCGACACATTTAAAAGAATTACCCACCAGAATCTTTAAAAACAAGTTAACAAAACTGCTACTGGAAAAATGTTATTATTCAATCAAGGAATTTATTAATGACAATACTTTCTGTTAACCGTGTGTTTGCTGCTCCTTTATTATTTAATGACATAATAATAATAATGTTACATGCTTACTTTAATATTTTTAAATTTAATTTTTCGACATTTGTAATTAATTTTGATTTCTGTGTATTTATTTTTTTTATTATTTATTTTTTGTTTTGTTTAGATTAGTAGTATTCATTCATTGATTTAATTTAATTAAATGATTAAGATTTTAGATTAAGACTTGTGCCATTTAAGTTGTTTATTTCGTTGACATTTGTAATTTAATTTGTTGTTATTTTAATGTACCTATAGGAATATGTTCTTTTTAACTTAAATGTTCGTCTACTAAATGTATATTTAAATAATTTTGCATGCCGTAAGGCAAAATGTATCGGGACGTCGTAAAACTTACCACCATTATTTGTATACCTACATTTTAGCAAATAAATGATTTCTTTCTTTCTTTCTTTCTTTCTTGGTACTATATAATTAACACTTGAAACGGGATATTTACCATGTTTGTTATTTGTATCGAGTTTCCGATATTTCGGCGATGTTGCAAACGCCATGATCACGGATGAACTGAACTTATTGCGGGTGGATGTTTACGAGCAGACAAAACGATCTACCCTCTTTCTTATTCGTTTTTTGCGTTCGTTACCACTAACACTGTCACTCACAACTCGATTTTGCTCTCGACACACAAAACTCACTGTATCAATTTGCGATCTTTTTTCCCTACTTTTTGGGGTAAATATCCCGTTTCAAGTGTTAATTATAATGTTAGTAACCATTTCAGTTTAAAGACTTTTTTATTAGTAAGGATTTTTTTTATTTATCATTTTATAATTAAATTAATTACTAAATATATACAACCTATAAATATACACAAACTAATAATAAAAAAATATATACAGAAAATTACAGGGCGTCAAAAAATTCGTCCGTATCGCCGTCAACAGGTAAAGTGCCCAGAAGGCTGGCAGCATTACCGCGTTGGATGGCAATGCTTATTTTTTGTGCAAAAAACAGGCCAGCCCTCTGGTCACGAGAAGAATCGACCAACCGCTTGGCGATTTCTCGAAATACTACATGGGCACTCGGACCCCATGGCCCTAGTGTTTCAACCCCAAACGGCTCAAAAACATAATTACCAATCAAATTGTGATATTTGCGCCGTTTGAGGTTTTCAGCACCTGCAGCAGCAGCTCCAGCGCAACCCACCGTACTAGGAAGATGGGATGGTGCAAGGGTGTCGACACAAGTTGCATCCCACACCAAAGATCTACCCAACTTCCATGGCATTATGGTCATACCATCTGGTCTCTTTCCATCGACGCGTACCAAGCTAGTTGGTTCTAAAACAGCTGGCACCCCGGCGGTGGCAAGAGCACGACGGATGAGATCATTAATGCAAGCGTGCCGAGCAATACGACCTGCGCTTTTACTGCAGGAAAGGCCAAGGGTCCGAGGCAGTCGACTGCTTCCCCACATTGACAGCGATGCGGAGCCCCACAGGGTGCACCCAATCGCAAACACGTAGCGAGCCGGAAGGTTGTGTCACCCAACAAAGTACCTATGTTAGGTGACGGTAACGCCTGTAGCCAGAGGCCCGATTCCCACTCACCCACAGCCAGCAAGCGGGCACGCTCAGCAGAATTGGTGGACGTATTAATAAGGTTATTCCGTACCAACCTGCAGAGCGGCTCATCCCACTGTCTCTGGGAAAACGGGTTCACGGGCCGATCCGAGTCCGGGCAAGCAAGTTTAAAGACTTATATTACCTTGGTACTCTTTTATGTTTTGTATTCCTGTCTCGTCTACTGTGTGTATGTATAAATGATTAGCTTTCGCCCGCGGCTTCGCCCGCGTTAAATTTGGGGTAACACAGTTCCCCTTGCGCCTTGTTGATTTGTAATAGCAACGCTAAGTTTTCCCTTTTCTTTCCTCTTTCTTCCTCACATCCCACTTTTTTTAAATAAAAATTATATAGCCTATATCCGTCTCCTGGTTCCCAACTATCTATGTACCAAAATTCATCACAATCGGTTTAGCCATTAAAGCGTGAAGAGGTAACAAACAAACAAACAAACAAACTCACTTTCGCTTTTATAATATTTGTAAGGATAAGGATAAAAGAAATAAATTATTTTTTTGTTTTTCTAGCATTTTGTAGAAGGATTGCTTTACATTTGGTTAATAAAGAACTTGGCATTGCAAATCATGTTCAGTTTGCATCTCGAAGAGTTCTACCTTACAGTGGAAAGTTCTCAAAATGCTTGTTCTGTAATTTTAGCATCGGATTGTACTGGTAAACATTTTTTTTTATTGTTCCGTTATTAGTCTTTGCAATAACGTAGATTCATCATCTGCCTAGCCTTTTCCCAAACATGTTGGGAAAGCAGGTGACTGCCTTTTAGACCTCCACAACTCAGTTGATACTGGGTAATACGATACCCCTTGATAAGACTGGTTGTCGGACTTTCGGGACATTGACTACCTGTAACTACCGTCAAAGATCTACAAATGACAGCCGGGACCAACGGCCAGGACGAAGAAACTTGGTATGTAACGGGTGGTCACCCATCCACATACCAACCTAGGCAAGCGCGGCTTAAAATAAAGATCGACCCGAGCGGCTGCTATTATTTAACCACGAGCTCCTCTGCTATTATTGCAATAACGTAGATTATAAAATTTAAATAATAGCACTGCTGTTAATTTCCGTTTTCCCATACCTCAAAAGTACTTTGTTGGCTGTCTGTCTGTCTGTCTGTCTATCCGACAAAACCCTTTGTTACAGAAATGACTGTAGGTATTCCGAAACGGAACAATTAATTATATAGCCTACAAATAGTTGTTTCGGGTCTGGCTGTTTGTGTATGCGAGTTTAAATGTATTTTTTTTTATTTCGTCGGTTTTTGGAGCTGTGAGTCTTCTAAGTCTAAGCAGACAAAATAAATGGCCGTTAGTTACTTTAAGCATTTCTTGCATCATCATCATCATCAGGCTATATTAGTGCACTGCTGGCCATAGCCCTCCCATAATGAGCGCCATAGCGCCCTGTCTTCAGCTTGCCGCTTCCAGCATCTGCCTGCAGTCTTTCTTAGATCGTCATCCCACCTTTCTTGCATATTATACCTAATATATTCCCGTACATAGCCGGGCGCGTTGCTAGTTATAACTTGACATTATTTTTTTTGCAGATGAAGAAAAGAAACTTTATAAAAACGTTCTTCGTTTGCACCGAGCCTCATTCAAGAAGATGAGCATATTTGGCTTGTTTTACATCGACATTTGCTATCCACTGCGGTTGATGGCGCTTCTAACCAACTACATTGTTGTGCTGTTACAGTTCGCATTTCTGTAATCCTGTTATTTGGTACCCACAATAATATTAAAACTTGACGGGCCTGTTGGTCTAGTGGTTAGTGGCCCTGACTACTGAGCCGGAAGTCGTGGGTTCGATTCCTACCCAGGACAAACTTTGTGTGATGAGCATGATTGTTTGTTCTGTGTCTGGGTGTGATTTATCTATAATATGTATATATTTATAATTTATATAAGTATGTATATCAGTTGTCTGGTTACCATAACACAAGCTCTGCTTAGCTTGGGATCAGATAGCCGTGTGTGAGTTGTCCCAAGATATTTATTTATTTATTTAAAACTAAAAACACACACTTTCTCGTACTTTCCACAGGAAACATTTAAATCTCATATTGAGGGTCATCATCATCATTCTCCTGCCCTTTTCCCAAATTATTTAGGGTCTGCGCAGCATGTTTTTCTTTTCCATACTCCTCTCTTATTGGAGGACCACAGACCTATAGTACTGTCTCTGTTCCTCCCTTTAATCTATCCAAGTATTTGCCTTCACAATATCATTTGAAATGCGATCGTCCATTGTGTCATCCTGCTTGAACAGACGCCTGCACATCAAGCTACTACAATCTGTCAGATTTCTTTGATAGATTTTCGACTTTAATTCTAAAGTTTTAGGTTCAAGGTTCATTGGGAAAAATTGACAGTTTCGGGTAGCTTGACCTGCTGGCGTCTGTACTAGTTATATACTGTTATTACAGGCATTTGTATGGTGTTCATAATAAAGACTATTTTGTCTATTCATCTATCTAATACTCGTCATTTCATCGGTCAACTCCTTTCTTGCCATATACTTGCCAAATCCTTGTCGCAAAAAGGTTTAATAATAATGATTTGGTTTCTTAGCAACCAATGGTATACGTAGTTATGGGAAAGTATTACTGAACACATATAAAAAAATTTAGAGGTGTCAAGGGACACCCGGATGGAACGAAGTTCTCGTCACGACACCACACTGTTCAATGCGAAATGGAAATGAAAATATCTGGCTTGCTTTTTATAAGAGACAGAGAGAGACAGACAGACAGACAGAGAAACATGCGACGCCGCACAGCTTACAATAGCAAAAAGTGTCGTGACAACTTTTCGTAAGAATTTTTTCCGTCTAGCCCCCTTTTACAACGCGCGATAAGGAACTTCGTTCCAATAATTATTGCGAGGCTATACTTAGATACGATCAACACTCAATCAACTTAATGGAGGTTGACCAACCTTATTTAGTTGATTGATATTAAACTCATTTAACAACTTTAAATATTAAACACAACCTGCCGCTGTCCTTTTCCTTTGTCTGTTCATCGTATCGGCCTGTCACCATTTGTTGTATAAGTATTGTTTTAGTGAAGGAAATAAAGTGAGAATAAGGCCACCCGTATAACAACCAATGGTTCCTCTCTAATATTTTATTTTAAAAAGCCGAAAAATTTGGAATTTGTATAACAAAAATTTTATACAAATTAGATTAAGTAAAGCAACAACTTTGTTGTAAAAGAAAACCAAAAAGAGAAAAAAAAAAGAACCGATGAAAAGTGAAAATAAAAAACCTTTTAGTCTAGCTAAGCTCCAAAGCTAAAGTATGAGATTAATTTTGAGGCGGTGCCAACAAACAATTATCGACGATCCATCAAGTTATCAACGATTACCGTGTTATATTATGAAAATCAATAAATTGTTTGTTTGGCGCGACTTCGACTTGAAATTAATCGTTAAAAGTTTTTATGTTTTTTGAAAGTGAGAACAATAAATAAGGCGCTAGGGCAAAAACTACAGATATAAATAAATAAATATCTTGGGACAACTCACACACGGCTATCTGATCCCAAGCTAAGCAGAGCTTGTGTTATGGTAACCAGACAACTGATATACATCTTTATATAATTTATAAATACATACATATTATAGATAAATCACACCCAGACACAGAACAAACAATCATGCTTATCACACAAAGTTTGTCCTGGGTGGGAATCGAACCCACGACCTCCGGCTCAGCAGTCAGGGCCACTAACCACTAGACCAACAGGCCCGTCAGATAGCGGGTACCTACCTTCAAATTAGGAAAGGGGAAATGCGAGCAAAGCCGCGGGCATAAGCTAGTATTACATATAAACAGTAACATTAAAACTAGGAACTAATTTTGTTTTAAAACTGCAATTTAAAATGTAAGTCTTTGAACTGAAATGGTCACTAACATTATTAGAAACACTAAAACGGGAAATTTACCATGTTTGTTATTTCGAATGATTACGAATGAATTGGAGATATTTTGGGTGGGTGTTTATGAGCAGACAAACTCCCTATTCTTATTTCGTTTATTGCGTTCGGTACCAGTGACACCGTCACTCATAACTGATTTTACACATTGTTTTGTGTGTCGAGAATTAAATACAGTTGTGTGTAACAAACATGGTAAATATCCCGTTTCAAGTGGTAATAATAAAACTAAAATTACTTTACAGACGAAGACAAAAAGTTATGCAAGAACGTGAGGTGTTTGCACCGAGCGTCGTTCAGTAAGATGCGCGCCTGTCGACTGTTCTACGTCGACGTGTGCCTACTGCTGCACCTGGCCACATAGTAGATAAACGGAACAGAGACAAAGCTTCATACAACCGCACGAATCGGTTGCACTACTACAAGCACGCGGAGCATGTGTGCGTGACCACTGGCCGCCTGTCACGTACGCGGCGAGACTGGATAAAACCGGTTTACGCAGGCACAGCCAGTTGACAATCTCAAGGTTCGTGCGACGCACGTTTTTTGTTTTGTTATTTGCATTTTTGAATATTTTAATATAAAACGTGGTATTTTATTAATAATAACGGTTGTTTATTGTACTGTGTGTATGAATAATACTTTAAAAAATTAAAATATATCATACTTTAACTATCCCAAGGAGTACAATAGGTAATTAAATATTTGATTATTACTTTTTCAAGTAAATACCTTTGTTGTATTACATGATCCTTTTTTTTATAAGAAGAGGATACTATACGGTGTGTTTTTACCTTTTTATTATTATCACAAGCTTCTACTAATTATTTGTAGGTATGTGGCCCACCCACAAATTATAAAAAGAAAATTATTAGATTAAGTAATTTCTAAAGTATTATATCACACTGAATAATAAAACTATTTAACAAATGTTTTTTTCTTTATTTGTATTAACCTATTGTGACAACCCTACCAAAATAGGTAACAATTTTGGACGTTCTTAGGAAGCTTTGTCTCTGTTCCGTTTATCTACTCATGTGACCTGGCGGCGCTTCTCTTCAACTATACCGTTGTGTTGCTGCAGTTTGCATTTCTGTAATCCTAGTATAATCTACAATTATTTTTTTTATTTTTAAATTACTTCTTTCGTTATAATTTTGTTATTTTATAATTAGCAAAAAGTGTGAAGCTGAAACTTCTTATTCAAATAAGAACTGACTAAGACTGAAATGAAAAACGTTTTTGTAAAAAATAAAACTGATCACTGACTACTGCAGTAATTGCCACATTTGATGGCCAATCACTTAACAATTTTACACTACAAAAACTAATGAGAGTTTAACTAAAAAAACACAAACAAAACGACATTCGATTAAATAAATGTATGTTATTAATGACTTCAATGAACTTTTGTATTATTTCGTAAATAAACATCAACATGAACGGTGTTAAAGTTATATTGCTAAAGTTCAAAGGCAAACCACAATCAAAATTAGGCCCTATTCTGCCAGTACCTAATTCGAAAGTCCCTTACACAAATGAAATCTTACTTGATAATTTGATAGAAAAAGATTTGCAGACAGTTATAAAGCCGCTAACTTTAATGCAGTCACTTCTCTTATGTTCCAAGTTTTCTATTCGTGATAATTTTATCACATGTAACAGTTTTCTTTACAACTGTATCGGAGTTGTCGGCTTGATTGATATCCCGGTCCATTGCCTTGTACAACCTGTATATGTCCATCACTCACTGGGATACGCTTAACTTGATACTTAACTGGAGCAATATCTACGACTTCTTCAGTTATTCTTTTGGTTTTGGGTTAAATTTTTATATTAATATCAAGTGTAGCAATGACAACATATTGTCGGTTGTCAAGATCCAACACGTGCTGAGAAGCCTTAAAATCACTGGAAACAATCTTTTCAGATTGACTGTTCATAATTGGACTTCTGTCATCATTATAAATTGTATTATCCTCGGTTCTATTGTCTATTTATTTGCTAAGTTCTTTCCTTATTTGAGTATCAGTAACATGGTGTATTTTTACTTCACTATGACCTTCGATATCAATGTGGTGTATGCTACGTTTGTCATCAAGTTGAACTGCAAAGCACTTTGTGTTTGGAGTGAAGTTGCTCGTAACGCAGAGAATTCAAAACCTGAGTATTTTTGGGACAGTATGTTCGATGTTTATTTGAATATCTTAGAGATTTATAGGATTGTCGAAGAAACATTTCGACATTTGGTAAGTGTTTGTGATTTTATTTCTTTTTCATTTTATTCAACAGTCAATTGCCATTTACGGAATGCAAATTCCATCTGCATGATGAAGAGTTTTTTTAGTGTTTTGTTAGTTTAGTTAATTTCATCGTTTTCATTTATTAATTTCAGATTCTATTCTACACAATATTCGCAGTTTCTCATGGTCTAATTAATATTGCCATTATTATAAACATGAAACTAGTTTTGGAAGGTGATGGATTCAGCGTGAGTTTTATTTGTTAAATTTAGGGTTAAGCACCAATACATATTCTCCGTCTTTTTCCTTTTATTTGTTAATATAGATGTTAAAGTATACTATGCAGCTTTTATTTATGTTTACTTATTCTGTGTAGACTAACAGTAGAGCAACGACTTCCCTTACATTTTAGGATTCAGTAACTCAAAAGGAAAAACCTTTTTTTACGAATTGTAAATCATCAAATAACTTCTCCCGGTCTAGGCGGAGCAGAAAACGGAACCCTTACAAGATCAGTATATTGTCCATCTTTATTTCGGTCTGTCTGTCTGTTTGATAAATTTTATACAGGTACAACACTTTAGTATTCAGATATAATTAATACTAAATACTAAAGTGTTCGGTCCCTTAGAGCCCTGAAAAATCAACACGCAATCAAAAGATTTGGCCGTTGTTTTCGCATTCTCTATAGTGGATAAACAAACCCCCAGTTCTTATGTTTAGGCGTTTTACCCCTACTTTAGTATCATTGACAATTTTTTTTTCCTTAGTGTCGTTGCAATAAGGTTGCTTTTCGATTGTTGCTGGGGTTGCTGTTACATGTGATTGTAGAGCTATTTTTTTTCAGATGACAATACTTATAGTACTAACTCAGATCTGGTTCATGAAGAACATTATAATATTAACATCTTTGAGCATTGAATGTGAGAGGTATTATGCTGCTATTAAAGAAAGTCGGAGTACGGTGATCATGTTCTCAAAGAGGAGAGGAGTCTCAGGTAATTTTCTTCGTAGCGTGTCGATGGCAAATTGTGATGAAATATATTTGGCCCAAGATTCCGCTATGCGAAGTCCAATCGCTGGTGGAATCGATCGTCAAATGTGCAGGTGTCAGGAAGGACATCTGGAAGTTAAGTTATTTTCCATTTTTTTTGTTATTTTTTTTGGATGAAAGTTTTTTTGGCAAAATAGTTTTATTTTAACTCACACCATTTTTTATCGCGTATTCATTTTCGGCTGTAATTTAAATATATTAACAGATCAACCACATAGACATGGAAAAAATTAATGAATTATAGATGATAACACGTAAACTACCCAAAAAATAAATTGTTATGGAAAAAAAAACCCTTTCAAAAAAAAACTTTAGAGGTGTCAAGGGACACCCGGATGGAACGAAGTTATTATTTATTATGTACAAAAAACCTGTAAACACTCAACAAAAATAATCGTTTCGACACCACACTGTTCAATGCAAAATAAAAAGAAGAAACGAAAATAACTGCCTTGCTTTCTATGAGAGATAGAGAGAGACAGACATATAAACATGCACCGTACGGCTTAAGAAAAACCATAGCAAAAAGTGTCGTTACAACTTATGATCTTAAATTCGTTCCAAAAAAAATTAAAGAAAATGTTGGCGCCGCAGTTGGCGGAGTAATCGGTGAAAATACATTAAAAAAATACGTTCGAAAATAGAACCTGTTCCTTTTTTAAAGTCGTTTACAAAAAGTAAGTGGTAATTTCTAGTGTGGAATATGAAAAGGAAGAAGATGGTATGAATGAAGGTGACTAATGTACACTGTGTGGAGTTCTGTAAGTGGAGATTTTAGAAAAGGTTACAAAACTAAAGTGAACAAGACGAAGCGGGAGTGGGCTAGCCGTGTTTGTCTTAGTACCGATGGTCGATGGAGCAAACGAGTCCTAGAGCGGACGCAGGTGTACTGTCGACCTAAAACATGTGACTGGGACAGATTGAGCATGAAACGTCGAGGGGATGGTGTTGTGGCACTGCTTGGGACAAGCCCATGTGGAGTACACACTGTGGTCATTTACTTACTAGATGGAAGAAAAAAATGACGTCATTGTGTGTGTCTTTAGTAAGATGATAATGATGCTTGATATTGTCCACAGAAACGCAGAGAAGAGCTTGTAAGAACGTGCAACGTGTTCAGAATGCTGCGTTCAAGAAAATGGACGCGTGCGGTGTCTTCACTATAGATGCTAGTCTCCCTTTGCACCTGTTTAGTTTTATTACTACCGATACAGTTGTTTTGTTACAGTTCTCACTGTGATTAAAATAAAACTTCCAATATTATAATACGGTTGGCGCAGTGGCAACAAAATATATTTGTATGACCTGCAGATAGTTGTTTCGGGTCTGGCTGTTTGTATGTGAGTTTAAATGTTTGTAAACGCACCCACGATACAGAAGAAGCAACCTAGTTTGGGGCAACGTTTTTAAAAAAAAATCAAAAATACTGTGTATGGTAGTGTTTATTTAAGTTAAATGTACTACATTGTTTTAAAGTTTTTTTTTTAATAAATATAAAAAAAAACCATTAGGACATGTCCCTACTTTGTAATACTGAGATTTCTTTATTTAGAAAGTGTTCTCTTTAAATGATTTACACATAATTTTTCGTGAAATAAATACATAGAGCGATTGCCCATAACCTGACTTCCAAATTCGAACTGAGAAATACAATAGTACTCACTGATTTATTGATGATGCAATTCAACAACTTTGCATAATTAAATAAGAAAATACATAAGTTATAACTTTACAAAATGGAGAACTGCAAGATTACAATAAAGTAATTAGTGATAAAAGTTATGAGAACGATTCCTAGCGCAGCGTCTACATTGAACAAGCCACACGCGGTCATCTTATTGAACAATCGGTTTGTCTGTAAGATGTTCTTGCAAAGATGTCTATGACTTTCTGTAACAAAAAATAATTATAATTATAGCAAAGGTTGAAAGAATTGATCCATGCGTCATGTTCGTGAACGGTCGCTGTCATTAATATTTTGTATCTATAGTTTACACTATGATGACATACGTAATAAAATATTTTTTGTAAGGTTTTAATCTTTAATAACAGATAAATAAACTAAAATAACTACAATTATAAAACATACTTCCTAACTTATATTTAAATTAAAAAATAGCGTCAAAAAATTAGTTCTCAACGCTATCAGTTTGCAATGTCCTCAAAAGACTGGCCGCGTAGCCACGTTGTATGGCAACGCTAAGCCTCTGGCCAAAGTAAAAACCAGCCCTTGGGTCACGGGAAGTGTCAACCAAACGTTTTGATATTTTCTTAAAAAGGCTGTGAGCACAAGGACCCCACGGTCCCAGAGTTTCAACCCCAAACGACTCGAAAATATGGTTACTAATAAGGTAACTATATTTTCAGCGCCAGCGCAGCACGAAGAGCTAGGAAGATGGGATGGCGCAAGAGTATCGATGCACGTTACGTCCCACACTAAAGGTCTATCCAACTTCTACGGAAACAAAGACATACTATCCGGTCTTTTACCATCGTCGCGTAGCCATTGGGTTCTAAAACAGCTGGAATGCCGACGGGGACAAGAGTTCGACGGATGATGTCGTTAATATTCGGGTGCCGCGCAAAACGGCCCGCACTTCGGTTGCATAAGGTTTAAGATCCTTCCTAATATTATAAAAGCGAAAGTGTGTTTGTTTGTTTGTTACCTCTTCACGCTTTAATGGCTAGACCGATTTCGATGAATTTTGGTACAGAGATAGTTGGGAACCAGGAGACGGACATAGGCTAATATTTTTTTTAAAGTGTGATGTGAGAGAGAAAGAGGGAAGAAAAGGGAAAACTTAGCGTTGCTATTACGAATCAATAAGGCGCAAGGAGAACTGTGTTACGCGAGCAAAAGCTAGAACTAAATAAAATTAACGAAAAGACACACTTTCCAGTGGCGACATCTGGTAAACTTTAAAACGATAACTCTCATTGTTTGACTTACTTGGACAGTTGTTGTTTTTCATTAGCTGTATGCTCACTGTCTCGGCATCCTCAACAGCTATATAAAACCTCTCGCATTGTATGATATGTATTATAACTGGCAATGTAATCTTTAACATCCAACTAAATGAATTCAAATTATAAAATATCGTAACCTGGAAACATGGAAACTGTTCTTAAATCTGACTTAACTATTATAAATGAAAATAATTCTCTTTTAATGGACGCATATTTGTTGTTTTTTTCTGTAGCCCGACTAATCCTTACTAATATTATAAAAGCGAAAGTGAGTTTGCTTGTTACGTCTTCAAGCCTTAATTTTTTAAAACTGAGAAATGAGGAAGAAAGAGGGAAGAAAAAGGAAAAAATAGCTTTGCTATTACAATAAATAAGGCGCAAGGGCAAAAACTACAGGTAGCAGGTACATGTAAATCAGGAAAGGGGAACTGTGTTACCCTGAATTTAACTAGCTATAAATATTTAAACGGATTTAATGCCTAACCCCCGAATACTGAAACGTCACTCAAAATGTGAGGGCTGCTTAACATTTGAGCAGCTCTTAAGCTTTAGATTTTGTATGGTCAAACGTCACTTCTGAGTCTCTGTTAAATTTAAGTGGGACTTAAATTTTGAGTGACGTTTCAGTATTCGGGGGTAGGGCTTTTTGCGGAAGGCAAATCATCAAATAACTTCCCCCACCCTGCTTAGAGCGGGGGAGTGTTTTTCTTTTGCCGTTTATGTTCCGGGGCCACGGTATATCTTTCGAATAACCCGCAGGCGGTCAACCTCTGCAGGCGGTTTCCCTGGCAGGCCCTTCTGCTTTGCTGACATCTTTTTGTGGTACGCGTCAAACACGAACACGCTGTCGGATTGTTGTCACTAGACGGATGGACGGTGAGCTACCCATTGCGCACCGACCATAGCTCATCCGCGGTGGCCGGGAGTCGTCTCCTTAAGCATCTCCCGCAGCGGCTGGGTTGGTTTGAAGTACTCTCCTTAAAACGTCCAGCTACCTCCTTAGCTAGCATAACAGCTGCCTAAGGCATTAAGTCCGCCTTTGTACAGTTTTTACTTGTGCATAAAGTGTTTATAACTAAATATTTGTTTATCAATATACCAGACGTCAAGTATGATTTGTGTAGCTAGATGCAAAAAAAAATACTTACTCCGCCCAGTAGTACATGTAGCTTAGACCTGAAGAGTATTAGATAAAGGTAAGCTAAACTGCGGAAAAATGATTCAAATACGTGGCTGACAATCTGTAAAATAAAAATCAATCAAAAGTAATTATCATAATATTATGCTAACAGTCATTATGATTTTTGAGATCCTGGTAGTTATACATTTTAAGATGAAAAATTTGGTCAAATATAGACTTACCAATAACTGAAAAATTGCTTTATAGAGATCGTACATTTTCATAATATTCTGGTAGATTTCAAGCAATTTCATACATTGGTCGTTATTTTCTTGACTCTCATTCAGTAACAGAATGACTTGTTTTGTCCATTCTTCGAGACATATTTTCAATAGTATTATAAGTCGTATGGCAATTACATAATTGACATCGAATGAGCTAAACATAAAATCACAAATAAAATCAATAATTATCTCAGACAAAAGCATGGTATCCAGACATACGTAAAAAGTAACATATATTGCCATATCAGTAACAATAATAGTTAATAGGGAGATCCAGTTCCATATAATGTAACTTCGGATACTCTTACTGAAATCTATTCTCTTGTATATACTTTGAAATGTCAAAATAAGACGGACGCTGTTGAAGTTGTGCATACAATCAAGAATGAATAAAATTATAAAACCAGCAGAATGCATAAAATACTCATAAACACTTATGCATCTAATAAACACATTATCAAAACGTCTCATCTTTATATCTGTAATGTCGATGGTGAATATACGATACAAACACAAAGTAACCATGAGTAAAATATTGCAGAACGATAAGAACAAATATTTGTTCCCTCTTGGATAAATATGATTAAGTTTTACACAATATTTAGAAGAGACAAATAAATTTAGTGCAAAATTAAACGACAGTGTAATTCTTTGCACTTCTCTTTCGAGTTCATTATTTAATAGCACTTGAATTAAAGGCTTTGGATAAATTTCAAGTTTGTACGACATTTTGTTCATCTGTATCTAGTCGATGTTCGATTACGTCTAACTCTACTTAACTACTAACTGAATATTTAATTTGTTAATAGCATCCGTGTTCACCTTGTTACATTAGTGAAATTAATAGGTGTTATTATTGTGCTATCATTAAGTAGTGACAGAAAAGACAACGGTAATTATTAAAGTTTGTTTTTTTTTCATCCGCGTGTCATAATTACTTTGGGCTAACGCTAACTTTAACCTGCGTGATAAACGAAAAAAAAATTTTTTTCTCTCCCCTTTCCTTCCCTCTTTCTCCTCCATTTCTCAATTTTTTAACCTAGTTCCGGCTTCAAGGCCCCAGCTATATCTGTACCAAAATTAGTTTGTCCATTTAGGCGTGAAGACATAACAAACGAACTCACTTTCGCTTTTATAATATTAGTGAGCAGTTTAGCAAGAGTGGCCTAATTTGATCTCAATCATACATCAATAGAGATGAGATCAAGCTTTGCATACACCTGGGTTGCCGGTTATTCGAAAGAGATACAGCGGACCAGGAACACAAAGTGCAAAATGGCATCATGGATAGGTTTTAGTCAATAGAACTATGACAATCCCTTCCGTTCGGCCAAAAGCGGGAGATTGATTGATCATTTGATGATTTCAATCAATAATGAATAATATTTAACTAATAATACTAAACATTTGCACACGAAACTTTTTATGGTACTAGGATTACAGAAATGCGAACTGTAGCAACACAACGGTATAGTTAATGAGAAGCGCCGCCAGGTGCAGCAGTAGACACACGTCGACGTAGAACAGTCGACAGGCGCGCATCTTACTGAACGACGCTCGGTGCAAGCGCCTCACGTTCTTGCACAACTTCTTGTCTTCGTCTGCAAATAAATCTTGTATATTAAATTCTCGTGTCACAGTTTTATTTGCCATACTCCCCTGGAACAGTATGACCGATTTTTTGTTAAATTTTAAATATAATATATCATTAGAATGTCTTAGAATTGCTCATAATCCATTTAATTTTAATAAGGTGAGCCGCAGGTGAAACCGTTGAAAAGTGGTAGTATTTGTAGGGTTTACCTTATTTTCACATACCTGTACAATTCGACGTCAGAATATAAGCGCATGTGTCCTGAGCGTCCTCCACAGCTATATAGAACGCCTCGCAGTACAGACTCAGTATAGTTTGTAACATCAAGTTTTTAAACATCCAAATGAATATTATTATTGTTGTCGCCAACGTAACATAATCAAACTGAAAAATAAACACAAAACATGAAACTGTAAGGCGCTATTTGGAATTTTAATGCAACATAAAATTATATAGAGAATTAAAATAGACTAAGGAACCACTTTTAAATTTCTGTGATTGGCTCTCCGTAAAAAGCTCTCATGACAGTTTAAAAAAAAATACGAACCTTAATATTCATTCCATTATATGATCGACAAAAGTCTATACACAACTCATTATACATCAAATTATGCAGTACATTTTGCACCGTGAAGTAAAGAATCTGGAATCAAGTTAATTATGCAGTAACTGGAGCCTCTTAAAAAAAAAATTTAGAAATTCATCATTACATTTCAGAACATTCTATATCCAACTTTTACCCATAACAAGACAATACCGGCTAATTTGGTCAATGATTTGTCCCATCTACTATCACCACATGTAGATGGATTTTCTGCTCAACTCTGCTTGAGGTGAATCGCCCTGTTCCCGAGATTGTGGAGCTTTCGCCGTTCAAACATTTTCCTGTATATTATTCAATTCATTTGCGACCGTCGCAGTATTTTTCTTATTCATTTTTCAAGCCTTCCATCTTTCATAAATTATCCTTACTAATATTATAAAAACGAAAGTGAGTTTGTTTGTTTATTTGTTTGTTTGTTACCTCTTCACGCTTTAATGGCTAAACCGATTCTGATGATTTTTGGTACAGATATAGTTGGGAACCAGGAGAAGGACATAGGCTAATTTTTATTTAAAAAAAATGGGATGTGAGGGAGAAAGAGGGAAGAAAGGGAAAACTTAGCGTTGCTATTACAAATCAATAAGGCGCAAGGGGAACTGTTTTACCCCAAAAATTAACGCGGGCGAAGCCGCGGGCGAAAGCTAGTATATTATACAGTTCATTAATTGCTTCTCAAGTCGTTATACACTCTGGTACTTAGAAAAACAGTCATACTTAAAAGAGAAATTATTATCTAAAAAACTTACCATTTGTTGAGAATTATTTTTATAAATCTGGTAACTTTTTAATATTTGGACATAAGTTTGAAACAATCTTTTGCGATCCGTTTTGTCTCGGTTATCAGCGAATGCGTGTAAAACCTTACGATTCCATTGAACAACTTCATCCTCAAGCAGTTTAATAAATCGAATTGCGACGATTATATTGCCGTCAAAGACAATAAATAAAACTCTACTGATTGTGGCAATCAACGGTTCCACCGAGTGAAAATAAAATAAAAAGAAAAACAAAACAATGATGTAGAAGCAGATAATCGTAGTAAAACTGATCCAAGTGCGGCTGATATATTTGGAATCAAATTCAATAGTACCAAATCTGTGCACTTTCTGAGTGGTCACAACGAACAACACTAAACTATTAGTTTGAATCAAATTGAAAACTAAGTTAATGAAGAATCCGCAAAAATAGTAACAGAAGTCGTAGTACGTGCTAAAAATCACAATTTTCGATGCAAGCTGTTTGAATAAGTAAGTTGTTTTTAATGACTCAAAATAAATTATTTTATATATATACATGGACATGCATATAACAGTGCCACAAAGCAACAGAACTTTGTTAAACAGATGATTAGCAGTTATGACATTGTTCTTGATGCGATACTTTGGACTCAAGAGAATGGTCTGCAATATGGTGAAAGGTAACAACATAGACTGTACATCTTTATCAACAACGTTATCAGACACATGTTCTGTTTGATGGCTCAGATCAATAATGCGGTTATTTCTTCTTTTAGTAGACATGGCTTTGACAGCACTGTCCTAACACAAATGAATAAAATTTGGAAAGATAACAATTTTTCATTGAGTGACAAAGAAAATCAATCTATTGTTATAATTAGATATTGAACAGACTATATTGATTTATGTTTTAAGTGATTTATACTCGACTGGTAAAAAAACTATTATTAAGTCAGGTACTCGCCACGGTAACAAATAAAAATTGTTTTTTATTGTAATCGATGGTTTTGTTAAAATTTGGAGTGTGGAGGTCAGATAGGGCTGGTTTCCCTATTTGTGACTCTGTTCAGTGGCGTAATGCTCTTGCGCGGCGTCACTATCGTGTTCTATGCTCCCAAATCTACAACAAAATTAACAAAAAGCTTTCTATTTATAAACTGACCCTGCATAAAGTTAAGCATATTCTAAAGCCGTGGCTACTGTCGCTGAACTATGACGAAACAGAGGATATACTTATTTCCATTGCGTAAATCTACTGAAAACCCTTCCTGATCATTAAATTACACCCACACACGCGCGTGCACACACTCACACAAACCTACACTATATCTTTCACATACATACACACACACACAAACTCACACTCCACATACACATACATACTAACACTTCAAAGTAATAACTAGCTTTTTTTTAACCGCTTTTAATTTATCTCTTATTTTATTGTCTTTCTCTTTCATTTTAAATAATATTTTTTTGTTAATCTTTTTGCAACTTAACACTTTAAAATCTCCTTTGGGAGAGGGCACTGGCTCCTGTAAAACAGGTCTTTCACCTAGCACAGGAGTCAGGGACTTCACAAAAAATGTAACCACTTTTGTGTAATAAAGATTATACTTATACTTACTTATACTATACTTATAGGCATTTATACAAAAAAGACAGGTATGTAGCTGAATCTGTTAAGACTGGACGCTGACCACAACGTAGTTGACAAAATGCTAGGCGGATGTTAATGATTAATAGTCAAATTTGTTATATTCTGAACTTTTTCTACATGAAGCTGCTTGTTTAAGCCATAATTAAAATATTTTTCACCCTTTTTTTGGGTCATAAACAATATTATCTGTTTGTAGAATAACCGCGTCGTGCTTTGTTAGTCTTCATAAGGATATGTTATTTTAGGAAACTTATTTACTGTTTTGCAAACATAATTGGTCTGTATTTTTCAATCAATTTCAAACATTGTTGAATAATCACTAACGAAAACATTCTTTAATTTTCTAAAAAACAAACAGTAGGCCTACTATGACATCTTAAAGCAGAACTTATTCCACTGAGTGAAAGAGATGGTGCTAGACACCCTGTATAGCTCTGTCCCTTTCCCTCAGCGGAATAAGTTCTGCTTTAGCACGTCATGGTAGGGTAGGAGGTCGTTTTCGTACATGTTAATAATTCATGAGATGTTTATTTTGCAAGTAGATTAAATCACAAACACTATTACACATATTTTTATAAAAACTAGATGAGGTCGGTGTTTTGTACTCGACTACTCTGAGAAGAAACAGCCGAAACAAACTCAGATGTCATAGACTCTTTTAAGGTCCAGACAAAAATCTTGGTCAACTAACTTGAGGACTATGCAGATTAGTGTCTCAAATGGTCTTTTTAAGAAAGCACAACGCAGATTGGGTGGAGCTGTCCAGTCAGTGCAAGCCTTTGTCAGTTATCGTGTAGCTCGACTCATAACCCAAGGAGGAGAAGACTAATGCCTTTGGAGGCTTCTTTTGCGAATTTTTCAAGGCGTTCGATTACATCCTATATGAAACGTTCCTCAGAAACGACATTGCTCTGCACCCATATACTGTTGGTACTGGAGCCAAAAGCAAGAGCGGAAAATTATGTAATGTAAGCTCTATCACTAGTAAACTCCTTTATGATATTACTAGCTTTCGCCCACGGCTTTGCCCGCGTTAAATTTGGGGTAATACAGTTCCCCTTGTGCCTTATTGATTTGTAATAGCAACGCTAAGTTTTCCCTTTTCTTTCCTCTTTCTAACTCACATCCCACTTTTTTTTAAATAAAAATTAGCCTATGTCCGTCTCCTGGTTCCCAACTATGTCTGTACCAAAATTCATCCAAATCGGTTTAGCCATTAAAGCGTGAAGAGGTAACAAACAAACAAACAAACTCACTTTCGCTTTTATAATATTAGTAAGGATATATATATAGTAAGGAAGTAAGGATTTCTATAGTGGACTAGCTGTAGAATAAATATACATATTTTTAAAATGTACTAGATTTTGAGGTTATAATCAAACCATAACAACGAATATCCTTACTAATATTATGAAAGCGAAAGTGAGTTTGTTTATTTGTTACTTCTTCACGCTTTAATGGCTAAACCGATTTTAATTAATTTTGGTACAGAGGTAGTTGGGAACCAGGAGTCCACGAACGTGAAATCTTGCAACTCAACTTTTAACCGAATATCTTTAACTGATTGAGCTGTTTTGTTTAAACGTTTGGGTGTAATGCATGGTTAAGTGCGTGGCGTCATTCTAAATCCAACATGGCGGCAAACCCAAGAGGGCAGAACAATTTTTGAAGCACTCCTACAATATGGCTATCAAATACGAGGGCTTGCTAAAAATAACTAAAAAGTAAAAAATAAATGAAAAGTAAAAATCCTTTTATGGGTACGCAAGAGGTTTTTGTTGCTCAAACTTTAATATGTTATAACGTGAAAGGTTTTTTTTTTTATGAAACCAATATAGCAAGAATAAACTAGTCAACAATTTCACGCAAGCCTTTTATGGTACTAGGATTACAGAAATGCGAACTGCAGCAACACAACGGTATAGTTAATGAGAAGCGCCGCCAGGTGCAGCAGTAGACACACGTCGACGTAGAACAGTCGACAGGCGCGCATCTTACTGAACGACGCTCGGTGCAAGCGCCTCACGTTCTTGCACAACTTCTTGTCTTCATCTGCCAAGTAATTATAATTAGAAAGCATAATTAGTTTTAATGTTACTGTTTTTTGTAATATATTTAAGATCTACCTCAAATCTCACATACCTGTACAAATTGACGTCAGAATATAAGCGCATGTGTCCTGAGCGTCCTCCACAGCTATATAGAACGCCTCGCAGTACAGACTCAGTATAGTTTGTAACATCAAACTTTTGAACATCCAAGTATGAAGTAATAATATTTCCCACAGCGAAAATTCCTTAAAACGATAAATAAAAACAGAACGTAAAATTATTATGTAAGTATTTTTGGATTTGATGATTTAGTAAATTAAAATATACAATAAAACAGCTTTTCTAAATTCGTGATACATCCTCTTTCAAGAAAACAACAAATCAATCAAATTAAAATATTTTTAATACACAAAAGCCTACATAGGCGCTCATAAAACGGCAAGACAAGTGTTGATCGTTTCCCAATCATTTGGTTTTACAATGTTGTTGTTACATCGTTAGAACTTAAATATGAGAGGACAGGAGGCCAGACAAAAAGTCATTGCTTACTTTAAATAAGATAAGTTCTAATGTGCGTGCCTTACTGCATTTGGGAATCGATAGTTATCCCCAAGAATACAGTTTCCGCTTTATTGTTAAGAATTTGGCAATCGAGATTTAAATTTAGATCACAATAAAACGAAACAAAAAAGACAGTTTTTATGTTAGTAAATAAATTATACGTACTTCTAAATGGATTTCGTTGTGTGGTTGATAATGATTTATATAGAACTCATTATGCACCAAATTATGTAACAAATTTTGCACCGTGTAGTAAAGAATCTGAAATTAAGTTAATTATGCCATTAACATTGCTAATTTTTGAGAATTCATCATCTCCTCCTATCATAAGATACATTTCTATACGTTCCTCATGCAACTGTTTCCCGCAAGATGTTTCATTTTTAATGGGACTCTGGCCATAACATGTCCATTCTAGCGAAGGTGGGTAACGAACCCCTGAATAGCATAAACTATTGTTTTTTTTCATTATATCAAATAGTTTAAATGTACAAAAAAAACGTTTGACGTTTATAGTGCTGGTTATGGCAGCCATGACAGGTAGAAGAGATGACGTTTACTTAACCTAAAAAAAGATATAAAAGCCTAAGTCGTAGGAAGTTAAATAAATTAAAGAGAACTTAAAATGGCACAGAAAAGAACAAAAAACGAAACCATAAATAGGCCAGTCAGTTTCGTCTGTTTCAACTTGAAACAGACGAAACTGACTGGCCTATTTATGTCAAAACAAACAGTCATTTTGATTTTATTTTCGTCCAGAAGTGCATTTAAAAAAAGAAGATTAAATATTTTTTTCTAATAATGAAATCGTCACACTTTATAAAAATTAGTCAGTTGAAAATAAATATGTTAAAAAAAAACACGCCTTTTATAACGGAATTGTTTTCTTTTTAACAGAACTATGTCGGCGTGTCATATCAACGACATTGTCGAAAATGTCAGGAGTGATATTATCGAGAATATCAGGGGTGCAAAGTTGAATAAAACACGGCGAGAATTGATAAACTATAACTTCTACCCAATAAATCAGGCTTAAATCCACAATAGAATATTTTCCCTTATTTTGTTGTATTTTTTCCACTTTTTAGATCAATGAACATAATAATTATGATGGCCAAAAATGAAACATCTCCTTTGGTCAATGCTTTGCCCCATCGACCATCATCGCTGCAGCCGGATATCCCGTTCAACTGTAACTGAGGTAAATCGTTCTATTCCCAATATCATAATTTATGCTTCCGATTACCTCTTATGTCTTTCCCCACTCTTTCTTATTTATGTAGTAAAAAAGAGTAATTATTACAAAACTTACCATTGGTTCAAAATTGTTTTTATAAATTTGGTAACTTTTTAATATTTGGAGATAACTTTGAAACAAACTGTTGCGATCCGTTTCATTTCTATTATCAGTGAATGCGTGTAAAACCTTACGATTCCATAGAACAACTTGATTCTCAAGCAGCTTTATAAATCGAATGGCGACAATTATATTGGCGTCAAAGATAATTAATGTAGCTCGACTAACGATGGCAAAAAAGGTTCCTCTCACGTAAAACACCAAAAAATGCCCAAAGATACTAATTATGTAAAAGCAGATGATCGTAGTAATACTGATCCAAGTGTGACTGATAAACTTGGAATTAAATTCATTATTGCCCAATCTGTGCACCTTTTGAAAGGTCTCAACGAATAATACAAAACTATTTGATTGAATCAAATTTAAAATAAAGTTAATAACGTATCCGCAAAAATAGTAACAGAAGTCAAAGTATACGGCGTAAATCATATTTTCTGATGTGAATTTGTTTATTAATTCTTCAAAAATAATCGTTTGATACATAAGCAAAGACATGCTTATAACAGTGCCACAGAGCAACAGAATTTTATTAAACAAATTATTAGCAGTAATGACATTATTCTTTATACGATACTTTGGACTCAACAGAATAATTTGCAAAAAGGTGAGAGGTAACAACATAGATTGTACATCTCTATCAACAACGTTATCAGGCAAAGGTTTTATTTCATGGCTCAGATCAATAATTCTGTTATTTCTTCTTTTGGTAGACATCGTTTTGCTAGCACTGTCCAAACGAAAATAATAAATACATTCCATGAAAAATCAATTTATTATAATTATATTGATTCGTGTTTCAAGTGATTTATACTCAACTGGTCATAAAATACTTGACGTAAGTAACAAATACAGATGATTAGTTAGATATAAAGGGTTACTAATAACGGTATAGAAATATCAAAAAATGGTATGGTGGTGGTTTTTGGGTTCTTATAAGGATACCTTTACCTTTTTTACATTTTTTTTATTGGAGTTTACTCCTTAAGAATTGATTTTCATATATAAGGCGCCCGGTATCAGAAAAACCCGAGGGGTAAAACCTACTAAAGTAACGAAAATGTGTCACGTTTTTGGTGCGCACCTTTAGTGCGCAACTTTCTAATTTGGCTGTGAGTGTATTAAGACGTACATATGATATGCTGTATAGGCGACTATACCTATATACTATATGTTATTGGGCTTGTTTGTTTCTATCAGTGTCGATGTACTTATTTTGCAACTTTTCAGTTGAATCAACATTTTTTGCGTATGGTTAGATACTCGTACTTAAGGAGTAAACTCCAGTCGTGCTTCGGAGCTGACACACACACTTTTTTTTTAATTTTTATATATAATTGGTGTTTGCTAGCTGACAAGTGACAATGAATAAATAATTTCTTCTTTTTTTATAATTTCTTGTGATAAACGGAATTGTATAAAATCTGGTTCTTCTAACCTGACAGACAGATGTATTGCTGGGGAGTTAGTTCCGCCACTTCTTCTTCCCAGCTAAGACACTAGGAAGTGGTGAAGGGCAGGGCGTTTTTGTGGGACTGTCTCTTGTAAGTGCTGATTATCAGCCTAATTTGAATAAATTACTTTTAATTTTGATTTTGACCTTGATAACGTGATTCGCATCTTTTATAGTGATAGTATAGTCAAAATATTTTATGTGAACTTGTGAACTCTGTTCTAGTAATCGGTCTGTTCGAACCCAGATTTACCTCTATTGGGCCTAGTGGGACTCCCATTGCATTTATAGTTTTTTGTTTGTACAGTATCAACTTAAGACCTCTTGGATCTTGTTTTTCTTTATTATCTTTTTCCTGCTTTTAACCCAATTTGTTACACATTTCTTTCATTATTTTTAACTAATTGGCGACCGCGGCTTACCTCTGTGCCAAATTTCATCAAGATCTGTTCAACCGTTTTGACGTGAAAGAGTAACCAACATCCATACATCCATCCATCCTTACTTACTTATTATTGACATTTATAATATTAGTAGGATACCTAGTAGGAATTATCGTCATCTTATAAGACACTTCCTTCCTACCATATAATTAACACGGTCTATTCATCGTTTCTTTGGACCTCTATTTTTACACATTTATATTCTGAACTTTGGTAAGACTTCGTCGATCGTTTTGCTTGTTACTGATTTATATTTATCACTTTTTTGTAATCCTCTTGCACAAAGGATCAACATGACCCTCATGATGAAAGATGAAGAGAAAGAAAGATGGTGATTGATTCCCTTTTGTTTTAGTATGAACGTCATTTAATGATTACTGCTAATGACAATGTGGCAGATGGGGTAGTAAGCTGATTAAATTGTTCCTTTTTTGTGGTATGCAAAATATTTATTTCGAATTCGTCAAAAAAAGATTAAACACAATCACATCAATTTTAAACCAGTCATTGGTCATAGACTCAGCACATTGTGAAGATGCCCCGTGGAGAGGCCAAGCACGTGTGTACAGGTGCATCCTGCATCAAAGCCTAGATAATATAAAACGTAATGTTTGATTCTATAGTTTTTACGCGTCTCTTACTGTTAGTAGGTAAAGTAGGCACTGCGGTGAGATATGTGTACTTTGGTGGAGATCGCCCCGTAACATTTACGGGGCGATCTCTACTAAAGTACATATACGTACGACGACGTTCTAAATTCAAAATATCTGAATTCCAAAAATGGTGGTTGAGTTAGTTTTAATGCATTCCTGTGATATGGGTACCAAAAAAGAGTTGCCGTCGCTAATAAATATGTTTTACATTTTTAAGACAACAATTTCACGCGAAGCGTTTATAGAACTAAGATTACAGAAATGCAAACTGCAGCAACACAACGGTATAGTTAATGAGAAGCGCCGCCAGGTGCAGCAGTAGACACACGTCGACGTAGAACAGTCGACAGGCGCGCATCTTACTGAACGACGCTCGGTGCAAGTGCCTCACGTTCTTGAAAAACTTCTTGTCTTCGTCTGAAAAATAAATATAGGTAAAGAGCATAATTAATAGTAGAATTATCAACTTAGTTCTAATGTTACCGTTTAATGTAATATTTTTAGGGATTTCCTCAAATCTTACGTACCTGTACGAATTGACGTCAGAATATACGCGCATGTGTCCTGAGAGTCCTCCACAGCTATATAGAACGCCTCGCAGTACAGACTCAGTGTAGTTTGTAACATCAAGTTCTTAAACATCCAAATGTGAAGTAATAATATTTCCCAATGCGAAATTACCTTAAAGAAATATATAAAATAAAAAATTGGGCTAGTATTTAGATATGATAATTCAATTAATTAAAACAGACGGTGTGTGCTCTTTTTTTAAATTGGCGATACATCCGACGTCAAATAAACAACAAAACCAAAACATACAGTTTTATGTAAGTGTAAAAATATACGTACTTCGCCATTGATTTTGTTGTGTGACTGACAAAAATCTATATAGAACTCAATATGCACCAAATTATACAATAAGTTTTGCACCGTGTAGTAAAGAATCTGAAATTAAGTTAATTCATTACTGTGTCCTCTTTTGAGAATTCATCTTCATCAGTTACTGTTAAATCCAGAATGTTTCGCTGTCGGGTCCTGGTCTGGCCAGGTTTATGGGGGTATTATAAGCCACATTTTGATACATTTCCCATCCAACTGTGACCCGCAATTAGACGACATAGACTAACTTTGGACAATGTTTAAGCCCATCCACCAACACCGCGTCAGTCGCATATTCCACTCAATGGTACTTGAGGTAAATCGTCTTCATCTCAATATCATAATTTAGTCAACTGGTTGTCACTAATGACTTTCCCCACTCTTATACTGGCAGAACTGCAGTTGTAGTTTATAAGAGTAATTATTACAAAACTTACCATTTGTTCAGAATTATTTTTATAAATCTGGTAACTTTTTAATATTTGGAGATAACTTTGAAACAAACTGTTGCGATCCGTTCCATCTCTATTATCAGTGAATGCGTGTTTAACCTTACGATTCCATTGAACAACTTGATTCTCAAGCAGTTTTATAAATCGAATGGTGACAATTATATTGGCGTCAAAGATAATTAATGTAGCTCTACAAACGATGACAATTGACAATCCTCTCGCGAAAAAAACCAAATGATGACTAACGATACCAATTATGTAGAAGCAGATGATTGTAGTAATACTCATCCAAGTGCCACTGATAAACTTGGAATTAAGTTCATTATTGCCAAATCTTTGCACCTTTTGAATGGTCTCAACGAATAAAACAAAACTATTTGATTGAATCAAATTTAAAATGAAGTTAATGATGAATCCGCAAAAATAGTAATAGAAGTCAAAGTACATGGCGTAGGTCATAATTTTTGGTGTGGACTTTGTTTTAAATTCCTCAAAACTAATTATTTGATAAATATATAAGGACATGCATATAACAGTGCCACAGAGCAACAGAACTTTGTTAAACAGATTATTTGCAGTTATGACATTATTCTTTATACGATACTTTGGACTCAATAGAATAATCTGCAATAAAGTAAAAGGTAACAACATAGACTGTACATCTTTATCAACAACGTTATCAGACAACGGTTCTGTTTGATCGCTGAGATCAATAATTCTGTTATTTCTTCTTTTGGTAGGTAGACCTTTGCACACCTGTATAAATACAGACGCGCGTGTGTAGCGATACAGACGCGATGCAAACGCGCGTGTGTAGCGATACAGACGCGATGCAAACGCGCGTGTGTATCGAATAATCCGGCAATCGTGAATTCCACAATATTGGCCGGTTTTGAATTTCAGTTATGAAGTTTTCTGTGTCGAAAGGCTCCATTTTTTTTCTACATGGTTTTGCTACCACTGTCCAAACAGAAATGAATAAATATGGGATGGTTCGAGCTCATTTTTTCAATGAGTTATGAAGGAACTCAATCAATTATATTGATTCGTGTTTCAAGTGATTTATGCTCGACTGGTCATAAAATACGTGACGCAGTAATAAGAAAAATGTTTGAATAGATATAAAGGGTCATATAGTATTGCGTTATCAATAAAATTCTCTTGGGTTTCATCATACATCAGGATACTTTGATAGCTCGATTTATAACTTTCGCAAAAATTCAGTTTAAACCCACATTAACTTCTAACACGGGCCTTTATCCATGTTCTCTTTTGGTGGAATTACCTCAGAAAAGAATGCCACATTTCAGTCCTTACTGAGATATGTTAATTTTTCTGGGCCGTCAAATAATTCCTGTGCAATAATTATTTTAAATGATCATCCTGCATTTTCCAAATAATTGTAAAGGTTGTTTAATAATAATTAATAACAAAACAAACAATCATAAATTTCGCCATTCGTCACACGTGTATCGATTTTAGGTGTATCCTGCGTCAAAGCCTGTTTGGTTCTATACCTTTTAAGCATCTTTCATTGGTCTTGTTCCTTCAGTGCCGTTGAATCGTTCATGTCGTTAATGTAGCTCCTATCTTCGTATAAGTGACAACGTTCTAAATCCAATTTAGTGGACTTCCAAAAATAATGGACTAGTTGGTGTTGCATACCTGTGATCATAATTTTCGTGCCCTTGTTCCATTTTATTTGGGGTCGGTGCAACACGTTTTCTTCTTCCATTCTCCCCTATCAGACGTCTCGGCATCATTTATTCCTTTCTCCTTCATATCATTCCTTACACATTCCATTAATCTTTTCTTTGGCCTTCCTCTTGCTTTCCGTCCATTAACATTCAGACCCATCACTCTTTTAGTCACATGTCCTTCATTCTTCCTCATTACGTGTCTATACCAAGACAAACGACAGTTTCATTTTTTCTGTAACAGGCGCAACTTTCAAACTTCCCCTAATAAACTCATTCCTTTCTTTATCCATTCTTGTCACTCCTCATATCATCTCAACATTCTCATCTCTGCTACATGCAATCGCTTTTCATCCACCTTTTTTACAGCCCTGTTGAGAGAGAGAGAGGAGAAGAGGTTGTTGTTGATAATAACTTTAATATGTTTATAACCTGTAAGTTTATATCATGTTTTTAATGAAAACAATATAGCGAGTGTTAGTCAACAATTTCACGCAAACCTTTTATGGTACTAGGATTACAGAAATGCGAACTGCAGTAACACAATGGTATAGTTAGTGAGAAGCGCCGCCAGGTGCAGCAGTAGACACACGTCGACGTAGAACAGTCGACAGGCGCGCATCTTACTGAACGACGCTCGGTGCAAGCGCCTCACATTCTTGCACAATTTTTTGTGTTTGACTGCAAAATAAATTGATAAAATACAAATACTACCCTGTTTTAATTTAATGTTGATATGCAATATTTACCTTAATTTTTACATACCTGTACAAATTGACGTCAGAATATAAGCGCATGTGTCCTGAGAGTCCTCCACAGCTATATAGAACGCCTCGCAGTTCAGACTCAGTGTAGTTTGCATGATAAAGTTCTTCACAATCCAAATGTATGCAAACAGTGATGAAAATAATGCTTTATTCTAGAAAAATATTTAAAATCATTTGAAAAAGACCTTAAAAAATCGACTTCCTAAACAAACAAAAATTTAAATTGGTCCAAACTTTGCGGAGTAATTGGTGACCATGCACTAAAAAAATATACTGTCAAACATAGAACCTTCAAATTTTTTGAAGTCGTTTAAAAATCATAAGCGCAGTAAATATTCCGAGAGGGGAGCGACAAAATGTACACGTACTTGTAAAGACTCTTTTTTATATTAAGACACATTGATGGAGTAAAGAATAACTGCCCGGGTTGCTCAAACACTCTCATAAGCATATTTACGATCTAACTAACGAAAATAAAATGTAATTTAGCAAGCACAATAGTTACACAGTTTACCAGATCCAGATTTCTTTTAAAATCATTTGGTTTTACAATGTTGTTGTTACAGCGCACTTGAGTATGAGAGGACAGCGTAGGCCCCACAATAAGTCATTGCTTACTTTACAAAAAGTAAAATAAAATAATACGTTAACATAAGTTAACAAGCGTCCAAGAATCTACAAGGCCAACCATGTCCACTCATTCACAACGAATTGGTCGAAAAGAATCTATACAAAAGTAAAAAAAAATATGCAAAAACAAAATAATAACTAAGAGACGAGTCACACAGATGTTGCTATCAGTACTGTAACTATTCAGAACAAGGGTGATATAAATATGAGATAAATATGTCTGAACAAAAAAATAAAATATGTAAAAAGAAAAGAGTTTTAAGGCATTTTGTTGTTTAAGCCGGTAGACTAACTCTTTACTCTACCAATGTGGCGTAAGATGAACGACATTATTATCTCCAGCCTCTAGGTCGAAACCTTATTTTTCAATACACTAGATAAAATAAAATGTTCCTTACAATCTCATCATTTGTTCCGACAATACTTTTATAAACAACAATAAATACTTCATTAAAAACTAAGGTTTGTAATATATTATGTCCAGTATAAAAAAATGCCTGAAATTGATAAAATTTAAAGTTGTAATCTGTTTCAATTATATAATTATCATGCTGTAGAAGTTAAAGGAAAAATCAACATGTGATCTAACTGACCATTTGATGAAACAAAATTTTAAAAATTTGATAACTTTTCAATATTTGTTGGTAAGCATGAAAAAACCTCTTAGGGCACGTTTCATTTTGATTATCATTGAAGCATTGTAACATCTGATGACTCCATCGGGTAACTTTAATCTCAAGCAGCTTTATAAATCTAATCGCACTAACTATTGTAATGTCGAAACAAACAAAAGCCATACTACCAATGGTGGCGTACAATGGCATTTCTGGATACAAAACATAACTATAAACGTATAAGAAAATATAGAGGCAAATAATCATAGAAACACTAATCCAATTGCCTCTGACATACTTGGCATTGACTTCACTACTGTCAGATCTATGGATTTCTTGAATAGTCAAAATGAACGACACATAACTCTTTGATTGAATCAAATCTAAAGCAAAGCTTAGCAGATTGCCACAAAAATGATAACTGACGTTGAAATACATAGCACATGTCTGAATGTTCGTTAAAGTATAAATTTTCAGTTTCAGTATGTAAAAAAATCGTAACAAATGTAAAGACGTGTATGCAACTTTCCCACATAGTAACAACATTTTGTTGAAAAGATTATTGTCAGTTATGACATTGTTCTTGATGCGATACTTTGGACTCAAGAGAATGGTCTGCAATATGGTGAAAGGTAAAAACATAGACTGTACAACTTTATCAACAACGTTATTAGACAAAACTTCTATATCGCCGTTGAGATTTATAATTCTATTGCTCTTTCTTTTGTAAGACATGGTTTCAAAATCACGTTGCTGGCACAAGTAATTCAAATACAGAATATTGTCCATGTTTCAAATGAATAAAAAAGAAGCTTAATCAATTTGTTTTTTGTAGTCGAATGATTTATGTTCGTTAGATAATGTGACAGTTTTGTGAAATCATTAAAAATATCGGTAAGTGTAATCCTTACTAATATTATAAAAGCGAAAGTGAGTTTGTTTGTTACCTCTTCACGCTTTAATGGCTGAACCGATTTTGATGAATTTTGGTACAGAGATAGTTGGGAACCAGGAGACGGACATAGGCAATTTTTTATAGGAAAAGAGTGGGATATGACGGAAAGAGAGGTAAGAATCGGGAAAACTTAGCGTTGCTATTACAAATCAATAAGGCGCTACCGAATTTAACGCGAGCGAAACCGCGGGCAAATGCTAGTAATAAATATAAATCCAAAAAAACACATTAACGTAACGAAATACGTTGAATTTGGAATTGAAAATATCTGCAACAAGCACACCCAGTATCATGCATAGATATGAATAAGTACTCAAAAGTAAGAAACTATTACATGACAACAAATAAATATGTATGGACGTCACTGTCGGTGGAACCAAATTAAACCAAATTGAATTTTAACTAAGTTTATTTAAAAGGCAAAATCACAATATTAAATTATAAAATAGAACTAGAAATTTACCTGCGGCTTCGCTCGCGTTAAATTCGGTAGCGCCTTATTGATTTGTAATAGCAACGCTAAGTTTTCCCATTTCTCCCTCATATTACACTCTTTTTAAAGAAGAATTGAATTCGAATTGCCTATGTCCGTCTTCTGGTTTCCAACTATCTCTGTACCAAAATTCAACAAAATCGGTTTAGCCATTAAAGCGTGAAGAGGTAACAAACAAACAAACTCACTTTCGCTTTTATAATATTAGTAAGGATTCCTATTCCGATCGATATTAGATCCAGAATGAATGCCAAATCTTCACCTGATTACTTATTGCTAAAACCCCGAGCCCGGTAAACGGAGTCATCGTATGATGAGCAAGCGGCGTCAGCGCTTTGGTAGTGGGGCACGCAGCTGTTTGTAGGTGCAGTATCTAGCCTGATGCATTCTTGCAGTTGTGGGTGTTGCTAAATACTATAACAAACTTCTCTTATGTGACTGTTTTTTGCAGATTTGCGAAAAACTTTTTTATCTATACTAATATTATAAAGCTGAAGAGTTTGTTTGTTTGATTGAACGCGCTAATCTCAGGGACTCCTGGTTGGAATTGGAAAATTCTTTTAGTGTTGGATAGTCCATTTCTTGAGGAAGGCTATACACTATATAACATCACGCTACGACCAACAGGTGCTGTGCAGCGTGGGTGAAACCGCGTGGAACAGCTAGTTATTTATATTCTTTTTTTAAATAAACGTTGCTCCACACTAGGTCATTGTCCTGTATCGTGATTTGTGGGTGCGTTTATAAGCATTTAAACTCACATACATAAACATCCAGACCCTAAACAACTACCTGTAATTCAAACAAATATTTGTCCCGTGCAAGGATCAAACCTGCAACACGCAGAGCAGCAGCCAATCGCTTAACTACTATGCCAATCGTGCAGTCAAAAAAAACAATTTTTAACCAACCCGAAGAGTAATTTATTAACTTGTTAGATATATATTTGGCTTTGTATCAACAAATGATGACAGAACCAGGGTGGCAGTAATTGATGATAGTGATAAATGATTTTGTTCGCTTGATGAAGAGCATATAAAAATAAAATGAAGCATGTACGTGGATGGCTTAAAAAAGAAACATAATCAAATAAACATAACATGACACGTGTTATCTGAAAATGGTTATGTTGCGGTGTTGTAGCCCTACTATGACCTCTTAAAGCAATTCTTATTCCGCTGAGGGAAAGAGACAGAGCTATACAGGGTGTCTAGCACCATCTCTTTCACTCAGTGGAATAAGAATTGCTATAAGATGTCATAGTAGCCCTTTTGGTCTAGTGGTTAGTGACCTTGACTGCTGAGCCGGAGGTCGTGGGTTCGATTCCCACCGAGGACAAACTTTGTGTGATATCAGTTGTCTAGTTACCATAACACAAGCTCTGCTTAGATTGGGATCAGATAGCCGTGTGTGAGTTGTCCCAAGATATTTATTTTTAAAAGTTCACCAATATTTTGCCAGTAATGTTTAAATTCCATGTATTAGGGGACAGCCTATTGACATCAATCGGGCACAAATGTAGACTTCGTGGTTATTATCTGCCAGGATTGTACATCTATCGGGGTTGCAAGTTGTTCAAGAGAGCAAAAGAAAGAACCTGGGTGTGTTTTAAGGCTCCTTCACACACGCACGGTGAGCTGCGACAAAATCTACGTAGAACAATTACTATGAAAAATTGAAACGCATGCTACCGTTCACACTGGCGCGGTGCAATGGATTTTAGATTTTCTCTTCGAAGCATTTTTGGGCTGCTTTACAGTCAGCAAAAGTATGACACGCGGGGGGGGGGCGCTTCACCCAGAACGGGGAAAAGTGTTTAATCATTTTCAATCCGCAAAAAAATGGTCGTTCTTATTTTGTTTATATGGAACTAGAACTTTCTGAAATCTTTGGTAAACTAGCGTTTTCAGGGCATATATTGTAACATCATTTCAAATTTTACCTGTTACATTTGGGGATAATGTATCTTTCTATAATTGAAATAATTTTCAAAACGGGATTAATAGTTTAGACTTTGCAATTCGTAAAGAAATAAATAACTAATAATTTTATAAGTTAAAAAAAAAACGTTGCCCCACACTTAGAATTTCTCCTGTATCGTGTACACACATTTAAACTCACATACGCAAATCGTCTGACCCGAAACAACAATCTTTCGGTCACAAAAAAATTGTTCCGTGCGGGGATTAAACCCTCGACACGAAGTGCAGCAGTCGATCACTCAGCCACTGCGCCAACCGTGCCGTCAAAAAATGTTCCTGTCTACATAATTTATGATAAAGTAGAACGGAATGGTGTGTAAACTGATAATATTGAACAAAACAACAACGTAATAAAATTTTCAATTACCGTTTTTATTCAAAAATAATTCACAAAATCGAAAATTGCAAAATTACAACAGCGTAATTAGTGATGGCGCCCATCAAACATATTGTTAGCTTGGCGTCTACGTAGAACAATCCGCATGCGTTCATCTTACTGAACAAACGATTCGTCTGCAACACGTTCTTGCAAAATTTTTTTTACTCTCTGTAAGTAAAGTTTTATTTTAAGTTAGAATATTATCGTCATTCAAGTAAAAAAGTCTTCATACTTTTGTTTCCTAAAAAAAACTTGCCCCACTCTAGGAATTTCTCCTGTATCGTGGGTGCATTTACAAACATTTAAACTCACATACACAAACAGCCAGACCCGAAACAACTACCTGTAGGTCATGCAAATATTTATTCCGTACGGGGATCGAACTCGCGATACGCAGCGCAGCAGTCGATCGCTCAACCACAGCGCCAACCGTGCCGTCACTTGCTTTTTCCCAACTATCTTGGTCTTCCAGTCTAACAGGATTTATCTGAATACCATTTGCAATTTCATAAAATAGTCATAAAATATTAACTGCGTCCGTGACCTTTTTAAGAATTTTAACGTAATTCATATTATTATCCTACTAGCTGGCGACCTCGGCTTCGCCCGCTTGATGATACAACTAATATTATAAATGCGAATGTTTGTAAGGATGGATATATGTATGTTTGTTACTTTTTCACGAATCTTGATGAAATTTGACACAGAAGTAGATTCAATTCCAATCTGAAGGCTCCAAAGACTAGAACCTCCTCACAATTTTGAGGAGTAATGCCTCCTCACACGACGGCCCGTTTTGAGAAGTACTACTTCTGGATCAGGCACTTGATCCAGCCGCCTAAGAAGAGCTTCGACGGATGGTGGTCGAGACTCTTGGCCATCAAGCCATTGACCGTAACTACTATCATCACAATGATAGCTAAGCTCACATTCCACTTGTCAACAACCTCGTGTGCAAAGTCGAATAGAATAGAATAGAATAGAATATTCATTTATTTGCTCTGAATGTAGGTATTTACAATGAGGTGGTTACAATAATTACGGAGAATCCTTGTACATTCTACCATTTCGGCATGCAAACATTGATGTAGTTCATCATCAAAACATATTATACTATAACACAGAAATCTATACAACTAAAATTTATCAGACAGAAATTCCGATACGGAGTAGTAACATTTGGTTAATAGGAGTGCAGTTAGTTTTTTTTTGAAGGTTGTTACTGGTTGTTCTTTTATACAATTAGGAATGTGGTTAAAAATAGTCGGTGCCATACCAAAGATACTTTTTTTTAACAACGCGGTCTTATATCCACCTGTGCGTAACACGTTCTGGTATTGAGATCGCAAAGTTACATCCCGGTATCTGCTCTCAGAGAAAGACGTAAATAGGTGAGGATTACATTTTACGAAAAGTCCAGTTTCCAGGATATAAAGACACGGAAAGGTCAATAAATTATGACTTTTGAAAACTGGAACACAGCTGTCAGTTACCTTTAAACCAAATATTGCTCGTAGGCAGCGTTTTTGGGCTTTAAAAATACTTTCTCTTTCGGTACAATTGCCCCAATATATTATACCGAACCTTAGGATAGAAACGACAAGACTATGATATGCCAGTAATACTGTTTTGATATTAACTTTTTTTTTAAATTATAAAGTGCATATGCAGATGCGCTGAGTTTTTTACTGATCGCCTCTGCCTGTGCCTTCCATGTTAATTGACTATCAATTAATATTCCTAAAAATTTTGTAACGTCTACTCTTTCTACATTTTGACCGTTAAAATTAATACTTAGGTCCTTGGTACGAAGTCTTTGATAAAAATGCATTATTTTGGTTTTTCTAATGTTTATTTGTAAGTTGTTACTATTTAGCCAATTTATTATAATTTTAAGGGTGTAGTTTATATCTCCTTCATAATTCTCATTTTTGTCGCATTTTATTACTGCTGTACTATCGTCAGCAAACAGTACCATGGGTTGGCGGACTTGGCGCGGGAGGTCATTAATATAAATTAAAAATAACAAAGGTCCAAGGACGCTTCCCTGTGGTACACCGAATTTAACTTCTCTATAGGAAGACACGTGTTTTTTTTCTAATTTGGTCTTTATACATATTTCGTAAATTTCTGTCATCTGTTTGCGATCAGATAAATATGATTTTATTAGGCTTAGGATGTTACCTCGGATGCCGTAGGCGTTTAGTTTTTGAAGCAGAATGATATGGTTAACAAAGTCAAAAGCTTTTGACATATCTGTAAATAAAGCACATATAGGCGTTTTAGTGTCAACATTCGACATAATAATATTCAACAGGTCAAAAATTGCCATGTTTATATTCTTATTTTTAGTGAACCCGTATTGTTCACTGCAAAGTATATTAAATTTAGTCAGGAAAGAGGATATCGCTTCGTATATAACTTTTTCTATTATTTTAGAAAAAACCGGAATTAATGCTATCGGCCTGTAGTTCGACATATCTTCTTTACTGTCCTTTTTATGAATTGGCTTCACAATTATAGTTTTTAAGTTGTCAGGAAATGTACCTGATGATATGCTAACGTTAATAATATGAGTTAAAGGGCCAGCTATACTATTAGCAACAAATTTTATGACTGGAGTGGAAATCCCGTCGTTACCGAAGCTTTTTTTGTTTTTTAGTGATTTAATTATTCTAATTACGTCTTGCGGTATGACTGGTGCCACAAATATTGAGTTTGGGTTATGATCTATGTTCTTAACGTTATTATTATTAGGTACAGTAGTAGTTTGGTCTATGAAAAAGTTATTGAAGGATTCTGCTATTTCTTTCGGATCCGTTATTATGTGATTATTATGTCTTATCTGTGAAATTGGTTCCCTATTCATTTTACTGTTATTTATTATTTGCCATGAGGTTTTTGACTTATTCTTTGAGTTCTTGATCAAGTAATTATTTTGAGCTTTTTGCGTTAATTTAATGATTTTTTTAAACCTTTTAGAATAATTAACAAAGGCGTTCTTATTTTCTAGTGATGGTCTCAATCTATGCTTCCAAAGTAAATTACGTTGCTTTTTACTGCATAGTCTTATCCCACGCGATAACCACTTAATTGGTTTTTCTGATTTTATTGTTACTAGCTTATACGGAAAACATAAGTCATGTAGGAGCTTAAATATTTCAAGGAAATTATCATAGGCTTTATTTGGATCTTCAGTTTTATATACATCAGAAAACGATAGGTTTTGCAAATACTTATTAAATTTAAGGAGATTTTCTTCACAAGTATCTCGAATCTTTGTTCTCCAAGTTTTAATCATGCATGTTTTATTTACTTTTACTTTAATTATTTGTGCTGTATGATCTGATAGCCCGAAGTCTATTACTTGACAGTGGCATTTTTGTCTGGTGTTATGCGCAAAATTATCCAAACAAGTATTACTAGCAAGACGTGTCGCTTCATTAATTTCTAAAACAAGGTTATAACCCAGGAGGAAGCATTTAAATTCCAGAGTAATTCTATTATATTTTAAAACGTCTATATTAAAGTCGCCGCATACAATGACTTTAGCGTGACTATTAGTACATACATGTTTTAGAATAATATCTAAATTTTCATAAAATTTACTCAAATTAGACAGCTTGGGCGGTCTATAGATACATACTATAATTAGCTTATGCTGTGTCATTTTAATGGCGCAGCATTCTATTATTCCTGGAACCGAGTGGTTCATTATGTCGGGTAATTCTTTGTACTCATGACCCTTTTTGACCAGAATACAGGCTCCTCCGCGTTTTATGTTGGGTCTTGTATAACATGCGGCGAGTTTATAATTAGGTATATGAAGAAGATGTTCCTGGCCCGACATTATAAAATGCTCGGTTATGCATAGAACATCTACAATTATTTGTTTACTTGATAGCTCCTGAATGTACACGGTTAATAGATCTGATTTATTTATTAGTCCCGCAATATTCTGATGCATTACATACATATGATCAAAGAAAAAACTGGGTATGTGTGACCGCGTTTGTGTTAAAATTATTTGTCAGATCAAGTTCCAGTTCAAAAGGTGACATTGAGAAATTATTATTGATAAGTAACAGCAGATTTTGAAAAATATTTCTCATACCTTGGTTATTTAACTTCCTATTATATTTTGAAAACATTGTAAAATCATAAGATAAGCCTAGGTTGGAGTCTAATACTGTTAAATAATTATATGACTGTAAATCTAAATTAAGTAGGTTGTTAAACGTTTCGAGGCGCCAGTTAAACATTGTTGAATAATCGCTTAGTTTGAATGTAGGTAGGCACAAAATAATATTTGTATGATGAATTGTTTCCAGTGTTTTCCTTAATTCTATTACGATTTCTACGTAGTTCTTGGTTTTTTGAAAGTCTTCTTCGCCAATTAAAATTACACAATAATCGCTATACGAGTAATCCACAAGTTTTTGGTGCAAATTGTTAATAAGTTGAAGCAATCCGCAATTTGGTGACACATAGTGACAGATCTGTAAGTTTTGGAAAGTCTTTTGTGCGATGGACAAAATATTATTTGTTTTGTTAGCACTGACAATGCATAGCCTATTCCTGGTAGATTTCACATTATTCTCTATTTCTGTCGTTTGGGTGGTTTTCTTTCGTATTGAGTCTATGGTGCATGAAGTGTGTGTTTGTTGTTTTCCCGTTGTGAATTGCTCGCTGCTTAGCTTCTTTGTTCCTATATCGGATTTAGGTGTTGAATTTTTGTTTTGTTTCTCGGTTTTATTTCGTTTTTGAAGCAAGTAATCTTCTTCATGAGAAAAATTTAGTTTGCCTTTATTTATACTTTTCCTCTTATTTACGGTTGAAACTCTTTTAGGTGTACTATTACATATTTTTTTTAGGTTGTATATTACTTTCTCGTGGTTAATTATGACATTTTTAAGTGAAGTATTTTCTGTTATTAAGTTTTCAATTTCACTATCAGCAGAAGCCAATTTCTCTCGTAAGGTGTTAACTAATGCACCTAGTTCTGTTATTGTTTCGTTTTCATTAAGTTGTAAGTGGGGGCAACTTGTGTTTTGTTTGTCATAAAATGTAATAGATGGGTATTCGTTATCATCGTCCACTGACAAGGACGCAAAAGAATTTTCCGTACTTACGGTTATTTTGCTTTGATGTTTCCTAGTGGTTACGTTATCAGTTTCTGGTGAAGACAATTGTAAGTCAGAGTTGTTTGACATGGTAAATACGGAGCGAGTCGCTGTAGATTCAAAGTCGGCACGGATTGACACAGAACGCAGTCCTTTCCAGCAGTCGTTCACTGTGCCACAAAAGTCGATATATTTTTGTCTTTTTAGTATTCACGAGGTTTTCGCCATGCGGAATATTATCATCGATTATCATTACGCGGTACGCTGACCGGCCTATCATCACTATGTCAGGCCTATTGGCGACAACAATCCTGTCTGTATCCTACTCGTTATTACGAATATCTTACCTGAACAGTTTCCGTTCATCATAAGTTGCATACATGCCGTCTTAGCTTCCTCAACAGCTATGTAAAACTTCTCGCAGTACACACTATGTATAACTACCAACGCTACATTCTTTGACAGCCACATTAGTGACGTGACTACACTAAATGGTGGAATCTGGAAAGCGGAAATTATTTTCTTTACTTTTTTTCATCAAACTTCTATTGTTTACTGTGGGTGCGTTTACAAGCATTTAAACTCACATAAATAAAAAGCTACAAGCAGATCAACTACTTGTGGGTGATACAAATATTAATTTCTTGTGGGGATCGAACCCGCAATAAACAGTAGAGTCTTGCTCAGGCATTACGCTAGCTTTTTCATGAAATTGAAACAGATTGTTCTACTTTTAATCAAAGGCTTTACTCCTTCTATATCTCTCGATGGTGTGAGTGTTATTTCAATTTACAAGAAAGACTTTCTGCCTCGTTCTCCGTGATCTGCTGCGACTTCATCTATCTGGCCCAGTTCTATTTGAACTAGGTACATCGGCAATTTACGTCCTGAACCGCAGTGTGGTGTATCTTATACGGTCAGTTAATTTAACATTCAGTACGCACTCCATTGCTCTGTGGCAAACTTGAGATTGAACTTTTGGACGTTATACAAAGACCAAATATTTTCACCATATGGCAGTATGTAGAGAATACGCTTTCGTTAGAAATAGTTAAAGTCAGTAAATTTAGATTGTCTTCAGCACACAAATGGTTAGATTTATCTCTATTGTACTAGGAAAATAACTCCATTAAGTGTCTTCTGGTTACCCAGTCCTTAGCCACCTGGGTGACCAGAAGACACTTGCTTCTCTTAGTGCTAAGGCTTTTTATTAGTTCCACAATGGCCGTGCTGTGCATGCTGATAAAACATGCTGTGTAATCGTGATCAGATATCGCCCAAAAATAAAAGAGTCATGGTAACAAACATCATATTGTATGATTCTCAGTCCTTTTTCTTTGTCTTTATTGATACTTCACGTTATAAATGCTCGGAAACTATTATCTTTCGAAGAATTTTCATTGAAACAATCTAGTAAATGTGCTAAATATACTTACACTGCTTCCAATGAAAGCAAATCGCTTATAAGTGAAGATTGCCACATAAACGACTATAATACTGCGGTAAAATGCATCTAACACATGACTGACTATCTGTAACAAAAATATAGTTAACCATAAACTAAAAGAGACGTTTATATCTTTACTAATATTATAACAGCGAAAATGAGTTGGTTTGTTTGTTTGTTACCTCTTCACGCTTTAATGGCTAAACCGATTTTGATGAATTTCGGTACAGAGATAGTTGGGAACCAGGAGACGGACATAGGAAATATTTTTTATTAAAAAAAAAGTGGGATATGAGGGAGAACGAGGGAAGAGAAGGTAAAAGTTAGCGTTGTTATTACAAATCAATCAGGCGTAAGAGCAAAACCTACAGGTACTGTGTTATACCGAATTTTACGGGAGTGAAGTCGCAGGCGAAAGCTAGACATGCATAAATTTGAAGTGCAATCTATTGAACTCATCAAAATGAATCACATGACCAGAAACTCAAAGAGTTTACCAATAACCACTGAAGATTGAGTTTTAAGTTGAACTAAATTGTCTATTTCTTGGCTTCAACCACAAAGCGGCTTCAAGATTTCAAATCGTAATATTGTGTAACTACGTAAAAAGTCAAAGTATCATTTTGATACGACAATTAGACTTAAGTTAAAATTGACTTCCAAGATTTCATTACATTATTTATTACAAAAGAAGATAAAAACAAAGCGGGTTAAAAAATGTTTGCAACCAAAACAAGAAGGAACACAAAAGCAGAATAATATTTTATATAAAAAACTAGCTTTTGCCCGTGACTTCGCTCGCGTTAAATTCGGGGTAACACAGTTCCCCTTTCCTGATTTGCAGGTACCTGTTACCTGTAGTTTTCACCCTTGCGCCTTATATATTGTAATAGCAAAGCTAAGGTTTCCCTCTTTCTCCCTAATTTCTCACTTAAAAAAATAACCATGTCCGTCTCCAGGATCCCAACTATCTCTGTACCAAAATTCATCAAAATCGGTTAAGGCGTGAAGACGTAACAAACACACTGACTCACTTTCGTTTTAATAATTTTAGTAAGGATTTCTGAATTACAACGTTGCAAACCCGCTAAGGTAGACCGATGATAAGGCAAAGTTTGCGAGGATGAGATGCGAGAAGCACAGGATTCAGCACTGGTCGATGTGAGGAAGACCTAACGTCTTCCAGCTAATGATGAGTTGTTTAATAATATTTGAAATGTAAAGTTCTAGTTTTCTAGTATTGTAAACTTACCAATATGTCATATATATTTTTATAAAGATTATACACCTTCAAGATGTTTTGGTATGTCCTTAGCAACTTTAGGCATTGCTCATCATTGTTCTGACCGTTACTCAAAATTAATACTTCTTCAATCCATTGTCCGAGGTATTTTCTTAACAGTATTATAATTCGGATAACAACCACATAGTTGACAGCAAAGGTAATAAACATGGTGTCACAGAAAAAGTCCAAGATAATCTCAATAAGACAAGAATTACTATACATAGTAATAAAAGAAGCATACACGCAGATGCTACCAAAAATGGAAGAAAGGATTGAAATCCAGTTCCAAGTGATAACATTCTGGACACTTTTACTGAAATCGATGCTCATATGGATAGTCTGGATCGTCAAAATAAGAAAGACGTTCTTGTACATATGAACGATATCCAAAACGAATAACATTGTAAAACCAAACACATTCATTATGTAATAAAGACCACTGAACAGTGTGATAAAGTCGTTCTCAGTAACTTTCAATCTCTTGTCTGTCATATTAATCGTTATCATTCTATAGATACATAACACACTCATTAACAATGCAAAACAAAACGACATTAATTGATACTTGGTACCATTTGGATAGACACGATTATTTTCTACTAAAAATTTTGAAGAGAAAAAGAATTTAAGAATAAAATTTAAAGAATGCGCTATCTTTTGCACTTCTTTATCGATTAGATTTATTGGTCGCACTTGGGGTGTATGATTTGGAATTAAATCAAGGTTTCGGGACGTCACTGCCATCTTCAAAAGCTCGCTGAACTGTGCCTGTATCCTCTATTCTGTTAATACTATTAGATAATTATTTATGTGTTGATCGTATCGAAGTGGTTATTCTAGTAACATTAGTAAATTAAAAAGAACACACATTTAGGTTAAGTGAAGCAGAAAAATACATTATGTATGTTGTTTTTTTTGCAGTACAGTGTAGATTTTTTCCGACAAATGTTTAAATTGAGTGTTGTGTGTTTTAAATATAACTTCAGAAAAAAAATTGTCACGTAATATTAAGTCAACAGTTGAATTTGAAGTCTTCGATTGTTTATTGTTTTTTTTATGCATTCCTACGTTGCGTATGTCTGCGTTGCGTATGTCTGCGTTTCTCCCAATACCACCCAAATTCACTTTTAACACTTTCTTACGACATGCTCATATTCAAACACCATTAATCATCAATATCACCATCAGTCTAAAGAAGGACACTATCTTTATAAATATTACGAAGATTGATTAGCGTAGGTTAGTCTTCAGATAAATAATTAAATTGAACCTTATGATTGATGAAGTTATGTACCATGTTGTTTGAACATTTTGCAAGTAAGCCCAATGTAAAATTAGGCGAACTATAATGACATTTAGCAGTCTGAATCAACTTCAGGTTGCTATGAAATCCCTTTGACAGAACTAAAACTAATACTTGGCAGCAGAAGCGTGGCGTGCTCCGTTTTACAAAATGTTTAGAGACCTTTAGGAAGGTTAAATATTTCTCACAAATGAAAATAAAAAGAAATATTTATTCATAATTTTATCTATCTGTCACTTTTTACAAACAATTCAAATTTAATAAACTTGATTTGCTTTGCCTTTTTATTGACAAACTGATTTATTCATTTATTTTTAGCTGATGATGACTTTAGTTTTTCTAAAGTTTCTGCCTATATAGACAACTAGCTTTCGCCCGCGGCTTCGCCCGCGTTAAATTTGGGGTAACACAGTTCCCATTGCGGCTTATTGATTTGTAATAGCAACGCTAAGTTTTCCCTTCTCTTCCCTCTTTCTCCCTCACATCCCAATTTTTTCAAATATTAGCCTATGTCCGTCTCCTGGTTCCCTACTATCTCTGTACCAAAATTCATCCAAATCGGTTCAGCCATTAAAGCGTGAAGAGGTAACAAACAAACAAACAGACAGACTCACTTTCGCTTTTATAATATTATATATAGTAAGGATAGTGACAGGTCTGCCAAACGTTCCTGTCCTATCAAAGTTGTTGGGAATTTTTTTATCAGTTTTGAAAGAAATGACTTAATAGGGGAAATACCGCAGCCCGCGATAAACGATGTAAGGTGTTGCCAACTTTAGAACGCACGCTTTCCGCTGCAAAAAAGTAATTGCTTTATAAGACATTTGTCATTTGTGAAACAAAACAGGGAAGTTTTTATTCATTGTACGATGGGGGCCCCCGTGCCCAAAGGGGGGAGGGGGGGTATAACAGATACCTACGGTAGCAGCAACGCCACTGCTTAGCTAGTTTTACCTTAACAAAAGCCAAATTAACACAATTAAAAGAATAAAGCTTCATCGTTGAACTTGTGATCGACGTCCAGTATTAACTAATATGAATGAATAAATCAAGCCCAAGATACGAAAAAAAATCGGATAAATTTCGGATCTTTTAGCATATTTTTTTCTTGATGAAAACTGAAATATGGCATTTTTTTTTCAAAATCATTTCACTAACAGAGAGCATGGATAAAGGCCCGTATAAAGTGTAGGTAAGAAGTGAATGTGGCTTTGAAGAAAATTAAAAATAGTTCACAATTTTACAAATTTTATCTCTACCATCACTTTAAAAGCTGTGAATAGCGTATATCCAAATATTCTTGAACTAAAGAAAAACCACCAAGATACCATTTTTTTTTATATCACTATACCTTTATTAGTAACCCTTTATATCTAACTCATCATCTTCTTTTGTTACTACGTCAAGTACTTTATGAAAAGTCGAGTATAAATCACTTGAAACACAAATCAATATGATTATAATAAATTGGTTTTTATAAAACTCATTGAAAATATGAGGTCGAATCATTCCAAATTTGTTCTATTGCGATGGACAGTGCTATCAAAATGATGTCTACCAAGAGAAAGAATAACAGAGTTATTGATTTGAGCAAACAAACAGAACCTTTGTCTGATAACGTTATTGATAAAGATGTACAGTCGATGTTGTTACCTTTTACTTTATTGCAGATTATTCTGTTGAGTCCAAAGTATCGTCTACGGAATAATGTCATAACTGCTAATGATCTGTTTAACAAAGTTCTGTTGGTCTGTGGCACTGTTATGTGTATATCCTTATATCTATATCGAATTATTAGTTTTGAGAAATTAAAAACAAAGTCCACACCAAAAATGGTAGTCTACGCCATGTACTTTGACTTCTGTTACTATTGTTGTGGATTCGTCATTAACTTCATTTTAAATGTGATTCAATCAAATAGTTTTGTTTTATTCGTTGAGACCATTCAAAAGGTGCAAATATTTGGCTATAATGAACTTAATTCCAAGTTTATCAGTCGGACTTGGATGAGTATTACTACAATCATCTGCTTCTACATTATTGGTATCGTTTGTTTTTATATTGTTTTTCACTCAAGTGTACATGTCACTAGTAGTAGAGCTACATTAATTATTTTTGACGCCAATATAATTGTCGCCATTAGATTTATAAAACTGCTTAAGAATCAAGTTGTTCTATGGAATCGTAAGGTTTTACACGCATTCACTGATAATAGAAATGAAACGGATCGCAACAGTTTGTTCCATAGTTATTTCCAAATATTAAAAAGTTACCAGATTTATAAAAATAATTCTGAGCACATGGTAAGTTTTGTAATAATTACTCTTTTTTACTACAACTGTATTTTTACGAATATAAGATTGGGGACGAAAATAAGAGATAATAAATGGACTAAATGATAATAATAAATAGATCGTTCTATTCCCAGAAATAGAACGATTTACCTCAAGTACAGTTGAGCGAGATATTCGACTGACGCATGATGGTCGATGAGGCAAAGCATTGACAACAAAGTTAGTCAATCTAGTCTAGTTGTGGATAACAATTGGATGAGAAACGTATGGAAATATGGCTCATGATATATCATCAGTCTGGCCCGGCCTGAACCCAGCAGCGGAAAATTCTAGATTAAACAGCAACTGAAGATGATAAATTCTCAATAAATTGCAAGAGGGCAGTAATGGCATAACTAACTTTATTTCAGATTCTTTACTACACAGTGCAAAATTTATTGCATAATTTGGTGCATAGTGAGTTCTATATAGATTATTGTCAATCACACAAAACAATCCATTTTGAAGTACGTATATTTTATTTACCTACTTCTTAAAAAACGCTTTTATTATATTTTATTGTTTACTAGCTTTCGCGAAATTTGGAGTAATACAGTTACCCTTGCGTCTTATTGATTTGTAATAGCAGCGCTAAGTTTTCCCTTTTCTTCCCTCTTTCTCCCTAACATCCCACTTTTTTAAAATAAAAATTAGCCTATGTCCGTCTCCTGGTTCCCAACTATCTCTGTACCAAAATTATAATCGGTTTAGCCATTAAAGCGTAAATAGGTAACAAACAAACAAACTCACTTTCGCTTCTATAATATTAGTAAGGATTTGAAGGACGATAAATTACCAATTTAGAAAAGCTATTTACTGTCTGTTTCAAATCATTTAATTCTCAAATACAATTAATGCTATATTTGTGTTTGGTTTTCATTTATCGCTTTAAGGGACTTTCACTGTGGGCACCATTATTACTTCACATTTGGATGTTCAAAAGTTTGATGTTACAAACTATACTAAGTCTGTACTGCGAGGCGTTCTATATAGCTGTGGAGGACTCTCAGGACACATGCGGTTATATTCTAACGTCAAATTGTACAGGTATGTGAAATTTGAGGACAACCCTAAAAATATTACAATTAACAGTAACATTAGAAGAACAAGGCAGATTTTGTATATAACCAAATTTATTTTGCAGACGAAGACAAGAAGTTGTGCAAGAACGTGAGGCGCTTGCACCGAGCGTCGTTCAGTAAGATGCGCGCCTGTCGACTGTTCTACGTCGACGTGTGTCTACTGCTGCACCTGGCGGCGCTTCTATTCAACTATACCGTTGTGTTGCTGCAGTTCGCATTTCTGTAATCTTAGCATCATAAAAGGTTTGCATGTTTTTATATATTGTTGATTAAAACTTGCTAAATTGCTTTTAAATAAATGTAAATTACATGTTACATTTTCAAGTTATTAGCAAGAGAAACCCCTTGCATTTGGTACCCATATCAAATGAATGCAGTAATACTATCTAGACCACCATTTTTGGAAGTCATCCGATTTAGAACGTCGTCACTTACGCGACCAGCGGAGCTACATTTCCGAAATCCACTGAAGTACACGTATCTCACAGCAGTGCCTACTTTACTAATCAGATAGGGTGATAGTCTGACTAAATTTTGATCAATTTAGTCAGACTATTAACCTATCTGCCAGAATATCGTCATCAATAATCATACTGAAACAAAATAGAATTGCCATCCCTCCTTCCCTTCGTTTTTCATCATCATTCAACCCTCATAATGAAGCTCGTGTTCCCAAGGATTCAGGAGAAGCTATTTATAGAAATAAGAAACGAGCAAATAGGACGACAATGTTGTGAGCAAAGAAGTATCAGAATAGAGGAAAACCAAAGAAATAATGAATTGATTGTTTAAAGAATTATATGGTGGAAAGGAAGATATCTATAAGATATATATCCGGCATTAGGACCGGACGGAATACCGGTTGAAGTATGGAAGTTATTGCGGATGGACGGATGGACGTGGTTAGCTTTATTCTTCAATAAACTGTTGCTGGAAGAGGCCATACCTGACGAATGGTGTAACAGTTCGCTGGTGCCCATATTTAAAAACAAAGGTGATGTGCTGGAGTGCAACAATTATAGAGGAATAAAGCTAATGTCACACAGTATGAAAGTTTGGGAGAAAGTTATTGAAAGGCGACTGAGAGAAGAGAGCGAAATCACACAGAGCCAATTCGGTTTTATGCCTGGTCGGGGAACGACGGACGCCATTTTCGCTATCCGCCAGTTGTGCGAAAAATACAGAAGTGCACACAAGAACTTGCACATGGTGTTCATCGACCTCGAAAAGGCATACGACCGGGTACCGCGAGCGGTTTTGTGGTGGGCTCTTAAAGAGAAAGGTGTGCCTGGGAAGTATGTGCAGTTGATCCGTGCGATGTACAGTAGATGCAGTACCCAAGTCCGGTCCACAGCGGGCACTACCGGCACCTTCAATGTGGCTGTCGGTCTGCACCAAGGGTCGGCTCTTAGCCCTTACCTTTTCCTGGTGATATTGGACGCTCTCACGTCGGACATCCAGGAAGAGGCTCCCTGGTGCATGCTGTTTGCCGACGACATTGTATTGGTTGCCGAGAGCGGCCAAGAGGTCCAGAGCAGATTGGAAGTGTGGTGGCAAAGACTGGAGAACGTTGGCCTGAAATTAAGCAGAACTAAAACCGAATACTTGTTCTGCGATTTCGGCGGTCTCTCCAGTCCTGTGCCCATAACCCTTGCCGGAACGCCTATACCGATCTGCTCCAACTTCCGGTACCTCGGGTCGCTTGTCCAAGGGGACGGCGAAGTAGACCGGGACGTAACGCACCGGATCAACGCAGGATGGATGAAATGGCGACAGGTCACTGGAACAACTTGTGACCCACGGATGCCCCTCAAGTTAAAGGAGAAAATATATAAGTCCGTGATTAGACCTGTTGTACTGTATGGGTCAGAATGCTGGGCTGTAAAAAAGGTGGATGAAAAACGACTGCATGTAGCGGAGATGAGAATGTTGAGGTGGATGTGTGGAGTGACAAGAATGGATAAAGTAAGAAATGAATATATTCGAGGAAGTTTGAAAGTTGCGCCTGTTACAGAAAAGATGAAAGGGAGTCGTTTGTCTTGGTATGGACATGTAATGAGGAGGGATGAAGGACATGTGACTAAAAGAGTAATGGATCTGAATGTTGATGGACGGAGAGCGAGAGGAAGGCCAAAGAAAAGATGGATGGATTGTGTAAGGAATGATATGAAAGAGAAAGGAGTAAATGATGCCATGACGTCTGATAGGGGAGAATGGAAGAAGAAAACGTGTTGCGCCGACCCCAAATAGAATGGGACAAGGGCAGGAAAATGATGATGGTGGAAAGGAAGATTCTAATGAGATAACGAGTAATAGAAAAATAATGAAAGAAATATAAAAATATTGAAATAAATTGAGTTAAAAGCAGGAGAATGATGATAAAAAAACAAGATCGAAGAGATCTTAAGTTCAAACCATGCAGACAAAAAGCTATAAGTGCATGAGAGTCCCACTAAGCCCAATAGAGGTAAATCTGGGTTCAAACAGACCGATTCATAGAACAGAGTTCACAAGTTCACATAAAATATTTTGACTCTACTATCACTATAAAAGTTGTGAGTCGAGTTATCAAAGTAACCTGGACTTAAAAACCACCACCATACCATTTGTTGTCATCACTATACCGTTTTTAGAAACCCTTTATATCTAACTAATCATATTTATTTGTTACTACGTCAAGTACTTTATGACAAGTCAAGTATAAATCACTTGAAACCCAAAGCAATATGATCATAATAAATTGGTTTTTATAAAACTCATTGAAATATGAGGTCGAATCATTTCATATTTATTCATACCCGTTTGGACAGTGCTAGCAAAACTATGTCTACCAAAAGAAGGAATAACAGAGTTATTGATTTGAGCCATCAAACAGAACCTTTGTCTAATAACGTTATTGATAAAGATGTACAGTCGATGTTGTTACCTTTTACTTTATTGCAGATTATTCTGTTGAGTCCAAAGTATCGTATAAAGAATAATGTCATAACTGCTAATAATCTGTTTAATGAAATTCTGTTGCTCTGTGGCACTGTTATATGCATGTCCTTATTTATATATCGAATGATTAATTTTGAGAAGTTAAAAACAAAGTCCACAACAAAAATTATGATCTACGCCATATACTTTGACTTTTGTTACTATTTTTGCGGATTCGTCATTAACTTCGTTTTAAATTTGATCCAAACAAATAGTTTTGTTATATTCATTGAGACCATTCAAAAGGTGCACAGATTTGGCAATTCTAAATTTAATTCCAAGTTTGTCAGTCACACTTGGATCTGTATTACTACGATCTTCTGCTTTTACATAATTGGTATGTTAGGTCATTATTTGGTTTTTTACCCGATTGAATCAGTAAACGCCATCGTAAGTAGAGCTACATTAATTATCTTTGATGCCAATATAATTGTCGCCATTCGATTTATAAAGCTGCTGGAGAATGAAGTTGTTCAATGGAATCGTAAGGTTTTACACGCATTCACTGATAATAGAGATGAAACAGATTGCAAAAGTTTGTTTAATGCTTATCTCGGAATACTAAAAAGTTACCAGATTTACGTCAAGATTTCTGAACAAATGGTAAGTCTTTTAATAATTACTCTAACTTCAGTTTTACCAGTATAAGATGGAGGATGGATATAAGAGATAATAAGTGAAGTAAATTATGATATTGGGAGAAGGAGGATTTACCTCAAATACAGTTGAGTGGGATATTCGGCTGACGCGATGATGGTCGATGGGGCAAAGCATTGACCAAAGTTAGTCAATCTCGTTTTTATTCAGCTGTTGTATGAGCAACGTATGAAAATGTGGCTGAAGATATTTGAGTTCTGGACCCAACAGCAGAAATTATTGAACTGAACTGATGATGATGAATTCTCAAATATTAGTAAGAAGACACAGGAGTTAAAATAAAATCTTTTTAATTCAGATATTAGCCTGTAGGGGTGTGATAGCAGAAAGATGAGGCAGAGTCCAGTTCAAAAGGTTGAATGAGTGTATTTACAAAAGCTTAACTATACAATTTTAACTAACAAATCAATAATCATAACCAATGAAAACACAGAGATAAAAATCCAAAAACTAAAACTGAAGATCCTATTGGCTATAATTATTTAATTGGCCATGAATCCGCTGTAACGTAGCTTGATGGAGACAATATCGCACTGTGCGCACTCTTCACACACTGGACATACTTGAGAGATTAGTTTAGAATAATACTTGGAAATCTTCCATAAGAACATATTATTGTTAGAAATAAGACTTGAAAAGCTATGTTGGGCACATCAATTTAAATTAAATTTGGTAATGACATACTTAATTTAATTGCAGATTCTTTATTACACGGTGCAAAATTTATTGTATAATTTGGTGCATATTGAGTTATATATAGATTTTTGTCAATCACACATCAAAATCAATTTTGAAGTACGTATATTTTATTAATTTCCATAAAAACTGTTTTTTTGCATTGTTTTTTATTTGAATGAGAATGTATCACCAATTTAAAATAAATGTTTTATTGTCTGTTTCAATTCACTTAATTATTAAATACAAATACTAATCTTATAATTGTATCTTTTGTTATTTTTTTAAGCGATATTCGTTGTGGATAGCATTATTAATAAACATTTGGATTATCAAAAACATGATATTGCAAACTATACTGAGTCTGTACTGCGAGGCGTTCTATATAGCTGTGGAGGACTCTCAGGACACATGCGCTTATATTCTAACGTCAAATTGTACAGGTATGTGAAATTTGAGGACAACCCTAAAAATATTACAATAAACAGTAACATTAGAAGAACAAAGTAGAAATTGTATAAAACCAATTTATTTTGCAGACGAAGACAAGAAACTATGCAAGAACGTGAGGCGCTTGCACCGAGCGTCGTTCAGTAAGATGCGCGCCTGTCGACTGTTCTACGTCAACGTGTGCCTACTGCTGCACCTGGCGGCGCTTCTCTTTAACTATACCATTGTGTTACTGCAGTTCGCATTTCTGTAATCCTAGTACCACTATATACTTTCGTGTGCAAGTATAACTTGCTTCATTGCTTTCATAAAACAAGTTGTAAATAAATTTCTCGTACCATTATTTTTGATACCTATATTCTGACTAAACGATCACACACATAAAATTAAATGAATTGCGCTATTAAAGTTATCCGTGACTTAAGACTAATGAAAACCGAGTACCCTTTTTTATTTAACGTTTAAGAAAGTTTTTAATATTATCATTTTGATTTCTTACTTTGTCAAGTAAGTACCTGACTTAATAATATTCTTTGACCAGTCTAGTATAAATCACTTGAAACACAAATCAATATAGTCTGTTCAATATCTCAATATAATTGATTGAGTTTCTTCATAACTTATTGAAAATATGACAATCTTTCCAAATAGTATTCACTTGCGTCTGGACAGTGCTGTCAAAAACATGTCTACTAAAAGTAGAAATAACCGAATTATTGATCTCAGCCATCAAACAGAACGTGTGTCTGATAACGTTGTTGATAAAGATGTACAGTCTTTGTTGTTACCTTTCACCATATTGCAGACCATTCTCTTGAGTCCAAAGTATCGCATCAAGAACAATATCATTACTGCAAATAATATGTTAAACAACGTTTTGTTGATTTTTGGAACAGTTATATGCGTGTCCTTATATTCATATCAAATAATTGATTTTGGCATTAACAAACCACTGGTCACGTCAAGCATTGTTATCTATGCCTCGTACTATGAGTTCTGTTACTATTTTTGCGGATTCGTCATAAACTTAGTTTTCAATTTGATTCAAACAAATAGTTTAGTATTGTTCGTTGTGACCACTCAGAAAGTGCACAGATTTGGTACTATTGAATTTGATTCTAAATTTATCAGCCGCACTTGGATCAGTTTTACTACGATTATCTGCTTCTACATCATTGTTTTGATACTTTTTTTTATTATTTTTTACTCGGTTGAATCGATGCTTGCCACCGCCAGTAGAGCTACATTTATTATCTTTGACGCTAATATAATTGTCTCAATTCGTTTTATTAAACTGCTTGAGGATGAAGTTGTTCAATGGAATCGTAAGGTTTTACACGCATTCGCTGATAACCAAGACGAAACGGATCGCAAAAGATTGTTTCAAACTTATCTCCAAATATTAAGGAGTTACCAGATTTATAAAAATATTTCTCAACAAATGGTTAGTTATTTAATAAGGACTTCTTAGTATGACTGTGTTTTTCTGAATATCAGTGGTTTAAACCGTTAACGAAGCAATTAATGGCCTTTATAATAAAAGATGGGACGGCGACGGCCTAAAATGAATAGAATAAAAATAGTAGGAGAACGTCGGGAACAGGATGAATCACTTTAAGTAGAGTAGAGAAAGTAAAGATACGTCTCAATGGAATGATGGTTAATGGGGCAAGTCATTGACCAAATTGTGATTTAAGTTGGTCGGTATGTGGCCGTGTATATGGACGTTCGGAAATGGCAAATATAGGTAAATTCTTAAATTTTGCACAGTAATTGCATAATTAATTTAATTCCAGATTGTTTTCTATACGGGCCAAAACTTATTGCAAACTTTGATGTATAATGAGTTGTTGATAGATTTTTGTCAAACATACAACAAACTGAACATTGAAGTACGTATTTTTTAATATATTTTTTTTGTTTTATTATTTCGTAAACATTAATAACGGGTTTTAACTACATGAATACACCAACACTATTATAAACGTTTTTTGGTATTGTTTGTTATTCATTGAACACCATACAAGAATAAAACAGTTTAACATATATCACAAAAAGCTGTTTTAATGTCTGTTTCATTACATGTAGAATATATTGTATTTTTTTCCAAATACTAACCTTACTTCAAATTCGGTGTTTATTTTTCAGTATAAGGTTGGTGCATTGTCATCAACACTATTAATTTTCATTTGGATCTTCAAGAACTTGATGTTACAAACTACACTGAGTCTGTACTGCGAGGCGTTCTATATAGCTGTGGAGGACTCTCAGGACACATGCGCTTATATTCTGACGACAAAGTGTAAAGGTATGTAGGAATTAAAGTGCGCCATAAATATATTGCAAACAAACAGTAATGTAACAACGGAGGTAGTCACTGTCTTTTATTACTTCATTTATTTTTCAGATGAAGACAAGAAGTTGTGCAAGAACGTGAGGCGTTTGCACCGAGCGTCGTTCAGTAAGATGCGCGCCTGTCGACTGTTCTACGTCGACGTGTGTCTACTGCTGCACCTGGCGGCGCTTCTCCTTAACTATACCTTTGTGTTGCTGCAGTTTGCACTTCAGTAATCTTAGTTTAATAAAACTTTTGCGTAAAATTGTTGACTCACTATGTTGTTTTAATTAAAATATATTATAAACTTTTACGTTATAACATATTAAAGATATTATCAACAGCAACTCCTTGCCATTTCGTACCTTTATTACAGGAATGCAACATCAACAAGTCCGTCATTTATAGAAGTCCACTAAATTGGATTTAGAACGTAGTAACCAATGCGGAGAGTGGAACTACATTTAGGGTTTTGCACTGAAGGAAGAAAACCGCTGAAAGGCGCTTAAAACTATAGACCCAAACATGTCGTTTTAACTATTTAGGCTTTTTTTATGAATTGCATCTCGCAGTTCAACCAAGGAGGTTGTCGTCTGCTTAACCGGGCGAATCCTGTGGGTGCCTTAAAAATTAAGACCTCCAGCCAGGGTAAAAACTTGCAAACTACGCGACTACACGCTAAGGGCACCCCCTGTGGGGTACGAGCCTCGGCTTAGGGCGTCGCTGAGGGACAGCAAGGGACAGGCTGGATTTGAGTGATATTATTTAGGGACTATTTTAACTTACTGGCTCAGCAGCGCGGGCTGGCTCTTGCAAGGGACGGGTGGGGCAGACGTCGCGACGGGCCTCGTCGGCGAGGACGGAATGACGGTGCTTTGCGTCTGAATTTTCGAAGAGTGCTAGTCTCCCTGCTGCTTTCCTGGAGCAGGGTTATAGCATCGTCAGGAGTGACGAGGGTATGACGGGGACGACGAATTTTACTTATTCGCGAGGGATCGTATCGAGCGGCCGATGCGATAAGGGGGTTGCGATGTTTTAACGCGGAGTCAAAGAAGCGTTTGGTAAAGTGCTTCATGAATTGAACGACGGTGGGGATTCTTAGGTCTAAGTGAAGACTATCGTTACGGACGTAAAAAAGGGCTCCCGTGATTTTACGAAGGAATCGGTTTTGCAAGGTCTGCATCTTATGAAGGAAACGCGGGTTGGCGTGGGCGAACACGACACATGCGTATGTCATGATGGGACGAATGACCGCGGTGTATAAACGCAATTTGCACTTGAGTGACAATTTGCTTTTAGCCTGAATTAAAAAGTGAAGCCTACCCATAGCAAAGGCGGCGCGCGAACGAGCCGCTTTGATATGTGCCGCGAAGGACAAGTGACTGTCGAGAATGACACCTAAGTATTTGGCTTGCTTCTCCCAGGGGATAGGCTTGCCGTACATAGAGATCGGACTGGGACTATTTAGGCTTTGATGCAGGATGCTTTTGTACTCGACACACGTGTTTCATCCCCTCTCGGGCACCATTAGGAGTTGTTGACTCTACGACGAAAGAATTGTTAAATTAATGTTTGTTTGTTTGTTTAGTTATTTATGAATTTTAAACAATCTTTGGAATTGCTAGGCTGATCATATTTTGCCCAGAAAAAAACTTTCACGTAATTCTACGGAAAAAGATAGATAAAAGCCCGTTTAGAAGAAAATGTGGATTTAAACGGACCGATTCGTAGAACTGAGTTCACAAGTTTATATATTTTGTCTCAGCCATTACTGTAAAAGTTATAAATGGAGCTATAAAAGTACCCTTATGTATGAAGAAACCAAAGAGCAGTTTATTGATCACAACACATTGATAACCCTTTATATCTATTTTATCACCTTCATTAATTACTACGTCAAGTAATTTATGACCAGTCGAGTATAAATCACTTGAAACACGAATCAATATTATTATAATTGATTAAGTTTCTTCATTACTCATTGTCAATATGAGTTTGAATCATTTCATATTTTTCAATTGCGTTTGAACAGTGCTATCAATACGATGTCTCCCAAAAGAAGTAATAACAGAATTATTGATTTGACCAATTAAACAGAACCTTTGTCGGATAACGTTGTTGATAAAGATGTACAGTCGATGTTGTTACCTTTTACTTTATTGCAGATTATTCTCTTGAGTCCAAAGTATCGCATCAAGAACAATGTCATAACTGCTAATCATCTGTTAAACAAAGTTCTGTTGCTCTGTGGCACTGTTATATGCATGTCCTTATTTACATATCAAACGATTATTGTTATGAAATTAATAACTGAGTTAACAACAAAAAATATGATCTACGCCATATACTTTGACTTCTGTTACTATTTTTGCGGATTCTTCATCAATTTCATTTTAAATTTCATACAAACAAATAGTGTTGTATTATTCGTTGAGACCATTCAAAAGGTGCACAGATTTGGCAATATTGAAATCAATTCCAAGTATATCATTCACACTTGGATCAGTATTACTACTATCATCTGCTTCTACATAATTATTATGTTGTGGCATTATTTCGTTTTTTACCTGAGTGAAACACTAATTGCTATCGTTAGTAGAGCTACATTAATTATCTTTGACACCAATATAATTATCGCCATTCGATTTATAAAACTGCTTGAGAAAGAAGTTATTCTCTGGAATCGTAAGGTTTTACACGCATTCACTGATAATATACACGAAACGGATCGCAAAAGTTTGTATCAAAATTATCTCCAAATATTAAAAAGTTACCAAATTTATAAAAATATTTCTGAAGCAATGGTAAGTTTTGTAATAATTTCTCTTTTTTACTATAACTGTAGAAATACGAGTATAAGAGTGGCGCCGCGAGACGACTCCCGGCCACCGTAGATGCAGGCCTGTAGACGGTGAGGAATGGGTAGCTCACCGTCCGTCCGTCTATTGACGACAGGCCGTGTCGACGGCGCCGAAGCGTCGCGCTGTCGTCAGTGTCAGTGTCGTGTTTCACGCGCGCCCCAAAGAGATGTTAACAAAACAGAGAGGCCTGCCAAAGCCTCCGCTGCGGCCCCGGAAGGTAAAGGGTAAAAGAAGGAACATGGGTGGGCTTTAGTCAGTCTGAAACTCCACCCAGGGCGGGGGAAGTAATTTGATGATTTCCCACCCAAAAAAAAGTGTGGGGAAAGACATAAGAGGTAATAAGTAGACTAATTATGATTTAGGAATAGGCTGATTTACCTCAATTACAGTTGTACGGGATATCCGGCTTGACGATGGTCGATGAGGCAAAAAATTGACCAAAGGAGTTATTTTATTTTGAGCCCTCACATATATTTTTATCTAAAATGAGAAAAAATGCAATAAAATGAGGAAAAATATTCGATAATCGATTTAAGCCTGATTTATTGGGTACAACAAGTAATAGTTTATCAATTCACTCCTAACATTTTCGACAATGTCGTTGATCTGACGCTCTGACATAGTTCTGATAAACAAACCACAATTCCTCCTCACTCCACACATTCACCTTCGCTAAAAATGTACATGTTATGGCCGGAGTTCCATTTAAAAATGAAACAACTCCTTAAGTTAATCTGGTTTAGTGGAAACAGTTGGATGAGGAACGTATGGAAATGTATCTTATGATAAGAGAGGTTAACTTATTTATTATAAAGACAATGTGTTAGTTGTTAACTTAAGAGTACCTAGTTGGAAATGATGAATTTTCAAAAAATTGCAAGAGGACACAGTAATGATATAATTAACTTAATTTCAGATTCTTTACTACACGGTGCAAAATTTATTGCATAATTTGGTGCATAGTGAGTTCTATATACAATATTGTCAAACACACCACAGAATTCATGTTGAAGTACGTATATTTTATTTACTTGCATAAAATCTGTATTTTTAAGCCTTGAGCGTGCGGACCGAATCCAGAAATTTCGTAACGAAAAAACCTAACACTTTCATTACGAGTACGGTCAGTTATTTCAATCACGATTTCAAAGTTCTATTTGCGTGTTTGGTAGAGAATCGGATAGTCAATCGACATACGCTGGATCAAACCCAAGGTCTTGTTTTTCTTTTGTTTTTTTATTTATTGCGTAAGTTTTGTTTTATTTAGTGCATAAGTTTACAAAAAACTAGCTGTTCCCCACGGTTTCACCCGCGCTGCTCAGCACCTGTTGGTCGTAGCGTGATGTTATATAGCCTATAGCCTTCCTCAAGAAATGGACTATCCAACACTAAAAAAATTCCAATTCCAACCATTAGTCCCTGAGATTAGCGCGTTCAAACAAACAAACAAACTCTTCAGCTTTATAATATTAAGTATAGAAGTATAGATACTATGCAATAGCTTTACCGCGGCAGTCCCCGAGTGCCATACGTTTTATTTTTTTTTATTTTCTTTTTTAGTGATCTAAATGTAAATCTCGTCGGCTAAAATCTGAATAATAAAGCGGAAACTGTATTCTTGGGGATGACTATCGATAGAAGGCGCGCACATAAGAACTCTTTCGGGTAGGCTCAGCTCAGCTGCAATTAAGTGATGGCTAGGTTGCAAGACTTAGTTTATTTTCACAGTATTATGTCTGATGGCGTTCTGCTGTGGCGATCGGCAGCAGACGTCGATTACGTTTACATATTACAAAAAGGGGTCCTCCGGAGTCCCTCTAAGAACAAAATGAACAAATCGTTATACTGACTGTGCCTTCACTCTATTTCTTAGAATACTTGTTAAATGTCCGTAAAAATCGGGGGCTTTTTGCACTCGGTACCTCTGACACCGTCACTCACAATTCGATTTTGTTCTCGAGACTACTTTTCAATGCCCTTATATGTTCAGAAATCCTAGAAGCCACATTACGTTTTGTCTGACCGCTGTTTGATTTTGTCGCCATAATTTCGAATACTCGAAATAAATAACAAACATGGATGTATCACGAATTTAGAAAAACTGTTTTATTGTATATTTCAATTTAATAAATCATCAAATCCAAAAATACTTAAATAATAATTTTACGTTTTGTTTTTATTTATCGTTTAAGGGATTTTCGCTGGGAGAAACAATATTACTTCACATTTGGATGTTCAAGAGTTTGGTGTTGCAAACTATACTGAGTCTGTACTGCGAGGCGTTCTATATAGCTGTGGAGGACGCTCAGGACACATGCGCTTATATTCTGACGTCGAATTGTACAGGTATGTGAGATTTGAGGAACGCCCTATAAATATTACAATAAACAGTAACATTAGAACTAGGCATCTAGTTCTACTATTAATTATGCTTTCTAATTATAATTACTTGGCAGATGAAGACAAGAAGTTGTGCAAGAACGTGAGGCGCTTGCACCGAGCGTCGTTCAGTAAGATGCGCGCCTGTCGACTGTTCTACGTCGACGTGTGTCTACTGCTGCACCTGGCGGCGCTTCTCATTAACTATACCGTTGTGTTACTGCAGTTCGCATTTCTGTAATCTTATAATCATAAAAGTTTTGCATGTTATTGTTGATTAAAACTTGCTAAATTGCTTTAAAACAATGTAAATTACATGTTACATTTTCAAGTTATTAGCAACAGAAACCCCTTGCATGGTACCCATATCAAATGAATGCAGTAACACCAACTAGACCGCCAGTTTTCGGAGGCAAGCCATTTTGAATTTGGAACGTTGTCTCTTACGCACGCACCACTGAAGTACACATATCTTACAGCAGTGTCTATTTTACCTACTAAAGACCAGTGAAAAACGATTAACAACTATGGAAGCAATCATTTCGTTCAAAATGTTAAAAGGCTTTGATACAGGATACACCGAAACTGGAGAGACGTGTTTTGTGCCGCGGGGCATCATCAAAAGCTGCGAACTCTTTGACAAACGGATGGTTAAAATTAAGTTTGTTGTTCTTTTTTTCTTTTTGCGGATTTAAATTTAAATATTTTACATACCATTAGAGATAATCAATTTAGTCAACATATTACCCTATCTGCCAGAGTTTCGAAATCAATAATCAAACTGTAACAAAAGGGAAGTGCCATCCCTCATTCTGTTTATCTTTCTTCATCATTCACGAGTAAGAAACGAGCAAATAGGACGACGATGTTGAGGGCAAAGGTTAAAGTATAAGTATAGAAGAAGACTAAACAAACTATGAGTGGATTGAGTAAAAAATTATAATATAGTAAAAAGGAAGTTTCTAAAAAAATGAAAGAAATAAATAAAAAGTGGAATAAACTGAGTTATAGGGAAGGGATGGAACAGGAGAATGATGATGAAAAAACTTGAGAGGTGTCAAGAGATACCCGGATGGAACAAAGTTATTATTTATTATTTACTAAAAAACCTGTATATATTCCTGTACTCAACAAAAATAATCGTCGCGACACCACACTGTTCAATGCGAAATAGAATAACAATATGAAAATAACTGGCTTGCTTTTTATGAAAGTGAGAGGGACAGTTACTTTTGGTTTTAATTTTTTCCGTCTAGTTAGCTCCCTTTCACAAAACGCGATTAAGAACTTCTTAATACAAGATCCATGAGGTTGATACCATACAGACAAAAATCTATAAATGCAATGGGAGTCCCACTAGGCCCAATAGAGGTAAATCTGAGTTCGAACAGACTGATTCATAGACCAGATTTCACAAGTTCACATAAAATATTTTGACTCTACTATCACTATTAAAGCTGTGAGTGGCGTTATCAAAGTATCCTGGACTAATAAACAACCACCATACCATTTTTTGCTAACACCATATCGTTAAATATTAGTAACCCTTTATATCTAACTAATCATATGTATTTGTTACTACGTCAAGTACTTTGTGACAAGTCGAGTATAAATCACTTGAAACACGAATCAATATGATTATAATAAATTGGTTTTTATAAAACTTATTGAAAATATGAGGTCAAATCATTCCAAATTTATTCTTATACGTTTGGACAGTGCTATCAATATGATGTCTACCAAAAGAAAGAATAACAGAGTTATTGATTTGAGCAATCAAACAGAACCTTTGTCTGATAACGTTATTGATAAAGATGTACAGTCGATGTTGTTACCTTTTACTTTATTGCAGATTATTCTGTTGAGTCCAAAGTATCGTCTACGGAATAATGTCATAACTGCTAATAACCTGTTTAACAAAGTTCTGTTGCTCTGTGGCACTTTTATGTGTACATCCTTATATTTATATCGAATTATTGGTTTTGAGAAATTAAAAACAAAGTCCACACCAAAAATGGTAGTCTACGCCATGTACTTTGAATTCTGTTACTATTGTTGCGGATTCGTCATTAACTTCATTTCAAATGTGATTCAATCAAATAGTTTTGTTTTATTCGTTAAGACCATTCAAAAGGTGCAAAGATTTAGCAATAATGAACTTAATTCCAAGTTTATCAGTCGGACTTGGATGAGTATTAGTACAATCATCTGCTTCTACATTATTGGTATCGTTTGTTTTTATATTGTTTTTCACTCAAGTGTACATGTCACTAGTAGTAGAGCTACATTAGTTATCTTTGACGCCAATATAATTGTCGCCATTAGATTTATAAAACTGCTTGAGAATCAAGTTGTTCAATGGAATTGTAAAGTTAAACAGGCATTCACTGATAATAGAAATGAAACGGATCGCAACATTTTGTTTCATAGTTATTTCCAAATATTAAAAAGTTACCAGATTTATAAAAATAATTCTGAGCACATGGTAAGTTTTGTAATAATTACTCTTTTTTACTACAACTGTATTTTTACGAATATAAGATTGGGGACGAATATAAGAGATAATAAATGGACTAAATGATAATAATAAATAGATCGTTCTATTCCCAGAAATAGAACGATTCACCTCAAGTACTGTTGAGCGAGATATTCGACTGACGCATGATGGTGGATGAGGCAAAGCATTGACAACAAAGTTAGTCAATCTAGTCTAGTTGTGGATAACAGTTGGATGAGAAACGTATGGAAATATGGCTCATGATATATCATAAGTCTGGCGCGGCCTGAACCCAGCAGCGGAAAATTCTAGTTTAAACAGCAACTGAAGATGATAAATTCTCAATAAATTGCAAGAGGACAGTAATGGCATAACTAACTTAATTTCAGATTCTTTACTACACAGTGCAAAATTTATTGCATAATTTGGTGCATAGTGAGTTCTATATAGATTATTGTCAATCACACAAAACAATCCATTTTGAAGTACGTATATTTTATTTACCTACTTCCCAAAAAACGGTCTTTTTTTTGTTTTATTGTTAACTAGCTGTTCTCCGCGGTTTCACCCACGCTGCTCAGCACCTGTTGATCGTAGCGTGATGTTATATAGCCTATAGCCTTCTTCAAGAAATGGACTATCCAACACTAAAAGAATTATCCAATTCCAACCAGTAGTCCCTTTAGCGCGTTCAAACAAACAAACAAACTCTTTAGCTTTATAATATTAAGTATAGATTTGAAGGACTATAAATTTCCAATTTAGAAAAGCTATTTAATGTCTGTTTTAAATCATTTAATACTCAAATACAATTAATGCTAAATTTGTGTTTAGTTTTTATTAATCGCTTTAAGGGACTTTCACTGTGGGCACCATTATTACTTCACATTTGGATGATCAAAAGTTTGATGTTACAAACTATACTGAGTCTGTACTGCGAGGCGTTCTATATAGCTGTGGAGGACTCTCAGGACACATGCGCTTATATTCTAACGTCAAATTGTACAGGTATGTGGAATTTGAGGACAACCCTAAAAATATTACAATAAACAGTAACATTAGAAGAACAAGGCAGATTTTGTATATAATCAATTTATTTTGCAGACGAAGACAAGAAGTTGTGCAAGAACGTGAGGCGCTTGCACCGAGCGTCGTTCAGTAAGATGCGCGCCTGTCGACTGTTCTACGTCGACGTGTGTCTACTGCTGCACCTGGCGGCGCTTCTATTCAACTATACCGTTGTGTTGCTGCAGTTCGCATTTCTGTAATCTAAGAATCATAAAAGGTTTTCATGTTATTGTTGATTAAAACTTGCTAAATTGCTTTTAAAAAAATGTAAATTACATGTTACATTTTCAAGTTATTAGCAACAGAAACCCCTTGCATTTGGTACCCATATCAAATGAATGCAGTAATACTACCTAGACCACCATTTTTGGAAGTCATCCGATTTAGAAAGTCGTCACTTACGCGACCAGCGGAGCTACATTTCCGAAATCCACCGAAGTACACGTATCTCACAGCAGTGCCTTACTAATCAGATAGGGTGATAGTCTGACTAAATTTTAATCAATTTAGTCAGACTATCACCCTATCTGCCAGAATATCGTCATCAATAATCATACTGAAACAAAATAGAATTGCCATCCCTCCTTCCCTTCGTCTTTCATCATCATTCAACCTTCATCATGAGGCTGATGTTCTTTTCTGCCCAAGGATTCAGGAGAAGCTATTTATAAAAATAAGAAACGAGCAAATAGAACGACAATTTCGTGAGCAAATAAGTATCAGAATAGAGGAAGACCAAAGAAACAATGAATTGATTGTTTAAAGAATTATATGGTAGGAAGGAAGATTCTAATGAGATAACGAGTAATAGAAAAATAATGAAAGAAATATAAAAATATTGAAATAAATTGAGTTAAAAGCAGGAGAATGATGATAAAAAACAAGATCCAAGAGGTCTTAAGTTCAAACCATGCAGACAAAAAGCTTAAAGTGCATGAGAGTCCCACTAGGCCCTATAGAGGTAAATCTGAGTTCAAACAGACCGATTCATAGAACAGAGTTCACAAGTTCACATAAAATATTTTGACTCTACTATCACTATAAAAGCTGTGAGTGGCGTTATCAAGTATCCTGGACTTAAAAACCACCACCATACCATTTTTTGTCATCACTATACCGCTTTTAGAAACCCTTTATATCTAACCAATCATATTTATTTGTTACTACGTCAAGTACTTTATGACAAGTCAAGTATAAATCACTTGAAACCCAAAGCAATATGATCATAATAAATTGGTTTTTAAAAAAACTCATTGAAATATGAGGTCGAATCATTTCATATTTATTCATTTCCGTTTGGACAGTGCTAGCAAAACTATGTCTACCAAAAGAAGGAATAACAGAGTTATTGATCTGAGCCATCAAACAGAACCTTTGTCTAATAACGTTATTGATAAAGATGTACAGTCGATGTTGTTACCTTTTACTTTATTGCAGATTATTCTGTTGAGTCCAAAGTATCGTAGAAAGAATAATGCCATAACTGCTAATAATCTGTTTAATGAAATTCTGTTGCTCTGTGGCACTATTATATGCATGTCCTTATTTATATATCGAATGATTAATTTTGAGAAGTTAAAAACAAAGTCCACACCAAAAATTATGATCTACGCCATATACTTTGACTTTTGTTACTATTTTTGCGGATTCGTCATTAACTTCATTTTAAATTTGATCCAAACAAATAGTTTTGTATTATTCATTGAGACCATTCAAAAGGTGCACAGATTTGGCAATTCTAAATTTAATTCCAAGTTTGTCAGTCACACTTGGATCTGTTTTACTACGATCTTCTGCTTTTACATAATTGGTATGTTAGGTCATTATTTGGTTTTTTACCCGATTGAATCAGTAATTGCCATCGTTAGTAGAGCTTCATTAATTATCTTTGATGCCAATATAATTGTCGCCATTCGATTTATAAAGCTGCTGGAGAATGAAGTTGTTCAATGGAATCGTAAGGTTTTACACGCATTCACTTATAATAGAGATGAAACAGATCGCAAAAGTTTGTTTAATGCTTATCTCGAAATACTAAACCGCACTCTTCACACACTGGACATGCTTGAGAGATTAGTAGACATTAATACTTGGAAATCTCCCATAAGCCCATATTATTGTTAGAAATAAGACTAAAAAATCTATGTTAGACACAATAATTTAAATTAAGTAATGGCATACTGAACTTAAATTGCAGATTCTTTACTACACGGTGCAAAATTTATTGCATAATTTGGTGCATATAGAGTTATATATAGATTTTTGTCAATCACACATCAAAATCAATTTTGAAGTACGTATATTTTATTATTTTTTTTTTTTTAAATGAGAATGTATCACCAATTTAAAACAAATGTTTTGTCTGTTTCAATTCACTCAATTATTAAATACAAATACTAACCTTATAATTGTATCTTTTGTTTTTTTTTTAAGCGACATTCGTTGTGGATAGCATTATTAATAAACATTTGGATTATAAAAAACATGATATTGCAAACTATACTGAACCTGTACTGTGAGGCATTCTACATAGCTGTGGAGGACTCCCAGGACACATGCGCTTATATTCTAACATCAATTTGTACAGGTATCTGCGATTTGAGGAAGACCTTAACAATATTTCAATAAACAGTAACGTTAGAAGAACAAGGTAAAAATTGTATATAACCAATTTTTCTTTGCAGACGAAGACAAGAAGTTGTGCAAGAATGTGAGGCGCGTGCACCGAGCGTCGTTCAGTAAGATGCGCGCCTGTCGACTGTTCTACGTCGACGTGTGTCTACTGCTGCACCTGGCGGCGCTTCTCTTTAACTATACCGTTGTGTTGCTGCAGTTCGCATTTCTGTAATCCTAGTACCACTATATACTTTCATGTGCAAGTATAACTTGCTTCATTGCTTTCATAAAACAAGTTGTAAATAAATTTCTCGCACCATAATTTTTGATACCCATATTCTGACTAAACGATCACACACATAAAATAAAATGAATTGCGCTATTAACAATATCCGTGACTTGAGACTAATGAAAACCGAGTACCCTTTTTTATTTAACGTTTAAGAAAGTTTTTAATATTATCATTTTGATTTGTCACTTTGTCAAGTAAGTACCTGACTTAATAATATTCTTTGACCAGTCTTGTATAAATCGCTTGAAACACAAATCAATATAGTCTGTTCAATATCTCATTATAATTGATTGAGTTTCTTTATAACTTATTGAAAATATGACAATCTTTCCAAATTGTATTCACTTGCGTCTGGACAGTGCTGTCAAAAACATGTCTACTAAAAGAAGAAATAACCGAATTATTGATCTCAGCCATCAAACAGAACATGGGTGTGATAACGTTGTTGATAAAGATGTACAGTCTTTGTTGTTACCTTTCACCATATTGCAGACCATTCTCTTGAGTCCAAAGTATCGCATCAAGAACAATGTCATTACTGCAAATAATCTGTTAAACAACGTTTTGTTAATTTTTGGAACAGTTATATGCGTGTCCTTAAATTCATATCGAATAATTGATTTTGGCATTTACAAACCACTGGTCACGTCAAACATTGTTATCTATGCCTCGTACTATGACTTCTGTTACTATTTTTGCGGATTCTTCATTAACTTAGTTTTCAATTTGATTCAAACAAATAGTTTAGTGTTGTTCGTTGTGACCACTCAGAAAGTGCACAGATTTGGTACTATTGAATTTGATTCTAAATTTATCAGCCGCACTTGGATCAGTTTTACTACGATTATCTGCTTCTACATCATTGTTTTGATACTTTTTTTTATTATTTTTCACTCGGTAGAATCGATGCTTGCCACCGCCAGTAGAGCTACATTTATTATCTTTGACGCTAATATAATTGTCTCAATTCGTTTTATTAAACTGCTTGAGGATGAAGTTGTTCAATGGAATCGTAAGGTTTTACACGCATTTGCTGATAACCAAGACGAAACGGATCGCAAAAGATTGTTTCAAACTTATCTCCAAATATTAAAAAGTTACCAGATTTATAAAAATATTTCTCAACAAATGGTTAGTTATTTAATAAGAACTTCTTAGTATGACTGTGTTTTTCTGAATATCAGAGGTTTAAACCGTTAACGAAGCAATTAATGGCCTTTATTATAAAAGATGGGACGGCGACGGCCTAAAAATGAATAGAATAAAAATAGTAGGAGAACGTCGGGAACAGGATGAATCACTTTAAGTAGAGTAGAGAAAGTAAAGATACGTCTCAATGGGATGATGGTTAATGGGGCAAGTCATTGACCAAATTGTGATTTAAGTTGGTCGGTATGTGGCCGTGTATATGGACGTTCGGAAATGAGAAATTTAGGTAATGATAATAGATTCTTAAATTTGGCACAGTAATTGGATAATTAATTGAATTCCAGATTGTTTTCTATACGGGCCAAAACCTATTGCAAACTTTGATGTATAATGAGTTGTTGATAGATTTTTGTCAAACATACAACAAACTGAACATTGAAGTACGTATTTTTTTATATTTTTTTTTGTTTTATTATTTCGTAAACATTAATAACGGGTTTTAACTACATGAATACACCAACACAATTATAAACGTTTTTTTGGTATTGTATGTTATTCATTGAACATCATACAAGAATAAAACAGTTTAACATATATCACAAAAAGCTGTTTTAATGTCTGTTTCATTTCATGTAGAATATATTGTATTTTTTTCCAAATACTAGCCTTACACTTCAAAATCGATTTTTATTTTTCAGCATAAGGTTGTTGCGTTGTCATCAACAGTATTAATTTTCATTTGGATGTTCAAGAACTTGATGTTACAAACTACACTGAGTCTGTACTGCGAGGCGTTCTATATAGCTGTGGAGGACTCTCAGGACACATGCGCTTATATTCTGACGTCAAAGTGTAAAGGTATGTAGGAATTAAGGTGCGCCATAAATATATTGCAAACAAACAGTAATGTAACAACGGAGGTAGTAACTGTCTTTTATTACTTTATTTATTTTTCAGATGAAGACAAGAAGTTGTGCAAGAACGTGAGGCGCTTGCACCGAGCGTCGTTCAGTAAGATGCGCGCCTGTCGACTGTTCTACGTCGACGTGTGTCTACTGCTGCACCTGGCGGCGCTTCTCCTTAACTATACATTTGTGTTGCTGCAGTTCGCACTTCAGTAATCTTAGTTTAATAATACTTTTGCGTAAAAGTGTTGACTCACTATATTGTTTTAATAAAAAAAACGTATTATAAGCTTTTAGGTTATAACATATCAAAGATATTATCAACAGCAACCCCTTGCCATTTCGTACCTATATCACAGGAATGCAACATCAACAAGTCCGTCATTTATAGAAGTCCATTAAATTGGATTTAGAACGTAGTGACCAACATGGAGAGCGGAACTACATTTAGGGCTTTGCACTGAAGTAGAAAACCAATGAAAGGCGCTTAAAACTATAGACCCATGTCGTTTCAACTATTTAGGCTTTGATGCAGGATACATTTATACTCGACACACGTGTTTCATCCCCCCTCGGGCACCATCAGGAGTTGTTGACTCTACGATGAAAAAATGGTTAAATTAATGTTTGTTTGTTTGTTTAGTTATTTATGAATATTAAACAATCTTTGGAATTGTTACGCTGGTCATATTTTGTCCAGAAAAAAACTTTCACGTAATTCCATTAACAGAGAATGAAATAAGATGGATATAAGCCCGTTTTGGAAGAAAATGTGGATTTAAACGGACCGATTCGCAGAACTGAGTTCACAAGTTTATATATTTTGTCTGAGCCATCACTGTAAAAATTATAAATGGAGCTATCAAAGTACCCTTATGTATGAAGAAACCAAAGAGCAGTTTATTGATCACAACACATTTTTGATAACCCTTTATATCTATTTTATCACCTTTATTAATTACTACGTCAAGTAATTTATGACCAGTCGAGTATAAATCACTTGAAACACGAATCAATATAATTATAATTGTAAATATAATTATAGTTTCTTCATAACTCATTGTCAATATGAGCTTGAATCATTTCATATTTTTTCAATTGCGTTTGGACAGTGCTATCAATACGATGTCTACCAAAAGAAGTAATAACAGAATTATTGATTTAACCAATCAAACAGAACCTTTGTCTGATAACGTTGTTGATAAAGATGTACAGTCTATGTTGTTACCTTTCACCATATTGCAGACCATTCTCTTGAGTCCAAAGTATCGCATCAAGAACAATATCATAACTGCTAATCATCTGTTTAACAAAGTTCTGTTGCTCTGTGGCACTGTTATATGCATGTCCTTATTTATATATCAAACAATTATTGTCATGAAATTAATAACTGGGTTAACAACAAAAAATATGATCTACGCCATATACTTTGACTTCTGTTACTATTTTTGCGGATTCTTCATTAATTTCATTTTAAATTTCATACAAACAAATAGTTTTGTATTATTCGTTGAGACCATTCAAAAGGTGCACAGATTTGGCAATAATGAAATCAGTTCTAAGTTTGTCATTCACACTTGGATCAGTCTTGCTACGATCATCTGCTTCTACATAATTATTATGTTGTGGCATTATTTCATTTTTTACCTGAGTGAAACACTAATTGCCATCGTTAGTAGAGCTACATTAATTATCTTTGACACTAATATAATTATCGCCATTCGATTTATAAAGCTGCTTGAGAAAGAAGTTGTTCTCTGGAACCATAAGGTTTTACACGCATTCACTGATAATATACACGAAACGGATCGCAAAAGTTTGTATCAAAGTTATCTCCAAATATTAAAAAGTTACCAAATTTATAAAAACATTTCTGAACCAATGGTAAGTTTTGTAATAATTTCTCTTTTTTACTAAACTGTAGAAATACGAGTATAAGAGTGGCGTCGCGAGACGACTCCCGACCACCGTAGATGCAGGCCTGTAGACGGTGAGGAATGGGTAGCCCACCGTCCGTCCGTCTATTGACGACAGGCCGTGTCGACGGTGCTAACGCGCCGCGCCGTCGCGCTGTCGTCAGTGTCAGTGTCGTGTTTCACGAGCGCCGTTATCAATTCACTCCTAACATTTTCAACAATGTCGTTGATCTGACGCGCCGACATAGTTCTGATAAACAAACCACAACTCCTCCTCACTCCACACATTCACCTTCGCTAAAAATATACATGTTATGGCCGGAGTTCCATTTAAAAATGAAACAACTCTTTTAGTTAATCTGGTTTAGTGGAAACAGTTGGATGAGGAACGTATGGAAATGTATCGTATGATAGGAGAGGTTAACTTATTTATTTTATTTATTATAAAGACAATGTATTAGATTTTAACTTAAGAGTACCTAGTTGGAAATGACAAATTTTCAAAAAATTGCAAGAGGACACAGTAATGATATAATTAACTTAATTTCAGATTCTTTACTACACGGTGCAAAATTTATTGCATAATTTGGTGCATAGTGAGTTCTATATACAATATTGTCAAACACACCACAGAATCCATGTTGAAGTATGTATATTTTATTTACTTGCATAAAAACTGTATATTATTTAAGCTATTGAATAGCTTCTATCGCGGGCCTTGAGCGTGCGGAGCGAATCCAGAAATTTCGTAACGAAAAAACCTAACACTTTCATTACGAATACGGTCAGTTAATTTCAATCACGGATTTAATGTTCTATTTTTGTGTTTGGTATAGAATCGGATAATCAATCGACGTACGCTGGATCAAACCCAAGGTCTTGTTTTACTATTGTTTTTTTTTTCATTTATTGTATAAGTTATTTTTTAATTTATTGCGTAAGTTTTGTTTTATTTAATGCATAAACTGATAAAAAACACTATGCAATAGCTTTACCGCGGCACTCCCCGAGTGCCATACGTTTTTTTTTTGTTTTCTTTTTTTGTGATCTAAAGGACCATGGGGGATTTTGTATGAACCCCGTCCCCACCCTTCAACAGACTTGGGATGCGTCTCGATTTGTTCACTGGGACCCAGAAAAGTCTAAAGTACCTGTGTTAGTTTCAAAATCAATTGGGTTTATTTTAAAAAAATATTTTACTTTAAAACAAAAATCATTATTTTCTACAAACAAAAAGCATATTTTCACGTAAACAAATGACGATTCTATACAAAAAAAAATACTTGGTTCTCAAACGGAAAATCTTTGAAAACATTAACAGTATTCAGTTGATTAATATACATTTTAACTTATTAGTAAGTACATCTAAAGCATGTCAAACGATACACTACTAACTTTTTATTTGCGGATGGGAAATCATCAAATAACTTCCCCCGCTCTGGGCGGAGTGGGGGAAGTTTTACGTTCCGGGGCCGCGGTATCTCTTTCGAACAACCCGCAACCCCGGCAGGCGGTGGATCTGGCAGGCCCCTTGTTTTGCTGACATTTCTTTGAGGCGCACGTGGAACGCTAATGCGCTGTCGACACGGTTTGTCGTCAATAGACGGACGCACAGTGAGCTACCCATTGCTCACCGTCCACAGGCCCGCATCTAAGGTGGCCGGGAGTCGTCTCGCGGCGCCCGACGTCCGTGGCGTCTCCCGCGGCGGCTGGGTTGGTTTGAGGTTCTCTCCCTCAAACGCCCGGCCACCTCCTTCACTAGCATTACTGCTTCGCAGAAGGAGGACCGCTTCCCATTCCCTCTCGCTCTGGACCATGGACTGAACCGCTCCGCCCAAGCTGGGCAGACCGGCACTGTGTCGTCCGGGTGATCGTCACAATAGTGACACCCGGGCGTTTCCTCCCGCAAGATAATGTGCAGCAACCTGCTGAAACTTCCGTGTCCGGTGAGGACCGGCGTCAGGCGGTAGATGAGGACGCCATTGCGCCTCTCCAGCCACTCATCAAAGAGGGGACTTACCGCCACTATTGTGGCGTGCCCTGCACGGGGTTGCGACAGTCGCTCTCTCCATGCCACCATGAGATCGCACCGGAGGTCTATCCCCGGTGTAGTGCCACTTATACAGGCTTGCAAGGACTGTCAACTCCAAATCCCACGGTGAATACGCCAAGGAGGCTCGCCGCCTCGCTGGAGATCGTGCAGCAGTGCCGAATTAGCCTGATGGCTACCACCTTTTGGGGCGCGTTCAGGTAGTGGGCGGCACGCAGCCCTAAAGAACGCGTCCATACCGGGGCCACGTAAAGGTCCATGGACCGCACGACTCAGTCATAGAGCCTACGGCAGGAGGCTTTTGGCCCCCTCAGATTTAAAATACTATTATGCATTTGTGCTGGTGCGAAGTATTTATGTCGCCCTAACCCCATATACCATACAATGGATATAATGTGCGATTGATCGTAGACAATCGTAAGCTTAATATGATAGCTCCCTTTTTTTTGCTGTCGGGAGGAAACTTTCAAAAGGCGACCGGTCTTTGGGGACAAGACCGTAGAGTGTAGGAGTTTTACCGCACTAAAACCACCCCTGTGATCACCATCTGCACATGAGAGGAGGCCCTGTTTCCTCTTAATAGACCGGTCCAGAGCTCCCTCTGTGCTACGCTTGTTAAGGCACATCAATGTAGCGATTACACATAGGTCACCCCTGAGCCTCGCTGTGCATGTATGCACGACAGCACGTGACCACGGTGCTGCCGGTCATCTGTGAGGTCTCTCACTGAACTCTCAGAGTCCCCACTCTGAACGCCCGTGACCCCAAAGTCCTACCTGCTTTAAGTGGGTGGGGTTTCGGCGTGTTAAGCGGCGAGACGGTTGCCTCTTCGACTTCTTCTCCTACTGTGATCTGACCTCTCACGATCCCGTTCGGCAGCCTCCTTCTGGACTATCTCTGTCTCGCCGAATGAGGTTACGCCTCTCCAGTTGTCAGAGTTCGCCAGCATAGCCCCAACTACAACTGGCAGAGACAGATCTTGCCCGATTCTAGCGTCCAAGACCCTTCGTTCCAAGTCGAACGTATACTGCGCAGAGTCCAAACCGCCGTCACAATGATGACAGCTTGCCGTGGCCTCTCTTCCAATCCTATTCAGGTACTCACTGCAGCAACCGTGATTCCCTGTGAATCCTTGCACATTATCACCACTATGGCGAGTGACGCCAATTCGACTGAAAACCCTCGCGTATCTGCCAAGATCTATCCAGCAGTGGGAAACGTGGCAGGAGAGTTGTTACCTCAAAGGACACAATACGGTATCTTCGTGCCATGCGGAATGCTCTTTTCCGCTGCAGACTGTTAATTTTAGTCCTAGAGCGTCGGACGTCTGACAGCCTATTTAACCAAACAGGCACCCTATAAAGGACCATCGATCGCACAACCCCCGCGTAAAGGCCGCAAACTTCTTCTCATTGCCCCCCAAGATTGGGAACCAGTCTGTGCAAAGCGCTTACTACCTATGGAACTCGGGTAACCAAGCGCTCGAAGTGCTCTTTAAATCCCCACCGAACGTCCAAAGTCAGGCTAAGCGACTTAATAAACTTAAAAACTTTATTTCGTCCCTCCTGAATTTACGCTTCTCCGACTCTGGCTGACAAGCTGGGTGGCTCTCTGGTCCTTGGCAGCTTATGGAACCAAAGCGCCTCAGTTTTAGGTGGCTCTATCTCTAGACCCACTTCGCGGATCGACGCCACAACCTTTTATAGTCCCAGCTTTGCAAGCTGAAAAGTCTCTTCAGCAGTGTCCCCGCAAGCTAAGCCCAGGGTGTCATCCGTGAAGCAATTAATATTAACGCCAACGGGGAGATCAATACGCAGAACCACATCGTAAGCGAGGTTCCATAAGAGAAGTCCTAAAACAGATCCCTGCGGAACTCCGCACATAATCTTCTTGCGACGAACGCTACCGTCCCGATCCTCATAGCAAATATATCTGTCACGAAGTTTTAACCCTATATATCGCACACTAAGAAAATGTGTGAGTAAAAGAGAAATAAATATATGAAAAAACAATATATCATAAAACCTAAACCCCACGTATTTGACATTTGTCGCCATAGTAAAAAGTTCTCCATTCGAGTAGATCTTTCAAATGACACGTGTTTCTAATCTGTTGGTTGGTGGGGACGTTTCTTCCCATGGTCCTTTAGGTAAATCTCGTAGGCTAAAATCTTGACAATAAAGCCGAAACTGTATTCTTGGGGATGACTATCGGTAGAAGGCGCGCACATAAGAACTGTTTCGGGTAGGCTCAACTCAGCTGCAGTTAACTGATGGCTGGGTTGAAAGACTTAGTTTATTTTCACAGTATTATGTCTGATGGCGTTCTGCTGTGGGGATCGGTACCAGACGTCGATTTAGTTTACATATTACAAAAAAAGGGTCCTCCGGAATCCTTCTAAGAACAAAATGAACAAATCGTTATACTGACTGTGCCTTCACTCTATTGCTTAGAATATTTGTTAAATGTCCGTAAAAATCGGGGGCTTTTTGCACTCGGTACCTCTGACACCGTCACTCACAATTCGATTTTGTTCTCGAAACTATTTTTCAATGCCCTTATATGTTCAGAAATCCTAGAAGCCACATTACATTTCGTCTGATTTCATCGCCATAATTTCGAATACTCAAAATAAATAACAAACATGGATGTATCACGAATTTAGAAAAACTGTTTTATGTTTTTATTTATCATATTATAATTAAATTAATTACTAAATATATACAACCTATAAATATACACAAACTAATAATAAAAAAAAATATATATATATATACAGAAAATTACAGGGCGTCAAAAAATTCGTCCGTATCGCCGTCAACAGGTAAAGTGCCCAGAAGGCTGGCAGCATTACCGCGTTGGATGGCAATGCTTATTTTTTGTGCAAAAAACAGGCCAGCCCTCTGGTCACGAGAAGAATCGACCAACCGCTTGGCGATTTCTCGAAATACTACATGGGCACTCGGACCCCATGGCCCTAGTGTTTCAACCCCAAACGGCTCAAAAACATAATTACCAATCAAATTGTGATATTTGCGCCGTTTGAGGTTTTCAGCACCTGCAGCAGCAGCTCCAGCGCAACCCACCGTACTAGGAAGATGGGATGGTGCAAGGGTGTCGACACAAGTTGCATCCCACACCAAAGATCTACCCAACTTCCATGGCATTATGGTCATACCATCTGGTCTCTTTCCATCGACGCGTACCAAGCCAGTTGGTTCTAAAACAGCTGGCACCCCGGCGGTGGCAAGAGCACGACGGATGAGATCATTAATGCAAGCGTGCCGAGCAATACGACCTGCGCTTTTACTGCAGGAAAGGCCATGGTGTCCGAGGCAGTCGACTGCTTCCCCACATTGACAGCGATGCGGAGCCCCACAGGGTGCACCCAATCGCAAACACGTAGCGAGCCGTTTTATTGTATATTTCAATTTAATAAATCATCAAATCCAAAAATACTTAAATAATAATTTTACGTTTTGTTTTTATTTATCGTTTAAGGGATTTTCACTGGGAGAAACAATATTACTGCACATTTGGATGTTCAAAAGTTTGATGTTACAAACTATACTGAGTCTGTACTGCGAGGCGTTCTATATAGCTGTGGAGGACTCTCAGGACACATGCGGTTATATTCTAACGTCAAATTGTACAGGTATGTGAAATTTGAGGACAACCCTAAAAATATTACAATTAACAGTAACATTAGAAGAACAAAGAAGATTTTGTATATAACCAAATTTATTTTGCAGACGAAGACAAGAAGTTGTGCAAGAACGTGAGGCGCTTGCACCGAGCGTCGTTCAGTAAGATGCGCGCCTGTCGACTGTTCTACGTCGACGTGTGTCTACTGCTGCACCTGGCGGCGCTTCTCATTAACTATACCGTTGTGTTGCTGCAGTTCGCATTTCTGTAATCTTAGAATCATAAAAGTTTTGCATGTTATTGTTGATTAAAACTTGCTAAATTGCTTTAAAACAATGTAAATTACATGTTACATTTTCAAATTATTAGCAAGAGAAACCCCTTGCATTTGGTACCCATATCAAATGAATGCAGTAACACCAACTAGACCGCCAGTTTTTGGAGGCAAGCCATTTTGAATTTGGAACGTTGTCACTTACGCACCACTGACTGAAGTACACATATCTTACAGCAGTGTCTATTTTACCTACTAAAGACCGGTGAAAAACGATTAACAACTATGGAAGCAATCATTTCGTTCTAAATGTTAAAAAGCTTTGATACAGGATGTACCGAAACTGGAGAGACGTGTTTTGTGCCGCGGGGCATCATCAAAAGCTGCGAACTCTTTGACAAACGGATGGTTAAAATTAAGTTTGTTGTTCTTTTTTTCTTTTTGCGGATTTAAATTTAAATATTTTACATACCATTAGAGATAATCAATTTAGTCAACATATTACCCTATCTGCCAGAGTTTCGAAATCAATAATCAAACTGTAACAAAAGGGAAGTGCCATCCCTCATTCTGTTTATCTTTCTTCATCATTCAGGAGTAAGAAACGAGCAAATATTACGGCGATGTTGAGGGCAAAGGGTAAAGTATAAGTATAGAAGAAGACTAAACAAACGATGAGTAACGAATTATAATATAGTAGAAAGTAAATATATGTATAGTTAAAAGAGTGTCCATGGAGTTTCTTGCCCATTCTTCTCCATAGAGATCTACGCTTTGGAATGGGCAACTACAGTACTTTCACAAGTTATTATGTCTTGTGACTGGGACTGTAGCAGCATCATTTCTTTTGTTCTTGTTTTTATGACATTCAAAAGTGCCTGTAATGGTCTAATTGAAATAAATGATTTGAGTTTGAGTTTTTGAGTTTGAGTAAGTTTCTAAATAAATGAAAGAAATAACTAAAAAGTGGAATAAATTGAGTTATAGGGAAGGGATGGAACAGGAGAATGATGATGAAAAAACTTGAGAGGTGTCAAGAGACACCCGGATGGAACAAAGTTATTATTTATTATTTACAAAAAAAAACCTGTATTCCTGTACTCAACAAAAATAATCGTCGCGACACCACACTGTTCAATGCGAAATAGAAAAACGAATCGAAAATAACTAGCTTGCTTTTTATGAGAGTGAGAGGGACAGTTACAACTTTTGGTTTTATTTTTTTCCGTCTAACTAGCTCCCTTTCACAACGCGCGATAAACAACTTCCAAATACAAGATCCATGAGGTTGGTACCATACAGACAAAAAGCTATAAATGCAATGGGAGTCCCACTAGGTCCAATAGAGGTAAATGTGGGTTCGAACAGACCGATTCATAGAACAGATTTCACAAGTTCACATAAAATATTTTGACTCTACTATCAGTATAAAAGCTGTGTGTCGCGTTATCAAAGTATCCTGGACTAAAAAAACAACCACCATACCATTGTTTGCTATCAGTATATCGTTATTAGTAACCCTTTACTACTAATCATATGTATTTGTTACTACGTCAAGTACTTTGTGACAAGTCGAGTTTATATCACTTGACACACGAATCAATATGATTATAATAAATTGGTTTTTATAAAACTCATTGAAAATATGAGGTCAAATCATTCCCAATTTATTCTTTTACGTTTGGACAGTGCTATCAAAATGATGTCTACCAAGAGAAAGAATAACAGAGTTATTGATTTGAGCAATCAAACAGAACCTTTGTCTGATAACGTTATTGATAAAGATGTACAGTTGATGTTGTTACCTTTTACTTTATTGCAGATTATTCTGTTAAGTCCAAAGTATCGTCTACGGAATAATGTCATAACTGCTAATAATCTGTTTAACAAAGTTCTGTTGCTCTGTGGCACTGTTATATGTATATCCTTATATTTATATCGAATTATTAGTTTTGAGAAATTAAGAACAAAGTCCACACCAAAAATGGTGGTCTACGCCATGTACTTTGACTTCTGTTACTATTGTTGCGGATTCGTCGTTAACTTCATTTTAAATGTGATTCAATCAGATAGTTTTGTTCTATTCGTTGAGACCATTCAAAAGGTGCAAAGATTTGGCAATAACGAACCTAATTCCAAGTTTATCAGTCGGACTTGGATGAGTATTACTACAATCATCTGCTTCTACATTATTGGTATCGTTTGTTTTTATATTGTTTTTGACTCAAGTGTACATGTCACTAGTAGTAGAGCTACATTAATTATTTTTGACGCCAATATAATTGTCGCCATTAGATTTATAAAACTGCTTGAGAATCAAGTTGTTCAATGGAATTGTAAAGTTAAACAGGCATTCACTGATAATAGAAATGAAACGGATCGCAACATTTTGTTTCATAGTTATTTCCAAATATTAAAAAGTTACCAGATTTATAAAAATAATTCTCAGCACATGGTAAGTTTTGTAATAATTACTCTTTTTTACTACAACTGTATTTTTACGAATATAAGATTGGGGACGAATATAAGAGATAATAAATGGACTAAATGATAATAATAAAAAGATCGTTCTATTCCCAGAAATAGGACGATTTACCTCAAGTACAGTTGAGCGAGATATTCGACTGACGCATGATGGTCGATGAGGCAAAGCATTGACAACAAAGTTAGTCAATCTAGTCTAGTTGTGGATAACAGTTGGATGAGAAACGTATGGAAATATGGCTCATGATATATCATAAGTCTGGCGCGGCCCGAACCCAGCAGCGGAAAATTCTAGATTAAACAGCAACTGAAGATGATAAATTCTCAATAAATTGCAAGAGGACAGTAATGGCATAACTAACTTTATTTCAGATTCTTTACTACACGGTGCAAAATTTATTGCATAATTTGGTGCATAGTGAGTTCTATATAGATTATTGTCAATCACACAAAACAATCCATTTTGAAGTACGTATATTTTATTTACCTACTTCTTAAAAAACGCTCTTATTATATTTTATTGTTTACTAGCTTTCGCGAAATTAGGAGTAATACAGTTACCCTTGCGTCTTATTGATTTGTAATAGCAGCGCTAAGTTTTCCCTTTTCTTCCTTCTTTCTCCCTAACATCCCACTTTTTTTAAATAAAAATTAGCCTATGTCCGTCTCCTGGTTCCCAACTATCTCTGTACCAAAATTATAATCGGTTTAGCCATTAAAGCGTAAATAGGTAACAAACAAACAAACTCGCTTTCGCTTCTATAATATTAGTAAGGATTTGAAGGACGATAAATTACCAATTTAGAAAAGCTATTTACTGTCTGTTTCAAATCATTTAATTCTCAAATACAATTAATGCTCTATTTGTGTTTGGTTTTCATTTATCGCTTTAAGGGACTTTCACTGTGGGCACCATTATTACTTCACATTTGGATGTTCAAAAGTTTGATGTTACAAACTATACTAAGTCTGTACTGCGAGGCGTTCTATATAGCTGTGGAGGACTCTCAGGACACATGCGGTTATATTCTAACGTCAAATTGTACAGGTATGTGAAATTTGAGGACAACCCTAAAAATATTACAATTAACAGTAACATTAGAAGAACAAAGAAGATTTTGTATATAACCAAATTTATTTTGCAGACGAAGACAAGAAGTTGTGCAAGAACGTGAGCCGCTTGCACCGAGCGTCGTTCAGTAAGATGCGCGCCTGTCGATTGTTCTACGTCGACGTATGTCTACTGCTGCACCTAGCGGCGCTTCTATTCAACTATACCGTTGTGTTGCTGCAGTTCGCATTTCTGTAATCATAGAATCATAAAAGGTTTGCATGTTATTGTTGATTAAAACTTGCTAAATTGCTTTTAAATAAATGTAAATTACATTTTACATTTTCAAGTTATTAGCAAGAGAAACCCCTTGCATTTGGTACCCATATCAAATGAATGCAGTAATACTATCTAGACCGTCATTTTTGGAAGTCATCCGATTTAGAACGTCGTCACTTACGCGACCAGCGAACCTAAATTTCCAAAATCCACTGAAGTACACGTATCTCACAGCAGTGCCTACTTTACTAATCAGATAGGGTGATAGTCTGACTAAATTTTGATCAATTTAGTCAGACTATTAACCTATCTGCCAGAATATTGTCATCAATAATCATACTGAAACAAAATAGAATTGCCATCCCTCCTTCCCTTCGTTTTTCATCATCATTCAACCCTCATAATGAAGCTCGTGTTCCTAAGGATTCAGGAGAAGCTATTTATAGAAATAAGAAACGAGCAAATAGGACGACAATGTTGTGAGCAAAGAAGTATCAGAATAGAGGAAGACCAAAGAAACAATGAATTGATTGTTTAAAGAATTATATGGTAGGAAGGAAGATTCTAATGAGATAACGAGTAATAGAAAAATAATGAAAGAAATATAAAAATATTGAAATAAATTGAGTTAAAAGCAGGAGAATGATGATAAAAAACAAGATCCAAGAGATCTTAAGTTCAAACCATGCAGACAAAAAGCTATAAGTGCATGAGAGTCCCACTAGGCCCAATAGAGGTAAATCTGGGTTCGAACAGACCGATTCATAGAGCAGAGTTCACAAGTTCACATAAAATATTTTGACTCTACTATAACTATTAAAGCTTTGTGTTGCGTTATCAAGTAACCTGGACTTAAAAACCACCACCATACCATTTTTTGTCATCACGATACCGTTTTTAGAAACCCTTTATATCTAACTAATCATATTTATTTGTTACTACGTCAAGTATTTTATGACAAGTCAAGTATAAATCACTTGAAACCCAAAGCAATATGATCATAATAAATTGGTTTTTATAAAACTCATTGAAAATATGAGGCCGAATCATTTTATATTTATTCATTTCCGTTTGGACAGTGCTAGAAAAACTATGTCTACCAAAAGAAGGAACAACAGAGTTATTGATCTGAGCCATCAAACAGAACCTTTGTCTGATAACGTTATTGATAAAGATGTACAGTCGATGTTGTTACCTTTTACTTTATTGCAGATTATTCTGTTGAGTCCAAAGTATCGTATAAAGAATAATGTCATAACTGCTAATAATCTGTTTAATGAAATTCTGTTGCTCTGTGGCACTGTTATACGCATGTCCTTATATATATATTACATGATTAGTTTCGAGAAATTAAGAACAAAGTCCACACCAAAAAGTATGATCTACGCCATGTACTTTGACTTCTGTTACTATTTTTGCGGATTCGTTATTAACTTCATTTTAAATTTGATTCAATCAAATAGTTTTGTTTTATTTGTTGAAACCATTCAAAAAGTGCAAAGATTTGGCAATAATGAATTTAATTCAAAGTTTATCAGTGGTATTTGGATGAGTATTACTACAATCATCGGCTTCTACATAATTGGTATCGTTTGTTTTTATTTTGTTTTTGACGAGAGTGTACTATTACTTGTCACTGTTGGTAGAGCTACATTAGTTATCTTTGGTGCTAATATAATTGCCGCCATTCGATTTTTGAAGCTGCTTGAAAATCAAGTTGTTTTATGGAATTGTAAGGTTTTACACGCATTCACTGATAGTGGGAATGAAATGGATCGAAAAATTTTATTTCAAAGTTATCTCCAAATATTAAAAAGTTACCACATTTATAAACAGAGTTTCGAACATAATTATGGTAAGTTTTGTAATAATTACTCTTTTTTACTATAACTGTAGTTTTAGGTACGAATATAAGATTAGGGAAAGACATAAGAAGCAATCAGTGCGCTAAATTATGATATTGGGACTACAACGATTTTTCTCAAGTGCAGTTGGACGGGATATCCAACGGACGAAATAATGGTCGATGGTGCAAAAACTTGACCAAATTTAGTAAATCTCGTCTTGTTGCGGACAACATTTGGATGAGGAACGTATGGAAATGTGGCTCATGATATATCATAAGTCTGGCCCGGCCTGAACCCAGCAGCGGATAATATGTACTAGATTAAACATTAACTGATGATGAAATCTCAAAAAAATGAAAGGGGACACAGTAATGACATAATTAACTTAATTTCAGATTCTTTACTACACAGTGCAAAATTTATTGTATAATTTGGTGCATATAGAGTTATATATCGATTTTTGTCAATCACACATCAAAATCAGTTTTGAAGTACGTATATTTTATTAACTTTTTTTATTTGAATGACAATAATCACCAATTTAAAACAAATGTTTTGTCTGTTTCAATTCACTTAATTATTAAATACAAATACTAACCTTATAATTGTATCTTTTGATTTTTTTTTTAAGTGACATTCGTTGTGGATAGCATTATTAATAAACATTTGGATTATCAAAAACATGATATTGCAAACTATACTGAACCTGTACTGTGAGGCGTTCTATATAGCTGTGGAGGACTCCCAGGACACATGCGCTTATATTCTAACGTCAAATTGTACAGGTATGTGAAATTTAAAGGACAACCCTAAAAATATTACAGTAAACAGTAACATTAGAAGAACAAAGTAGAAATTGTATAAAACCAATTTATTTTGCAGACGAAGACAAGAAACTATGCAAGAACGTGAGGCGCTTGCACCGAGCGTCGTTCAGTAAGATGCGCGCCTGTCGACTGTTCTACGTCGACGTGTGTCTACTGCTGCACCTGGCGGCGCTTCTCTTTAACTATACCGTTGTGTTGCTGCAGTTCGCATTTCTGTAATCCTAGTACCACTATATACTTTCATGTGCAAGTATAACTTGCTTCATTGCTTTCATAAAACAAGTTGTAAATAAATTTCTCGTACCGTTATTTTTGATACCTATATTCTGACTAAACGATCACTATAAAATGAAATGAATTGCGCTATTAAAATTATCCGTGACTTAAGACTACAGAAAACCAAGTACCTTTTTTAATTTAAGGAAGTTTCTAATTATTATCATCTTGATTTGTTACTTTGTCAAGTAAGTACCTGACTTAATAATATTCTTTGACCAGTCTAGTATAAATCACTTGAAACACAAATCAATATAGTCTGTTCAATATCTCATTATAATTGATTGAGTTTCTCTATATCTTATTGAAAATATGACAATCTTTCCAAATTGTATTCACTTGCGTCTGGACAGTGCTGTCAAAAACATGTCTAGTAAAAGAAGAAATAACCGAATTGTTGATCTGGGCCATCAAACAGAACGTGTGTCTGATAATGTTGTTGATAAAGATGTACAGTCTTTGTTGTTACCTTTCACCATATTGCAGACCATTCTCTTGAGTCCAAAGTATCGCATCAAGAACAATATCATTACTGCAAATAATCTGTTAAACAACGTTTTGTTAATTTTTGGAACAGTTATATGCGTGTCCTTAAATTCATATCGAATAATTGATTTTGGCATTTACAAACCACTGGTCACGTCAAACATTGTTATCTATGCCTCGTACTATGACTTCTGTTACTATTTTTGCGGATTCTTCATTAACTTAGTTTTCAATTTGATTCAAACAAATAGTTTAGTGTTGTTCGTTGTGACCACTCAGAAAGTGCACAGATTTGGTACTATTGAATTTGATTCTAAATTTATCAGCCGCACTTGGATCAGTTTTACTACGATTATCTGCTTCTACATCATTGTTTTGATACTTATTTTTATTATTTTTTACTCGGTTGAATCGATGCTTGCCACCGCCAGTAGAGCTACATTTATTATCTTTGACGCTAATATAATTGTCTCAATTCGTTTTATTAAACTGCTTGAGGATGAAGTTGTTCAATGGAATCGTAACGTTTTACACGCATTCGCTGATAACCGAGACGAAACGGATCGCAAAAGATTGTTTCAAACTTATCTCCAAATATTAAAGAGTTACCAGATTTATAAAAATATTTCTGAACAAATGGTTAGTTGTTTAATAAGGACTTCTTGGTATGACTGTGTTTTTCTGAATATCAGAGGTTTAAACCGTTAACGAAGCAATTAATAGACTATATTATAAAAGATGGGACGGCGACGGCCTAAAATAAATAGAATAAAAATAGTAGGAGAACGTCGGGAACAGGATGAATCACTTTAAGTAGAGTAGAGAAAGTAAAGATTCGTCGCAATGGGATGATGGTTAATGGGGCAAGTCATTGACCAAGTTGTGATTTAAGTTGGTCGGTATGTGGCCGTGTATATGGACGTTCGGAAATGAGAAATATAGGTGATGATAATAGATTCTTAAATTTTGCACAGTAATTGCATAATTAATTTAATTCCAGATTGTTTTCTATACGGGCCAAAACTTATTGCAAACTTTGATGTATAATAAGTTGTTGATAGATTTTTGTCAAACATACAACAAACTGAACATTGAAGTACGTATTTTTTAATATATTTTTTTTTGTTTTATTATTTCGTAAACAATAATAACGGGTTTTAACTACATGAATACACCAACACTATTTTAAACGTTTTTTGGTATTGTTTGTTATTCATTGAACACCATACAAGAATAAAACAGTTTAACATATATCACAAAAAGCTGTTTTAATGTCTGTTTCATTACATGTAGAATATATCCCATCAAAAACAATACTTGTCAAAAAAACCAAGTCTCGCAACTCAGTTGTGCTGCTTTAAAAAGTTGTGAGATCCATGTAATACCAAGTCGGTTATTAATTTATTCAGTCTCTACTTAAGCTACTTTCTGTCTTAATACGTCCAGTCTCTAAGACCACGATCGTGGTCCATAACAATTGAAAATCAATTGCGTCTGGAATCTCCGTACTCGAAACATTAAGTTGTTACGTAATAATTAACAGCATCTTATAGTGACGCATATCAATATTAAAGTTCTTTAATGTTTCATATAAATATATCGAAACTTGTCCATCGCACTAAATAATTGAATTTACATATGTTTTCAGGCGATTGAATTTATACGTGTTTTCAGGCGATGACCAAGTCACAATATATTTATATGAAACATTAAATAATTTTAATATTGATATGCGTCACTATAAGATGCTGTTAATTATTACGTAACAACTTAATGTTTCGAGTACGGAGATTCCAGACGCAATTGATTTTCAATTGTTATGGACCACGATCGTGGTCTTAGAGACTGGACGTATTAAGACAGAAAGTAGCTTAAGTAGAGACTGAATAAATTAATAACCGACTTGGTATTACATGGATCTCACAACTTTTTAAAGCAGCACAACTGAGTTGCGAGACTTGGTTTTTTTGACAAGTATTGTTTTTGATGGGATCTCATTTCTTTTTGTATTTTGTAGACAGTTCTACTTTTTTCCTTTTCGGTACCTTCTACTTATTGGAGTTTACTCCTTAAGAATCGATTTTCATATATAAGGCGCCCGGTATGAGAAAAATCCGAGGGTAAAACCTGCTAATGTAACGAAAATGTGTCACGATTTTGGTGCGCACAATACGGTCAGTAATTTCAATCCCGGTTCTAATGATCTAATAGCGTGTTTGGTAAAGAAACGGATAGTCAAACAACATTACGCTGGATCAAACCCAAGGTCTTGTTTTTCTTTTTGCGATTTCTTTTCATTGGAAGTACTTTTTAAATATTATATTTAATTTTTTTATTTATTGTCAAGTTGATAAAAAAATGTTTCTTTTTGCGACTTCTTTTCATTGGAAGTACTTTTAAATATTTTATTTAGATTGTTTTTATTTATAACTAGCTTTTGCCCGCGGCTTCGCTCGCGTTTAATTCGGGGTAACACAGTTCCCCTTTCCCGATTTGCAGGTACTTGCTACTTGTAGTTTTTGCCATAGCGCCTTTCCATTACTTCCCTCTTTGTCCCTCATTTCTCACTTAGCCTATGTCCGTCTCCAGAGTCCCAACTATCTCTGTACCAAAATTCAAAATCAAAATCGGTTTAGTCATGTAGGCGTGAAGACGTTACAAACAAACAAACCAACTCACTTTCGCTTTTACAATATTACTAAGGATTTGTTTCCCTTTTTGCGGTTCTTTATCAGATTGTATGCATAACTAAAATTTCTTAATACAGATTAAAATCATCTATACAACCCTTATGTGATCATATAATCCCGAGTTTTTATTATGATAGTCATTTTATGAGATTAAATGAACTCAGGGGGTTTTTATTAACGATTGTAATTATTATAACACCGTGATGCTTAATACGGTCGCGATTTATATTTAATTCAACACACAACCTGACACTGACTTTCAAATTGCAGTTATCGTAAGGCGCCCGGTATGAAAAAAATCCGAGGGGTAAAACCTGCTAAAGTAACGAAAATGTGTCACGATTTTGGTGCGCAACTTTTTAATTTAGCTGTGAGTGTATTAAGACGTACATACGGTATGCTGTATAGGCGAATATACCTATATACTATAATATGTTATTGGGCTTGTTTTTTAAAGTTATACTTCTTTTGGCGCGATGGAGAAAAATGATGAGAGTGAATTTAGCCAGCGACATCGTGAAGTTAGTTCTAGGTGGCATGAAAATCGATAACTATGTTCAAGTTGTATATTCTAGTATTTTTTCATCTGCCTAGCCTTTTCCCAACTATGTTGGGGTCGGCTTCCAGTCTAACCGGATGCAGCTGAATATCAGTATTTTACATGGAGCGACTATTTAGAACACGTGTTTCATAATAAATAAATATTATTTTGGTGTTCTTATTAAATTAATTTCACATTCCAAGCAACCCTTGCGGAGGTTTGGAAATGGATGGGTAACCACAGGGGGCCAGGTTAAGCAACCTTTGCCAAGGTTTGGATATGGATGGGTTACCACACGGGGACAGGTTAAGCAACCCTTGCCGAGATTTGGAAATGGATGGGTAACCACAGGGGGCCAGGTTAAGCAACCTTTGCCAAGGTTTGGAAATGGATGAGTTACCACACGGGGATAGGTTAAGCAACCCTTGCCGAAGTTTGGAAATGGATGGGTTACCACACGGGGACAGGTTAAGCAACCCTTGCCGAGGTTTGGAAATGGATGGGTTCCCACACGGAGACAGGTTAAGCAACCCTTGCCGAGGTTCGAAAATGGATGGGTTTCCACAGGGGGCCAGGTTAAGCAACCCTTGCCAAGGTTTGGAAATGGATGGGTTACCACAGATAGCCAGTAATAGAGTTTTTATTCAAAGTGCCTTCGATCCTCGAATTCATAAACGATGATGAACACGAAAACGATGTCTTTTTGGTAAGTCCACAATGAAACTAAATAAAAAGAGACTATGACCTCTGAGTTTGTTTCGGCTGTTTCTTCTCAGAGTAGTCGGGTACGAAACACCGGCCTCATCTAGTTTTAAAAAAAAGACGTGTAAAAGTGTTTGTGAAAACCTACTTGCAAAATAAACATCATTTATCATTTAAACAAAATAATGATGTTTTCAATGACATATTTAGTTCCTATCACAATCTGTTCGTTTCTGCAAACTACTTTTACAAAATAATGTCGATGTTGTACATCTGCCAGGCGTCCCGCGACGGCTCACATTCTTTTGATTATTTTTTTATATTTATCGTTAATCACTACAGCATTTTAGTTTTTTTTTTTTCTATACGCCAAAAAAGTATAACTTCTAACGCGTGTACATAAGTACACACACCCCTTTTTCATTAATTTGTGAATTTACCCTTTCATATGATATTAATCTTTTTTCAGTTGAATAATTCTTTTTGCGTATGGTTAGATACTCGTACTTATGGAGTAAACTCCAGTCGTGCGTCGGAGCTGACACACACACTTTTTTGTATATATGTATATCTACCAGCAACGAATTTTCTTAAAGCCCTCTCTCTGACTTAGGAACTTTTCTTATTTTTGTAGGTAGCCTTCCGTTTTCTCTTTTCCGGTACTACTTCTTGAGCTTCAGCTACAGTTTTTCTAAGAGCCCACTCCTTGTCTCTATGCGTTTTTTTGGGAGGCTTTGATGTTAAAATTTTTGACAAATTTGGACGGTAAATGCTTCTTAGTCTGTTGTATTCACAAATTGAGGATTCCTGCGCTTTAACACTTCCAAAGTCGACATTAATTATATGTAAACCGCCCAGACTTGTAACTCTCGAAAGTGCCATGTAAGCTTGACCAGATGTGAAAACCGTAGAACCGATATCCATCAGTGCATTATGTAGACTTAGTCCTTGACTTTGGGTTGTGGGTTGTTCGAAAGAGATACCGCGGCCTCGGGACGTAAAGGGCAATAGAAGAAACTTGGGTGGGTTTTAGTCAGTACAAGTCTGACATGCCCCCCGCTCTGCCCAGCGGGGGAGCGGGGGAAGTCATTGGATGACTTCCCAGCCGAAAAAAAAAGTCCTTGACTTTTATGTATAGTTAAAGTATAGGCTATACATATGGAAAACTGTTCGCAATGAACATAAGCGCTATTAATAATTTCAAATTTAGTTTTAACCGGACAAAGTTCGTAAACATGTTCGTTATTAAATGTAATGTTAAGTACGAATACGCACGTAGATACGTTTTTTGCATAAAATATACGTTTTTTTGCATAAAATAATTTAATTTACACGTGTTTTCATGACGGGAATACCCATTTTTTGCTCGATTTGGCAGGGGCACGGGGATCGAAAATGGTCTGAGTTGCTTCGAGAAAAGGATGGTACGGCCGTGACGCTTTTTGCTCGACTTGGTGGGGGCACTGCCGTGCCCCCAGATTGTATTTTTTTCCAAATACTAACCTTACTTCAAATTCGGTGTTTATTTTCCAGTATAAGGTTGGTGCGTTGTCATCAACACTATTAATTTTCATTTGGATGTTCAAGAACTTGATGTTACAAACTACACTGAGTCTGTACTGCGAGGCGTTCTATATAGCTGTGGAGGACTCTCAGGACACATGCGCTTACATTCTGACGTCAAAGTGTAAAGGTATGTAAGAATTAAGGTACGCCATAAATATACTGCAAACAAACAGTAATGTAACAACGGAGGAAGTAACTGTCATTTATTACTTTATTTATTTTTCAGATGAAGACAAGAAGTTGTGCAAGAACGTGAGGCGCTTGCACCGAGCGTCGTTCAGTAAGATGCGCGCCTGTCGACTGTTCTACGTCGATGTGTGTCTACTGCTGCACCTGGCGGCGCTTCTCCTTAACTATACATTTGTGTTGCTGCAGTTCGCACTTCAGTAATCTTAGTTTAATAAAACTGTTGCGGAAAATTGTTGACATAAAAAAACATATTATAAGCTTTTAAGGTTTTAACATATTAAAGATATTAACAGCAACCCCTTGCCATTTCGTACCTTTATCACAGGAATGCAACATCAACAAGTCCGTCATTAAAGAAGTCCACTAAATTGGATTTAGAACGTAGTAACCAATGCGGAGAGTGGATCTACATTTAAGGCTTTGCACTGTGGGAAGAAAACCAATGAAAGGCGCTTAAAACTATAGACCCAAACGTTTTAACTATTTAGGCTTTGATGCAGGATGCATTTATACTCGACACACGTGTTTCATCCCCCCTCGGGCACCATCAGGAGTTGTTGACTCTACGACGAAAGAATGGTCAAATTGATGCTTGTTTGTTTAGTTATTTATGAATATTAAACAATCTTTGGAATTGCTAGGCTGATCATATTTTGCCCAGAAACAAACTTTCACGTAATTCCATTAACAGAGAATGAAATAAGATGGATAAAAGCCCGTTTTGGAAGAAAATGTGGATTTAAACGGACCGATTCGTAGAACTGAGTTCACAAGTTTATATATTTTGTCTCAGCCATTACTGTAAAAATTATAAATGGAGCTATCAAAGTACCCTTATGTATGAAGAAACCAAAGAGCAGTTTATTGATCACAACACATTTTTGATAACCCTTTATATCTATTTTATCACCTTTATTAATTACTACGTCAAGTAATTTATGACCAGTCGAGTATAAATCACTTGAAACACGAATCAATATTATTATAATTGATTAAGTTTCATAACTCATTGTCAAAATGAGTTTGAATCATTTCCTATTTTTTCAATTGCGTTTGGACAGTGCTATCAATACGATGTCTACCAAAAGAAGTAATAACAGAATTATTGATTTAACCAATCAAACAGAACCTTTGTCTGATAACGTTGTTGATAAAGATGTACAGTCTATGTTGTTACCTTTCACCATATTGCAGACCATTCTCTTGAGTCCAAAGTATCGCATCAAGAATAATGTCATAACTGCTAATCATTTGTTTAACAAAGTTCTGTTGCTTTGTGGCACTGTTATATGCATGTCCTTATTTACATATCAAATGATTATTTTTATGAAATTAATAGCTAAGTTAACATCAGAAAATATGATCTACGCCTTATACTTTGACTTCTGTTACTATTTTTGCGGATTCATCATAAATTTCATTTTAAATTTGATCCAAACAAATAGTTTTGTATTATTCGTTAAGACCATTCAAAAGATGCACAGATTTGGCAATAATGAAATTCATTCTAAGTTTGTCATTCACACTTGGATCAGTCTTACTACGATCATCTGCTTCTACATAATTATTATGTTTTGGCATTATTTAGTTGTTTACCTGAATCAAACACTAATTGCCATCGTTAGTAGAGCTACATTAATTATCTTCGACACTAATATTATTATCGCCATTCGATTTATAAAGCTACTTGAGAAAGAAGTTGTTCTCTGGAATCGTAAGGTTTTACACGCATTCACTGATAATATACACGAAACGGATCGCAAAAGTTTGTATCAAAGTTATCTCCAAATATTAAAAAGTTACCAAATTTATAAAAATATTTTTGAACCAATGGTAAGTTTTGTAATAATTTCTCTTTTTTTACTTTAACCGTAGAAATACGAGTATACCGTAGATGCGGGCCTCTAGACGGTGAGCAATGGATAGCTCACCGTCCGTCCGGTTATAGACGACAGGCCGTGTCGACGGCGCTAACGCGCCGTGGCGCTGTCGTCAGTGTCAGTGTCGTGTTTCACGCGCGCCCCAAAGAGATGTTAGCAAAACAGAGAGGGCTGCCAAGGCCTCCGCCCGCCGGGGTTGTTCAAAAGAGATGCCGCGGCCCCGGAACGTAAAGGGTAATAGAAGGAACATGGGTGGGTTTTAGTCAGTCTGAATCTCCACCCAGGGCGAGGGAAGTTATTTGATGATTTCCCACCCCAAAAAAAGAGAGTGGGGAAAGATTTAAGAGGTAATAAGTAGACTAATTATGATTTAGGAATAGGCCGATTCACCTCAATTACAGTTGAACGGGATATCCGGCTTGATGGTGGTCGATGGGGCAAAGCATTGACCAAAGGAGTTGTTTTATTTTCGGCCCTCACATAATATATTTATCTTAAATCAGAAAAAAATGCAACTAAATGAGGAAAAATATTCGTTAATGGATTTAAGCCTGATTTATTGTGTACAACAAGTAATAGTTTATCAATTCACTCCTAACATTTTCGACAATGTCGTTGATCTGACGCACCGACATAGTTCTGATAAACAAACCACAATTTTATTCCACCTCATTTCTCATCCTACACATTCACCTTCGCTAAATATGTACATGTTATGGCCGGAGTCCCATTTAAAAATGAAACAACCCCTTATTTATTTTAAAGACAATGTGTTAGTTGTTAACTTAGGAGTACCTAGTTGGAGATAATTAATTCTAAAAACACAGCAAGGGGACACAATAATTACATGATTAAATTTCAGATTCTTTACTACACAGTGCAAAATTTATTGCACAATTTGGTGCATAGTGAGTACTACATACAATATTGTCAAACACACCACAATATCCATGTACGTATATTTTATTTACTTGCATAAAATCTGTATTTTTAAGCCTTGAGCGTGGAGACCGAATCCAGAAATTTCGTAATGAATTTAAAAAAGCTGTTTTATTGTATATTTCAATTTAATAAATCATCATACCTACCTACCTACCTACCTTTGTTTTTATTTATCGTTTAAAGGGATTTTCGCTGGGAGAAACAATATTTCTACACATTTGGATGTTCAAAAGTTTGGTGTTACAAACTATACTGAGTCTGTACTGCGAGGCGTTCTATATAGCTGTGGAGGACGCTCAGGACACATGCGCTTATATTCTAACGTCAAAATGTACAGGTATGTGAGATTTGAGGAACGCCCTATAAATATTACAATAAACAGTAACATTAGAACTAGGCATCTAGTTCCACTAATAGTTATGCTTTCTAATTATAATTACTTGGCAGATGAAGACAAGAAGTTGTGCAAGAACGTGAGGCGCTTGCACCGAGCGTCGTTCAGTAAGATGCGCGCCTGTCGACTGTTCTACGTCGACGTGTGTCTACTGTTGCACCTGGCGGCGCTTCTCATTAACTATACCGTTGTGTTGCTACAGTTCGCATTTCTATAATCTTAGTACCATAAAAGGTTTTGCGTAAAATTTAACGCTCTCTTTATTGGTTTCATTTAAAAAAACTGTTAACTTACACGTTATTATTAGAGACACGCTTGCAGGCTTGCATTCCTTTCAGTTAACCCCTTCTTTTGATACCTCGGGAATGCATTAAATAATCGGCCATCTTTGGACGTCCGCCATATTGAATTTTAGAATGTCATCGCTTACGCGGCGAGTGGAACTAGATTTACGATAATCACATCTCAGAGTAAAATTACCTAACCTAGTTAGGTAATTTCAGGTTTTTATCTTATACTGGTCTTATGCTAAGGAACACTATAATACGTTCTAATTGTATTTTTTTTTTGTATTTCATTGTTTTGAATTCCATTTTTTTTATTGTGTCATTTTATGATTTCATTATGATCTAATTCATTTATGTTTAAAACAAATATTAATTGTATTTGTTTATTGTAAATAATTATGATGACCGTGTGGTGATTTAATTTTTTTTTTTTGCTAATAAGCGACCTACACCAATGTATTTTTTGGGTTCCGTCCTCAAAATAAAAAAAGTGAACCCTTACAGGATTATTTTGTTGTACGAATGAAAAGAACGGAAACAGCAACGATGACCGACCGACCATTGTGTCCTGTTTTTTTTTTTCTTTCAAATTCGTTCTTGTTTTCATTCATTCCAATTCTCGATGTTTTGAACGTTTACATTTTACCCGTACGTATTTTAATGTTCGAAATTCAAATATGTACCTTTATATAAATCAAAACAAATGCAATTTGCTTTGCTTTAAGCTTGTTTTTTTTTTTCGGATAGAAACTGATGGATAACTTAATATAAAAGTTCGTTAAACTTTCATCTTGATTCCTTCATTGGTTGAGTAGCCACTAGTGTGACTGTTGTGAGCACGAGGTATTGGGCACGATTTCTCGGTTGGATAAAGTGTTAGTAAGTTTTCCTTCTGGAATTTCTTTCTTTGGGTGATGGCAATATTATGGCCACTATTACGTGGGGACTGAAAACATAACTGGCTATTTATATGTTCGGGTTTTGTAATAGTAACAGTACTGATCATTGTGCCGATAGTCGTTACAGCCAATGGCTTAATTGCTAAGAGCCTCGACCAACACCTGAGAAGGCTCTCGTTAGGCAGCTGGATCAAGGGCTTGATACAGAAAGCGGTACTCTTGGACACGGCTCGTATTGTTAGGAGGTTCCTTTCTCTGGAGCCCTGACCGCCGGTAGCTTGGATCCTGTTCCCGATACCGGTGGGCTACTATATTTATATTTTTAAATGTTTTTTATGCTTTTTTTAAATATTTAAAAATGTAATAATATGTAAATAAACCAATAAATGAACTAGAAAACAGTACTGATAGCAACATTAAAAGTCACTGTAATTACTGTTAAAGTTCTCGTTTTTATTTATTTTTAAATGTATATATTAGTTTATTTGATATGTATATGGGTATTGGTATCCGTATAAAAATTATGTGTTTTCGCAAAAATAGTTTTAGATATTTTATGTATCCCTATCACAATGTTTTCGTATTTTACCCAAAGGTTGACTGGTAGAGAATGCCTTATGGCATTAAGTCCGCCTATGTACCACTATTGTACATGAAGTTTAAATAAATAAATAAATTTGTGTGACTTATATTATAGACTCTCATAGTTATTTTTTTTTATTGTTGTATAGATTCATTTCTACCAATCCATTGTGAATGAGTGGACATGGTTGGCCTTGTAGATTCTTAGACGCTTGTTAACGTATTATTTTATTTTACTTTCGTAAAGTAAGCAATGACTTATTGTCGGGCCTACACTGTCCTCTCATACTTAAGTACTGTAAGAGGTTTTATTTAACCTAAGCAATGCTGGCTGATAGAGCATAGCGTTCGAATACTCATGTCGTTTTTAAAGTCAGAATAGGTTTTTCTCTCTGATGTGTAACATTTAAATTAATATGATTTAAACATTATAATTCTTAAACGATTATTTGCGCTTTATTTCAAGTAGACAAAAACACGTACCTTCTACACGTCTACAGTACTAAAGCTGTAACAACAACATTGTAAAATCAAATGATTTTAAAAGAGTAACCATGGAGTTTCTTGCCGGTTCTTCTCCATCGTAAATGACCAACCCAAACCGTGCATCTTTTCTCAACGGTTTATAGCCTATGTGAAATAAAAATATTTAGATTTTGAATGTTTGTCATGTTTTATCTTATTCGCATTGACAATCCAAATCATAAAAAAAAACCTTCAACTACTCATCTTTTTTATCAGCTTCGATAATACTTATGATAGGTTATCTTTAAAAGATATTGATCAAAACTTGTATCTAGAAAAACAGCGTATAAAATAAATGTGCGCTGGCGCATCAGTTATTTTTACCGATATTTTTAATCCACATGTATAAACAGAACAGAATGATGGTCTCGGTTAAAAAAAAATAACAAATTGCATTTTAAAAAATACCGAAGAGGTTTCAGCTGATGCTGATGACAAACATGACGTCAGTTTTAGGCTTTCTATTGTTGTCTGTAGTAGTAGGTTTGACCTCGTCGACGGTGCAAGTGAGGGTAAACGACGGCTTACTGGAGGGAGAGTTGGTGCAGAACGAGTACGGTGGATCGTATTTCAGCTTCAAAGGGATACCGTTCGCACAGCCGCCACTGGGGGATCTAAGGTTTAAGGTAACTGGATCCATAATCTTGATGCCCATATTGACGGACCTGTTGGTCCAGTGGTTAGTGCCCCTGACTGCTGAGCCGGAGGTCGTGGGTTCGATTCCCACCCAGGACAAACTTTGTGTGATGAGCATGATTGTTTGTTCTGTGTCTGGGTGTGATTTATCTATAATATGTATGTATTTATAAATTATATAAGTATGTATATCAGTTGTCTGGTTACCATAACACAAGCTCTGCTTAGCTTGGGATCAGATAGCCGTGTGTGAGTTGTCCCAAGATATTTATTTATTATTTATTTATTTATATTGTTATTCTTTTATTTTTCTAAGTTTTACAAGTTTAAAATGTTTCTTAAAAATCATTTTAAAAAAAGTGGTCCACCGGTATCAGGCCGAGTCTAAGCTACCGTTGGTTAGGGCGTCAGAAACAGGTATCGAGGAGTACTGCCTTCTAAATTATTGTTGATTCAACCGCCTAAAGAGAAACTAACTTCTAACGTCTTGTTAGTTCAACGTTATAAAGCAACACGTTTATAATAATTGTGTAATATTGTATAAAACATAATTAGATTCTTTGGAATTTGAATTAGATACTTTGTCTTTTTATTTTTATACTAATTATTCTTTAGTCGAAGGTCTAGAATCATTACCTAATCACTTAAATCATCATTAAGCTGATAACGAATTTCTTTTTTTTGTTTTTTGTACATCTGGCTCGTTGTTTTTCTTTACTTCTTCACCAAAACAGTTTCTATATTGTTTATAGGCTCCACAACCTCCATCACCATGGGAAGGAATTCGCAGTGCAAAAGAATTTGGCCCTAAGTGCGCTCAGTATGAACTGTTCTTTGAAGAACTTGCAGGAAATCGAAGTGGCTCTGAAGACTGCCTGTACCTCAACGTTTACACACCAGAAGTAAACCCTCAGGAACCTTTATCTGTCATGGTTTGGATACACGGAGGAGGTTTTGTATCCGGCACTGGAGATGATACGGAATACGGTCCTAAGTTCCTTGTAAGACAAAATGTTGTCCTTGTCACAATCAACTACAGACTTGAAGTTTTAGGTTTCCTTTCCTTAGAAACAGAAGATGTACCTGGAAACGCTGGTATGAAAGACCAAGTGGCAGCCCTCAAATGGGTAAAGGAAAATATCGCAAATTTCGGTGGTGATCCAGAAAGCATCACTATATTTGGTGAGAGTGCTGGAGGTGTCAGTATCTCTTACCAATTAATATCACCAATGTCAAAAGGTTTATTTAAGAGAGCCATCGTCCAGAGTGGTGTCAGCACCGGTTTTTGGGCACAGTCATACAAACCACGTGAAAGAGGCTTTGCATTGGCAAGACAATTAGGATTCTATTCTGAAGACGTTAAGGAAATTTATGAATTTTTAAAAAATCAACCAGTCGATTCACTTATACAAGCCAAAGTTCCTATAACTTATACTGAAAAACTAAGGACTAATAACGAAATTTATTTTAGTGTGTCTGATGAAAAAGATTTTGGAAACAATGAGAGATTTTTCTATGGGGATATGATCGATGCAGTATCTAAAGGTGTTCATGATGATGTAGATGTCATGGTAGGCTATACTGCCGATGAAGGTCTAATGGGTATAGGCATCTTTGGCGATTTCAGAGAAAGTCTTGAGCAAGCCAGAAATTACCCACAGTTCTTCGTTTCCTATCCAATGGCACTAGATTTAACAGTCAACAAACAGCTAGAATTTGGGAAAAGAATCAAAGAACATTATTTCAAGAATGAGATTTCAATACCAGATGATTGGGAGAAACTAGAAAGATATTACAGCATGGATTTGTTTGTATTCCCAACGATGAGATGGATCAAACTATTGTCGCGCTCACAGAACAACAAAGCTTACTTGTACAAATTCAGTCTCTTCTCTAAATTGAATGTTATGTCTGAACTCATGGGGATAGGTGATACAGTTGGAAATAAACCTGTAGTAGCTCACGCTGACGACTTAATGTATTTGTTTAGTGTGAAAGATCAGGCCACTATTGAAATGAGCTCTATCGAGTTCAAATATATTGAGAAAGTTACTAAACTCTGGACCAATTTCGCTAAATACGGGTAAGTGCTAATTAAGCTCAGAATTTTAATTTATGGTTAAAAAAACAATAATTGCTCAAATTCTAGCTCATCAATAATATTACCAAATCCACCTCCAAACTGGCATAACAAGTTCTTTGGATTTTCTTAATAAGTCTAAAATCAGTGCTCTTGCGTTCTTTGTTTGAAAAGAGGGATTGGTCCAGCAGTGGGACAATAATAGGCTGGTATAGCACTCGATATTGTTGGGTAAATGTTTAAACAACTCTCAACTCTGGAGTCTTTTGGACTCTTGGAGGGAAGCCAACATGCAGGGGTATCAAATCTCACCAGTATCTCTAACAGCTTGACATTGCACCCGATTTCTTTATTATAGACCCAACTACACCCAACTTATCACTTGACTTAGATGTAAATAATGTAACTTTGATTTGTTGTCTTTTCAGAAACCCAACTCCTGATGATTCCTTGGGAGCTAAGTGGTTACCGTATACTCTCGAAAGCAAAGAATATCTGGACATTAACCATGATCTCAAAGCCGGGTATGCTCCCGAGGAAGAAGAGGTACAATTCTGGGAAAATCTTTTCACGGAATTCGGTGTTCAACTGTATTAAACTTATCTTTGCTGTCATTTTTGATACCACATGTTCTTTTTATTAAATATTATGTTTTGCTAAAGAAATTATTTGATTTGACGCTACTGGCTACTAGTCTTATTTCCCTTTTTAGGGTTCCTTGCCTTAAAAGGGAAAAACGGAATCCTTATTGGATGACTGTGTCGTTAGTCGGTCAAGAATCTTTATCTCGGGAACGCGTATCGAGTTGTAATTAAAACAACATACTCAAATCTTGAGACCCTTTGAGTTGTGGAGCATTTGGCCGGTTTTTTGGCTATAACAATTTTTTAATGAAAAATTTTGTCACTTACAGTACGGCCAACGAGAAGCGATACCAAATGTAAACAAAACCCATGCTAAAACCCCATCTAAAATGGCCGCCCGAATGTTGGCGAACCCGTCTTAACATCATGTTTTTGCCGGGAGAACGAGACATTACGACAAAGGCACAAGATGGAAAGAGCTAAATAATAGATTGTCAACGCCACAGTTGTTCTTTAGGTTAATGACCTTTCGTATCGCTTCTCGTTGACCGTACTGTAGACTGTAAATATTTTCATTGACACAACATTCATAATAAAAATCGATTATAGAGAGATATACAAAATGATAAAATACATACATCATATTCTACCTGTTCAAATAACTTTTACCCACCCATGTTCCTTCTTTTGCCCTTTATGTTCTGGGACCGCGGTATCTCTTTCGAACACCGCACAACCCCAGCAGGTTCCTTCTGACCTTGTCTCATTCTATTTGGGATCGGAGTCACATGTTTTGTTGCTAAATGCTAAATGCATACCTAAACTTGTCTAAAAGAAATTCTATTATTATTTTATTTCAATCAGGACTCTATTACAACGTTATCATGTTATTTGATTAGTAACTTCTTAAATGAAAAGGGACGATTACATGTTATCTTTAATGACTATTAAATTAAATGAAAGATTAAAGTAATCATGTAATCATGACAAGTTGAAACTAAAATTAATTATAGATTCTTTAACTGATTACTTACAAAGAGATAGGGGCTTACATGTAACTCGACAGGCAATAAGCCGATGAGCTCATATTAGGATATTCCCATTGATATAATCTATAAAGAACTGCAAATCTAGACGGGAACATCTAGAGAGCGGTCGCGAGTGGACGTGTTGATATTTTACTAAATTATTCTAAAATTTATTAATATATTGTCAACTGATTTTAAGCTCAAAGTGAACGACTAAAATTGCATTTTACCATACCCTTACTGTATGTAACTACATCAACGAGTGAAGCGATTCAAGACGATAGCCGCGTCGGCGCAAGCCAGAAGCGAGCCCACGCGCCCCTCAAACCTGCGGTGTGAAAGGGACGGGCTCTAATAATTCATCCCACTCTGTATGGACATCGTTTAACTGATAGCAGAGTTGTCCAGCCGACTACGTCACCCAACTACGAAGAATTTTAAAGGGCGCTTACACACTCGTTGAATTTATATTCCCATATATATGTATATTCTATTTTCTCTGATCTACGATGAGTGTTGTTAAGCGATCACCAACCAAACCGCATAGCCGTGGAGGTTCTCAACCGGATCTTTCAAAGATTAATACTGAAGAACCTTTGACACAGGTGACTTTACGGAAGAGAAAACAACCTGAACAGGAGGACCTAAAAACGGATTTTGCTGATTTCCGGAAGGAAATAATGAAGACTCTTAATGGTTTTGTTGAGACACAGAAAGAAATTCTCAATAAAATATCAGACGATGTATCAGTAATTAAGGACGAAATGAAAAGCCTCCAGTCTATCACAAGAGAACTCGTGTCTGAACAAAACCGGATGAAATCGGATATAGTAGACCTAAAACTTGCCAACGCTGAAACGAATACAAAAGTTGAGAACATTGAGATTGATCTGAAAAACCTGAAAACAACTCCATCAACAGATCTCGAATCTGAGTGCCTCACCTGTGAAGATATAGTTTCTGAGTTGCATGAAAGAGAACTTAGGAGCAAAAATATAATTATAGTGGGCATACCTGAAGTAAAAAACGATAGTAAGGAGGAACGAGCTGCTTCAGACTGCAGAGAGATCAACAAAATAATAAAAACTATATTTCCTGAGTGCCCCGAGCCTGTTAGAATTCATCGCCTGGGCTACTTCAAACCAGAAAAAACTCGTCATATTAAGGTCTATTTAACATCTCAAGAAAGTGCGAAAGTGATTCTCCGTAATAAATCAATTTACAAGAGCGAAACTGTCAAAATATACTCGGATCAAACCCCATACCAACAAAAATTCATGAAAAAACTAACAGAAGAACTACAACACCGAACACAAAATGGTGAGAACGATCTATTAATAAAATACGTTAATAATACTCCTAAAATAATACACAAGTCATCAAAAAACTAAATGGAATAACACCACCACAACCGAACACTGGACAAGAAAAAATAACTCACGAAATTGCTAGCAACTACAATAACCTAGGCAAGAGCCGAACATCACTAAGATTTTTATATGCTAATATTCGCAGCTTGGTGAAACCTGGCAAAATAGACGAACTTAACTGTATACTGGCAACAATTCAAAATATTCATGTAGTCATACTGGTAGAAACATGGATTAAAAACGAAACTGAGGCCAAAAGTCTACAATTACCCAACTACAAACACTACTATAACTTCAGAACACAATCAAGAGGAGGCGGTGTCTCAATATTTGTCCACAAAAATATAAAACACGAGTTTATTAGTGATAAATGCGAGGATGACAACCACTTCATATGGGTGCATCTAGAAAAAAATTCTCTCGACATTGGCGCTATATATAAACCTGAAAGAACCAATTCGAAAAAGTTCCTCGAGAACTTATCTAACGAACTCGAGAAACGGAAACGAACAATCTTATTTGGAGATTTTAACTACAACCTGCTTGTGCCAAACCAATCTAACCTTGAATATATGGATACACTTGTTGAACAGGGATACACCATATTGAATAAAGTTGATGCTAAATACTGCACCAGAGAAACTTCAACCACCAAGAGTATATTGGATCATGTATGCACCAGCCTCAAAGATCAAAAAATACATCTAGCTATTATAGAATCTGCCATGTCTGATCACAAACAGATTTTCTTAGAAGTCGAGAGGTACAAACCAGAGCCTATAAAAAAAGTGAAATTCCAAGCTATATCATATACAAACTTGTATAAATCTGTAGAAGGCCTAGATTTGAATACCATCAGCAACGAATATACCAAGCTAGAAGAAGCAATCCAGTCAGCAATCATCAGAAACAAAACAGTTAAAACTAAAATACTAAACCCTCCGAGGACAGATTGGATAAATAAGGACATAATTAAACAAATAGACAAAAGAAATGAATTATGGAAAAATTATAAAGATAACCCAAACGACCAAAAGTCAGAAGAAGCATTTAAAAAAGAACGAAACAGAGTTTTTGAGAATATTCAAACAACAAAGAGTAAATATTATCATAAATCATTTAAAGAATGCGAGGGTAAACCCCTCAAGATGTGGCAATTAATAAATAGCTTGTCTAATAATAAATTTAAAAAAAGTGTTCCTCCCTCTAAATTACAATCATCTACAGAACTGATTACTGATGAAAAGGAAATATGTGAGTGTTTTAACAACTATTTCTCCGGTATAGGTACGTTCCTAGCTAATCAGATACCTGCTAAATATCACAATAATCAGACTAACACTATCACGATAAACCAAACCCTAAATGCAGCTACACTTTCTGAGATAGCACCAGCAACGGTGGACGAAATTAGTCAAATAATTAATGACCTGAATGCAAACACCAGCACAGGTATAGACGGTATCAGCGTCAAATCACTCAAATGTATAAAAAATCTTATATTACCTAGTTTAACTCAATGCATCAACAAATGTTTGAGCGAAGGTCACTTCCCTGACACATTAAAACACGCCAAAGTTACCCCTATTTTTAAAGCTGGCTCTAAACTGTCCCCAGGAAATTATAGACCTATTTCGGTCTTGCCTGTACTGTCTAAAGTCTTTGAAAAACTACTGCACAATCGGCTTAGTCTATATTTAAATTCATTTAACTACCTTTCTCAACGACAGTATGGGTTTAGACCAAAATCAAATACTCTTTCAGCAGCAACAGATCTAATCACAACTATCAAGACTAACATAGATAAGAAACATATTGCTCTCGGGATCTTCATAGACCTGAAAAAGGCATTTGATACCGTGAGCCATTGCTTGTTAATGAATAAACTTGCTTCGATCGGTGTAACTGGAAATGCTTTCAAAATTTTTGAATCTTACCTTCAGGAACGCCGACAGGTAGTTAAAATCGGTGAAAATGTTAGTGCACCTAAGGTAATTAACTGCGGCGTGCCCCAGGGCTCAATTTGTGGTCCCCTTTTATTCCTAATCTACATTAACAATATAGACACGATAGGCCTTAAGGGACACATTTCCTTATATGCTGATGACACTTGCCTTTTTTATTTTGGTCACTCAATTGACACAATAATACAGGATGCACAAGAGGATCTCATCATTTTGGAAAGATGGTTTCTAAATAACCTGCTGACAATCAATACATCGAAAACAAACTATATAATATTTGCAGCTAAAAACAAAAAAATCACAGATCACAAACCTCTTAGTATAAATGGAGTCAATTTAAATAAAGTTAACAAGGAAAAATATCTCGGGCTTATTCTGGATAATCAACTTTCATGGAAACCACAAATAGAGAAAACCCGTTCAAAAATATTGAGCCTGACGGGGGCGTTACGTCGAATTGTGAGATGCTTTCCCCTTAAAGTCCGCCTCACTATTTATAATTCATTAGTAAAACCGCATTTAGAATATTTAATAGAACTTTGGGGTTCAGCAGCTAAAACGAACCTAGAAAAGCTACAAAGAGCGCAAAACAAAATTATAAAAGTCTTATTTCATTACCACTATCTGACGCCCACAAACAAAATTTACAATGAAACTAAACTATTTAAAATTTCCGATATATATTTATATAACACATGTATTTTAGTTCGTAAAATTCTTTCCAAAGACTTACATACACAAATCACATTCACAAAAAACATACAGGTACAAAAACGTATTCTGAGGCGCGCACAAGACTTACACATACCTAGTACTAGAACAAATTATGGGAGAAAAACTATTATTTATGAGGGAGCAAAACTTTATAACTCTTTACCGAAAGACATAAAAAATACACAATCGTTATTACTATTTAAAAAGCTACTTAAGTGCCACATTTTAAAAAATCGATTTAAACAATAAAAATAAAATATAACTACTTTGCCTACAGTGTGAACCAGCCCTAATATTGGAAGCACATAAATAAAGGATACAAGTCACTGCTATAACGCGCTGTACGGCGGTAGACAATAAATAACTTTAATCAATTACCCTCGTATTACACACTAATTGTTAAGTCTATAAGCTCCTGCTACTCCTGGACAACAAACATGTTTATTTATTTAGTTTAGTATTTATTTCTGTACAAGTGATTTGTAATCTTTGGAAATAAATGAATTCAAACCGTAAATACGCTACCTCGACAGTCGACACTGACATTTGTAGGTATCAGAAATCATCGAATAACCTATTCCGCTCTTAACACCTACTTTCGTATCCGAATACTCTGAGAAGACAAACAGTCAGATAACAACCTTGGTAAACTTACGTAAGGACTATGCAAATCCGCCGCGGGAGACGCCCATGGCGCCGGGCGCCGCGAGACGACTCCCGGCCACCGTAGTTGCGGGCCTGTGGGCGGTGAGCAATGGGTCGATTACCGTCCGTCCATCGATTGACGACAGGCCGTGTCGACGGCGCGTTCGTGTTTCACGCGCGCCTCAAAGAGAGTCAGCAAAGCAGAGGGGCTTGCCAGAGCCTCCGCCTGCCGGGGTTGCGGGTTGTTCGAAAGAGATACCGCGGCCCCGGAACGTAAAAGGCAATAGAAGGAACATGGGTGGGTTTTAGTCAGTACAAGTCTGACATGCCTCCCCGCTCCGCCCAGAGCGGGGGAAGTCATTGGATGATTTCCCACCCGAAAAAAAAGGGCTATGCAAATTAGGGTCTGTAATGGGTTTTATTAAGAAAACACAACACATATTTGAATGGACCTGTCTACAGTCAGTGCAAACTCAAAACTCACGGAGCTCAACGATGCTAAGAACGATAGCAATAAGACATTTGTGTCAGTCGCTTATAGTAGATACCCACTCAAACTGCCAGACAATCGTAAAACATGACCCAAATGACTTTTACATTCACAATAAACAAAAAAATGACTAATTAAAAAGACGATGACTAATTAAAGAGAATATTTAAAGTCATCAGGTAACGAATAGAAAGAAAAATACTTATCTTCATTAATATGATCTATCTGTTTTTATCGACACGTTAAGATTAGAAGAGAGTGATCTCTTCTAATCTGATTAAAACAAAACGATCAGTAGGCCTACTATGACATCTTAAAGCAGAACTTATTCCACTGAGTGAAAGAGATGGTGCTAGACACCCTGTATAGCTCTGTCCCTTTCCCTCAGCAGAATAAGTTCTCCTTTAACACGTCATGGTAGGGTAGCTGATCTTATCGACTTTCACGAAGGCCGGGTGCGTAGTATTAGACATATTATTGTACAAACATCATCATTTTCCGGCCCTCACACCATTCGGGGATCATTTGGGGACGGCTCCTTTCTCCTTCATATCATTACTTACACAAATCATCTATTTTTCCGTTTTTCTTACCTGGCAGACAGTCGCGTTGCTGAAGAGTTTGTTCCGCCACTTTTTCTTCTCAGCTAAAACACTAGGAAGTGGTGAAGAGCAGGCGTTTTGGAGGACCTTGTTTATCTCTGGAAATATGACGGTTAAAAAGTGCTGATTATCAGCCTGACCCAGGCACGGAAGAAACTCGGTAGGTGGACACACACAGGCCAACCTAGGCAAGCGCAGCTTAATTTAAAGATCGGTCTGAGCGGCTGTAATTATTTATGCGAGCTCCTGCGTGTAGGACAATATAGCTAGAAAACAAATGACTACAGAGAACAGAATTCGAATGTAGCTGATGAAATCAGTTTTTAGACCAGGGGTTCCCTAACTAGAACAAAACATTCAGTGCCCCCCTAATTCTGACAAAATATAGTTATAATTTTATCTAATTAGAATTTCTACCTAAAAATAAAAAAAAATAGGTTCTTTTTTCAAATCAAACGGCAGACCCATCCACAAAATTGGCACTTAAAACCACGAAAGGAGTGTAAAGCAGTAAGAAAACCTTATTGATTTAAATCTCTTTATTAGTACTTACACTTTTTTTTTTAAATTACAGAGAAAAAAAGAACTGCAACAATATTACGACATATGTGGTAATAAGCGAGAAGGAACGCAGCGGTTGTGCAGCGTCCATGATGAATAGACCGCATACATTCATTTCCTTGAAGGCAGCCTTCTGATAACGTTGAATGTTCTTGCAGAATCTTTTTTGGGCCGCTGTGGACAACAAAATACTTTTAGGATAAATAATAAAATACGTGTGGCACTCGGGGACTGCCGTGGTAAAGCTATTGCATAGCATTTTTTAATAATTATTAATATTTATAAATTATTAAATTTTTTTTACTTTTATTTGCAAAAAATAAAAAAATTAAAAGTACTTGCAATGAAAAGAAGTCGCAAAAAGAAAAACGACACTTCGGGTTTGATCCTGCGTACTGTCGATTGATCATCCAATTCTCTACCAAATTGCTTAACATTTTTTATCAACTTACGCATCATCTGCCTTTTCACAACTAAGTTGGGGTCGGCTTCCAGTCTTACCGGATGCAGCAGAATACCAGTATTTTACTTGGAGCAACTGCCCATCTGACCTCCATAATCCAGTTAATACTGGGTAATACGATACCCCTTGGTAAGACTCGTTGTCAGACTTTCGGGACACTGACTACTGTAAAGACTGTCAAAGATCTACAAATAACAGTCAGGTCCAACAGCTGAACGGGCTTTCCGAGGCACGGAGGAAACTCGGTATGTAACGGATGGTCACCCATCCAGAGACCAACCTAGGCAAGCGCGGCTTAACCTAAAGATCGAACTGAGCGGCTGCTACTATTTAACCACGAGCTTTTATGAAGTTATGCAATAAATAAAAAAATATATAATAATAATAAAAATATATAAACATAATATTTTAAAAGTACTTTCAATAAAAAAGAAGTAGCAAAAAGAAATACAAGACCCTGGAATTGATCCAGGCGTACTATAGATTGTAAATCCGATTCTTTACCACACACGCTGTTAGAACATTAGCATCGTGAATTAAAATAACTGACCGTATTCTTAATGAAAGTGTTAGATTTTTTCGTCACGGTATTTCAAGCCTGCGATAAAAGCTATACAATAGCTTAATAATAATAATAAAAAAGAGAAATAAAAAGATATGAAACAAACTTATTGTTGGAAATGATTCTACTTGAACTTCTGTGCATAACTATATGCCCATGGCACATGAAGATAATTAGCTTCCGAAAGAAAAAGCATGATGAAGTCGTGATGGCTCGGAGTTTAAGCGCATCAGCTCGTTTGCATGTCAATGTGGTTTTTTCAATTTAAATGTCCCATCTCAAGTTTATATAAGTCTTTACAGACATCAGTGAAGGAAAACATCGTTAGAAAACGTGGACTTATAATTAATATAAGTCTGAAATCGCCAACCCGTCTAGAGCAAACATGGTGATCAATGGTGGAGGCGTCTCTGTAAGAAAAGAGACTTTTGCCCAGCAGTGGGACAGTAATAGACTTATAAATATAATATATCATATTCCTCTTAAATACTGTCAAAACTTAATAACAAAAACACCGCAGATATTATTATTGTCAGGTACCGTAATTTTAATTGATCATTTGTGTCTAGTGGATGAGAAACGATTGAATGTAGCGGATATCAGAATGTTGAGATGGATGTGTGGAGTGACAAGAATTGGTAAAGTAGAGAATTAGTACATTAGAGGAAGTTTAAAAATTGCGCCTGTTACAGAAAAAATGAAAACGTTTGTCTTGGTATGAACATAAAGAGGAGGGACGAAGCACATGTGGCTAAAAGAGTGATGAATCTGAATGTCAATGGACAGAGAGCGAGAGGAAGGCCAAAGAAAAGATGGATGGATTGTGTAATGATTAAAATGAAGGAGAAAGGAGTAAATGATGCCGTGACGTCTGATAGGGGAGAATGGAAGAAGAAGACGCGTTGCGCCGACCCCAAATAATGGAAAAAGACTTGTATACTGACAGCTGTGGTAAAAAATGGTTTACTTGATATTTCTTCAGAAGTCTCCAGTCTTGAGCAAGTCCGCTGTACTTCTCCCATCACAGAATAAAAACGTTCACATTCCGTGCTCAACAACATTTGTATGAGAACGCTTTTTAATAGCCAGAGTTGAGACACCAGGACTTCAAGGCAGAACTAGAAATGAAATGCAACTTAAGGAAAAATGTTTTTACAGCGTTAATGAATTTGTGTCTTATATTAACGAATGATAGTAATGTTAAGGAATTTGATTTATAATTTTATTCATTTTTATTTGCTATTAATCTTACATTTGACATAATAAAATATTAGTGTAAGATATTACATCGTTGTACTTATACGAATCCAGACATTTATAACAATCATATGGATGGATAACAAATGATCCATTCTTAAATTAAATATTTGCACACCACAGATAATGGTAGAATGTAAATGGGTTTGTTTGTTTGTTACCTCTTCACGCTTAACCGATTTTGATGAATTTTGGTACAGAGATAGTTGGGAACCAGGAGACGGACATAGGCTATTTTTTTTTTCTAAAAAGAGTGGGATATGAGTGAGAAAGAGGGAAGAAACGGGAAAACTTAGCGTGGCTATTACAAATCAATAAGGCGCTACCGAATTTATCGCGAGCGAAGCCGCGGGCAAAAGCTAGTTATAAATATTGCCAATTTCATCGAAATTGAGTTGTTATCCGAAAGGAAATTGCTCATTTAATAGTAAATGTAAGTTTTAAAGTTGTCTTCATTGCTGTTTGTTACGTTCATGTTAAATTTTGTTTCTGTGGAGAAGCTCGTTATTTATATAGGTTCTTCTTCTCCTTTGTCTTTTGTCGTTATCCCATATTTAGTTGGAGTTGGCTCTCCTTATTATTATTATCATAGACTGGCAATTTATATTGGGAATTGAGAAATCATTTGTACTTACAAAACCTGGGTCATCCATTGTAATCTTACTCGTGTGTGTGTGTATAACTAAATCCATCAGAGAGTTTGAGAATACGTACACATTATAAAATAATATCTGAAATTAATAGAAAAAAATATTTCATTAAACGAAACGGAATCCTATATATAATTAGAGATTCGCTAAAACCAACCTGATTCTCAGCAATAATCTTAATTAGTTGATAAGATTTTAATATATACACATAGGCTTTGAAGTAATTATTCCAAAAACTTTTGTCTTCATTGTATTTTGGCTGTTGTATCTTTTCGATCCATACCTTAACAGTTTTCCAATTTAGCTTCATAACCAAGGCAGCATACGCGACATTAATATCAAAACATTCATGAAGGTTGCTATTAAAGATATCAAATAAACTCGTATCAAAGATATAGCGGTAATAAATGGTCCACAAAATATGGAAAATATTCAAAGCAATGACGAAAATCCAGTTGTAGATGATAAAATGGCTGAACATCTTTCCGTTAATATTGAGAATTCTATGCGCATTCTGGATACTGCAGACTTGAAGCACGCTGTTCGTCTTCTGCTTGACAATGGTGTAGTAATCAAGAGATATGCCAGTGAAGATAATCACAAGGTCATGGATACTGCCACAATAGAAGACAGTGGAGCCAGGGAACGAAGTTGCAAACAGAAGAACGGAGCAGATAGAGATGTAAGCGGCAGTACCACAAGCTGCACCAACATCGTAAGCCAAGCTGTTTTGAGTAATGAAATCTTCTTCAAACTTGTACTTAGCGCAGAAGAAAAATGCTTGCATCATGTTTAGGGGCTTAAGCATTGATTGTAGATATTTATCAATAAAAATTCTCTGTCTTTTTTCATTACTAATATTATATTGTCTACTTCTTATAGCAATTATTGTAACTTAAGGATTTTTTCTAGAGTTCGAAAACATGTCTATTTAAGTGAGCTGTATATTCGTTATTGCTGGCTGGGACAAAGCTTTTAGTTAGATTACATTAAACTTTTCGTTTAAAAATAAAACATGTTAATTTATTTTTCTACTAGCTGTTCCACGCGGTTTCACCCACGCTGCTCAGCACCTGTTGGTCGTAGCGTTATGTTATATAGCCTATAGCCTTCCACAAGAAATGGACTATCCAACACTAAAAGAATTTTTCAATTCCAACCAGTAGTCCCTGAGATTAGCGCGTTCAAACAAACAAACTCTTCAGCTTTATAATATTATATATAGTATAGATTAGATGATAAATTATATTTGACAGGAGTATTAATCAACGTAATCTACTACTTATGTACTTGTGAAGAAATTAAAGTACACTTTGAGAAATTAAGTACTAGGAGAATCAATAACTGCTCCGTCGATTCCGCGGTTGCAAGCGCGACTAATGGGCACGGAGACCTGTTGTTCGATTCCTAGGTCCGGCAAAAAGTGGTATTTTGTTTTACCACTACAACACCAAAACACACATGTGTTACCCAGTCACACATACTTACCCACACGACACACATAACTCGCTCATTAGAGTCACACAGACAAAATCAATCACACAGTCATTTTATTTTAGATTTTGTTTTCATTTAATTTTCCCCAATTTTTTTTTGTCTTTTTTTCTATTTGCTTTATATTAAGTAAAAAAGTTTATTTCTATAATATCAGCTTACTAGTCATTTATTTTAACATCCAAAAGGGTTTATAGTATCCAAGTCGTAGTAGAACACTGTTTCTAAGTCACACGTATTCCCAGTTTAGAAGGCAGAGTTTCATGTCTTGTACGCCTTCATTAAGTGTAAACTACAGCTAGATTTTAAACATATTGTAAGGACTAGTTTCAATAAACTATTATTATTAAATATTATAACTAGCTACTTTGGTACTATTATAGTTACTTTGGGCTAACGCTAACTTCAACCCGCGTGATGATCGAAAAGAAAATATCCTTCTCCCCCTTTTCTTTCTTCTTTCTCCCCTTTTTGTCTCTTTTTATCCTATGCCCGTCTCCAGGGTCCCAATTATCTCTGTACCAAATTTCATCAAAATCTGTTAGGCCATTTAGACGTGAAGTAACAAACAAACTCACTTTCACTTTTATATTACTACTAGCTTTTGCCCGCGACTTCACTCGCGTTTAATTCGGGGTAACAAGTTCCCCTAGCGCCTCATTGATTTGTAATAGCAACGCTAAGTTTTCCCTTTTTTTTCCTCTTTCTCCCTCACATCCCACTTTTTTGTTAAAAAAAGTGGGCCTTTAAAGCGTGAAGAGGTAACAAACAAACAAACTCACTTTCGCTTTTATAATATTAGTAAGGATAAGGAAGTAAGGATTATTTATACCTGGCCAGTTTCTGATAAATGGCTCAAAGAATTTTGTTAGGGGCGCCCCTGAATAATGCAGCATAAATACACATGGCTTAAGGCCTAAAATTCATACATTCTCATTTCAGCAAACATGCTTGATGGACTACAAAACCGAGGCAGCCCTAACAACATTCCCTGTGAATATTGAACGCGGAAAACATGGTCACGTTAAATTTAATAAGACAAAGGAGTTTCAACCATGACAGTTTTATTGGTACCAGGATTACAGAAATGCGAACTGTAATAGCACAACGGTGTAGTTAGTTAGAAGTACTAACAGACGTATTGGCTGACATATATCTACATGGAACAAGCCACATGCTGTCATCTTGCTAAAACATGCATCGTGCACTCGCAGGATATTTTTGCATAACTTCTTTTTATCATCAGCTGTAATCAAAGAAATTAGTCTGGATTGTTCGTTTGGTAAGGAAGTTATTTGCTTTTCAATCATAGTTATATCGGAACACAGTTTTTGTGCTGCCATCAAATTCATTAAAACTAATATAACATTGACTGCAGATATTCGCGGCATTAAAACGTGTGTGGAAGCAGCGATTTTTTTTTTGTTGCGAAATAATCAAAACACTCCTCCCGCTGTGGCCGGAGCGTATGGGAGTGTCTGACTTTTACTAACAATGTCACCTATGTTCCTCCTTGTGCTCCTTTGACCCAGGGCCCGAAAAACAGACGGGCCTGTTAAGCCACCGCTTGCCGGGATTGCGGGATATTCGAAAGAGATACCGCGGCCCCGGAACATAAAGAGGAACAGAGGGCACATGGGTTAGTTTTGGTCAGCACAAGTCTGATACTCCCCGAGACATTATTTGATGATTTCCCATCCGCAAAAAACGGCGAAACCCTTATCATGATTATGCGATTTTGCCTCAGTAGTTTGTAATGTCTTTCTCTGTCCTTTGAAGATACAGACAATATTTCGATGCGATATAATAAATCGGATACCTCTGCAGTCTGAAGCTAAAATGCTGGAGCAAGACTCCTGAGCATGTTTCACGGCTTGATAGAACGTCTCCACTTGCAGGCTGAGCCAAAGTTGTAGTAACAGGGTCTTAAGCACCCACATGAAAAGGAATAATGACACTGTAGGGGTAGTCACCTGTAAAATAACAATAAATTATGACATAGCTTTGGATATTTTTAAAACTGCAAACTTGTCATGACAATATTGCAAAAAAATATTGTTAAATTCTAGCGATACGCGTGCGTGACTTACCAGCTACTGCAGATACAAGAAACTTTGACTTTTAGAGCTGAAACTGCATTAAAAGGGCACCCGCGATAGGCACCCGCCGCTTGTCTGCAAGTGTAGGCTCTGTGGGTATGTGAAAGACCCTGTCACAGTTGCCTAAAGAGTTCATTCGTTTGACCTCATATGACAGAGCGACCCTGGAGTTTCACAACTACTCTTTCTCTGTAGAAAGACTTTTCACAAGCTTTTCATCAAGCGTTACTGACTGAACAAGCCCGCGCGTCCCCTCATCGGTTCACTTTTGTATGAAACCGCGCGGGTGTCCGTTTAACGCAGTTTCAGCCCTTAAGGTATTAATATAATATAACGACTTACAAAAAATAGTTTCCGAAATTTAATCATCACTTGAACATTGATCAAGCAACGGCAAAAAGTCTCTATCGTTTGAAATAAAACCTGAAAGAGAAATATTACATTTATAAAAATAGGCTTAAATCAAAGAAGCATTGGTTTTACACAATCCTTATCCTTACTAATATTATAAAAAGGAAAGTGAGTTTGTTTGTTTGTTACCTTTTCACGCTTTAATGGCTAAACCGATTTTGATGAATTTTGGTACAGAGATAGTTGGGAACCAGGAGACGGACATAATAATAACTAATATTAATACTATTTTTTATTTAAAAAACGTGGGATATGAGGGAGAACGAGGGAACAAAATGGAAAACTTAGCGTTGCTATTACAAATCCATCAGGCACAAGAGTAAAAACTGCAGGTCTGCTTGGTGTGTTATACCGAATTTAACGCGAGCGAAGCCACGGGCGAAAGCTAGTATTTAAATAAATGCCTTGACAAAAGCACATTGTTGGATGTTTTTGACTCACGGTTCAATAAATGGAGTTATGAGTTTTAATGGATGTACTCTCTCGGTCGAGAGCCTGTCTCTCCTGAGGCGCCTCACAAACGACACAGAACAGTTAGCTAGGCTAGACGAGCACTATTATTTGTACTCGCACACTTGTCCTTCTTCTTCGGAGTGTCTCAAAGAGACTGTACAGCCACCTTCACGGCAATAACTGTTATGATTTAAACAACTAACTCATTTAGCTATATTTTGGCATTAGTGGCGGTTATAGTTCCTCACATATAAGAAATATTAACTTACCGGTTGCTGGAAAACGTTCTTACATATCTCATAACAATTTAAGATCTGTACGTAAGCATCAAACATGTGCTCACAATCCATTTCATTATCTCCTCCTTGCTCATCTCTAGTAGTTTGTGAAACTCGAATATTCCACAATTTAACTTTATCAGCTGATAGCTCGATCACGCTGATCCCATAAACTAAATTAGCATCAAGACTGATCAAGAACATTAAATTTACAGCAACATACCAAGGAGGCTGAATAAAAATCACAGTTATGAAGACCCAAGTGATGATATAAAACCCAAATATTAAACAGACATTGATCCAGTTCCTAATGATGAACCACTTGACACTAGCTTTATTATTAAGAAATCTGTGCACTTCCTGAAAGTTCAAGACAAAAGTGACCATCTTCTTTGAATTAATGCAATGAAAGATAATATTCATGATGAATCCTACACAGTAGTAAGCAAAGTCGTAGAAAGAAGCGAAATACAAGAACTTAATTTTAACATATCGGTTAATATTATCGTCGATAACTATTCCTATGAGCCTGTGTGTATAACTGGATAAAATAATGACAAGCCCAAAGATTAAGATTAACTTGTGGGTAATATTGTTCGGTATGATGGTATTGTTCTTCATGCAATACTTTGGGTTAAGCAACAAGATTTGCATCAAGTTCAGAGGATAAAGTATCGAATGCACTTCTTTGTCGACAATGTTTCTCAAATCCATGTCAGCCTGGTCTCTTGTTTCGATTTCAACGATACAATTTTCCATGTTGAAATATGCTGATATTCCAAGCCAAGGCTTTTTCTCAACTATGTCAGAATCGGCTTCCAATCTTACATCTTTCCATGGAGTAACTGTCTATCTGACCTCCACATATAGACAACACATTATTAACAAAAGTATGGAAAATTAATTCACCAGGCAGGCTAGCGGTAATCAAATAAAATTGTGTGCCTTGTGAATTTATTCGCAGTGGAAACACACACATTAGAGAAATTAACAAATGATATGGTTTTATAGATTAACTAGCTGGCGCCCACGGTTTCGCCCACGTGTTGATAAAAAAGTATCCTATGTGTTATTCCAAACTATTATCTACCTCTGTGCGAAATTTTTCATCAAGATGCGTTCTGTAGTCTTTTCGTGAAAGAGGATCAAACATACATCCACACTCACAAACTTTCGCATTTATAATATTAGTCGGATTGCAAACTACTAATGAAATAGAAAGTTTAAATCATTCTACCAAATGAAACGTTACCTTACGAAAAAAAAAAAAAAAAATTACTGCTAGAATTTTTATGGCAACGATTTTTGTACGGCGCGCGGCGTCTCTAAGCAAATAATAACCAGTTGTTTGAAGATCAAACGTTATTTTCTGTCCCAGATCCCACATTATCCAGTATTTACTTTGTGGGAGAGTTCAAAATGCTGTACTGAATACGTGGTAACCGCATTCGCGTTTTTTTTTAAACGGTTGGAACATCAAATAACATGAAATGAAAGATCAAATAACTAATGAAGAAGTCTGACACTCCCCCCTGCTCTGGAGGGTGTCAGACTTTTACTAACCAAAACCTACATGTTCTACAACCCACAATCCATGCAGTCGTAGTGGGCCGCTCTGCTTTGCTGGCATCACTTTGAGGCATGCGTGGAACACAAACGCACCATCTTCTCCGCCTAGCGTCAATAGACGGAAGGTCTCCCGAGCGGTGAACTACTTATTTAATTGCTCACCACAGACAAACCCGCGTCTACGATGGCCGGGAGGTGTTTCTCAACGTCGGTGTCCCTGACACCCTGTATTTTAAACTTTTTGAATTCAAAGAGAAAAACAGCCTTAAAATTCGAAAAAAAAGGCAAAAAAAAACTATTGTAACATGCACAGGAAGAAAGGGGAAGAATGTATAGATAACCTGTGTTAAGGCCAATATGAAACACAAGGAAGGTAATGATAGGATGATACTAGTGGATTATAAAATGAGGAGGGGACCATAAAATAAATAATAATATTTTTTTTATTTTGCAGTACTTTAATTCATAGATAGTAACAGATTTGCTTGAAATAATTTACTTAATCTAGAAACAAATTAATGAGAATTCTCTCATTCATTTATCAAGGAATTACAGGTGTGTGTAGCATAATAATGTAATGTTACGTTAGATAGATAGAATATTCTTTATTATGTACACCATACAAATTTCAAGAATAACACTAAACAACTTACAAAGGTGACACAATGGGCGGTCTTATCGCTAAAAGCGATCTTTTCAAGACAACCTTTAGTCGGATTTAAAGGAGAAAATGTTACAAAACGAATACCTACATTAATTACTATTATAAAGCTGAAGAGTTTGTTTGTTTGTTTGAACGCGCTAATCTCAGGGACTACTGGTTGGAATTGGAAAATTCTTTTAGTGTTGGATAGTCCATTTCTTGAGGAAGGCTATAGGCTATATAACATCACGCTACGACCAACAGGTGCTGAGCAGCGCGGGTGAAACCGTGGGGAACAGCTAGTAATTAATAATCATAAAATTACAGAAACTCAAACTGGATCAGAACTATCGTGTAGGTGGTGATGAAACTGAAAAGGCGCAGAGACATCATAGCATCCACGACGAACAAACCACATGCGTCCATTTTCTTGAACGAAGCGTTCTGCAAACGTTGAATGTTCTTACAGACGGAGAGCGTGTGTCTGTCTGAAATATAAATAAATAAATATCTTGGGACAACTCACACACGGCTATCTAATCCCAAGCTAAGCAGAGCTTGTGTTATTGTAACCAGACAACTGATATACATACTTATATAATTTATAAATACATACGTCATATTATAGATAAATCACACCCAGACACAGAACAAACAATCATGCTCATCACACAAAGTTTGTCCTGGGTGGGAATCGAACCCACGACCTGCGGCTCAGCAGTTAGGGCCACTAACCACTAGACCAACAGGCCCGTCAAAGATATAAGAAGTTCTCTAGGATCTGGCTGTTTGTGTTTGTGAGTTAAAATATTTGTAAACGCACCAACGATACAGGAGAAACTCCTAGTGTGGGGCAATGTTTAAAAAAAATAAAACATGGAACAAGGGCAAAATAATGCTGATCCCAGTCTACGTGGGGGAAACCGGGGGGTGCAGCTAGTGATTTATAAAACGAGAGCTAAAGGTGACTGCAACCTTTATCAACGGTCACAAAAACGACCTTGTTTGTCATACCATCCATTATCTTAATAGTACCTAACACAAACTTTAACATATTATTATCACGCTATATTCGCCAAAGGGTTTGGTAGAAATGTGTCTTATAGTACACCAACATGTAGCCAGTTATTTAAGCCCCATGTAATAGGGGGCGACCCTTTTGCCATCAACCAGGCACAAATATAGTCTCCGTAGCTGCTACTGAGAAATCCCTGATCAAAAAAACCAGTAAAACTTAGTTAACTGACGACACGGCTGGCGCAGTTGCTGAGCGGTCGACTGCTGTGCTGCGTGTTGCGGATTCGATCCCCGCACGTAACAAATATTTGTGTGACCTACGGGTAGTTCCTTCGGGTGTAACTGTTTGTGTATGTGAGTTTAAATGTTTGTAAACGCACCCACGGTACAGGAGAAATTCCAAGTGAGATTCCATTTAAAAAACAATAAAACTTTGCCAGACCGGAGAATCGAACCATGGATCCCATCCTCAGCGGCCGCGCTTGCCACCAGCATACTAACTAGGCAATTTAAACTACTAATAACTACTTTATAAAACAACTAGCTGTGCCCAGCGGTTTCACTTGCTGCTGAGGTCCCCTTATCACTTAAAAAAAAACAATGCAGTCGGTCCAGCAGTTTAAAAGGAGTTTAGTGACACGTACAGCAGAATTTTACAATGTGGCCGGTCACGGACTAGCGAAATTCTATGTACTTATATAACAAACATTTTAGTACTCAAATTTATTGATTTTCAAATAAAAACTACCATTTTTTTCACAAAAAAGTTTACAAAACTTTCGTTGATTTGCATATTTTTTTTGGACTATAATTTTGTTTTAGAAAACAAATGTAAGCTGAGCAAAAATTTAAGCTCATCATTTCTTAATTTAAACGATAGATAATATTGTTGCCCTCTGACTAATACCTGCCCTATTTTCATCTCAGTAAGATTAAAACTTTGAGAGACATGATTATTTTTTGGACACGCATAGAGAATATCTCAAAATGGCTGCACAAAAAGCGGGGAAGTGAATAGTATAGAATCGTAATAGTATATTTAAACGCTCGTTACATAAGTATCTAGAATATCGCTAGTCCATGATCGGACACATTATATATATTAAAAGCGGTTTCACCCGCTGCTAATTTAGGGGTCTGAAAAATAGATGTTGGCCGATTCTCAGACCTACCCGATATGTACACAAAATTTCGTTTAAATCGGTCAAGCCGTTTCGGAGGAGTATGGGAATGAAAATTGTGACACGAGAATTTTATATATGAGATTAGATATTTACCTGAACTTCGGATTGTATACATCAATGGTGTCACTGCATCACCCACACCTGTCAAAGCTTCATAGAATCTTTCACAATTAGCAGTCAATGATATTTGTATCAGTATACTTGTCGCCAACCATACTTGTGATATAAATATTACTAAGCCGAACTGAAAAGTAGAACAAAATCATTCATTTAAATTCGCCATAGGAACTGAAAACTCGAACCGTGCACTTTTTCTCAACGTGTTATAAGTGCCCATGTAGGCTATGTGAAATAAAAATATTTTAATTTTGAATATTATAAATTTATGGTAATGATAAGTAAAACGTATTTTATTTTAAAAAATAGGCCGTATCCTAATTATTATTATTAACGCGAAAGTTTGTATAAATGGATGTATGTATGGATGTTTGTGCCTCTTTCACGCAAAAACTAAACTAAATGGTTTTTAATCTGCTAATACTATAAACGCGAAAGTTTGTATGTATGAAATTTTACAATAATATAGCTTATACACCAGAATAACTTATTGGCTACAATTCATAAATATATACAGTAGGGTTACAATGACATCTTATAGCAGTTCTTATTCTTGTGTGAAGAGAGATGGTGTTAGACACCCAGTATAGCTCTGTCTCTTTCCCTCAGTGTAATCAGTTCTGCTTTAAAAAGTCATGGTAGGGTAGCTGTATGGCACCACGCGAATAAAACCGCGGGGCCCAGCTAATCCTTCATATGGTTTAGATTCTTGCTAAGCATCCAATGTTCTATGTAAGCACATGGTTCATCTACCAGCAAAAACGATGTAAACTCGTATTTAAGGCTGAGCGGCCTCCATAACCCAGTTCAAATACCCGTGCTTACAAAAACAATACGTGTGGCACTCGGGGACTGCCGCGGTGAAGCTATTGCATAGCATTTTTTTGCAAAAAATTAATCAAAGATGTAAATATAATATTTAAAAAGTACTTCCAATGAATAGAAGTCGCAAAAAGAAAAAACAAGACCTTGAGTTTGATCCAGAGCAATGTCGCTTGACTATCCGTTTCTCTACAAAACACGCTAAAAAAACATTTGAATCGTGATTGAAATAACTGACCGTATTCGTAATAAAATTTCTTGTTAGGCTTTTTCGTTACGGAAATTTCTGGATTCGGTCTCCACGCTCAAGGCCCGCGATAGAAGCTACGCAATAGCTTAATAAAGTGTCCCTAATTATATAATGAGTAAATTAAACAAAAAACCTGGCAATAGTGCGTCAGACTCGCCCACCGAGGATTCTGTACACACTTGCGACATAAACAGCCATATCTTTTGACTGTGTATACAGAGGGTTTATTTTTTCACAACACAAAGGGCCTACAGAGTTGAGTATATGGTTTTCAATTTCGATACCTCGATCCGTTCCCAAGATGGGTCTTGACAAAACAGACAGACAGACGGACAACAAAGTGATCCAATAAAATTGCCGTTTTTTCCTTTTGAATAATGGATCCCTGTGACCCACGGATACCCCTCAAGTTAAAGGGGAAAATATACAAGCCCATGATTAGACCTGTTGTACTGTATGGGTCAAAATGCTGGGCTGTAAAGAAGGTGGATGAAAAACGATTGCATGTAGCGGAGTTGAGAATGTTGAGATGGATGTGTGCAGTGACAAGAATAGATAAAGATATAAATGAGGATATTAGAGGTAGTTTGAAAGTTGCTCCTGTTACAGAAAAAATTAAAGGGTGTCGTTTGTATTGGTATGGACATGTAATGAGGAGAAACAAAGCACATGTGACTAAAAAAGTGATGGATCTCAATGTTGAAGGACGGAGAGCGAGAGGAAGGCCAAAGAAATAATGCATAGATTGTGTAAGGAATTATAGTATATGAAGGAGAAAGGCGTAAATGATGCCGCGACGTCTGATAGGGGAGAATGGAAGAAGAAAATTTATTGCGCCGACCACAAATAGAATGGGACAAGGGCAGGAAAATGATGAGTAACGGAACTCTAAAAAACTTACCAAAAGTCCATTCAATAACATAAGCCGCAAGAATAATAACGTAGCTATATTTATCAGTCCTGTGCACGCTGTACTTATTGTTTGGTGTGCAATCTAAAAGAAAAAAGTTATTTCAATCTGGTTTTGTTACAATTAGGTTAACAGGTTTATTATGAAGACTAAAATACTGAAAAAATCTATGCTTACAAGGCAACCAAAAGTTTTCTCAACGAGCTTGTACGCTTCCATTATGTCAACGTATACAATATAATTAATCTTCCAATAAGATTGTCTTTCTGAATCTGAAATATCTTCAGCTTTTCGAACATCTTCAGTCCATACGATCAATAGTTTACACAATAACTTCATAACAAACGACGCATACATGATATTAATATAAAAAATGACAATAATATGGCCAAAAAGTATATTCAAATAACCCCTTTCAGGAAAAAAGTGGATAAAAATAATCCATAAAACAATAAAAATACCATTAAGACTTAATACGGAAATCCAGTTGTAGATTTTTAAACCTCTGAGGTCTTTGCTGTTAATTTTGAGCAAAGTAATAGCGTGTTGGATTCTGCTAACTAACAATACATTTTTGTGGCGATACTTGATGACACTGTAGTAATTTAAGAAGAATCCAGTGGAGAAGAAGCAGTTGTTGTAAATACAAGACCAGTCAAGGAGCTTGACTCCCTCGCCAAAACCAACAAGCAGGTTGATCCAACAATAGAAGCAGTAGATAAGCATACAGACAACTCCAACAAAAATGTAGGCAAAACTGTTGACAGTAACAGAGTTATCCCGAATTTTGTACTTAGAACAGATGAATAGTGCTTGCATTATATTTAACGGCTTCAGAACTGACTCCAAGTCTGTTCCAATCTGGTTGGTGAGCATAACCTCGTCAGAATATGGAGTGACTGGCGCAACTTCGATTAATGCAGAATTAATTCTTAGTTCTATTCTGTTAAATGTTGGAAACATGATTGTAGACTGTAGTTTAACTCTTAAGTGATGATTGTTATAGCTTTAAACAAACAAAATATGAACGGTTTAATTTGATAGATTATCAATACGTTATTAATGACTTTTTAGTGCTTTTTAGATACATTAGTTTCGATTGCTATCTATAGTACCTTTTCACACATTCCGCCAGGTGTTTTCGGTAAGGTACATAAGTATTAAAACTTTACTAACCGGTTCAATTACACTCTCTAAAGTCCAGTCGCGGAGCAGAAAGAATTTCGTACAATGACCTCTTTACCTACTGCCAGTGGTTACAAACATTTTTGTATTACATGTGGTTCACAGGAAATATTTGAAAAAAAAAATAACTAACTTATTAAATAAATTATGTACAGTGTAAACTCTTTATAACAAAAGTCAAGGGACTGAACATATGTACTTAACAACAAACTAGGAATAGATAACTGTGTCCGAAAACTGAGCTATCACTAACGCATCCCAAGATGGAATTTCATTTGTTCGTTATTTAAAAATTATGTCAAGTAAGGACTTTTTGTCGTGACTCAAGGCTAAACTCTTGTTTCAGACTGACTGTAAGGTTTGTTCTTACAAACCTAACAGTCACTGGTAAAAGGTTTACAATCCCTAAGAACGGCCGCCATTGCAACGGTGCGAGCAAGACGCATTATATTTACGTGGTAGTGACAGAGACAGGTAATAACAGGTCAACGTTCGAAATTCTTTCTGCTTCGCGTCCGTACTTTAGACAAAAAAAAAATAACAAGTCTAAAAACTGACATGGTTACTAACATTATTATGAACACATAAAACGGTATATTTACCATGTTTGTTATTTATTTCGAGTTTCCGATATTTCGGTGATGTTCCAAACGCTTTTATCACGGATGGACTGAAGTTATTGCGACTGGGTGTTTATGAGCATATTAAACGATCTGTCCTCTTGCTTATTCATTTTTTTTGCGTTTGCTACCACTAACCCCGTCACTTACAACTGGATTTTTCTCTCGATACACAACACTCTCCGGATCTGGTTGCGATATTTTTCCTTCTTTTATGTGTTTTTACACAGTTGAACCACTCATTTTAAGCTCTTGACAGTTGAAACCCATCATCTCGGTTGAGGTTATATTTGGTAATCTTAATTGCTTCTCTTCTAGTCTACAGTAAGGCCAACTAGCAGCGATACGAAAGGTCATTAACCTAAAGAACAACTGTGGCGTTGACAATCTAATATTTAGCTCTTTCCATCTTGTGCCTTTGTGATGTCTCGTTCTCCCGGTAAAAACATAACAACGTTAAGACGGGTTCGCCAAAATTCGGGCGGCCATTTTAGATGGGGTTTCAGCATGGGTTTTGTTTACATTTGGTATCGCTTCTCGTTGGCCGTACTGAAGGTACTAAGGTAGTGTCTGAAACAAAATAAAACACACACACAAATGAAATAATGTAATAAAAAAAAGTCATAACATAACAACAAAAAAACTTCTCCATTTGTGTGGCCTTTACCTAATTTTGTGAGGAGATTAGATACAATCATCTGATCTCCAAAGGTTACTGGATAGTATGTTACCCCTTAATAAGACTGGTTTAAACTTTCGGGACTTAAACTGCTCCTCACTGGCATCAAAAATCTATAAATAACTGAATCAAATCCTAAAATAAACTAAATTCTTAATTTTCGAAATTCATCTGCGTCATTTTAATTACATTAAGTTCAATTCACCTTGAACTGTCGCCACACAGAAAGTATAAACGGTATTATTATGCATGTGAGCAATGAAAATATTAAAATTGTACAAATGGAATCCAATTACCTAAAATATTTACTTAGCATAATTAATTAGTTATATTTTATTACGTTATCTCCAATCCACTTTGAACGGTCTCTTAAAAACCATGTCACCACATCCAGAAATTAAAAACAATTTTAAAAATAAAATCAATATTGTTATAGAAAATAGTACACAAAATGAACTAGATGAACTAAATGACAGAAATGACAAAGCGCTAAATAAAAATGTAGTTGAAAAATATTTACGATCTATACTTAAACCTCTGAATATGATGGATGCTTTATTTGTGCGCGCTAGATACAGAATTCGAGACAATGTCATTACCCCTAACAGTCGTCTTTACATCATTATGTCAGTCTGCGCCACGGTAATCATATTGGCTATCATTTACATCATGACCTTCATGACCCCCAACAGAACTGGACTAGATGTCTTTAACTACTTTTTCCTCAATGTCTATGACTATGTTTTGTATATTATTGGTTTCTTCTTAGACGCCTTCACCAATATTGAACAAAGGCTCAACAATATGTATTTTGTCTTGAAGATTCAAAATGTGCATACTTTTCTTAACCTGAACGGAAGTTCTTTCAATTATTTTATTATCTCTAACTGGGCATACGTTCTCATCATCAATTTATATCATTGTGTTTGGATCAGCGTGTACAGTTATATATTCTATGAGGTCGGTTTTGTCAATATTTTAACTAGCTATGTATGCGTTCATTTTGATACTAACATAATATATGCTACAAGTAATATAAAGCTTGTCAATAAAACTCTCAAGTGTTGGATCGCTGAACTTCAAAAGTCAGGATTTGGCCATGAAGTAGCAGATGACCGGTACTGGGATAGCATGTTTGAAAGTTATATAAACATCATTCAAGCTTTCGAAATACTTGAGAAAACCTTTCAAAGACAGGTTGGTTATTCTATTTCTTATAAACAAAAAAAACATTAAAAATTTAAAAATAGTAGCCCACCGGTATCGGGAACAGGGTCCAAGCTACCGGCGGTCAGGGTTCCAGAGAAAGGAACCTCCTAACAATACGAGCCGTGTCGAGGAGTACCGCTCTCTGTATCAAGCCCTTGATCCAGCTGCGTAACGAGAGCCTTCTCAGGTATTGGTCGAGGCTCTTGGCAATTAAGCCATTGGCAGATACGACTATAGGCACACTGATCGCTGAGTCCACATCCCACATGTCGACAACGAGTCGAGCCAAGTCAATATACTAAAAATTATGACTTATTATTAACTATATATCTATTATTTATTCCGAGTTTCAGAGTTAGTTCATCCCTGATCATTGCGTTTGCAACATCGCCGAAATATCGGAAACTCGGAATAAATAACAAACATGGTAAATATCCCGTTCTAAGTGCTCATAATAATGTTAGTGACCATGTCAGCTTAAAGACTGAAATAATGAGGTTTGTTGTAGGTTTTCTATTATATTGTGCACACCTCTACAAATGGCTTACTGGATATCTGGTTACGTTCTGAGAACAAGTCACCTGACTTCAGCGATATTCAGGTAATCTCATTGTATTTTATTTTAGATTAATCAGCTTTTTTTTACAAAATCTGAACAAGAGTTCTGAACAGTTACAGTACTGATGTCAACATTTGGATCACTTGTTTCATTTACTTACTTATTTTTTTCTAATATTTTTCTTCTTTTTTACTAATTCTTTGTCAATGGACGGACATTGTAAGCCTTGTAAATAGACGCTTGTTAACTTTTGTCAATTTCTTAGCTTTTCTTATCATATAAGTTATTGTCCGTCATACATTGTCCTCTCATACTTTAGTACTAACAACAACATTGTAAAACCTTATTTAAAAAAAGTAACCATGTGCGTTTTTCTCCATAGGAAACGAAAAACCCGGACCATTTTATAAGTGCCCATGTAGGCCAATGTGAAATAATAATGTTTTGATTTAAAATTGATCACTCTTTGTTTTTAGTATGCTCTCCTTACATGTACTGTTCTAACATGGGTGGTTAAGAATCTGAGCATTCTCACATCTCTAAGCGTGGAGTGTGAGCGGTTCTACTCTGCGCTGACAGAAATTCAGAGCGTCTGCATTCAAATTATAACTTTAAAAACATGTCCAGGTAAGAAGTAGTACTTGAAAACAAATTTTGGGAATTCATATTTTGACACGCGAATGCTTACTAACAAGCGGGCGTGTGACATTAGACATAACGATTTGTTACCAAGTTGTAAACTGTAAATATTTAAATATCTTTTTATTCATCGTTAAAAAATATTTGAATAAGACTTGACATTTTAATATGTAAAACATGTTAAAAAGGGAGGAGAGATTCAGCAATGGGCGAAACAACGCTGCCATATTTAATTTATTTTCTTCTTATAATATCCTTACTATAAATATATATTAATATTATAAAAGCGAAAGTGAGTTTGTTTGTTTGTTTATTTGTTTGTTACCTCTTCACGCTTTAATGGCTGAACCGATTTTGATGAATTTTGGTACAGAGATAGTTGGAAACCAGGAGACGGACATAGGCTAATATTTATTTAAAAAAAAGTGGGATATGAGGGAGAACGAGGGAAGAAAAGGGAAAACTTAGCGTTGCTATTACAAATCGATCAGGCGCAAGAGCAAAAACTGCAGGTCTGCTTGGTGTGTTATACCGAATTTAACGCGAGCGAAGCCGCGGGCGAAAGCTAGTAGGAACATAATCTTAAAATAAATTTACTAGTCACGACAAAGTCACAGTCTTGCCTTACTAACTACTTGTACTAAGCTTTCAAGTGACATATTTTTTACAGAAACTAGAAAGCGGTTCTGCAAGAACATCCAAAGGCTCAAAAGTGCTGAATTCAGGAAGTTTGATGTATGCGGGCTGTTCTCAGTGGACGCTGAGATGCTGGTGCAAGTGCTAGATTTTTTCACTACGTACACCATCGTATTATTACAGTTCGAGTTTGCTCCAATACTCTAGTCTAGTCTCAGTTTCTATTTAATGTAAAAATTTATAAATACTACTACTAGTACTGATTGATTTAATTTCTTTTTTAACAAGTGTATAGAAAAACAAACTCAAATGTGCTTTGCCAAAAATTCAACCACTCACACTCTCGAAGGCAAATTTAATTTAATTTCAATAAAATTTCTTTACGTACAGATGATTTTGGTTTCTTTATTTTTCAGAACATTTCTTAATTTCCGTTAATACTTTTAGTGTTTCTATTGACTGTTTATCAATATTGCTAAAAAGACTTTACAATTAATGATTGCAAACATGACTTGTCTTTTTATTAATCAACGAATAGTGAACGAATTAATTGATTGCTATTCCACTAAGTCTAGTTTCAACTGACGTAAAACCGTCGAGTGCACCAAACATGTTTTCATATCCGAAAAACAAACAAAAAATAAAAGATGTTATAATCAAGAACACACCAACGGTGGCATACAAAGAAGTGTTACTAAACAACGTGATCGAAGAAAATTTACAATTGGTACTAAAACCGTTGGATATGATGCAAAAACTTTTCATCTGCGCAAAGTATTCTATTCGTGATAACTTTATCACTTCAAACACCAAAGGATACAACTTTGTTGGTCTCTTCATTGCGGTTATATTTCGTAGTATAATCTTCACCGAACAAATGATTTACATTATTAACTTTGAAGGTGTATCCACTGCCCTCGGTTGGTTCAATTTCTACGACTTTTTCTTCTTTTCCATTGGATTCATTATCAACTACTGTTCAAATATTGCTCACTGCAATGACAATGTCTTTTTAGTCTTGAAAATCCAACATGTGCATAGAGTTCTCAAAATTGATGGAAAACTTCTCGATAGCTTGGTTACTTCCAACTGGATTTTCGTAATAGTCTTAAATATCCTTTATCTTATAGGCAGTTTGTATTACGTCTTCAATTACTTTGACAATATTCTTAGCCTCGTCTCAAACTATACCAGCATTTCTTTAGACATTAATATCGTTTACGCATCGTTTGTTATTAATTTGTTGAGGAAAACGCTTCTAGCGTGGATTAAAAACATGCAACTGTTAAGAAATGAAGAAGATTTCAGTAATGAGTCGCATTTGGAACTAATGTATGATTTGTACCTTAATATTCTGGAAGCTTATAAGATTTTTGAGAAAACGTTTCGCGCATTGGTAAGTATTTCATAACCCTACTATGAGCCCTACTTACGCTGGGTACACTTTTGACTTTTCTATAATTAAAGTTGCTAGGAATCTAAATCTGCAAAGAAATACTTTTATTGTTATTGTTTCTATATGTTTTAATTTCTGGTTTTACTTGCTTAATATTTTCCAGCGTTTGATAGTTTATTACCAGTTTACACGTGATATTGACAAAATTCTGGTATCTCCCGTCCACAAAAGCCGTTAATGAAGAGTTGAAGTTGATAATTGGTACGCGGTTGCGTCAACTCGAAATCTGCAACTCATTGTAACCAATTTCCAAAACCAAAGACTAAAGCTTTTTGTGAAGAAACCTAGGTTTTTAATTACTGAAACTTCCAAATTCTCTCTACTTTTTTAAAGATTGTAGTAACACTATTGCCTATTGAAATCGATTTGTCATTAAACAGGCGAAATCAAGGGTAAAAGCTAGTTAGAAGTCATCATCGACATCTACCTTTGCTCCGTTACACGTACACATTATCTTATCTCTTCCATGATTCCCTGTCAGACTTCAATGCATTGTTTGCTCCTTTCAACAATATATATCTTTACTTTTAGATAGTGTATTACATAATACATACAGTCTTCCATGGATTGATGACCTTAGCGATAATACTAGAAATGAAAAAAATTGTGGCAAACAGTGGTAGAACAGTAAGTACATTTTACATCATTTGATTAAATCGATTAAACAAAACTATGCGTAACTTCTTTCTTTATAAATACATCTTCTTGTTGTAGGATTCCGTTTCTAAATGGAATACTTATACATTTAACCCTTAACCGGCTCCGCCGATCGCCCCAACTGAATGAACTTTTACGCACACATTTGGTTTTGTATACAATATTTTTAATGGCAGACAAAACGTCTCCTCACGCACGGACACAACAATCCCTACTTCTAGCGTTGAATTAAATTTATGTATTACTAGCTCTCGCCCGCGACTTCGTCCGCGTGGCATAGTTACTTTGGACTGACGTTAACTTTAACCCGCGTGATAATCGAATAAAAAAAAATCTTTCTATCCCCTTTTCTTCCTGCTTTCTCCCCCTTTTCCCAATTTATTTTAATCTATGTCTGTCTCCAGGGTCTGAACTATTTCTGTACCAAAATATATCAAAATCGGTTTGGCCATTTTGGCGTGAAGACGTAACAATCAAACAAACAAACTCACTTTCGCTTTTATTATATTAGTAAGGATACGAATTTTAAAATAAAAGCTAGCTTTAATAACAATGGAATAGTCCATTTTAAATTACAACCTACCCTCAAACTCTCTCGTTTCAGTTCGCAATATTTGCAGTAACTTCACAATCTTGGTTACTGAAGAGCACGGCCTTACAAATATTACTGAGCATCGAAAGTGAGAGATTTTACGCAACAATGACTGAAGTTCAAAATGTTTGCACACTGCTTGAGAAATCCAGAGGATGTTCTGGTAAGTATTAAGCAATATTATGTAAATAAAAATTAGAGGACGGAAAAAATCGATAGATGGATTAGAAGGAGGACATGGGAAAAATTGTCTGATAAGATGACAAGCAGTAAAAGTTTCTACGAAAATAATAAACTTATTTTCTTTCTTTTCTTTCTTTTCTTTCTTTTCTTTCTTTTCTTTCTTTTCTTTCTTTTCTTTCTTTTCTTTCTTTTCTTTCTTTTCTTTCTTTTCTTTCTTTTCTTTCTTTTCTTTCTTTTCTTTCTTTTCTTTCTTTTCTTTCTTTTCTTTCTTTTCTTTCTTTTCTTTCTTTTCTTTTTTGAATAAACAAATAAATGAATGTATGCCGATTTTATGCTAATTTTGGCCTTGTCTTGTAAATATTAAAACGTGCTTATTAAATTCAATATTTTCCTTTTACAGAAACACAAAGAAGAATATGCAAGAACATACAACGCCAGCAGATAACATCGTCCCACAAGTTCAACGCCTGTGGTTTATTCGTCATCGATGCCACGTTACCGTTTCAGATACTTAGCGTTATCAGTGCTTACACACTTGCTTTGCTGCAGTTCAATTTGTATTAATATAATTAGGAATTTGTGTACTCATCATTTGATAAGACACCTCCTTTCTCGCCATATGCTCCTTCATTTAGTCCATTAATCGTTTCTTTGGCCTTCCTGCTACCCTATCATGACGTCTTAAAGCAGAACTTATTACACTGAGGGAAAGAGACAGAGCTATACAGGGTGTCTAGCACCATCTCTTTCTCACACATGAATAAGAACCGCTATAAGATGTCATGGTAACTCTTCTGTTCTCTTTTCATCATCGCCATCTTCTGCCTTTCCCCAACCGGGGTCGGCATCCATTCCACACGTCTTATCGGATTCAGCTGACTATCAGTATTAGTGTCCACGGAATTTCTTGATCACCTCTACATTGAGATCTACGCTTTGGAAGGGGCAACTACAGTACTTTCACGGTTATTATGCCTTGTGACTGGGACTGTAGCTTCAATGTATTGTTGTCATTGTATCGACAGTAAAAAAGTGTTTGTAACTGGCTTACTTATTTGATTTGATACAAAAAATAAAATGCAAAAAACAATCTTCTTTTTGTGTGTGGGTGTAAGTGGTGTAACCTACAAATAGAAACTTAGCAAGAAGTATTAAACTTGTTTTTACGTATAGTGAAAAAGACAAGAAATATGTAATATTTGTGTTTAAAATACTGTGTTTGCTTTTCTGTTGCAAAATCCTTCTATTCTGAGCTGTAGCCACAGTCTTATAAAGACTGTAGGTATAGACTGTACAAGTCAGACACGAGCGCTTTTGAGAGAGAGAAGTCAAAATATAAAAGTATATGGGTATATGGACTACCTATGTATATATATATAATAGATTTTGCCCGCAGCTTCCCACGCTTTAAATCGGGGTAATACAGTTCCCCTTTCCTGATTTGCAGGTACCTGCTACCTGTAGTTTTTGCCCATGCGCCTTATTTATTGTAATAGTAAAGCTATGGTTTCCCCTTTCTTCCCTCTTTCTCCCTCATAACTCACTTTTTTTTTAAATAATACCCTATGTCTGTCTCTAGTAGAGTCCCAGCTATCTCTGTATTAAAATTTAAAATTCATCAAAATTGGTTCAGCGAATCAGGTGTCAAGACGTAACAAACAAACAAACGAACTCACTTACGCTTTTATAATATTAGTAAGGATCTTGTTTACAAAATTCTCGAGTCACAGTAATCCTCTATAACGTCTAGACAGATGTTTATGATATTTTATTTGTATACTAGCTGTTCCACGCGGTTTCACCCACGCTGCTCAGCACCTGTTGGTCGTAGCGTGATGTTATATAGCCTATAGCCTTCCTCAAGAAATGGACTATCCAACACTAAAAGAATTTTCCAATTCCAACCAGTAGTCCCTGAGATTAGCGCGTTCAAACAAACAAACAAACAAACTCTTCAGCTTTATAATATTAGTATAGATTTATTTTATTTGTATATTTATGTTGTAATAGCGGCCATCTCAAAAAAGGAGCTGTGTAGTGGGTGGAACCACTAGTAAATTATATAAATATAAAACTTAAATAAATAAAAAGTAAAAACACATTCGTTTTTGTTATTATGTAGGTACCCAAACTTATAGCTTTTTTCCTACTTACGTACATGTGGGTCATTGATCTATTTATATGTGTAATCTATATGTTTAATTAATACAATATTTCATTACTTTATTCATTAATAATTTATCTAATATATAAATTTCTCGTGTCACAGTTTTCGTTCCGATACTCCTCCGAAACGGCTGGACCGATTTAAACGAAATTTTGTGTACATATAGGGTAGGTCTGAGAATCGGCCAACATCTATTTTTCATATCCCTAAGTGGGCAGCGGGTTTAACCGCTGGGCACAGCTAGTGTTATTATGGTATATGGTATTTTAATAAAATGACAAACTGTTAATTTTATTTTGTAATTATAGTATAAAATTAATTCAAATATATTATCTAGGAGAGAAATATAATCTCGAACATCTGAGTGTTTTGTTGTAAAATAAGAAGTAATTTTAAATTTTGAAATTTAATATTAGTATTATTTCACCATTTTTATTTATCCATTCACAATTTCTAAAGAACTACAATAAAATAAAAAGTAAAAACTTTTTAGTAAAAAAATAAAACCGACTTCTAAAAAAAACTAAAAACTGGAAAATAATGTTATTTCCGGAAGTCGGTGGCTTTTGTTGGTTTCGTTGACTTTATTGGCCACTTTATTATTAAACCAATTCAGAAATCATATGCATCATCCCCTAGGGGATACAGCTGATACTTGATCTGATGTTTATGTTTCTTAATGACTAGGTGAGGGGTGGGGAGGGGATACGGTCACCCTGCTCCCACTCGCCTGCCTACCCTGGCGAAACCCATACTTATACATGTGATTACAGCAATCACGGCAGATTTGCTGTCATTTATTAAAGAGTGCCGTTGTATATCACTGAAGATCTATCACCAATTTACTGCGATGACCTTCCAAACCATAGTAGTACATACCATGTTTTGATCATTTGTCTTCGACAACTTCTAAAATATAATCGACGAATGAGTATATCATCAACGTACACGAAGTCAATCTAATACGTATTATTAAAGATAACTCAAAAACTGCTTGTCGGATCTTGATATTTTTTTTATGGGACCGAACGACAACCACCAGCTTTTGAATAAAAAAAGAATCATCAAAATCGGTTCACTCAGACCTGAGTTATGAGGTAACAAACACAAAAAAAAACAAACATACAGTCGAATTGAGAACCTCCTCCTTTTTTTGAAGTCGGTTAAGTATGTTTAAAATAACCAATTATATTGTGAATTATATTGTATCAGTGTATCCTTTGTGGAGATCCAAATAATTAAATAAATACCTAAAGGAGTATTGAAAAAAAATATTTTTTGCGCCAATCGCAAATAAATTTGGAATAACGGATTGCGCTTTTTCACTGCTGATGCCGTATATTTACTTTCTGATAATGTAGCTTCTTGTTAGTGAAATAATGGTTAAAATCGGTCCAGTATTTTCGGAGCCTATTTGAAACAAACAAACAAATCTTTCCTCTTTATGATATTAGCATAGATAAGTGCACACAGTGTTTATTTTACAAAAATACAATGTTTACAGAAAGGTAAACTGCAACAGAACAATTACGTAATAAGAGATGAAACCTAACAGACTTATTGTTAACGAGGCGTCGATATCGAACAAGCCGCATGCGCTGACCTTAGTGAAACCGCGCTTTTCCAATATGACGCTCTTGAAGAGACGTAGTTGACTTTCTGTAAAAAAAAACCATTTAATCTTTTAGTAACAATGGAAAACGAATCTATATAATATTATAAAGCTGAAGAGTTTGTTTGTTTGCTTGTTTGAACGCGCTAATCTCAGGAAGTACTGGTTCGAATTGAAAAATTCTTTTAGTGATGGATAGTCCATTTCTTGAGGAAGGCTATAGGCTATATAACATCACGCTACGACCAACAGGTGCTGAGCAGCGTGGGTGAAACCGCGTGGAACAGCTAGTATGTCATAACTAGAGATGCTGAAATCCTTACTAATATAATAAAAGCGAAAGTGAGTTTTTTTGTTTGTTTGTTACGTCTTCACGCCTAAATGGCTAAACCAATTTGATGAATTTTGGTACAGAGATAGTTGGGACCCTGCTGACGGACATAGAATAACTTTTTTAATAAAAGTGATAAATGAGGAAGAAAAGGGAAAACTTAGCTATTACTGTAAATAAGGCGCTAGGGCAAAAACCACAAGTAGCAGCAGGTACCTGCAAATCAGGAAAGGGGAACTGTGTTACCCCGAAATAAACGCGAGCGAAGCCGCGGGCAAAAGCTAGTATGAAATAAAATGTATCTATGAAAACATTCTTACTTTGACAGTTTCCGGTCTTCAGGAGCCGTATACACGCTGCTTCAGCTTCCTCGACGGTCTCATAAAAGCTCTCACAGTTTAAACTGTGGGTTACAACAAGCGCTACTGCCTTCACCAACCATGCAATAGTCGTGAACCCAACCAGCTGTAAATAAACAATATTACTTAAGTCTTGGTTGGTCACTACCAAACGTCAAAAACAGTGAGTGTGACATAGTATTGAATCAAAAGTTACCTCTTCACTCTTTAATGGCTAAACCGATTTTGATGAATTTTGGTAGGTACAGAGATAGTTGGGAACCAGGAGACGGACATAGGCTATTTTTTATTTTAAAAAAGTGGGATATGAGGTAGAACGAGGGAAGCAAAGAGAAAACTTAGCGTTGCTATTACAAATCAATCAGGTGCAAGAGCAAAAACTGCAGGTCTGCTTGGTGTGTTATAACGAATTTAACGCGAACGAAGCCGCGGGCGAAAGCTAGTTCTTCATATTTCCTCTGGCCTGCTGGTAGAAATTTCTTTAGAAATAAGCCTTACCTTTGTACTCTTTGTTTTTTATGATTTTTTCCTGTATTTTCTCCTGCGTGTACATAAATTATTAAATAAATAAATAAAAGAAAGTTTTTTACTTACAGAATTGTTTATCTGACCTATTTCTTTTATGATTTTAAACATTGTATCCAAGAAGTACAGGCTTCGGGTAAATGCGTCCATCACATGACATAATGCCTGTGAAAATGAACTTGGCATTAGGTTCTTCTGAGGATGTCTTGGGACCTTCTACATTCATTTTTACCAGTAGTTTAGTCACTTCATTCGGCATTCCATCACTTCTCATTGAGCGAGAGGAAGGCCAAAGAAAAGATGGATGGATTGTTTAAGGAATGATATGAAGGAGAAAGGAGTAAATGATGCCGTGACGTCTGATAGGGGAGAATGGAAGAAGAAGACGTGTTGCGCCGACCCCAAATAATGGGACAAGGGCAGGAAAATGATGATGATTCCATCGGTTCTCATCACGTGTCCAAACAGAAACGGCCCAATTCTTTCCATGACCATTAAATATACAAGTTTTAATTTTTAAATTCACGAACTTACCAATAATTGAAAAATTGTTTTATGCAGATTATAAGCTTCTAATATATTTTGATAAATTTCAAGCAGTTTATGACATTTTTTATCATTGTCCTGTCCATGATTCATCATCAGAACATTATCAGTCCACGCTTTAAGATATTCTTTTAACAATACGATCATACGTGTAGCAATGGTTAAATTCATATCAAATGCGAAGAACAATACATCAGTATAAATATTAAGAAACATCATGAAGGGTTTCATTAAATTAAGTGAGGAGTAAAAACCTATGACTAAGAAAATATCAGCAGAGATAGAAATAAATACGGCGATCCAGTTCCAAATAATGTAGGTCAGAAAACTCTTTCTGAAATCAATGCTCTTTTGGATAATTTGCAGCTTCAGAATAAGACTAACGTTATTGTGTCTGTGCACAAAATCTAACATGAATAACATTGTAAAAGAAAATATACGTACGATGGTAAATAAAGATAAGACCAAGACATATATGAAGTTGTTAGTATAGTCAGTTTTTACATATTTTTTACCACCGTTGTTTATTGAAACGTACGTACGAAACATACACATGGAAGTAAAGAATACCATACGTAAGAACGAGAAAAGTAATAGAAATTTGTTCTGATTAGGATAAATATGATTATTATGAACCTTATATTTTGGAAACATTAAAATTTGAAGGGGAAAAGTTAAAGAACGGAGTATCTCCTTAACTTCTTTATCAATTCGATTGTTGGGTAGCACTTGAAATGATCGTTTTGGTAAAGTTCCACGTTTTTGGAACATTGTTATAATCTTCAACTTGTTTCTCTTTTTCGATGACCGTGGTCTTACTAGCTGTATAAAATATTGCTCAAATATATATATTCAACAAAAAACACAATAAATTGCTTTGTTCGTGTAATAATGTTATGAGGAATGGCTGAGTGTTGTCTTTTTATTTTAGTGGCCTAGCTCAGGGATATTAATGATTGTCTTTTAAAAGGCTTTCGATTAATTATGTTGACACGTGTCTACGTGTCTGGAACACGTTTTGAAATTTCCAAGGTTAATGATGAAAGTAATAAATAAGCACTTCTTAAAGTCTCATATTGAGCTAAATTAAAACTATAACTGACGGAACAATAATAGACTAATAGCCATCATAAATTTAACCGTGCGGTCCTTGTGCTCACAGCCTTTTTAAGGAAATTTCAAAACGTTTGGTTGACACTTCCCATGACCCTTTTCACTACCCGTGACCCAAGGGCTGGCTTTTACTTTGGCCAGAGGCTTAGCGTTGCCATACAACGTGGCAATGCGGCCAGTCTCTTGGGGACATTGCCAACTGAGAGCGTTGAGGACGAATTTTTTGACACTATTTTTTAATTTATTTATAAGTTAGGTAGTATATTTCATTTCATAATATTATATGAGTGGTACTAGAATAGATTGATATTGAAGTACAAATGTTTTAGGATATTAAATTAATGTAATTTTGTTCTTCTTAAAGTTATTGGGAAAAGCCCACACTTGATACTAGCACACAAATTCAATAAGTAACCGGAAAGTTTAAAATCCCAGGAAACAATTTTCTCGAAACAGTTAAAATCGGTGTCAATCAAAAAGGCTCCTATACCGTTAAAAACAGAGGAGCCGGCCAGGGCCACTGCCTGCTGGAGTTAAAGCTAAATTACACGGTACAATCAAATTGAATCACTTTGGTTGAATAGAGCAGAAATGAAAGGAATGCTGTTTACGCGTACATACACGGCATCTGGAAAATGAACTGTTCAACACATATTCTTCGAAAGATGTCGAATGAGGTCGTACATTTGAGTTGCAATTATATGTGATCATTTAATAAAACAATTATCGAAAAAGAAGCTAAGGAAACGGAAGGCAAGCCTTAGGAGCGTCAAAGCGTCTATTGAGAGAATTGGCAGAAGAGGATCCAGATGCATACCTCAATCGTCTTTGCATGAATGAAGCAAAATTTAATTCACCGTTAATTCAGAAAGAAAATACTATGATGAGGGATGCTGTAAAAGTGAATCGTTCAATTCTTGTGTTCATTTTTCATTCATCTACGTCGAAGATTGAACGTTAAAAGTGAAAATATTGAGCATGTTCAATTCTTTCAACGCCGTAGAATAACAACATTCAATGACATTGAATGACTCAAGGCCTATTCAGACCTAAGCGGTATTCGCTACCGTCTGCGTCAGAGAAAACCCAGTGGATATGATGTAACATTACTGTTCACACCAAAGCGGATTTCGCTATCCTTGTGGGTAGAATAACGCGCGGTAGCTATTCAGACCTATACGGTATTCGCTACCGTCTGCGGCAGAGAAAACCGCGGTACTTGATACTAAATACCTAAGCGAAACCCTCTTGGTATGTACCTCTACCCACAGCGGCAGCGAATATCGCTCAGGTCGCTCTAGCCGCGGTACTTGATACTAAATACCTGAGCGAAACCCGAGCGGTATGTACCTCTACCCACAGCGGCAGCGAATACCGCTTAGGTCTGAATAGGCCTTCACTTATAAGTTTACAGGGATCAATTTGGTTGCTCTGCTTCATCCAAATTGAAAGGCAAAAGTTAACCGTGTAATTTAGCCTTTACGGGTTGTTCAAAAGAGATACCGCGGCCCCGGAATACTTTCAAAGAAAGAACATGGATAGGTTTAGTCCTGTACTAATAAACAGCACTTATTTTACAATTTATTTTTGAAATGAAACTTTTATGACATAGTTTCAAACTTTTTCGTCTGAGTGTTACATGTCGCGTGACGGTCGGCCGCGGAGTAGGACCGTCTAAATGTTTATAATGTGAAAAAAGTTTCACTTATACCGTGGTCTTATAAAACCACACAATCCTTTTTTTATGTTGCGTGTTATTGTTGAAACGCAACGTTTGATATAATGCCGGTAGTGACGTCAAAGTCTATAACTTTTAACACTTTTCTTGGTAACAACCCCAGAAAATTGTTAAAAAGTATTGTTCTTCATTGATTTAAGTAAAACAAAACCGACCAAGAGCGAGTCAGACTCCCGCTCCAAGGGTTCCGTATAAACTTGCGAAATAAACGGCCATATCTTCTAACTACGTAGATTTAGAGGGTTATTTTTTTTTCACTGCATAAAGGGACCAAAAGAGTACCTACATGGTTTTAGTTTCAATTCAATACCTCCACGCATCTGAGATAAAGGGTCGTGAAAGACAGACAGACGGACAACAAAGTTTTATAATAAGGATTCCGTTTTTAACTTTGAATAACGAATCCCTAAAAATTACATGTTTATTCTCTTTTAACAGAAACTGTAGATTTTAGAAAACCTGCACAAAGTATGCTACTCTTATGTATTCTAGTATTAAGTATTTGATTGAAATAAAAGATGTCAGTTAAAATTTCAACTTGTTTTATTTCCTTAGAGTTTATAGAAAGAAAAACTGCAAGAGCACAAGTACATAATAAATGATGACTCCTATCAAACTTCGTATTAGAGTCGCGTCTACGCAGAACAGGCCGTATACCGTCATTTTACTGAAAGATCGATTTTTCAGTATCACATTATTGCACAGATATTCATGTTCTGTAAAGAAACATATATTTCATAATGGGGAAGTTTCCAGGGCAAAGTAATTACATTCTATTTAGACTGTCTTTTAGATTATTTAAAAATAGGGTTACGTATCTTTTTATTTGTAAATTGGACCTAAAATTACAAAGATATAGCCCACTGTGCCCGTGCCCATGCGTTGCTATGAAATTTTCTACCTTTCTACCTACCCTACCTTTTCTGCCCGAGACCTTTCCAACGAATGCAAAACCGTGGAAATCGGTTCGTGCGTTCTGGAGTTATAGAGCCAGGAAGGAAAAGACCGACTTATTTTTATATAGTAGATTAAAGTAGCGTGTGACGTCACTCGTTGCGAAGAAATGTAGCAACGCATGACGTCACAATTTTTTATTCTAATTTACAAATAAAAAAATACGGACATTTAATAGTTCTTTTTTTAAACTAGCCTATGTTATCATTGATATTTTATGTAATTTGATTTTGCATAATCCAGATAATCTAAGTTATTTTCATCCTTTTTTTTCTAAAAGAATATGCAATAATTCTTTATTTGCAACTTTACCTCCCGAAGCGGAGACCACATTTTGTTTTAACTAAATTCTTACCTGAACAGGCCCTGTTCTTCATAAGCTGTATACACGCCAACTCGGCTTCTTCAACAGTTATATAGAACTTCTCACAGTATATACTATGAATAATTACAAATATGATATTTTTTGTTATGTACGTAATAGTGAGAACAATGATGTAAACAAGCTGAAAAAGAAAACAATATTCTTAATAGTTTCCGTAGCTTTCTTTTGCCTAAAAATAGTTAGGCAAAAGAATTCAGATTCTACGATTCTACCTACGGCTAACGGTAGGCCGTCAGCCATTTTTTAGGGTTCCGTAGTCAACTAGGAACCCTTATAGTTTCGCCATGTCTGTCTGTCCGTCCGTCCCTCCGTCCGTCCGTCCGTCCGTCCTCGCTTAATCTCTGTGACCGTTAGCGCTAGAAAGCTGAAATTTGGTACCAATATGTATATCAATCACGCCGACAAAGTGGTAAAATAAAAATTTGAAAAAAATGTTTTATTAGGGTAGCCACCCTATATGTAAAGTGGGAAGTGAGTTTTTTTTTAATTTCAACCCTAACGTGTGATATATTGTTGGAAAGGTATTTAAAAATAAATAGGGGTTTACTAAGATCATTTTTTGATAATGTCAATAATTTCGGAAATAATCGCTCCAAAAGTAAAAAACAATGTGTCGTCCCCCCCTCTAACTTTTGAACCATAAGTCTAAAAAATATGAAAAAAATCTGAAAAGTAGAACTTTATAAGGACTTTCTATGAAAATCATTTTGAACTTGATTGACACAACAGTTTTTGTACAAAAAAGACAAAAAGTTGTACAAAATAATTTCTGGACTAAGTTTGTAGTGTAATCGTATATGCAAGCTTTTTTTGTTTACATATTTTATTTATTATCCTGAACGTATCTTTTTTTAAACAAATCATCCTAAATTACCACCGAAATTGCACGTCTTTGTATTAATTAGTAACCCAATTCCTCGAGCGATGGCGCTGTAGGTACTTATTACATTGGATCGGGTAGTACCGAATTGTTCGGTTGGCCTCATAACTGGGAACACTTATTGTGACGGACGGGAAACTACGGAACCCTACACTGAGCGTGGCCCGACACGCTCTTGGCCGGTTTTATTTTACGTTGACACGGCCAGTTGTTACTAAACGTTGTGCCTCGTCCGCAGACATATACGGTGGCCTGGAGCCCTACGCTCGGAAAGGGTCGGTGTGAGTGTCTCTCCCTCAAACACCCGGGCACTTCATTCGCTAGCATAAGTGCTTCGCAAAAGGAAGTCACCACTTCCCAATCACTTTCGCTACGTATCATGAACTGAATAAGGGCTGGACGCGAGAGATTACCGACGCCGATCGGCTCTACGAGGACACGGCGGTGATCCGCCTAAGTTGGGCAGACCACCATAGCGTGCTCTATTGTGTCGTTCGGGCGATCGTCACAATGGTGACACCCGGGCGTTTTCTCCCGCCCGTTTATGTTCAGGAACCTACGTCAGAGTTGCTTGAGGTTATCAAAAAGTGATGTCACTTACTACCTGATGGTGATGGCTGGTGCATTCTACTAGCTTTTATGATAAATTCTTTACAGTTCAAGCTGTACGGCTATGGAATGCCCTGCCCGTGTCTGTAAGGAGCGCTCAAACTCTGTCCACTTTTAAAATTCTGGTCAAAAAGCACTACTACCTCTCTCCTTAAACAAAATTTTAAATACTTCTTTGCTCTTGATGATTAATATTTTAAATGTTTATTTATGTATTTATATTTAAGTATGTGTTTTTTAAACGTAGCTATTAATTTTGAAAAATGTTACACCACAGACTACCTACAGTATTGTTTCTCCTCCTTTAAATCCATCCAAAGGTTGTCTTGAAAAGATCGCTTTTAGCGATAAGACCGCCCATTGTGTCACCCTATTTATAAGTTGTTTAATGTTATTCTTGTTATTTGTATGGTGTACATAATAAAGAATATTCTATCTATGTATCGTATCTCAGTCTTACATATGCTAAACTAAAGCTGACTTTTTGCTTGGTATTCAAACAAATATTTTTACCGAAGTAACTACAAAATCAGCAGTACCGTCTATCTTGGTAATCCTGCGATCTTTTTGCGCACAGCATGCAGTTTATTCCTTATTACTCTTAACATTTTTAAACTCACCAGATATGTGGGTAAAGTTTTATTTTCAGATTTAGAAAATAAACTTAGCACCGCATAAAACAGCAAATCCAAATAGGAGATAGTACGAAAAAATGCTAGATATGTTACATACAATACCTGTAAGCAAAAAAAATCTTATTAATTTGATTTAATAACATTTGAGCAATGTTCAAGATGAGGCTTCACGGACTTACCCATGCTTGGAAAACAGTTTTATACAGATTGTAAGTTTCCAAAATACATTGATATGTCTCAAAGAGTTTCTGACATTGTTCATCATTGACCTCGTCATCTTTTATCAACAAGATTTCATCAATCCATGCCTCCAGTAATTTCCTCAACAATATTATAAGCCGGATGGCAACCATTGAATTGACTTGAAATATAATGGACATCAAATCAACAATCATGTTGGGGAGATAGCCAATGAACTCGAATCCACCCGATTTGGAATACTGTATCAAGAGTACTAGAATATCAAAACAAATGGCGGTTGACATTGAGACCCAGTTCCAAATGATATAACTGCGGACACTCTTACTGAAATTGATGCTTCTATAGATATTTTGTATACTCAAAATAAGAGATACGTAGTTGTGCTTATGCAGGATGTCCATAATGAGTAACATTATGAATCCGATCCCATCACTTATAGAATTTCCAACAGTAAAGATTATTGCAAAAGTCTTTCTTATATTATTATATTTGTCATATTCTAAACGCTTACGAGCCAAAAATACCATTTTATAAATACACAACAAATTGACAACAAACAGGTAACATAACGACCACCAATAATATTTTCTTGCATTTGGATAAATATGATTATTCTCAATACGATATTTAGACGAAATTAATAGATTGTGTGCAATGTTAAAAGTGTAAGCAATTTCTTTAACTTCTTTATCTAATTGATTATTAGGTAGCACTTTGAATGAGGTGTTGGAAATAACTTTATTTTTTTTAAACATTCTCACAATCTCTCCACCTATTTTATATCTGTCCATACAAAACATTGTCGTGTTAAAGAAAAAACAATAAATTTATTTGTAGTCCTGTAGTCCAAGGCAATTGAACATTACTTTCGAAGCGTTTTGTATTACTACAAAGTACTACGTCTTAACGTTAATAAGATTGATAGCTTTCCGGTAGCTAATGTCAGTTTAATACAAGACATTTCATCAAACTTATCGATGATAGAATGTCACTTCTCTAGGTCATTTGATTTTATCATCGTGCATCGCTAAAACGAATATTAATAGGAAATATAGGAAACAAAAATACTTACGATTTTCCTACACTGGGGTACATGCGCACCCCACAACACTTGCGCAGGCAACCACACGGCGCGGTTGTTGTCGTGGCCCTGACGTATCACGAGTGTTCACTACTAAACTAAAATACTCCGACGCGCGAATCCATGGATAATAAAGCAACTGAGATATTTAGAAAAGAAATCTGTCTGGGGTACACCAGTACCCCATGTAGGGTTCTAGGGTTAAAAAGAATCTGGTTGTTTTTAGGGTTCCGTAGTCAACTAGGAACCCTTATAGTTTCGCCATGTCTGTCTGTCTGTCCGTCCGTCCTCGCTTAATCTCTGTGACTGTTAGCGCTAGAAAGCTGAAATTTGGTACCAATATGTATATCAATCACGACGACAAAGTGGTAAAATAAAAATTTGAAAAAAATGTTTTATTAGGGTAGCCACCCTATATGTAAAGTGGGAAGTGTTTTTTTTTTAATTTCAACCCTAACGTGGGATATATTGTTGGAAAGGTATTTAAAAATGAATAGGGGTTTACTCAAATCATTTTTTGATAATGACAATAATTTCGGAAATAATCGCTCCAAAAGTAAAAAACAATGTGTGTGTGTCCCCCCCCCCCTCTAACTTTTGAACCATAAGTCTAAAAAATATGAAAAAAAAACTGAAAAGTAGAACTTTATAAGGACTTTCTATGAAAATCATTTTGAACTTGATTGACACAACAGTTTTTGTACAAAAAAAGACAAAAAGTTGTACAAAATAATTTCTGGACTAAGTTTGTAGTATAATCGTATATGCAAGCTTTTTTTGTAACTTTGTTTACATATTTTATTTTCCTGAACGTATCTTTTTTCAAACAAAAAAAGAATTATTGAAATCGGTTCTCGCAATCCAAAATTACCACCGAAATTGCACGTCTTTGTGTTAATTAGTAACCCAATTCCCCGAGAGATGGCGCTGTAGGTACTTATTACATTGGATCGGGTATTACCGAATTGTTCGGTTGGCCTCATAACTGGGAACACTTATTGTGACGGACGGGAAACTACGGAACCCTACACTAAGCGTGGCCCGACACGCTCTTGGCCGGTTTTTTCTAGTAATTAAGACAGGTGTCATTAAAAGCATTTAAAAGTAATTGATTTTGACAAAATATGACCCTTAAAAAGCTTGTGTTATTTAGATATGTATTTTCTACTCAAAATCCGTCAACCATTCCTCGGTCCGAAGTGTACGGAAATCCTAGCAATTCAGCTTATTCAGCAACTGACCCGGGAACTCGTTTCCCGGGTATTATATTTTTGAATTGAAAATACATATTGTTGCAATTTAGATACCTTTTTGCAACAACCACAGTATGATGCATGGATGTGAATCATCTCTATAACACGCTCAAACGCTTAAATTGGGATCTACGCTTTAGAATGGGCAATAACAGTACTTTCACAAGTTATTATGTCTTGTGACCAACAAAAGATACATAAGAATCCTAACTAATATTATAAAAGCGAAAGTGAGTTTGTTTGTTACGTCTTCACGCCTAAATGGCCCAACCAATTTTGATGAATTTTGGTACAGAGATTGTTGGGATCCTGGAGACGGACATAGGCTAAAAAAATCTAAATCATCACGCGGGTTAAAGTTAGCGTTAGCCGAAGAAGACGAAGTCGCGCGCGGTAGCTAGTTCTTTATATAATTAGAAATAGGAAGGTTATGTCCATGTTAAATTGTTTTGCCAATTCGTTGTATTGCCTACAGAGTCTTGGGTAGAGCGACGAAATATACCAGTCCTGTTAGTTTTCGAACATGAGACATAAAATTAATTGTAGCTGCTTTTTAGAAATCGAAAGATCTAGAAATCTACAAGGCCAAAAAATTGGTTAAGGGTAAAGAGCATAAAACATTTTTTTAAATTCAAAGCACATTTAACTTACGGCACTATACATTAATATTTTGACGGCACAGTTGGCGCAGTGGTTGAGCGATTGACTGCTGCGCTGCGTGTCGCGGGTTGGATACCCGCACGAAACAAATATTTGTATGACTTGCAGATCATTTTGTGTCGGGTCTGGCTGTTTATATAAAAAATCAAGTGAAAAACATGGTATTGCGGATGGTTCACACGACGGCACATTAACCTATAAAAACCATTTTAACCTGATCTCTCTACTACGGTGTGCGACCCGCAGTAGAGAGGTCAGGTTATAATAGTTTATGTTTTTCACTTGATTTTGGGCGGCGGAAGTTTTTTGTTGATTACTCATCAAAACAATGGGCCTTGATATGATCAGAAGGACATCAATATACTATTAATAAATGTTATTACTATAATGGATCTTTCATAAACTACTCTTACATCCGACATTTAAACTCATTATCGTTGACTATCTACCACTTGAAAGTAAGGAAGCAAACTATTAATAAGACCTGCATAGTACAAAACAAAATTAACTTTAAAAAAAGAACAACTTAAACTTAAAAAAAAACAATATAAGAAAGACAAATTAATTAAATTAGTCCTTTACGAGGTCAAAAGACTTCTATCCCAGCATGATGGTGCAACATGGCGGCCATGTCACTGCGCTAATATTCTGATAGGGCCCAAGCAAGGGAAGCCACGGTCAGATACAATAAAATACATATCATGAATAAAATAAACTGTGGGACGAATAAATAAAAACAATTACGAAGATGATAACAATATTTCAGAAAAGTAAAATTCTTCCGAAACCCGCATTTGAAGTGTTACCAAACAATAGACTAGATAAAGAAGTTCAACGATTAGTGTATTCTTTTAATTTTGCACACAAATTATTTTTTTCTCAAAAATATCTTATTCATGATAATCATATTCATCCGAACGGAATGAAATCTTTTTTGCCGTCGTTCTGTTATTTATTGGTAGCTAATTACTTGTGTATGAATCGATTGCTTAATTTTAATTTTATTGGTTTAGAAGGCAAACAGAATTTACGACATCGTTTCGCAGTTTTCTTCAATATTCTCTTTTCAGCGAGTAACTTGATTGGTTTCGCAATGATGTTCATTCTGAATATCGTTCATAAGCATAAGAATGTCTCTTTCATTCTAAAGATTCAAAGTATCCATCAGAACATTGATTTTAGTAAGAATATCCGGAGTTTCGTTGTTTGGAACTGGATCTCACTAATTACTACCCTCATATTTGATGCTTTTATATGTTCTTCAGTTTATATTATAGCTGAGGATTTCTCCGATTTGGTCAAGATAATCTCGGACATGCTTTGCGATTTCTTGGACATCACATTCGACATCAATTTAGTGATTGCCATCCGATTTATCATTTTATTACGAAAGTATATTGATTTATGGATTACTGAAGTTCTAAGGCTGAATAACGTGCAGGAAAATAATGTACGATGTCTCAAACTGCTAGAGATCTATAAAAATATTTTAAAGGCTTACAATTATTACAAATCTATTTTCCAAGCATTGGTAAGTGATTCTCCTAGTCCATAATTCGATTTTTCATACAGTGTGGATTGAAAAGTTGTTCAGATTAATGATAAAAAATTGCAAGTAGCAGAGATGAGAATGGGATGAGAAACAAGAATAGATAAGGAAAGGAATGAGTACATTAGACGAAGTTTGATAGTTGCGACAGTTACAGAACAGTTGAAAGTGATTCAACTGCATTGATATAAGCATGTCATGAAAAGGGACGAACGGCATGTGAACAAAAGAGTGACTATTTGAAATATTTATGAATGGATAAAGAAAAGAGGGTTAAAATAATTATAGACGGATTGTGTGAGGAGGGACAAGAAAGTTGACCGGACCGGACCGAACCGTGACTTTTAAAAATCTAACTATTTTTTATTTGCAGGTTTTATATCAAATACTGCTAGCATTTTTCCGCACCATAGCCATGTTGGATTTGACTTTTAATTCATTAACCGCATTATCACAATCGGGAAGACAGAGGATGTGGACAAGCAAGGTAAGGAATTAAGGGTACAGACTCCTGCACATCAAGCTACTACAATCTGTCAGATTTCTTTGATAGATTTTCGACTTTATTTCTGAAGTATAAGGTTCAAGGTTTATTGGGAAAATTTACAGTTTCGGGTAGCTTGACCTGCAGGCGTGTGTACATCGATTTTTGACAATAAGGTTCTCATCATCCTACCGGGGTTGCGGGTCGTTCGAAAGAGATACCGTGGCCCCGGAACGTAAAGGGCAATAGAAGGAACAAGTCTGACACTGCCCCTCGCTAGGCCCAGAGCGGGGGAAGTTTTTTGATGATGGGATATCATCAAGAAACTTTTCCAAAATAATATTATAGATAGTAGTATTCGATGAGAAAGGGCTTAACTAAACAGTCGTTCCACTATTTTTTTTAAACGTTGCCCCACACTAGGAATTACTCCTGTATTGTGGGTGCGTTTACAAACATTTAAACTCACATACACATCAGCCAGATCCGAAACAACTATCTGTAGGCCATACAAATATTTGAATACCACGACCGTGTGGGGATTGAACCCGCGACACGCAGCGCAGCAGGCGATAACTCAACCAATGCGCCAATCGTGTCGTCAACGTCTTGCTGATCATCAGCCCAAATAAATAAATATCTTGGGACAACTCACACACGGCTATCTGATCCCAAGCTAAGCAGAGCTTGTGTTATGGTAACCAGACAACTGATATACATACTTATATAATTTATAAATACATACATATTATAGATAGATCACACCCAGACACAGAACAAACAATCATGCTCATCACACAAAGTTTGTCCTGGGTGGGAATCGAACCCACGACCTCCGGCTCAGCAGTCAGGGCCACTAACCACTAAACCAACAGGCCCGTCAAAAAAAAAAAACGACCAGCCCAGTTTGAATAAACGACTTTTAATTTTGTAATTATGCTTTCCAGGTTAATTATATAGGTCCAACAACCTCCGCATACATACTAAGGAATATAATTTATGTATTAATACTGAGTATTAACTGTGAGAAATTCTATATAACTGTTGAGGAAGCGAAGTTGGCGTGTATACAGCTTTTGAAGAACAACCAATATCGGAGTAAGAACTAACAAACAATACTGTTAAACAATTAATGCTCTCGAGAGGATAACTTACTGTTTGTCCATTGAAAAGTTACATCTGGGGTTGCGTTTTTTAGAGGACGTAATTTTTTTTTTATGTGTTGGATCAGTGTAAAGCTAAAACCAAGTTTGTGGGGTCGCCACCCTAGTCCCACGGCCGCCATCTTGAAAATAGGGGTTGAAATAGTTTTTACGATATATGGTACAGAGATCTGTACCAAAATTCATTAGAATCGGTTCAGACGTAACAAACAAACAAACTCACTTTCGCTTTTATAATATTAGTAAGAATTGTATTTTTTTCTTACAGTTAGTCAAAAACATCTTTGCACGAACGTACTACATGCAAATCGATCGTTCAGCAAGATGAGCGCGTGTGGCCTGTTCTCCGTAGACGCCACGCTGGCCATCAGTTTGATAGGAGTTATCATTAACTACGTTATTGTACTCGTGCAGTTCTTCTTTCTATAAAATCCCTAGTGTGCGTGTAATAAGAAAAATAAAAAATGGAATCCAAACTGCAAGTTTTTATTACTGTTCAAACGTTTACCTTACTTAAAGAGGGAGGAGTAAAAGCCGTAACGTCTGACTGGGGAGAATGGAAGAAGAAAACGTGTTGCAACAACCTCAAATAGAATATGACAATGTAGGAATATGATGTTGAAGCGCTTACCTTGAATGCGAAACTGTACTTTATTTTTACCAACAAATGTTAAAACCAATTAATGTTGGCGCTGCTAACCTTGTTTCCCGTTTCCAACAGCATCAAGCAGCAAAGCCTACAAGTTTAAGCCCTTGTAGTTCCTAAGGAGCATATAATGTGGCTTACGCTTAAGAGGGCGTATCTTTTAGGACAAAAAGATAAGATCGTGGTCAAATATGTAGATAGTAAAAAAATGTGTTCCTCATTGTAATTAAGTTTAGCAATTTATTTTAATTTAATTTCATTTATTGTAATCAATTTAACTTTTAATAGTTGTTTTTAAAGTATTCATAGTATTGTTTTATTTTCTCTTATATCAGTATTAATTGTTTTAATAAATTAATTTATGTTATTATCAGTGCAAAATGTAGTGCATGCTGTGCTTTTCTATAAGTAATGAGGCGCTTAGACTTAAGTTGGCAATGTGTAAATTACAATGTAATAGCGTACTCATTGTTGAGAAGCCTAATATTAAATAAATAAATAGTATTTGACAAAGTTTTGGAAATGGAAAACAAGGTAAACGGCGCCAACATTAATTGGTTTTAATCTGTTAAAGTCTGATACTCCCCCTGCTTCGCCCAGAGCGGGAGAAGTTTTTTGATGATATCCCATCCGCAAAAAAGGGTCAAATTTACAAAACAGGTACCTATTCGAAAAGTATATTAAACCTGGATTTTAGTACAAAAATGAATGACTCCGATGTGTAAATTTAAACGCACTCATTTCGAGTGTCCTGACTGAACTGTAGGGTTACCATAACACCTTATAGCAGTATTTATTCCTGTGTGAGAAAGGGATGGTGCTAGACACCCTGTATAGCTCTGTCTCTCTCCCTCACTGGAATAAGCTCTTTTTAAGACGTCACGGTAGGGTAACTGATTTTAGGACGTAAAAATGCTACTGGATATTTCATCCCTTTTTTTTTTAAATCGTGTATTAGTGAACACTTGTGTATTTTATCATCAATTTGAAAACAAGACGAGCAAAAGTCAAGTAAAAGTCTGACACGCCACCAGCTTCGGCCAGAGCGGGAAAGAAGCGGGGGGAAGAAGAAAAAATGTGTACCAAATAGTACACCTACATTACGCCAGGGTCTGTCGTAAGTCTACTGCCTATAAGTGGCCTAATTTCAGACTTCGTGGCCGTGAACCCAATAACTTCTTACCCGAACAGAGGCCCTTGGGACCAATACGAAGCAGTCAAATTGAGTTTCGATTTTTAATCAATCATATACCGTCCTTCATAATATAACGTCAATCACCATATTTCATTATATAACGTTGTTTTGTTATTAAAATGCTCTAACGAGACAGGCTAACCATATAAGTTTGGGAGCACCGAGGACAAACTCCGGTAGAAAGACGGTCGTATATGAGTGGGCTGAAGTCTATAATTCTATAAATCCATACCTACCATAATTAAGGAATCGAAATCACTTCCAACTTTCAAAAAGCTACTAAAAAAACACCTGAATAATGTCAAATAATTTCAGATTTTAGTTTATTACCGTGCGAAGTCTCTTATCTTAATTATTGTTTTTCCTAATAGAAGTGAATAATTGTATTATTTTTTAACGAAATAAATTTTCTTAAACCGTATAATAATAGTCACAGTGACCGCTGATGATAACATTATATCCGCCTGGCGACAAGAAATTTTCTGTAAAAAGACTATTAAGAAAATTACCTTTATCTTTTGTATTGATATGATCAACACATTAACAACGTCCTTTTTAAATTGTAACTACGCCGTGTTTAGAAACGGTACTGACCAATGCCGTTAAATCATCCTAGCAAAAACATATCCAGCATGAGCTCTGCAATTCAGCAGTAATTAACAATGATAACGACAATCCAAAAATTTAAAATTACTCTAAGCCCTTCAATTCAAGTGCTACCCAACAATAAACTGGACAGAGAAGTGCAAAGATTAGCGCATTCTTTGAATATTCCCCTATATTTATTTTTTTCGCCACAGTTTTACATTCAAAATAATCATATCTTTCCATTCGGATATAAATATAATTTGGCTGCGTTCTGCTTCATGTGTGTGCTTAACGGTTTAACTTTCAAAAGATTGTTAACTGTAGACTTTACTGATTCGCGTATGGATCATATCGAGAATATTATCACTAAATGTATTGCTTGTAGCTTCTTCATCAGTTACATCATCGGTTTCACACTTAAGTTTGTGCTTGATGTTTTTCATAAGCACAATTACATCTTTCTTATACTGAATATCCAAATTATACAAAATAGCGTCGATTTCAGCAAGACCATCAATAGTTACATCATTTGGAACTGGATCTTCCTATTAACCAATATCTCTTTAGAAATTATTATTTTATCTTTGTATTACTATTTCAACGCTGGTTCTAACTTCGTTAAGTCCATCCCGGATTACTTTTGTGATATAATGTTTATTAAGTTCGATGTCAATACAATGATTGCCATCCGCATCATAATCCTTTTGAGAAAATATCTCCGTGTTTGGATCAAAGACGTAAACGAAATGATGAATGATGAACATGAAAATAATGAGCAATGTCGCAAGCTGCTTCAGGTATACCGGATTATTTTCAAAACTTATGATTTGTATAAAGCAGTTTATCAAGGTATGGTAAGTCAAAAACTTTCAGTATAATAAAGACCATGTTTACGTTTTTTTCAACACTCTATAACATGCAAACATACATGCTGTCCCTAATTTTTAGGGTTCCATGTCTCAAAAGGAAAAAATGGAACCCTTATAGGATCATTTTGTTGTCCATCTGTCTGCATCTCTGTGTCGAGAACGCGTGGAAGTATCGAGTTGAAATTAAAACCATTCAAATCTGTGGTCACTTGAGAGGATTAATTTTTTCACGGCTTTAAGCTACGCAAATTCGTACGGAACCCTCAGTGCGCGAGTCCGACTCGCACTTGGCCAGTTTTTCACAATTTTGCATAATTTTTTAGCAGTTCATAGGAGACACCCACTCTCAAAGTTTCAACTGTGTGGTGCAAAGTCTTGAAGTAAAACTGACGGACAAAGCGAATCTAGGGACTTCAATCATTTGGCTAACTAGGGAAACCAAAAACAACCACGTCCAAAAAATAGTTTTTTTCTAATAACAGTTACTTTTGGGCAATGTTAGCTGCCAGTGTCATAGCTACTTCCAATTCTACAACTCTATGCTCCTTTCACATCACTAAAAGAATAAATACGTAAGTTTCAGCAGGACGTGTGAAGTCGGAGAGATGCCAAGTGCGAGTCGGATTCCTCCAGTTTACCTTCCGTAAATGCCACCACTTGGCCACCACACAGACTTTCTTTTAGAACAGAATCATCGAATATATAAAATTCTCGTGTCACAGTTTTCGTTCCCATACTCCTCCGAAACGGCTGCACCGATTTAAAAGAAATTTTGTGTACATATCGGGTAGGTCTGAGAATCGGCCAACATCTATTTTTCATACCCATAAATCTCAGCGGGTGAAACCGCTGGGTACAGCTAGTCTAATATATGTATAAAATTCTCGTGTCACAATTTTCGTTCCCATACTTTTTCAAAACGGCTAAACCGATTTGAACGAAATTTTGTGTGCATATCGGGTAGGTCTGAGAATTGGCTAACATCTATTTTTCATGCTCCTAACTGAGCAGCGGGTGAAACCGCTGGGCACAGCTAGTAAAATATAAAATTACTAGCTGTTCTAATTTTGACATCTAAGAACTGGAGATAGCAACGCTTCTTCTACTTCTGTATTCTAATACTATTATCTTTTTCGCAGGCATTATTTCAAACATTTGAGGCATTTGTTCGTACTATTTGTTACTACGACTTAACGTTCTATGCAATAAAAAGAAGTGCAGCAGTTGGACAAGGAACAGCACCAAGAGATGAGGTGAATGTAAGCAAAAAAAAAAGTTTATCAGTCTATAGAAAATTTTTGTTCTATGAACCAGGGTTATTCTACCCTGGTCAGGCCGACGCGCCCTTTAAATACCCAAAATAAAGATGGCGACTCAAAGCCACAGCTATAGGGCACGCCACAATAGTGGCGGTAAGTCCCCTCTTTGAGAAGCGGCTGGAGAGGCGTCATGGCGTCCTCAGCTACCGCCTGACGCAGGTCCTCACCGGACACGGAAGTTTCGGGAGGTTCCTGCACATCATCGGGCGGGAGGAAGCGCCCGGGTGTCACCATTGTGACGATCGCCCGGAGGACACGGTGGAGCACACAGTGGCGATCTGCCCAGCTTGGGCGGAGCACCGCCGTGCCCTCGTAGAGGCGATCGGCGGCGGCGATCTCTCGCGTCCGGTCCTGGTTCAGTCCATGGTCCGGAGCGAGAGGGAATGATAAGCGGTCACCACCTTCTGCGAAGCAGTAATGCTAGCAAAGGAGGTGGCCGGGCGTTTGAGGGAGAGAACATCTGCCCAACCCAGCCGCCGCGGGAGACGCCCATGGCGCCGGGCGTCGCGAGAGGACTCCCGGCCACCGTAGATGCGGGCCTGTGGGCGGTGAGCAATGAGTAGTTTACCGTCCGTCCTTCGATTGACAACAGGCCGTGTCGACGGCGCGTTCGTGTTTCACGCGCGCCTCAAAGAGAGTCAGCAAAGCAGAGGGGCTTGCCAGAGCCTCCGCCTGCCGGGGTTGCGGGTTGTTCGAAAGAGATACCGCGGCCCCGGAACGTAAAGGGCAATAGAAGGAACATGGGTGGGTTTTAGTCAGTACAAGTCTGACATGCCCTCCCCGCTCCGCCCAGAGCGGGGGAAGTCATTGGATGATTTCCCACCCGAAAAAAAAAAACCACAGCTATTTCGTAGAGATGAGTTCGTATATTAAAGCCTACTAGCCGTTTAACTGGAAATATTACGAAATCATTCATATATTTTTTTAATTAGGCTGAAATCTGTAGATATTTAAAATATATATATATACATATAATAGCATCTATTTATTAACATAACTATGCCCTGAAAGTCTCACTTCAAACCAATAACTCTAACATGTCAATTTTTCAACAACAAGTCTCGGGACTTCGGTTTTAATGCGTGGTGAACCCCGAATGTGTCTGGGTCTCACGACACTACAGGACCTAGGATGTAGTTAGTAGTAAACAAATAGTCCTCCTCACCGTTTTCGGACCCCGGCAGCCAATGTCACTGGAGATTGGTCGTCGCAGGAGATATTATGGTGCAGGCATGTAAGCGCAGGCACAGGTGCATTTTCATAACCTGAGAGAGATGCAGAGAGGCCTGCCAGGGCCACCGCCTGCCGGGATTGCGGGTTGTTCGAAAGAGTTACCGCGGCCCCGAAACGTAAAGGGCAATAAAAGGAACATGGGTGGGTTTTAGTCAGTACAAGTTTAACACCCCCCCCCCTCGCTATGCCCAGGGTGGGGAAAGTTATTTGATGAATTCCCACCCAAAAATAAAAACCGGAGAAAGATCAGGCGCAGGACGGCTTAACATGCTTTCCGAAACACGGGGATATCATACCGCCAACTTCCAAACTCCGGGTTGGTACTGAAACATTCCTAACAGAAGACCCAATAACACATTATCCTCAACCCAGGAATTGAACTCATTCAACCATAGCAGCTTGCCTATTTTGTATGGTTTTTAAATAGTAATTATGGAATAACTAGCTTTTGCCCGCGGCTTCCCTCGCGTTTAATTCGGGGTAACACAGCTCCCCATTTGCTGATTTACAGATACCTGCTACTTGTAGTTTTGGTCCTAGCGCCTTATGGATTTGTAATGGCAAAGCTAAGTTTTCCCTTTTTTCCCTCTTTCTCCCTCATAATTCAATCTTTTTTAATATTAGCCTATGTCCGTCTCCAGGGTCCCAACTATCTCTGTACCAAAATTCATCAAAATCGGTTTAGCCATTAAGGCGTGAAGAGGTAACAAACAAACAAACTCACTTTGTGAGTTCACGTGTATGTGAGTTTAAATGTTTGTAAACGCACCCACGATACAGGAGAAATCCTGATGTGGGGCAACGTTTAAAAAATATATATATGTATACAAAAATAAATTCAAGCTAATAAAAATGTTTAAGACACTTTCATAAGTAATTTAATTTTTCAGGCTCCACGATTGAATTTTATGACAATTGTATACATGATACGAAACTTGATATTCATATTTATGCAATGTGTTTACTCTGAGAAGTTCTATATAACTGTTAAGGATGCTGAGACGGCGTGTATACAGCTTATGAAGAACAGGAACTGTTCAAGTAAGAAGAATGTTTGCAATATTGTAAAGTACTAACTTCCGCCCGTGAATTCGGCCGCGTGGCATAATTACTTTGGGATAAATCTAAATTTATTATCCGCATGATGATCGAAAAAAAAAATTCTCCCCTTTTCTTCCCTCCATATCCCACTTTTCTCATATTTTTTTTTAAATGTCCTATTGCCGTCTCCAGGGCCTGTAGCCATGTAACAAACGATAAACGCAAACGCTGAGTAGGCTTTAATAGATCTTCAACTTTATGTGCTTGGTTTTAAGTTGAAGATCTATTGAAGATTGCATAGCGTTTTCGTTCTTTCCAGTCGCTAACGCTTAGAAATCTTTAATAGATTTTTAACTTAAGGCTCTGGGGTATAAAGTTGAAAATCTATTGGTACCTACCGAGCGTTTACGATTATCGTTTGCGACTTGGGTAGGGGGCCAGGGCCCCAACTATTTCTGTAATTCATCAAAATCGGTTCATTCATTTAGGCGAGAAGACGTAACAAACAAACTCACTTTTGCTTTTATAATATTAGTAAGGATTTCAGCTTAATCGAACGCGGAACTGACTGCTAAAGGCGTCAGATGACCTACCATAGCCTCTTTCTTACAGCATCATCATCTGCATAGCGTTTTTCCAAAAATGTCGGGGTCGGCTGCCAGTCTTGCTGGGTAAAGTAGTTGACATTCAGCGTGTAGTCAAGCGACTACTAAACTTACAAACTAAGCAGTTTGTAAGTTTTTTGCCCTGGCTGGAGGTCTTAATTTTTAAGTGGCAGGTGGGCAGTGGCCCACCAGACACAACACCCGTCTGGTCGGAGAATCCTCCCTTTTCTATAGAGCATGGAAAATTTTACAGCCTTGTTCTTCATTCCTCTTAATACTATATTTGTTTTTTCAGGAAGCCAAAGACAACTGTGCAAGAACGTGATACTGGGAAATCGGAAGTTCACCAAAATGAGCGCGTGTGGCATGTTCTATGTGGACGCCATGCTTCCAATATTATTGTTTGGAGTTACCGTTGAGTACATTATTGTACTGTTGCAGTTTACTTTTCTTTAAAAAGAACACGCACACATTTTTAGGCTATTTTCAAAAGAAACTGGACCAGTTTGGCTCATTTTTTTGTTTTAATAACTTTTGTGTGAATTGGCTTACGACTTAAATGTAATATTTATAAATGTTTAATACGTTATGCTCTATTAATAAATTCATTTATAAAAAAATGGCTATTTTGGGTGATCTCCTTTTCCTATGAATGTGCTTGTAAATACATAATTGAAAATTATTCAGACAGTATGGACTGGAAGTTCTTCATACCGGACTAATCCGTTGCTTAGGTAAATATTTAAAGAAACACATTATTTTTTTACTAGACTTTACTGTCCCATTGTTTTGCAAGGACTTCCGGCAAATCCTTCCAGACGCTCTTTTCCCGCGACATCTCGAACCAACAATAATCTACGCTTACAGTGGTCTCTCCACCAGTTTTCAGCCTCATCGGGCACCCATCGTATGTAGGTAAGTACGATAATTTTGCGAAACAAGAATTGAAAAAGAATGAAAGTAGGTATAATAATGTCTTTGATGTATAGTATATGTTCAAATAAAATCTAAATAATTTTAAATCTTTTTGAACTACGAATAATTAGCAAAAAAATCTATAAACCAAAGGAGCTGATTCCTGGGGTCGCGGATTGTCGCGAAAGATATACATAAACATACATGAATATAAAGGGCAAAAGAAGGAACATGGGTGGGTTTTAATCAGTAAAAGTCTGACACTCCACCCAGAGCGGGGAAAGAAATTTAGCGATTTCCCATCCGCAAAAAATGGATGCTGATCCATACAAAACAGAAAGCCAAAAATGGTTGAAAAACGGTCGTCATCTTCAATTTTAAACTTTGAATATTAGGCAAGAAATGTCGTAAAATAATGTACCTAACTTATTAAAATTTGATGTAATAAAAATCCTATTACAAAATGTTTACTCCCGACTAGCACACACCGTTTCATACTGAAATCTATGACACAAGCTAAGAACTAATAAAAATAATATTGTTAATCTCGTGATTGCGTGGTGTAGAATTTCTAGTTCTGAACTTGCATCATAGATGTCGCTACAAAAGCAATCACATTACGGAAATATGTACATTAATTTTTCTCATTGTCGAAGCCACAACACATTGCAAGGGACAGCCCTTGCTAGAGCCAGCCTGCGATACTCAGCCAGTAGCTTCTAACTAGTCCCCAAATAATAATATCACTCAGATCCAGCCTGTCCATTTGCTGTCCTCCTCAGCGACGCCCTAAGCAGGGACTCGTACCCTACAAGCGGACAGGGGTGCCCTTAGCGCGTAGTCGCTTAACTTTTACTACCTGGACGCCTAATTCTTTATGCACCCATAGAATAAACGGGTTAAGCAGAAAATTCATAAAAAAAAGCACAAACTGTTTAGCGATGGCCCCTGGCACTTGCATGGTTATAGTCGTTCTCTACCTAGTGAATTGCAGAACGTCTCACAACACGCTCATATATGTCTGGCAGTCTGTATGACACTTAGATAGTTTTACTTTTGTAGAAAATAACTATTTTTGGTAAAAACGTTAAAGTTGAAGGAAATGTGATGCTCCAATAGGTCATTGGTAAGACCTGATACTTCGAATGTGTCTGGATGAACGACCCTGCCAGGGGATTAATTATTTCAGTGATTCTCGTCTTGTTTAAATCTAACTGTAAACACATACGTGTTCCATGACATATTATAAACAGCCGTAATTACATGCTTACTGATGGCTTCCCGAATGATGCAGCTTACGGTAAGTTAAATAATCTTAACAGCTCCTTTGATAACGCTATCTGCTAGTTCACAAGAATTCCCACCACTATTAAATCATTCGACTAACGACTACGTTGCATTCCACGGTCAGTTTTCTGATCAAATTACCGAACGAAACATAGACCGTCCTGTCAACTTGACAGAAGTATCAGCCAGTGTCAAACGCGACAGACAAACGTCATAAAAACGTAAACAGCATTGCACATTGGTGTTAAAACTTGTCGAAACGGGTCTTCAGAAAAGTTTACTATATTTTTTTTATCTATTTTACAAAAGTCATAGAGTCTGTAATAAAGTGTAACAGATATTTATTATATCTTTTGAAAGATAACAATAGAACTGATATAATTCCACTTGAAACTGCATAATGCTGGAAGCAATTGGTAAGCATTTATGATATTACGCCAGTTCTAATCATGCCGCGGGTAGCTACGTACGTGTTCACAGATTTAGAAACGACCGGTCTTCCTAAGTTTGACTTAAACAAGACGAGAATTACTGAAATAAGTATGGTGGTAGTGAGACGGAGGCATATTCTGGATACAAGACCAGGCGCCGCGCCTCGAGTGCTAGAAAAGCTTACTCTGTGCTTCAACCCCGGGAGATTCGTTCATCCAGATAGTTCCAAAGTATCAGGCCTGGACAACCACCTTCTGGAACATCAATCGCCCTTCAACATGAATGCTTTTAACACTATAACTTGTTTCCTGCAACTGTTTGAGAAGCCAGTGTGTTTAGTCGCGCACAATGGTCACTCTTTCGACTTTCCGATCTTAAAAAATCATTTTGAAAAGCTAGGAGTCAGTTTACCCAATGACATCTTGTGTGCTGACAGCCTCCATGCGTTTCATGATGTATTTGAATTGATACGGGGTGAGGACAGGGCTAGTAAAGCAGGTGCATCAGTTGTTGATCATAAAACAAATGATATAAAGGATATCTCATCTTGTGACCTCAACCAGAAAAAAAAAATAACTGACAAGATAGTAAAAGAAGAAACTAGTTCAGATAAAGAAATATGCAATGGTGCCACTGAAGAGTATATAACAGAAGAATTGCTGAAAGATTTTATGGACAATGATGATTTAAAGTTTCAACAATGGATGCAACAGCGGAACGAAAGAACACCAGTTCAAGCAAAAACTGTTTTAAAGTCAAAGAAAAAGAAAAATAGTGTGAGACGGAAATTATTCTATGTAGAGCAAGCCAAAAAGCCTTCCAATTCATACAAATTGAAAGATGCTTATGAGCGTGCAGTTGGCCGTCCTGCCATTGAAGCACATCGTGCCGAGAATGACTGTGTCATGGCCATGGAAGCGTCAGTTGCTATCGCTAAAGAGTTTGTTGAGTGGGTTGATAATGAGGAGAACCAATGTAAATTCAGTGAAGTGAATGCTATGAGACTTGGTGTACCGCTAGGAGATTAGAAAAAAGAACTTGTAGAGGGTTATTGCATATTTTGATGTGGCATCCCAAAATATGTAAAGCTGAAATACATATAGCATTAAGAGCATACATACATAATAACCTTTTTTGGTAAACAAATCTTTATGGTCGAGTGAAGGTATACAAGGTCACAAATGCCAAAACATTAACCAGATTTTATGTAAGTTATTTAAAAAAAAAAACTTTCCTACAAAACTGTAATACAATCTCTGTCAAAATGTGAGAAGTAAATGATTATTATTTTAAGTAACTTACTCATTTTGTGATGTGACAACCGATTTAGTGTTGGTCTTCTCTTCCACCTTGTAAAAAAATCACCATTTTGGTGCTTCATGAACAATCTGATGTGCCCGGCTCACTTTGTGTTAATTATTATGTAACACCTTTTTTTGCAAACTTTACTTACCTATAAGTTGTTTTTTGTGCTACAAAACAGCGTATTTCTTAATTACATAGTCCGGTAAAGTGCTAATTTTGTGTACTTATTTATTTACAATAATTTTATGACTTAAAATAATCATTATCATGTAAAAGTTGGTTTTGAAGAGTGTTTTATATTATGCAAAGACTTTTAGTTAGGTTTTCTTTTTTATAGTTTTTTTTTTTTATAATGATGAATGATTTTAGTATGTGATCATTTTTTGTATTAAAAGTGACTAATATTGCAACAAAATTGAACTCAATGCAATTAAAATATATATATATATATATATTATGTTAGGTTACTAACAAGAGAGTTAAATCCTGTTGTCTGTGCTATAGACATATCTAATCAAACTGCTTTCAAAATCCTTACTACGCAGTAAGTTTTAAATTCGAAACTGTTCTAAAATACAGGCGCTAAATAAAACTAGCTTGAGGCTGTCTCTGAAAGAATGTTAATTATTATAAAGACATTTTGATCTCCTGAAAAGTAATTAGTTATAGATTTGAATCTTTATTTGTATTAAATAATGCATTTTGTTATAATATTTTTTTTAAAGATTTAGTCAAATTTATTTTTTATAATAAAGTTTGTCACATGTAAAAAAGATGTAAATTCCAAATATTATATTTATTTGTAAGTAAGTATCGACAGCTGTAATAAATTCATTACTTACAAGTTTAAGCACATACAGAAATAATATATGTAATTATTAATATAAAGCATGAATGTACATCAAAAAATTAAGTAGAATTATTGTATATACATATATTTTAGAAGACGTTTAAAAGGTGGTTGTTTCTTTTAAAATAATTATGGTGGCAATTATTGTGGATAAATTATATTGCATAAAATTGATCTCTATTTAATACCAAATTGTTGTTCTCTATTAAATACCTAAGGTATCTAGGTACATAATTATATATTTTTTTGTGGTTGCTGTTATATTTAAAGTTTAGATTAATTGCATTGCATTGATAAATATTAAATAAAAGGGATAATAATTTATCACCATTCTGCTTGTTTCCCAATTTATTTGTGCTTGATGTTTATTTGTGTAATAATTTTAATGTTGTTAATGTGCAATTGTATTGTAAAAAAATATTTGCAAAAAGTAAATAAAGTTTTATATTTTTTATTTTACAATTGACTTTTATTTGGCCTATTTTCTTCAAATGATTACCCTTGATGATAACCCGATATCACAGAGACAGGGTAAGATAATGTCCTTAAATTTTATATCAGCTGTGCCTTGGCGTTGTATTTGCACTGTTTATAACTACGCTACCAATCTACCTACTTCACAAACCGAACATCGTGCCTTAGACGCCGATACAAATATGTGACAAAAATTGAGGTAAAATAAGATGCTTGGCGTGAAAGGACCGCGCGTGAGTGTATGCGCTGGCGTTTAAAACGTTAACACACAACATAAATGGCCTAAACTACGGGTGGAGAAGAATGAAAGCACAAGAGCCTCACAACGAAGGTGTGAGACATACATAATGCTACCAGGCTTTCTCCTATCCAGCCTTTGGGTTATACGTCATTGCGATAGGGTACAAAAACAACCATTACTGACTAGCCTTATGTTCCTAGGTCTTTTGGTGTTGACCGGTGTGCTTTGGGGATGCACCAACCCCTTCATCCGCCAGGGTACGAAAGGACTGCGTGACGTGTCAGCCACAACCTTGGTAGGACAAGTTTGGGCAGAGGTTACCTTCCTGCTTGGAAATTGGAAGGTAAGCGGTTGTTTTCCCCATTCATAAGTTTTCATTGGTTTCACATAGACTAGTAGAATCAACGATGAATGGCTATACAGAAAAACAAATGCTTTTTAAAATCTTGTCTACAGTACACCCACGTGACTTAGGCAAGTTACTTAACAAAATCTTGGCTAAGCATATTTCCAGCGCAGAGGGGCCTGACAGGGCCTCCGCCTGCCGGGGTTGCGGGTTGTTCGAAAGAGATACCGTGGCCCCGGAACGTAAAGGGCAATGGAAGGAACATGGGTGGGTTTTTGGCCCCTGTGGCTCCTCCCCGTGTCGCCACACGACCGCTGCCTGTTTTCGCAGTGTCGGCAGAATCACGCCGAGTTGGTGGAAATTCTGCTAGCGTAGGTGCGAGCATTACTGCTCGCGTTGAGAAGCCCATGCCTGAAGAGGCACCGATCCGGGCTGATGAAGCGTCGTCAACGTACCAACAAGAACCGCTGTGCCATGGCTCCATCGGAGCCAAACGTCACCCTAAGAGCCGCTAAGCCGAACACTCCGGTGTACATCTCCCGCCTACACTACACCAATACGGCGGAAGGCATCGTTGAGTACGTACGCCAAAAGCTCAAGTACGTAGCGAGAGTGCAGTTGTTGGAGTCGCTTCGCAACGTCAACTTTAAGGCGTTTGTGCTGCGAGTACCGACCTGTTATCTGCACCTCGTTTTGGAAGAGGACTTTTCGCCGCAAGGAGTGGTGTTCCGGCGCTTCCACGGACAAGTGCCACATGAACGCTCAGTGACATAGTGCAGTGAAGTGTTACTAACATAGTTGTTAAGGATTTATTTACTAACACGATTTGTATTAGCTATATGTATATATGTTTGTCTGTAAGGTATTTATCTATGGGCCTAAATTGCCTGAAAATAAATGTTTTATTATTATTATTATTTAGTCAGACTTGTATCTACTGACTAAATAATAATAATACTTGCTCCGTCCAGAGCAGGAGAAGTTATTTGATGATTTCCCACCACTAAAAAAAACATATTTCCAGCCAGTATTAAACATTGGTGAAACTCCAAATGCCAGACAGAGACAAGAAAAACATCCATAGAGTTTCTTACCCATAGGTACTTCGCCGTAGAGATCTACACTTTGCAATGTTGCCCAATCCATTACAGTAATTTCACATGTATATGTATACTAGCTTTCGCCCGCGGCATACATGGCATACATGCATTACATTAATAAATTAAAATAAACTGAGATCTTACTTAATTGTTTTATTTTTGACATCAATCTACTTTATTCTACGAAGATTGTAGCGATATTCAGTCGTCGTTATAGCAGTATTCGAAGCTACAGTCTCAGTCACAAGGCATAATCCTTACTAATATTATAAAAGCGAAAGTGAGTTTGTTTGTTACGTCTTCACGTCTAAATGGCCAAACCGATTTTGATAAGTACAGGCAGAGATAGTTAGGACCCTGGAGACCGACATAGGCTAATTAAAAAAAAATAGAAAATGGGGGAAAGATCCCGAAGAAATGGAAAGGAAGAAAGATATATTTTTTTCGATCATCACGTGGGTTTAAGTCAGCGTTAGCCCAAAGTAACTATGCCACGCAGACGAAATCGCGGGCGGAAGCTAGTAAATAAATAAAACTACTCTGTGAAATTATCAGTTGAAATTGTTGCTATTCATTGCTGTTTATTTTACTGTTGCTTCGAGACTTGTAACACTCTGTGTAACATGTTGTAGTACGTGCTACCGTGGCTGGTGAATCAAGCGGGTTCGCTGAGCTACTTGGCCGCCGTGCAACGCGCGCCGCTGTCAGTAGCCGTGCCCGTCGCGAACAGCTTGGCCTTCGTGTTCACTGCAGTTACTGGAGCGGGCATTGGCGCTGAAGAGCCGCTTGATAAAAGTACGTATACATTATAGTCTGTTATCGTAATAAAATAGGGACACATTTGTGGTGGGCACAGCATGTCTTATTCGATACTTCTCTATTAGCCGTTATCTATGTATGGGCTTGGTGCAGTCCATGGTCCGGAGCGAGAGGGAATGGGAAGCGGTCACCTCCTACTGCGAAGCAATCATGCTAGCATAGGAGGTGGCCAGGCGTTTGAGGAAGAGGACCTCAAACTCAGCCGCCGCGGGAGACGCGTCGGGCGTCGCGAGGCTGCTCCCGGCCACAGTAGATGTGGGCCTGTGGACGGTGAGCAATGAATAGTTCACCATCCGTCCGTCTATTGACGACAGGCCGTGTCGACGGCACGTTAAGTGTTCCACGCGCGCCTCAAAGAGATGTCAGCAAAGCAGACGGGCCTGCCAGGGACACCGCCTGCCAGAGTTGCGAGTTGTTCGAAAGAAATACCGCGACCCCGTAACATAGAGGGCAATAGAAGGAACATGGGTGGGTTTTATTCAGTATAAGTCTGACACTCCCCTCCGCTCCGCCCAGAGCGGGGTAAGCGGGGTAAAATTGAGATCAGTTATGTTAATAGTTAATTCATATTATTATCCTATTATGATTCTGCTAAGGCGGCCATCTTAAACCCCCTTCTCCTTTACTTCACAGGTTCGATCGTGGGAATTGTGCTGATCATGGCGGGAACAGCTCTTTGCTGTTTTGAGGATCCCAGTTGATCACATCGGGCACATTCAAAATACAATCTAACATTTCGTCTGCATTGCTGTCAACAGAAAAAGTGCCCAGAAGGCTGGCAGCATTACTGCTTTCAGTGCTCTAACTTGTATTATTATTTAAAAGTTGAAATAAAACAAGGTTTAAAATGTTGAATATCTTTTTATTGTTTCGTTATTGGTATTAGTTTCTGCGAAGTTTATTTTACAGTACCTATATGTTACAAAATAAGATATGCATTACAAGCTATTTGATGGAAAGTAACCACAGTATTTTTATGATGCAATTTTAAAAAAACATATTAAATAATTGTGTAATTGATCAGTGTAATTCTAATCAAAGTAGGTACGAAGTGAATGGAATAAATGTAAGTACCTATTTAAAATATATATTTTATGGTTATTTTATTATACAGTGACTTTAAAATTGTAGTACTAAAATATGCGTTTCCCTCCTACCATAGGCATAGCTACAATGTGTCTATAGTACGGCCAACGAGAAGCGATACGAAAGGTCATTAACCTAAAGAACAACTGTGGAGTTGACAATCTAATATTTAGCTCTTTCCATCTTGTGCCTTTGTCGTAATGTCTCGTTCTCCCGGCAAAAACATGACAACGTTAAGACGGGTTCGCCATCATTCGGGCGGCCATTTTAGATGGGGTTTTAGCATGGGTTTTGTTTACATTTGGTATCGCTTCTCGTTGGCCGTACTATAGTATATTTTGAAAGATAACTTAGTAATAGCCATGAATTGGATCCCTTTCATTGATTGGAAATAAAAAATGACGTTTATTTTTTGGCGCTAGATTGACATTAGTGACGCTTTATTTTATTTTTTTTGTAAACTGGTCTCTGGAAATAATACTGAAAAAACAAGATGGCGGATAGTAGCGGCTCGCTAAAAGAAACATGCATCACTTTAATTGTATTAGACCTATTATAAGTTAAATCACGCAAAATATACCAAGCACCATGAATGCAGAAAACATTTTAATAGAAATGGCGTTAAAAAACAGTTAGTATACCGTATCTAGTGTAGTTATTGCGTTATTTCAATGAGTCTTAATTTTTACTTCAATAAATACTAAGTACATACCTAAAAATAGCTGACTAGTTATTTATATCTTACAGTTAAATTGACAAAAACATATGTTCTACAATTTTTGGTACAATTTATTTTAACCATAAGGTTGGACCTCAGGTTTTTTTGGATAAATTAATTACGGAGACAGACTAAAATATTTTAATTTAACCACTTTTATCGTGGGAGCACTCCCATTTTAGGTTTACAATGCAAAATGATTCTTTGTTTTCATTTTCTTTGAATTACAATATTTACATTATCTTACAATTCTTTATCATTATTAGATCAGACATTAATGTTTATCAGTGTTAATCACTTATAATGTCAATCACGTGTAGGCCGAAAAATGTATTGCCATGTTGAAAATTTTCTGAGTCAAATAAAACATGGCTTCTGAGCTTAATAAAATGTATATCAGCGTCATTTTTCTTTAGACATTATCTAATTAATTTGTTCTTACACTTTACCGCTCACTAATTGGCTAGGCCACATAAGTGAAAAGTAACTTCGACTCATAAGATTTTAACAAAATAATTGTCTCCGTCAATTGTTACTATTTAAAAAAATTATTTACAATTATATCCGACGATTATCGCCCTTAATTGTTAATTACTTACCTAAAAATATAAGAAGGAGCAGTATAAAATTAAATAATGTTGCCATTATTTTACTATCATCTTAAGTGAAAAGATAAAGAACTAAATAACAATATTGTTTGTCTATGAGTTTGACACCTATTTTTGCAAACATGTCAAGCAGTGTGTGTGTGGCTATTGTGCTTACACAATATAAAACCTACAAACTATTTTTACAGTGGGGCGTAAGCAGTGAACCTTACAATGACAAAAAGTTTGGCAGGTAGACGTAAAAGTCTAGTACAGCGAGAGAACTATCTAGTTTCTAAAATAAAGATTTTTACATTGCATTATTCTGCTGATAACCGTATATGAAATAAGTGGGTACTCTTGAACAAAGGTAGAAGCCGGTTCATTTTGCAAATTATTGCCTAAGACACGGGCGGGGCGTTAACAGAAACAAATGTTATGCCAGGGAATTCAATTGCTAAGCAAATTGACATCCCTCGTTAATCCTACCGTTCGTCATTGCCTTTCACACGGTTGCGTTGTGAAAAAAGAATTATCATTTCTTGACGTTTGTCAAATAATAACAGTTGTAATTTGAATAATATTCATGCAATTTAAATCGGTTGAATTGCCAAACAATTTCTCTATGAATTAAAAATGATAATTTTTCTAGCAGCTTGTAAAATAAAAAAGAAAACTATTTGAAATTCTCGAACCTCGACCGCTTACGCAAGTCATATTGCTTGAGTTCATTGAACCGGCCTCTAATCTTTAGCTAGTAGTTCTTTATAACTTCGATCGCTTGGTGTATCCTCTGTAGGGAAAGTCGGAGGTTGTTTTCCTCCATGGAGAGGTTCTGTCGTTCTGCTAGAAGCGCACGCGCATGGTCCGAGTCGCGGGAGGCTGAACAGGTGATGTGGGCGCCTTCTATTTTCAGCGTAGTATTGCGCTTGTGGAGGTCAGCTATCTCTTTTCGCCGAGCTGGAATCAACATAATTATAATTAAAGAACTTTACTGTTGGTATACTGTTCATTCGAGAAAAAATCATGTAGCCCACCGGTAGCGGGAACAGGATCCAAGCAACCAGTCGTAATGGCTCCAGAGAGAGGAATCTTCTAACAACACAATATGACGTTCTAGTAGTCATTTATAATTGATATAAATTTCAATCTCCTTCAATAGCAATATTCCTAACAAAACACCTGAAAATAATCAAGGCAGAGCGCTTTTTGGGGGGTCCTCTATCATCCTATAGCATCCTCCAAGTATTGATTTAACGCCCGTTCCAATAAACAAAAAACGACTCGTTTTGCTTACGGATGGTAGTATTTTGACATAATTTCTATGAGACGTCATGTCAAAATCCTACTATCCGTAAGTAAAACGACTCGTTTTTGTTTATTGGAACCGGGCGTTAGACCGCTGCCAGAAAATATTACCTAATGACATTTCTATAAATTTTCTTTAGGAAGTTTTTATTCAGGATTGATGAAAAAGGATGAAATAGATTGATTGGTCATTTACCTGCATCATAATCCTTATAACTCTTCATCATAACTTCTACATCCGGCCACGATGGTATATCCACTTGACAGCTCATGTCCCTTGACTTCTCTGTAAGTGACGTCTCCTCGAACATCTCCGTCACCCCCGCCGCCGAGTTCTGTGGCTCGTCCATAGATGTCGCCTGCGTCGTCGTCGCGGTTGCACACTCTTGCGTCGTTTTCAATGAAATTATCTTCGAAATACTTGGTATCTTAATCTTAGGGTAATCTTGGTACGGCAGCTGTATTTTTATGCTTAGTTTTTTAATGTTCTCGCTGTCAAAACCGGGGTTGAGGTCTCTTTTTCTTGTGTTTGGAGTCTTGAACAGTTTCAAACTATTGTCGGCCATTTTGGATAGGCGGTTTAACTCAGAGAAGTTCTTCTCTGCTAGTTCTTTAATGCTGTCGTCATTCGCGTCTCCGCTGGAAACTGAATCTAATCTCTTTTTGATAAGGTTGTTATTTTCGTTGACGCATTTCTTGATTTCGGTTAAAAGTCTAAGCTGGCAGTTAGGGTCGAACCCTAGGCGCACTTGTTTGCTGCTGTCCTCTCCATCCGGGTTGCTGTAGCGACGTTTTCTTTCTTTTAATATTTCTTGCCATACTTTGTCGTATCCTGAAATTGAATTTAATTATCCGCTATGAAAATATAATGGTTTTCCTGCATTATAAGAGTGAGTATAATTCAAAACTGTAATTTCGAGCCTTCCCTTTTTATTTTTTTCTGTCTTTAGCTTGACTGTGCCCCATACGGGCCTTCCGTATTGTCGGGTTCTGTTGTTCAGCACCCAATCTGGTTGCCATTTTAATGTGTTATGATGCAGATTTGGCCTGCCCACTTCGGGTTTTAATTTGACGGCTGTTTCTAACACGGTCAGAATTGTTGACTAGGTATATTTCGTTACTTGAGGCGCTGGTATACCCTGAGTGCGGAGTTTTGTCACAAGTTAATGACATCGTCATTAACGAACATAATAAAAGTAGCATTACAATATATTCAGTCAGCAAATACATCGCTAGGTGTCCTCCCTTTGGGAGAGAGTTTTCTGTAATTCCCCACACAGACCCAGTGTGCGTGATAAGATGAGTGCACTTAGTTACTTTAGTGATTGGGTCGTGGCCTCACTATCAAAAAATATTCGGAAGGTTTTTTTTAACGTTTCCTTACACTAGGAATTTCTCCTGTACGTGGGTGCGATTTCCAAACATTAAAAATCACATACATAAACAGCAAGACCTGAAGGGCTACTATGACATCTTATAGCAATTCTTATTCCACTGAGGGAAAGAGATGGTGCTAGACACCCTGTATAGCTCTGTCTCTTTCCCTCAGCGGAATAAGAATTGCTTTAAGAGGTCATAGTAGGGCTACAGGAACCAATATCTGTAGTCCATACAAATATTTGTTCCGTGCGAGGATCGAACCCGCGACACGCAGCACAGCAGTCGATCGCTCAGCCACTGCGCTAATCGTGTTTGAACCTACCTTCTTTATATTTTTGCGTGACTTGCGTTAGCTTCAGCTTCGATAGGAACAGTTTCTTCCTCTGCGTTGCTGTCCTGGTCTCTTGTTGAATATCCTCATTCTCTGGTATCTTCTCCTCCTCCAACTCTTGCCTATCATCGTCTTCGGGAGTCTCCCCGGACCGAACATTGTGCAGCATGTCCAGACGACCTACTGCTGCGTAAGCTGATGCTACCGAGTCGTTTCTGAGCACTTTGTCTTGAAGCTCGAGGTCTTTTTCTGTAAAGTTTTTAAGGAAATTTTAATTAGAGTGCTACAACAGTAGTAGCCGAATGGCAAAATCAAATGTAAATCTATTTTGCAGCCTGTTGTGCCAAATCATACCCACCGAAATATGGGGCTAGTTTAGCATAAAAAACAATCTATTGAACTTTTGATTGTTCAAAATTAAATAATCCTTTGATCTTTATTAATCTTTTAATGCTTTGATTGCAATCAATTCTTTGATCGGAATTGTCGTGAGCTCAACACAAGATTACGACGATCAAAAAAATTGGCATTGTGTATTATGTCTACAGGTTACATACCTTTATAAGCTTCTATTGTCGCCAACCTAAGAGTAGCCATGAAATCAACCTTCCCTTTGTCGTTGTCAGCTTTAACGCCATAGTCCTCAATGATATCTTCGTACATTCTAAGTTCATCCTCTCCGTAATCATCAGTATCACTGCCACTACTGTCTTCATCTGTGCCTACTTTATTATTTGCGAATTCTTTATATATCTCATTATCTATATTATCCGGTGTGATTATTATATTAGGAACTTCAGTCTTTTCCACCCTCTTAGCATCAGGTTTAATGTCTTTAGTTTCACGATTCGACAAATGCTTAAGGCGCCTCAAACGTTGTCTTTTCTCATAATTATCTACAGCACTAACCTCATCAATTTTATTAATTGGTAGTATATTAGTTATTATTATTGTAGGCTGAAGTTTTGTGTCCATTTGATAGGGACATGCTATATACAATTTGTCGTTTGTTTTCGGTAAATCAATTTTTTTGGGAACTTCCTTTTTAGGGGCAATTTTTTGAAGTAGTGGAGGAGCAAATTGTACATATTCGCGTTTTTTAGGTGGTGGTTTTATTTTGTCAGGTTCCACGAGGTTCATCGAAGAAATTGGCACTTGATAAACGATCTTTGGGCTTACGATAACTGAAGGGTTAGCTTGAATCACTATGTCAGGTTTAGTTATAATGGGGTTAGCTTGTATAACTATGTCAGGTTTAGTTATAATTGGATTAGCTTGAATAACTATGTCGGGCTGAGTTATAATTGGGTTAGCTTGAATCACTATGTCGGGCTTACTTATGCTTGGGTTAGCTTGTATCACTATGTCCGGCTTAGTTATGTTTGGAAGAGTCTGTATAACGCTGTTTGCATTCAAATGACCTTCGTTACTGACTGCTGGGTTGGGTGTTGAAGTTTTTATTTCTGTATTACTTTCTGTACCTGGTGTGGTCATTTCAGGTGCCACTCGGCTACTAACTATTGGCGCTATTTTGGCTTTAAAAGCTTCTGGAGTTTGTGATACTTTAGAATTATTTTTAATCATCATGAAATTAGCGGGGATCTGGACGTTGCTCAAGTAAACGAAATTATTGCAAGGTTGTAAAACAACGTTCTTAGTCTCAGTTGTCGTGACTTTTTCAGTCACCTGTTTATTTTTCAAATCTTGTTCCTGTGATGTGCCTTGAGACTTCTCCTTCACAACTATTTTGTTACCATATATTTGATTCTCAGTGATCAAATTTTCAAAATCATTTTCGTCACTATTTTCCTGGTGTAATCTTTTCAGTGCCACTACTTTCGACGTGTTTTCGTTTACTACGTCCTCCTTGCATTTCTTATTTTGGTTTGATGGTCGTGTAGGAGCTGGCGGATTTTTTGACTCAAAACTAGCTCTTTGTAACAATACTTGTGGATTCTGCTGTATCGTAAACATCATCTTTGAGTTTGAATTGTTCTTTTTACTTTGTATGTAAACTATTTGATTCTTCGTATCAGTAAATGATAGTTCCGGTGGTTTGAAAGTGGCGTGCTTGGTTGTTTCAATATTGTTTGGGTTGAATAAATCTTTCACTTCAGCTGGTGGGTCACTTTTTGGTTCGGGCACACGAAATAGATTATCCGATTTGTTAATAGCGTCAGCTGCATTAATTAAAGTACCAATATTTTTATTTGATATGTCACTTGATTTTGCCTCTATAACCTCAGGTTCTACTGTTGCGCTTTTTATGATAATATTACTCTGAATTTCAACTCTCGGTGACTCTTTGTAAGTTTTCTTTGCTAAGGAATTTTGGAAGGCAGTAGTGGGTGGATTGCTGACACATTTCATATCAATTTTACTTATAGGTATACTTGTTTTTAGGCTGAACCTTTCTGGTTTCTTCTTGAACTCTTTACTAGTCATTTGGGCTGGTATAGTAACCGTGGCCCCTGAACCTTGTGCTAACGATGTGATGCTCATCTTTGATTCAGTACTTTGTGTATTACTACACTCAGATACTGATGTAGCTGTTATAATTTCAGGCGTGAAATGTTCTTCAAAGTCAGTCTGTGGTTTTAAGATCTCTTCGGGTGGTTCGGCTTCAGTACTTTGTTCTTCTACCATGGGCGCTGTAATATTCTCTTTAGGCAACGGTGGGAAGGGTATGGTGTATAACTCAGGATTTGGTGGCTCGTTCTGTATTGTAGTTGAAGGAGGAATACTTGGTGAGCGTGGGGGTAATGGCGGCTGGTAGTTAACGGAACTAATAGGTTGAAATGCCGAATAACCGGGTATATTGTAAAGGCAACTTCCGAAGTTTGGGTATCCGTTATCCACTTGTTTCGGGGCCATGACACTAGGATTAGGGTTAGGAATAGATGAGGGTGATATTTTTGGAGAATGTGGAATAGGCTTCGCAGGAGTAATAAAGGTCGGTTTCTCAAACACGGCAGTTTCTTCCGGTTTGAATGGTTCTGGAGGTTTGGGGGGAATTGGGTCTGGGGGGAGGGCTCTCTCTGGGTCCGGTGGCGCTACCGGAGTGATCGGCTTCACAGGAACCATCACTGTAACGTGAGAAATGGTGTGTTAGTATATTGTAAGTTTAAAACATAGGGTATAAGGTACATCGACGGTAGCATTTTAAGCATCAAGGTATTGCACCTATGTTTTAAACTTACCATGATCATTTACTGAATTAATGGTAAGTTATCGCGTCGATGTTACTTACACCACGTATTTTCTATATTGGTAAAAATCTGCATACAAAGTGTTGATTGTTTCAAGAACTTAATAATCTAATAAATTGTATGTTTTTAAATATTGATTAAAATTATTATTTTTACACTTTTTTCCTATGATTTAGTCCTTGACTAAACTTACTGTACGTCTATGAGTGCAACTTCTAACCCATAGCTCAACACATTTTCGTCGCCACGAATGATAACTCATACCTGCCATCTGTAGATGCAGGGTGAAGAATACTCGCTATATGGTACCTAGGTATCAATTACAGAAAGAATAGGTATACCATTTTGATTCTTTTGTGTCAATTTTCTATAAAATAAAGTAAGTAAAGAGGTCATGCTAGGAAAAGGAAAAAGAGGGAGCAATACAATCTAAACACACACTAAATGCAACGTGCACTGAGATACTTGATAGACCGCATCAGTACAATTACTTTCTACTCATAATATTAGTAAAGTAATTCAATGACAATACTTCTTATTGATATGTATTACCTATCATAAGAGTTAGGTTAAATAAAAACCAGTGGAGTTGGACCAGTCTTAAAGCAGCATTGTTTTGGTTTAATGCCAGTTTGGGAAAAATACATATTATCTACATTTGTTGTCTAACGTCATCTGTTTCTTACACTCGAATATTGCTTTAATACGTGCTATCGCTTTCACAATTGTTCTTTGCTGTCCTCCCCCAGCGACACCCTAAACCGAGGCTCGTACCCCACAGGGAATGGAATTAGCGTGTCGCTTAGTTTGTAAGATTTTTGCCCTGGCTGGAAGGTCTTAATTTTAAGGCATCCACATGGAATCGCCTGGTTAAGCATACTACAAGCTTTTAGATTGAACTGCGAGATGCCATTCAGAAAAAAAAGAAACGCAATTGTACTAATGTCGATAACTAAACGTCTTACTTTCTCAGTGCACGTTGGGTTTTGAAATATGACAAGCATTCTAAAAGCGTATGCTAATGCTGTTTTAGGCAATAATACCCTGCGAAGGTCTGTTGGCTGCAAGCGCGACTGCTGGGTACGTACGGTGCTGTTAGCTACGGATAAGCCATTGGTCCTGCACCTGATATCTCTCCGGTCGTGTCGGATTGCCATCAAATTGGACAATGAGAGTGAGAGAACAGAGATATAGCTCATATACATATCTGCCGCGCCGATGGCTAATCTCCGATGAGATTGGTCGCCATAGCCGAAAACGGTCAGGAGGACTATGACTACTACTAATGAAACTATTTTTTATTTATTAAATCTTTATGCATATCTATTAAAAAAACATTGTACAATGGTGGACTTAATGCCACGGGCATTTTCTACCAATCTACCATAGACATATACTTTTTGGTAGACAATGTAGCTAACAGGGATGCTATTGTATAGACATGATGTTTTCATAATCTCCTATTCTTATAGTACGAAAATACACCGATGCATGGATTCACTACTAGAATAGTGGCTTCTTGCATCTGTTTGCTGGCCAGGGGACCTAAATAGCCGCACAGACACAGACAATATTATGAATTGTTAATTTGTTGAGGCTAGTGCCAGAACTTCGAGTTTGGCCCACGCCAAGAGAGGCGTATACCTAGCAGTGGATGAACTCCGGCTGTTGCTGACCATTTTACGAATAGTAACGTAATTCACATTATTATCTTATGACGATTCTGCTAAAGCCAACAATTTAAGGCCCCCAGTAGGTACCAGTATTACTATGCATGTGGAATAGGAAGTGCAGAGCTTCATTTCTTGGTTGGCCACCCAAGCATCCGTGCGTAACGTACCCGTGGCTCGGAGGGAGCGATTCCATCTACATACATACATACATACACAGCGTAGCGTACTGTAGCCCTACTATGACCTCTTAAAGCAATTCTTATCTCTTTCACTCAGTGGAATAAGAATTGCTATAAGATGTCATAGTAGCCCTTCTGTTCTTTCCTGGCCGGGGGCGGCCATAGACTAATATAATTATGACTGCAGCAGTTTAAATAAACTAGTTTGTATATTTCACTTTGTTTATATCTTACTTCCGTATTATATGCAGAGTGGGTATGTGTGTCCGTGTCTTTTGTATTCAAAAACGGATTGCCACTGCGAGGATCGATCATATAAGCTGCAATTTTGGCCTGGCATAAGTGTCTGTGTCTATTAAACCATGTATTGTCTATTCAACCGTATAGGTAAGTGCCGTAATAACCGTATAGGTAAGTGCCCATACTTATATAACGTCGACATGTACAGTCGGAAAATATGATTGCTTTTTGTAGGCATTTGTGAAACAATATACTTACCTAATTTGATTTATGAGTATTTTGAACGTGCATAGCTTGGAACATTGTTATTTTGGCAGGTTACCACTGCGGCATGTTCGTACTAATTCAAAGACACTCTGATAACCATAGCGCACACATTTTCTGGTTGGTTCACCGGTATCCTAAGCCTATAACAACTCCTATGCTTTGTGGTTTACATTGTCAAAGCAAGCGTAGCTCTGCCACCTTGACCTGAGCAGATCCTTAAGGGTCTCAGCACACATATGGGATCGGAAAGGGATCGTAACCGTAACGCCTTTCGCCTCGCTGTCAACCAGGCGTCAACCTACCGTATGCACGTAACGAAAGCGTATCAGCAGCGCCTGTACGTCAACTCGGCTACGGCTAGGCGACACCGCGCTTACGCCTCGCCGCCCCCTGGCTGACCTGGTTGGCACCAGATCAGTTTGAATTATGAAAGGGTGGACGAAGAGATGTGAGCTCGGGTACGGAGAGACGTAAGCGCGGGAACGGAGAAACGTAAGCGCGGGGACGATGAGCCGTAAGCGCGGGAATTCAAGTTCGGAGCCTGTTCCGAGGCGAGGCGATTACGTTATTATTCCGATTAGTGTGCGTTGCAGTAGGGAGTTTAATACAAACCATTCTGAACGGCTCGAGGCGATACGGTGACGATCCCTTTCCGATCCCATATGTGTGCTGAGACCTTTACCCATTTATGCATGCTATATCTGGATAATAAACGGCATAATATACTGAATGTTCCTAGCCTTCTACAGCCTCTTTGGTTTTTATGTCTGCAAGGGGAACTGCTGAACACTCGTATCAAGTCAAATTAAAGTGATTACTTGAAGTTAAGCCATTACTCATCCAACGATTGTATGCAATCGGTAGGTAATTAGTTTTACTAGTGGTCACTTGGACTTTTATATAATAATATTTAGATACCGACATGCGGGTGTAGCCCCAATTGTCAATAGGTTTGTGCAATAAATGTCTTTCTAGGTAGCAACCTATTTATGTCCGGTTGATTGCAACAATGGGACCCTTGCCTATCTCTTCTAAAATTACTGGCGTAATATCATGCTAATGTTCTATCTAGAAACTTCTATCTCTGGAACAGGCGTGCTTAAAACCTCGAAGATTTCTTTATTTTTGTTGTTTGTGTAATTTTGAGTTTTCAACGAAACAAAATTCTAATGTATTACTTAGACATCGTTTTTTTGTTTCGTTACGTTTATGAAAATAAAGCCCTGACAGTCATTAACATTCCGTATATTCCATCATATTGCCATACCGTGCGGGAATCGAACACGCACGCGGCCCAGGAATCAGCTGGGTTGCCATGAAATCCACTTTAATAGTTTTCAGTAACTACTTTTGTTTATCGACAGGGTATTCTTTTTCGAATACTTTCCTCAATTTCAAGGTCCATTCATTATACTTACGCATTATTAAAAGTTGCCGAACAGGTACGAGTGGAACGTTGTCCAGAGAACCGGCTCAATGACCTGGAGTAGGTAGTTTCATGAGTTCTCGTCAAAAGTCCAGCAGGAGGGCTCGAACCACGAAACCTTGTGATCTTCATCAGCTTGTGTCATCACCAACCGTTTGAATGTAGGTAGGTATTGCTAAGAGCATGCCTATCATTTGAACATGTTCGTAATTAAGACTAAGTTGTTTGAAAGAGATACCGCCGCCCCGGAACATGAAGCGCAACATAACTCCCCCCGTTCCAAAGTAAGACCATTACAGCCCACGTTTAAATACCAAGACACCTACTTGTTGATAGAGTACGTAGGTATATCTTAACCTTACAGGTTAAAATCTAACCATTAGAAAGGCGAGCCACCTGTTGCTTCACTTCTCTGCAGTAAGTACTTATTATAACAACTTTGGGGTAGGATTCGAGTCTAACCGAAAGCAGCTAAATACCAGTACCTATTTTACAGTATCCAAACCAATATTTGTAATATTGAATATTCGTCCATCTGCTAAATACTGTGCGACCCGAATGGGTTCCATAAATGATTTACGGTTAGTAAATCTGTATCAAATTAATGGCTTTAAACAAAGCAGCTACAGGTGGCTGCACTGTATTTTATTCCTGGACCGATGTAGGTTAGTATAATAATGTCTGCGTGTACGTAGGTAGATAGTACAGCGTTGGGTTAACGGTTGGGTCGCCTGGAACCACTTCAGGAGAATAGGGTTGTTTATGAGGGTTATGTACCTATGTGTTTGACCTGTATATGTGTATGTCCGTTTCTTTAACCGGAACTTTATGTTTACCGATGAACCAATTTCGATGTGTTATACGTTGTTAGATGGTCTTCCTGGTGGCGCGATGAAAGAAACATGGCGGATTTTGGGGATCGTTTTTCGGGGTTCGGTTATTTTTTCGGCTCACCCTTTCTATTTAGCGTTGTGAGGGATCTGTCTAGATCTTCACGGCATCCCCTTTTATATCTACTAAGACGGAGAAATATTTTACTTTGCCCAATTCAGCACTTTCTTACAAGAATTGGGTTTTTGTTTTTTTTATATCGGTTTCTATGATACAGAGGCCTAGCAAACAAACCCGAAGATATACTTAAATATAGTAGCAAATATTAAAGTAAAAGATAAACTAATAATAACAATTTTATGGAATAAACATGATTCGATTACTTTTACCTAACATTACGTAGAAGCCACACCAAAGAAGAATCCGCCAAGAAATCCGACGGAAAAACAGCTGTTTCTTCTTACAAATCGGAGTAATCTTTCCATCCACTCCTGGCTTTCTGTCGCAGCTTCTTTAACCTTCTCCCAGTTGACGTTGATGTATCCAAATTCTGCAGCGAAATGGAGAAGAATGATCCCACCTCCAAGGCCAAAAGCTGCGATTTTACCTACCCGTACAACAGATATACCTGACACCCAACCGGCGAATGTCCCTAGTACCAAGTTCTTACTTGTATTACTCTTTATGCCGTCTATGGTGATGTCTAAGAACGATGGGGTCTTCTTTGGGCTGAAGTTTCCTTCTCCCTGATCCGAAATGTTCTGGATTTCAGCGTTCGGTATGCGTGGGGCCATTGGAGTGCATCTTTTTGGTTTTTTATTCAGCTTTAGGTACAAAATTGTTGCTTTTTTGTGAACTCAGTGTTAGATTCGTATTCCTTTGTGATTTCTTTTAAAAGAATTGGTTAATTTTAGTGATGACAGCATAGGTTGACAGGCTAGATTCTGACAGCACCTAACAGAATTCTTTCCTTGTTTTACTATGGCCTTATCATAGAGAACAAAGTGAAACCACGGGAGAGTCCACGGGAGTGTAAGCGAACGGACGGTTTTTATATTTTTATTTTACCTGTAAACTTATGCTGACCCGTTATGTAGCCTATATGTAGGGAATAAAACTTAAAAAATGTACCTGAGTGATTAAATTAAATACGAGACAACAAAAACTTGTTCTAGTAAAGTAAAATTTATTTGCTTCAATTGTAGGTAGGTAGGTACATAAAATGAGGTGTAACAATGATTGGGTGTCCATTGTACATTCTACCATATATTAGTATGTTCTGTAGTAGTAGTAGTAGTAGAACCTTCTTTTTAACCGACTTCAAAAAAAGGAGTTTCTCAATTGAACAGTTTTTCTTTGTTTCGCGATTTCTCAGTCGATTGTTGGCTGATTTTCAAAAGGATCCAATACTAATTCCATTTATATTAGTTCGGTAGTTTTTGAGTTATCTTCTATAATAATCCTGCTGGGTTAAGCAGATAATGTAGCTTAATATAATACCAGATATTATTATGTTTAAGTACCATGTCATGTAAGTTGACCAAGATTTTTGTCTGGACCTTAACAGAGACTATGATGACCTCTGAGTTTGTTTCGGCTGTTTCTTCTTAGAGTAGTCGGGTACGAAACACCGGCCTCATCGAGTTTTTTTTAAAAAAAAGACGTGTTAAAGTGTTTGTGAAAACCTACTTGCAAAATAAACGTCATTTATCATTTATAGGGGGCGACACTGTTGCGATCAACCGGGCACATATCCATATGCCGTAGTAGCTGCTGTAAAATTCTTCATTAACCTTAATAGCACTTTGCACGACTCGAAAAAGCCAGGACCTAATGCTCCGCAGTCCCGCTTGCGACCAATAGACCAACGAGGATATTTATCCTATCTTATTCATTCACTTACGCCAGTTGAGTGTGTCTAGTTTTAACGTTTTACATTGATAAGGTCGAGAATAAACACCCAAGTTGGGTTATAATGTTAAAACAATCTGTGATCTTCGGAAGTAAATCTGTAAGCACTTAGTGTTTTGTTACCTTTGCTAAAAGACAAGATTAACATTTAAGTGAACTTTGGCTCGCAGAACAGCAAATTTGTATTGTAATACAGGTCAAATTAACAAACTCACTTTCGATTTTATAATATAAGTAAGGGTGATTATACAAAAGTTGGGTAACTTTTAAGGATATTTTGTTTACTACAGTTTTTATATCAGATCTCTGCAAAATCGGGTGTTTATGATAGCTAATCTAATGAATATATTGTTCCAAATCGGGCCAGTCACTTTTTTACGTAGATTGTGAGATATTTAGAAAAAACAGAATTTGCCTGCCAGGGGACTGACAAGGGTGACAGAGTACTGATAAAAAACACAATTTCTTAAGAATTATAATGGAATTTAAAAGAACTTAGAACAAATCTCTTAGGATTTAATTAAGCACATATTTTTTAGGTATTAAAATCATAAAAGCTATTAAAAATAATAATTAATACTTGGAGAAAATACTATCTTAGTCTTCTAAACAGCCTTAGTATTATTTTGAGGTAATTTTACATAACAATATGTATTTTTCTATTTATTGTTTACTATTTCTTAAAGCTGTTGATTTTCCTATGTCTCCCGCGGCCCTCCGCCCAGAGCTGGGCAGACCGCCACTGTGTGCTCCACCGTGTGTTGCGGCCGTGAGGCACACACACACAGTGGTGACACCTGCGCGGGGCAGACCGCCACTGTGTGCTCCACCGTGTGTTGCGGCCGTGAGGCACACACACACAGTGGTAACACCTGCGCGGGGCAGACCGCCACTGTGTGCTCCACTGTGTGTTGCGGCCGTGAGGCACACACACACAGTGGTGACACCTGCACGGCGGGGCAGACCGCTACTGTGTGCTCCACCGTGTGTTGCGGCCGTGAGGCATACACACACAGTGGTGACACCTGCGCGGGGCAGACCGCCACTGTGTGGTACACTGTGTGTTGCGGCCGTGAACCACACACACAGTGGTGACACCTGCGCGGGGCAGACCGCCACTGTGTGCTCCACCGTGTGTTGCGGCCGTGAGGCACACACACACACACAGTGGTGACACCTGCGCGGGGCAGACCGCCACTGTGTGGTACACTGTGTGTTGCGGCCGTGAGGCACACACACCCAGTGGTGACACCTACACGGGGCAGACCGCCACTGTGCTCCACCGTGTGTTGCGTCCGTGAGGCACACACACACAGTGGTGACATCTGCGCGGGGCAGACCGCCACTGTGTGGTACACTGTGTGTTGCGGCCGTGAGGCACACACACCCAGTGGTGACACCTACACGGGGCAGACCGCCACTGTGTGGTACACTGTGTGTTGCGGCCGTGAGGCACACACACAAAGTGGTGACACCTGCGCGGGGCAGACCGCCACTGTGCTCCACCGTGTGTTGCGTCCGTGAGGCACACACACACAGTGGTGACATCTGCGCGGGGCAGACCGCCACTGTGTGGTACACTGTGTGTTGCGGCCGTGAGGCACACACACCCAGTGGTGACACCTGCGCGGGGCAGACCACCACTGTGTGGTACACTGTGTGTTGCGGCCGTGAGGCACAATGGTGACACCTGGGCGTTTCCTCCCGCCCGATTATGTGCAGGAACCTCCCGAAATTTCCGTGGAGGACCTGCTTCAGGCGGTAGGTGAGGACGCCATGACGCCTCTCCTGCCACTCCTCAAAGAGAGGACGTACCGCCACTATTGTGGTGTGCCCTGGTCCAAATGTACCATGGCATTGGTTTTAGATAATCTTTTTATTGCTAAATATAATAATGTTATTGTTTTTCTTTGTATTCCGCTAATATAATGAGGTCACTTTTAATTCTGGCCATGCGAGCCTTTTTGGTTTCTCTCGTTTTCTTACAATATTTTCTCTAGTGAATCTGTATTTAACGTGCCGCATGACGTTTTAAACCGAAATATTAAATAGAAATGTTTATACATGGTAACAATTAACATAAAAGTGCTCTAAAATAAACAAAAACATCAGTACCGTGGAAACACGTCAGTCCTCTGGCGCAATATTTGACAAAAGACTGACGCCAGCGGACTGACAAAAAAGACATTAATTTGAGTTTATAATCAGAACTTATGTTTTTCTGGTCATTTCGAATATCAACCGACTACATTTTGACAAATCATAGTTAAATATGTATAAATAAAAATAAACCTCAGGTTATCAAGAAAATAAGGACTCACCAAAAGACTGATATTTTGACTGGATCAGCACGTGAATACGACGTAAACTCAACTCTAGCACTGGTACAGCAATGGTGGCCACGAAATGTTGCAGTCCACAAACAACTTCATTACCAACTTTAATATTTAAACAGGGTTTTGATTTTGAGTCGGTGATATTTGGCGAGAATTTTAAATTTAAACAACACACAACGGACTGACCAAAAAAACTAAACACAAAGTTTATTTCTTTCTTTTTCATAAAGTGGTAAATATTACGTTATGAAAGTTGCAGTATACATAACTGTGTACAACACAAATTGTAGAAAATTTCAAAGTTTTCTTAAATCAATGATGATTTTTAATACATAGTCGGTTGATTGCTGGTTTCAGGGATTGTGACATGCCAAAGGACTGACATTTTAAGGATTTATTGTATTTTTTTATTAATTTCTATTTCAAATAAAGAGCTGAAGTTGGGTGACCATATAAAGGACTTTTAATTGTTTGTAAATTAAATGTAATATCAATAAAATATAATAACACTTTGTATCTATCGGCTGATGACATTGAGTTACCCAATTTTTGTATATTCACCCGTAAGAATAATAATTTTAAAAACCTTCACCACATGGCATATTTCTCACATTATTCACATGACTTGGTTATACGACGTTTACCTACTCTGTGTTTGGAAATATTTATCCACACTTCGACACTAGTTGTGATAATTTACAACACTGACTATGTTGCATGATTTGCACGTAACTAAGAATACACCAATCTTCAAGTTATATTAAGTAGAGAGCGAACCTAATGCCATAAACATGGTAGTTATATCGGAAACCCCAGTAACAACTTTTTATCTTATTGCATTATTATCATAAATAAGTTATATTTGTAAACACTGACTATTATTATTTACGCCTTGCTGTGGAAGAGCCGAGTCTCCTAACACAGGCATATTTTTTTAAAAGGAGGCTTCAGTCATATTTTTGTTACTACAGTATGGTCAACGAGAAGCGATACGAAAGGTCATTAACCTAAAGAACAAATGTGGCGTTGACAATCTAATATTTAGCTCTTTCCATCTTGTGCCTTTGTCGTAATGTCTCGTTCTCCCGGCAAAAACATGACAACGTTAAGACGGGTTCGCCAACATTCGGGCGGCCATTTTAGATGGGGCCAAACCCCATCTAAAATGCCCGCTATGGGGTTTGGTTTGGCATGGGTTTTGGTATCGCTTCTCGTTGGCCGTACATTACCAAAATCTGTATTGCAAATAAATGCTTTTTATTCAATCCGATGTGTGTGGATCAAATTTAACAGCTGAAGCTAACAAACGTGTGTTAAAAAGTAACTATGGTTACTGAAACATGAAAACTTTTCGTGTGATTATTTATTTTATTTGTTTTTTGAAAAACGTTGCCCCACACTAGGAATTACTCCTGTATCGTGGGTACGTTTACAAACATTTAAACTCACATATACAAACAGTCAGCAGATACCCGACGCAACCGTAGTTTCTCTAGCTAATTTAATGTGACCTTGTCTGTGACATCTTATGCCAAAAAAAACATCTGAACACATTCTATCCGATACCATTTACAAAGCGCGTACTACATGTGCTAAAGTACGAAAAAAATGGTTCACTTCGCTACTATACTTAGTAACTTTAGTCACTCTAGACTTCATAAGAAACTTTACCAGGCTATAATATTTTATTGCCTAGTTCGGCCCAAAAGGCTAATACTTTAGTGTACAATTAATTATCTTAGACATAGCACATCATTTGTAAAATAATGTACAACTTTTTTGTGAATAATAATTATTAATATTCTCACTGCAGAAATATTCTACACTGACCTGATTATAGATAATATTTTACACCGACCTCGAGCGATCACGTGGGCCCATTCCTGGCGCAGTTCATAACGACATACGGCAAATACAAAGATAGTGTCGCTGCGTAACGTATAAGCTGCACAAATACTAACTACATGCTAACTGCAAGCTGTAGGACAGGGAGAAGGGGGTGAAAACAAAAATAAAAGTGACTAAGCGAGCGGCGAAGACGCGACCACCAGACATCGCTACTTCACCACTTCGCTAGCATGCACACTTAATTTCATTGAATGTATTTTTCAATAAAACCATATTTTTTCACTTGTTAGGTATTGTCCATATCATATCTAACTATTAAATATAATATTTACATGACATATCGGACACTGAGACATGGAATACGACAACACGCCGTCCGCCTAAATGCTGCTCCTGATCGAAAAAAATATTGAAAAATATTGAACACCTATTAAAAGCTAAAATTAATAATAACTATCTAAGTTAACGTATAAAGAGGTTTTTTTGTTATAAAATTTCGTGTTTTTTTTTATTTAATTCAATGTTCGTTAAACACTGCAGTCGTCGTTCGCGCGGGGTCGTGGTCGCGAATACTGCAACGGGAATCAAGTCTTATCACAAATGCAGTAGAGTTCAATATTGCGAAGCAGATTGCACGCTTGGCCTTGTGGGCCCAACTTAGAGCTAAGTTACGTTTGACCCCGGACGAGCGAAATTACAAATAAAATTAGTCGATCGATATGTCGCGTAAGTACTAGCCGGCACTCGCGAGACATATGACATACCTACGTATATAATTCGTGCATTATCGATCGATACATTTGTTTTGTTACATCTAATGTATAATATATATAATTTTAAATAACCGCACTTCCTATCTAGGTACAGTCTGCGCCGGGCAGTCGTTTATTCGTCATTTGATCATAGCGGAGTTATATTACATCGTGTATATTATCTTAGTGGCGACTTAGTAAGCGTAGAGTATGTGCACCGTGCGGCCGCGCGAACTTCACGCTATACACTTGTACGTAGTGCGCGAACATAGCTACGAGTTGCGAACATTGTTGCTGTAACGTTCACTGCATAGAATGTTGTTGCAACACAATTCATTTACATACAATAAGGAAACATTCTGATTGAATATAATAATGATAGATTTTTATTTACACACAATATCTTACAAGTTTATAAGGCAGTCGGCGCGGCGACACAAAGTATATAATGTAGGAACTCGGCAGTTCTATCGTTTGGCTTCACTTTGTCGTCTCCGACTTCTCTCTCGCTCACACAGCTAAAGAGTACAGTACTATAGCTGCTGCTACTTAATTCGATACCTACTCACAATGACATAAGGTTCAGATTACGTCATAGTGAGAAGCAACGACTAGAATGCACTTCTATCGAAACTGATTACTTGTATTCATATAAACTAGATGAAAAATAAGTTAAGTTTGTAAAAATTATATAATCATGGCAAACTTCATTATATTGCTCCAGAAGACTGGATATCAGCCTTTCGTATAATCACAAAAATCAAACAAATAAATTTAATAGCAATGTGTGATATGATAACATAATTATGTAGTAATAGCAAAAGACAAACTTCAAAAAAACAGTACAACAGTTAAATTATTGTCTTAAGATATCTAACTAAAAAGTTATTGTCAGTTTTACAAAAACGATCAAGTTTCAATAACTTGGAAAGGAAACACAACTTTATGCCTCTCATAATACCATTTCTAATCGCAAAACAGCAATAAATGTTCTAGATCCGTATACAGTCTTGACAAAGCTAGCATTAGTCAACAGAGACAGAGCGAAATGGTGATGGTGCTACCATCTCTTGTACTCTCTCAAAACTATTGCTTTAGCACTCCCTTATTAAGTTCCAGAACATTTTTAAAACAATTAACTTTAAGCATACCATCCTTCTATCTACAATTCCAATTCATCTTTTAACTAAACATTGTATAATCAAAATCATTCTTATACATTTGATGCAATTTTTAAATCATAATTCATTTTACAAATTGTAAACAATATGTCAAAAGGTACATTCATAATAATGGGTACATAAGGGAGCTTAGCTTTACTACAATCACATTTCGCCACTGATGTTTAGTCCCATGGTACATTGCCATAAATTAATATCAAATACAAATATATAACTTGATTCAATCGGTTTCGATAAAAGCACACAAAATAATAACAGAAGTTCAATCAATGAATTAAGTTTCTATGTTTTGGAAGATACAATAATGGAGTACAGATTGCCTGTAGGTTTCAGTCAAAAAGGTATTTTGTTAGTAAAATTTTGTTTCTTGCTGGATATTTTCGTGATACATTACATACATAATATGGCATACGACAAATTCAATTTCAGACAAGAATAACGTGATTTTTATGTTTTGTTTTTTAAGCAATCAAAAACATCATTAATGACTTTTAAAACGTCTTTGTTAAGGTACTATAATTATTCTGGGACCAAGGAAACAAATTTAAGATACTTCTATACCATCTTTGTGTAATATTGGAGATGATATTTTATGCACGTACTCCATTGACTTATAAAAACACATATTTCTTCAAATTCGTTTTGATAAGAACCACATACAGCTTGGATGATACATTTTGCGCTTTTTCAATTTTCAGTTCAACTTTATTTCTGATTTCTTAGTAAGTATGTCTTCTAGTTTTTAACCTATTATCGGTTAATTAGATTGCTGAATTAGCAGTTCCGCCTTTAAGAAATCAGAGTCAAAATTAAAATATCCAGATATTTTTTTAATAAATGACCTAGTGACTGAAAATTGATAACATTTGTAATGATATCTTAAACGACTAAGTTCTTGAAACAATCAACTTTACATTTTGATATAATTCATGTTTTACGCAAAAGGTGAATAGGAAAGGATGGGGGAAGTCCAGATTGTCAATCATGGTAACGAGACCGACCGGTTATGGTTGTTTAGCAATCCGACATGATACAACCTACAAGACACGGTGGTTAACAATGTTTTTGTTGGTATCAGTATCCAATAATGATTTTGTCGGTATCCAACTATGATTTCCCTGTTTTGTCTTTTCTACACGTTTCGAAAGTCTGCGGGAAGAAATTTCTAATGATATAAGCAGTATTGCTTTTGTGTCTTAATGTAAACATTCATTACATTAAAACACAAAAGCATAAAAGTACCTGGCAAGTATTTCGTGTGTACATAAATAAATAAATAGTTTTATACAACTATGATTCTGTCGGTATACAACTATGAATTTCTCGGTATACAACTTTGAATTTGTCGGTATACAACTATGATTTAGTCGGTATACAACTATGATTTTGTCGGTATAAAACTATGATTTTGTCGGTATACAACTATGATTCTGTCGGTATACAACTATAATTTTGTCGGTATACAACTATGATTCTGTTGGTATACAGCTCAGCTGTATAGCTTTGATTTTGTCGGTGTACAACTTTGAATTTGTTGGTATACAACTATGATTTTGTCAGTATACAACTTATGATTTTGTCGGTATACAACTATGATTTTGTCGGTATACAACTATGATTCTGTCGGTATAAAACTATGATTTTGTCGGTATACAACTATGATTCTGTCGGTATACAACTATAATTTTGTCGGTATACAACTATGATTCTGTTGGTATACAGCTCAGCTGTATAGCTTAGATTTTGTCGGTGTACAACTTTGAATTTGTTGGTATACAACTATGATTTTGTCAGTTTACAGCTTATGATTTTGTCGCTATACAACTATGATTTTGTCGGTATACAACTATGATTTTGTTGGTATACAGCTTTGATTTTGTCAGTGTACAAATTTGAATTTGTCGGTATACAACTTATGATTTTGTCGGTATACAACTATTGTTTTGTCAGAAAACAATTATTTTGTCTTTATCCAATTTATATTCAATGTATAAGTAGTACCTACTACTAATTTTAATTTAATGCGTTTGCTAGTAAGGAAGTCAGATACTTTCAAATTCTTAAAAATACTCTTCATACATCGGAGCATCTACAATTTCTTTATTATCGGATTACTAAACAAGAAAACTCGTTATGATACCAAAAAGGGACAGTTTTTATCTTTGCATTTCCTAATGGCAGTGATGGCAAAGGCTTTCTGACCATAATGTGTCAAATTCAGTATTTATATTATTTACAATTAATACTCTACAGCTTACACGTTATGCCTATCATATTTCGATGTATTTATAGTTGTGACAAAATATATTATGTCGTAGATTTCGTTGATTGTTTGTATAGAAAGCTGGCACAATATATTTTGTCAAAGTAGTAAGTCGGCTCGATACGCATGACATAATTATCAGGAATACACATTTGAGTTCTCATCGCACGACATTTGTTCGTTGATGACCGCATGCGGGGACGGCATAATGCAGAAAAACTTACATAACGTTAAATTTGTACAAAATTTTATATCATACTTAGCTGTCAATTTTATTTCTATTAAGCGTAATTGTTATTGTGGTCAAAATATGTAAACAAATGTCAAAATTATTTAAATAAACATTCTTCAGTTTCCCTGTACTCTGTCGACCCCGCACGCGGTCGTCGGCAACACGCGAGCCGCGGGACGCGAACTATATGACTGTTTTGAGAAATTCTCGGTCGGGAAGTCGCGGCAGAACGGAGACTGTAGGGAAGCACTGCGGTAGTGGGTGGGAGGGGGAGCTCGTGGGGTCAGGTCAGGCCGCCGCCTCCTCACCTGCGGCCGGCGGCGTGGGCGCGGGGTCGGCGGGCGGCGCGGGCGGCGTGGGCGCGGGCGCGGGCGGCGCGTCGTGCGTGAGCGCCAGCGGCGCGGCCTGGTGGTGCGGCGCGTAGGGCCGGTAGGGGCGGTACAGCAGCGGCGGCGGCAGCAGGCCGCGCGGCAGGTAGGCGGGCGGCGGCAGCAGGTGGTGCGCGTGCGCGGCGTGCGCGGCGTGGGCGCCGTGGGCGGCGTGCGCGGCGTGGGCGGCGTGCGGGTGCATGGCGGCGGCGAGAGCTCTCTGCTCGTCCCGCGCTCTCTCTTTCTCTCGCAGCGCGCGCTCTCGCTCGCGCTGCTCCTTCTCCCGTTGCTCCCGCTCCCGCTCTCGTTCTCTGTGGATTTTGAGTTGACTACAATTTAATTAATTATGAAATCAATTCAATAATTTTTGGTTACACACTAAACATTTTTATACCTTACCACCCTAGTTCTTTGTCAAATATGTTTGACAAAGATCTAAGTGTAAGTACTTAGATCTAATAAAACTAAACAACACAAAAAAAAGAAAATTTTAGAAGACGAATAAAACGTATTACCGTCTATTTAGAATAAATACTTAATTAGTTTGGAATTTTAGATCTTAAATAAATTGTGAAATACTACTATTTCTAAATTGTATTTTAAAGATAGTTGCGTATAATCACGAAGCATTCGAAAACAAGAATTACTAAAAATTCTCGACATTGAGTGGTTGCTCTAGACATGCAATATATTCACATAATATCATAATAATATTCTTTTCCCTAAATGATGACAACAAATATCTAAACAATTTCATTAACATGACATTTCTAAGAAAAAGATCCCTCCCACTACTTTTTCTTTTTAAGATAGTACATTTTTTTTACCGAATGCCTAGAATATGATTTTGAATAAATAAAATTTAAGGGAATGAAGTCATACAGTACTATAAGAGTGAATTAAAAAGTGATGCAGTAAATGCTATGTGTGTCACCTTTCTCTCTCCCTCTCCCGCTCGCGGTCCCGCTCCCGCTGCAGCGCCAGCTCCTTGTCGCGCTCGTCGTGCAGCGCGTGCGCCACGTGCGACACGAGCGGCAGCGGCGGCGCCAGCGGCGGGTACAGCGCGTAGGGCGGCAGCCAGCCGACGCCCACGCCGCTGCGGAACACGCGCTCCAGGTACATCTGTTCTTCTGCTGCTAACCTGTACATTTGTGAGAGAGAACGTTTGACAAATAGGACTAATAAATGTTATTTTACATACAAGTTTAATTAAACTGGATTTAATTAAACCTGAAAGTCTTAAGGGGCTATTATTAACAAATGCATAACTTGTTAAACTATCATGGTTCATCCAAAGAAGGAGCTCGTGGCTAAATAATAACAGCCGGTCGGGTCAATCTTAATGTTAAGCTGCGCTTGCCTAGGTTGGTCTGTGAATGGGTGACCACCCGTTACATACCGAGTTTCCTCCACGTAAAACACGTTAAGCCGTTGGTCCCGGCTGTCATTTGTAGATCTTTGACAGTCGTTACAGGTAGTCAGTGTTCCGAAAGTCTGACAACCAGTCGTACCAAGGGGTATCGTATTACCCAGTATTAACTGGGTTGTGGAGACCAGATAGGCAGTCGCTCTATGTAAAATACTGATATTCAGCTGCATCCAGTTAGACTGGAAGCCGACCCCAACATAGTTGGGAAAAGGCTAGGCAAATGATGTTTGAAGCAGGATAATTACCATGTTTTTCATTTACATATTCGGTGTTGTGAACACAGTTGTACCGTATACTGTGTTGTTGTTGCTACCGGTTGTTTATCCGTGATCATAGCGTTTGCAACAGCGCCGAAATATCGGGAACTCATTATAAATACAAAACATGGTAAATACGCTCCCAAACGTTATTATTAATTACCTTTATTATGCGAACCCCCGTGAAATCGAAACAATCTGCAATTTCGGTATTTAATTCTAACTTTAATGGTAAAAGGTACAGTCATATTTAGACCTTTTTGTAAGAGCATGGTGCATATTGTACCTTATTTGAAAGAATATTCAATTGGCTCTGCGTTAGTTTTAAAATTGTTATTCATCTATTATTGCTGGTCATTGTGTTATTGTTTTACTTGTTTTGTGCGAGTCCCAAATAAAAGTATTTCTTTCTTTCTGGTGGTTCTCCTATTTCTGCCAAGCCTTTTCCCCACTATGTTAGGGTCGTAACCGTGAGGAGCTCGTGGCTAAATAATAGCAGCCGCTCGGGTCGATCTTAAGGTCAAGTCGTGCTTGCCTAGGTTGGTCTGTGGATGGGTGACCACCGGTTACATACCGAGTTTCCTCCGTGCCTCGGAAAGCACGTTAAGCCGTTGGTCCCGGCTGTCATTTGTAGATCTTTGACAGTCGTTACAGGTAGTCAGTGTTCCGAAAGTCTGACAACCAGTCTTACCAAGGGGTATCGTATTACCCAGTATTAACAGGGTTGTGGAGGTCAGATAGGCAGTCGCTCCATGTAAAATACTGATATTCAGCTGCATCCGGTTAGACTGGAAGCTGACCCCAACATAGTTGGGAAAAGGCTAGGCAGATGATGTTAGGGTCGTAACCAACGGTGTCAAAACTTCTAAACTGATGGCTAATAGCTTATTCGAAAACACAATATTTTGTAACTGGTACACTTGAAAATGAAATGTATAGCGTTACTAATAAGATTAAACTAAATAATTTGCTTGTTTTAACTTAAATACATACATAAACTTACATTACTTAAATCCATCTTGGTACAGAAGCTATATAACAGTGAATTTCAACCGCAAATAATGAAACATAGAGTTTAAAATAAGTTTAAAACATCCGCAATAAAGTTAGTGGTACTAATTATTGAAATGACAAGGTAAATAAGTACGTTAGTAGTAGATGGAGAAAGTATTACCTGTACTGCAACGCTGCGCTGGAGTATATGTTTGGGTGCGCATACGGCGAGTACGCTGACGGCTCCAGCAACGGGAACGACGCCGCCGGGTGCGACAGTCTACAACACAGAGATGTAACCGATTACTAACACGTACTTCACTAAACCAGATACTAGGGTACACATGCAGAGGGCACCGCCTTGCCAGGGGTTGCGCGATGTCCGGAAGATATCCCGCAGCAACGGAACACAAAGGACATGACATGGAAAATGTGTGTGTTTTATTCAGTAAAAGTCTATACAGTTATTTCCCAATCGCAAAAAAATAAAGTGGTAGTCTTCGGTGTTAAACTTTTTCCGGTGTTAAACCGTAAATGCTGGTTGCACCAAACTGGAGACGAAAGGGGAGGGGAGAATCGTCAAATGCATTATTTTAAGTCTATATCTTGTCTCTCGTTTCTATTGTGATTAGTGGAATGTAAGACGCTGAAACACGTGATGTTCCAAGTTCCTGTTAATACTAGTGTTCCTCGATTAATGAAGTTATAAATTCTAAGATATGTCCATGTCCAGTCACATGATTGATGTTGTAATCTTAACTACAGTACGGCCAACGAGAAGCGATACCAAATGTAAACAAAACCCATGCTAAAACCCCATCTAAAATGGCCGCCCGAATGTTGGCGAACCCGTCTTAACGTTGTCATGTTTTTGCCGGGAGAACGAGACATTACGACAAAGGCACAAGATGGAAACAGCTAAATATTAGATTGTCAACGCCACAGTTGTTCTTTATGTTAATGACCTTTCGTATCGCTGCTAGTTGGCCTTAGTGTAGTGACTTTAACACAAGCAATCGGCTACTGTGGTTATGCCTTGGTCGTGCGTATTGGTCTTCCATTCATTTCCCTACTGCTCTTCTTTCTCACTTTTTATATCTTAAAAACAGGTTTTCAAACCATTTCTAGGAAAAATCATGTTCACACACACACCCACACACACATGATTCTTTTCCCAAAATATAGTGAGGATAATGTTGAAAGGAAGACCAAACAAACAATGGATGCACTGTGTGATAGATAGATCTGTGTGATAGAGGATGATAATTATGGTATATGATAGTAATAGAGAAGTATGGAAGAAAAGACATGCACGACGACCATGAATAAATTGGGGTAAGAGCAAGAGAATTATGATGGTGATTCTTTTCCCCCTTATAGAACATATTGCTTCATTATATTAACTCTAATTGCTAGCTCTCAAATTGTGCATGTATCCTAATATAACGTTGTCATGAATAAAGGAATGCTCACCTTTCATCAGGTCTGTAGGGCTGGAAGCCACTGGCAGGCAGGTGATGCGGCGAGGCGCGCTTGGGTGGCGCGGGCGCGGGCTTGTCCTTCCCTGCGTCGCGCTCCGCTGCGGGCCCCGAGCCGCCGCCTGCACACTCGTCAGTCAGCAGGGCCCCCGGCCCCCCGGGCTGGGGCCCAGCTACGTACGCGCATTTAGCTCTTACTATGCTAACCAATATGTTATCACCGTGGATAGAAATGAGGAAATGAAAAGCTAAGCTGTATGGAAGGTCTTTTTTGTTTTATAAAACCCCCGATGATCAGATGTAATATTGGTACTAAGATGTAATCTTTTACTACTATTTTATTCTTCTAAGAGTAGGGATTACAATCTATAATGAGTGGGTCCTGGACACTAACTACAAGTTATTACTTTATTCTTATTTTAAGCTGATAAGCTGTTTTGAAATAGAAAATGGGCTGAGAAAAATTGGTCTAAAAAACATTATTATAAAACTAACGAGGAAGCTTGCAAAACTTCAGGTTTTCATTAGAAATCTCTACCAATTCGCATCTGATATTGTTCTAGAAACAGTTTTCCTATGTTGTTCAGGTATTAAGTAACATCCAGCTATAGGCTTCTATATAAGAATACTTGCAAGGCCTACTCTAAAAAGTGAAGCAAAGTTAAAAATATACGAAAACCAGTCACTATAAAGAGCTAAACGCAATAAAATCAACAAATAAAATTACAAGTTGATATTGTTAAAACATTAAATAACAAAATATCTTATTTTCACTCTTATTTACAAGATTAAAAACTCTTAAAATATCTTATAGTTATAAGTACAATGATTTTGTATGAAACAAGCATTTTTCACAGATTGACTAGAGCCATTTAAAAATTACTTAACAAACTACATACTTTAACCGGTCAATGTAAGCTGTTTTGATAAATCACGTCCATTGCTCCACATACACCTCAAACATTCAAGGTATACAACAAAAAAACATGATTTTTTGCCACCAACCAGTCAAGTATGGTTACTCTGGTCAATCCTCACACTGTCTGATGTAAGTTAAAACTAAGTTCTAGCGAGATATGTTGACAATAATCAGTACACGTATGGACAAGTTATAACCCAACAAGTGCACGCTGAAGTTTGAAGGAAATAAAAGAAAATGGGGACAGCGGACTATTAGGGTAGTGGACTGTGATCATTAACACTGGTTCTTGAAGAACAAGAGGGTAAAAAACGATTTTATTTTCATTGCGATAAAGATTCATGGACTAATTGAAGAGTTGCAGACGCAACTGCGGATTCCGACGACTCTAACAAATAAATATTCTGAAGTATTTGTCAGAGTCCGGTGACCGCAGAAGGTCCACAATCTGTCCATGCCTTGCCTTTGGTTTAACGAGCAAATCTGATTTGTAAGTCAGATTTTCTCAGCCCGAGATCTTATACTTTAACTTAAATGCAAAGGACTCTTAGCTGTCCAAACAACTAAATGATTTCTATGCCGTGTCGTCCCACAGTCCACTGCCCGTTCGTTCAAGGTCAAGGGTGACTAGCTACGGGTCCACTCACCGTCCTTGACATCGGGGCCCGCGTTCTTGGCGAGCGTCCGCAACGCCGCGGCGAACGGGCCTCCTTTGTTGGGAGGGATCTCCGCGCGTTTGGGGATCTTGTTCGCACTCACACCTGTTGACAATGCGGATAGGGTTATATCACTATATTTACACAAAATATCATGCATATCCTTCTTTCCCTTAAGGTTAGACAGAGGCATATCAGAGTACATCCAGTTATTTTGTAGTCCCATTTAATAGGAGGCAAGTCTAACGAGGAAAAAGCCCAACCTTCGGGCTTCAAAAGAATACGTTTTGAAAAAAAAAAACAATAGCACTTGTCCGACCTAGGAGTCGAACCCAGGACCTTATAGTTAGTTGTAGTGTACTCTTTCTCTTGTTGTCTTTCCAAGTCTTCCTAGCTAGTGCGAGCTGAGGCAACAACTCGTCAACTTCTGGAAGTCGGTGACTTTTGTTTGATTCATAGATTTTTTTGCCATCAACTTCCGCATGTAAATTTCATCATTTTAGTGTTTTGTTTTGTACGTATTTTTTTTGCAAAAAAAAATCAGCACACAATTCAAGATAACTAATAAATTATTGAATATACGATTTCGATAGTAAACACAATTTTGGAAATCGGCCCAAAATCGGCGGAGAACTCGCGTATAAAACAAACAAACAAAAAAATACAGTCTAATTGAGTACCCCCTCCTTTTTTTGAAGTCGGTTCATAAAAATGGGAAACAACTGCTTTAAAATATTATTAGTCGGTTATAACACGATCGAACTCATTGATTAGGGACGGACAGCTGTCCCTGTCATCGTGACGAGAAGGCCTTCCTCCACCAATTACAAGAGGCTCGTTTATAATTGCGACCAATGGGAACGAGGGCAGCTGTCACCCGCCGCATGTTTGAGCTCAGAACTGCCGTTTCATTGGCGTGTTTGTGTATTTTTTACGGAGCGTCAACAGCAGGCTGCGGGTGTGCTTCCCACCGCGAGGGAATAAAGTTAGGGGCAGAAGTCAGACTCCAAATGAACATAATATGTGTCCTTTTGTAACAATCGCAGTGGTCAACTAAACTCTTGGGTGTTTTTCGATGTTTAGAACAGGATAGAATATACTTTATTGTACAACGAATTTAAACACAATAGCTTAGGTCAGCAAATTCGATTCGATAATACTTGTTGAACAATAAAGCGAATCCTAAGTAATTACTACACATTATTTGGCTTCCATATAGCTCTTGCCGATCAGCATACTTTGTTCGGAAACTAACATCGCTTAATTATGTTCTGCTCAACCTGCACAATTCGTGCTAAGCCAAACGGTTTTTTCCTGAACATAAATTTTCTTCATTATGCCAGCTGGAAAATACATCAACTCACAAACGGTTCGTTTTCGATACATAATTTCGAATTCCCCTATATAGGTAGTTTTTTGCCGAGTCAACCTAAGCATATGCCTGTGTAAAATATAACCGTCAGTCTACAAAATACACTGCACGAGGCAAAATCGCTAGTATGGCAACGATCACTCATTATTTTTAAAACTCAGTTCACCTTCTGCTGTATCTACATTCGTTGTGGTAACCGCCACACCGCAGTTGCCACCCCCCGGTAATTATGTTCACACTTTGTTAAATATGACGAGCTGTGGTATTGACATGGCGCTGTACATGCAATACGGTCCGGTGCTATTTTTAGACTGATTACTGAAGTTTGAACAGCGTGAGTATGATTAAAAATTAATTATGTATACATTGCTTTATAGGTTATGCATCAGATCAACTAAAGACCTTATACATGATGAGAGGAAGTCGTAGGTACCTTCTAATCAGATTCATTTTCAAGTCATTGATTCAAATGAGACTGAAAATTAGCACCTTTTGAACTTCCCAAGGTAGCCACCTAAAACAGCCGCTTTCGCATCTTCAACGAATCCTCTGTGCAGTAGACTGCTGTCTGAAAGCCTAGGGTTATTGAGGAAAGTACAAATTACCTGGGATCTGTTTTCCTAATGTCGTCTTTTTATTCGGTACTAACTCCTCAATGCATGACAAAGATTAAACACATTCCCATTCTTATAGGTGATGTCACTTCTACTTCTTGGTACATCATAGTTGCAAGCGTAAGTCCAGCCTAGTCTACATTTATGTCATCTCAGCCACTTATATCCGTGCATCTATTAGCTAGGTCCCGGCCGTCGCTCCATCGGAGTGGACCTCACAATTGACCCTGTGATCAATGTGCCCCCGCTCAATTGTTACTTATGGCGCCACCGACGCATACGCAATCACATGTATTATAGTTCATCGAGGTGGAATTATACGTTTAATATTGTGTGGTTTTATCTGCAAGATTTGGCGTTGTGCGTCTGCGGACTACAGAATGGGATACCTTCCATGGATAAAAGAGTGAGGAGTTTAAGTCGATATTATTTTTGGAGGTGTCTAGCAAGCATCCCTGCCTACTCATCATTCTCCTACCCTTATCCCAATTTATTTGGGATCGACACTGAACATATTCTTTTTACATACTTCTTGTCCAATAGTCGCCATTGCAGCAGTTGAAGCATGCTCAGGCTACTAAGAAAATGTAACTGGTAGAGTTAATCGTAAATTTTCTGTTAAACTCTAAGATCTCGGCATAGCACTCGCGTTCATAATATCTCCAAGACGAAATACAATCTTCAAACCACTAAGCACTTACGCTGAAACCGATATTAGATGTAGCCTTTGTAAGTTATGCGGAACCATACAGTTTCACGAATCGTTCATTAAACTCCCGTTTGAACAGTCAACTGCGCGTATACGGTAACCAATTGACAATATTCTTTTGCAGTCTAGAGGTAACCGAACACCACAAACCGTAGCTGAAAAACTATTCTAATGATAATGACACACCGTAGCAACACTAATGGTTATTATGATAATAATTCCTTAGCTCAAAACAGGGGATTTCTGGCCTCCGCTTAAAAAACCAGTACTTGGATTGTGGCTGCTTCTAACAGAGCGACCAGAAGATTTAAACTTAACCTGAAAACGAAGAACAAACTGAAGAGAAACGACACTAACGTCGAAGTTGTGTCGATCCATTCGAAAAAAAAACCCTAATGTCGTTTGTGGTTACAGTCTACCGCAACGCCGTTTCTGTTGTTGCGGATTGTTCGAAAGAGATACCACGGCCCCGGAACATAAAAGGCAAAAGAAAGAATTTGGATGGATTTTGGTTAGTAAAAGTGTTCCCCCCCCACCCCCGGCCCGACCAAAAAATAAACGCCGCTACTATGTCCAAATGTATAACTTTACGGTAGTGTTCGCTTTTTAAGTGTACGTAGCACTCCCTGCAGTTGACTGTACTCGTAGGTCGGTGTAGACGAGGAAACAGACATGCCTATCATGTTAATGTGGTCGTATCCTGTGTAACGCAAAATTGTATGCCTTTTATGTTATTGACCATTCTTGGAACATGTTGAGTGGTTTCAGTAAGCATTACTGGCGTTTACTGCTCGTATTGCAGTGTGCAATACGAGGCGATCTTTTTGATTTATTTCTAAAACAACCCGATTTCCCGGTTGGTTTTTCGAATACTCTTAGGGATGAAATAAACCCATGGTAAAACTAACTTAAACTCATAATCAATTTCCATGTTCTAACATCATTATTCACATTCTGACTTCAAGAATGATCATCTTCGTTGCATTGACCAAAATTCAACACTTCGTCATCTTTTTTGACTAAAGTATTGAGGATCCTTTCGCCAATACCTCCTCACCTCTAACTTCCTACAACTAGTAACTTCTTGTAACTGAAACTCATCTTTCACATACACCCATAAACCATTTGATACCCCTACATGCCAAATTACAGTGCATTGCTTGCAGATGGAAAAATATTAATGACACCTGTAACTACTGTAAACCATAATGAAGTACTCTATACGTTCACAAACACAAATCCGCATACACCATAATAATTCAAAGGCACATGGATTGTAATCCCCGAAAAATCATGAGAGGTGTACGCACAGCACAATCATATTTTACCAGTCAAAACCACCGTGACCTAGTCAGGAATACCTGATGGATGAAACCCGAGATCACTTAGCCAACCTTAGGAGTTGAACCCAAGACATCTAACTTGTCATCGCGAGATTCACCGTATGTTTCAAACCTATCAGAAGGCCATTCATTTCCATATTTTCACAACAAAACGAATTCGCTTGGTAAGCCAAAGGCTCTTTCTCTCATCATCATTTTCCTGCCCTTGTCCCATTCTATTTGAGGTCGGCGCAACAAGATTTCTTCTTCTATTCTCCCCTGTCAGACGTCACGGCATCTTTTACTCCTTTCTCCTTCATATCATTCCTTACACAATCCATCCACACACATCCCTCTCCATCCATCAACATTCGGATCCATCCCTCTTTTAGTCACATGTGCTAACGAAACGCTCGTCCTCTGGCAATCAATATATGTAGTACGTTTGTGAATAGGTTCTATTTATTCCCCTATCCAAGTAATGGCTATCCTCAATGCCCGGTTGTTTGCCGGATCGCACCTGAGCTGGGAGCACATTAGGACGCCCATTATAATGGCTGTGTCGTTAGCAAAATTAAACACCGACCGGGATGAATTTCCAAAATTTGTTAGTACAGGTTGACTATTCGACAAGAGTGTTCGAGGTTCTATTAATTATATAACTATTAATGTGTATAATTAGTAGCAGATCGTGTTGACAATGGAATGCAATACTTATAAACTATAAATAAACGAGTTTGTGTACAAATCTATTTACTGACACTACTACGGCATAACAATTTGTTCCATGTATTGAAATTGCCAAATCATGTTTCTATCTGACAAATATTTTAACCAAGGTGACCTTTTCTCATATTCATACCGAAAACGTTGTAGTCATTTATTTTAAAATTGACTACCACCACTAAATATATATTTTCTAAACACACACTTAAAAGCTTGGATTCTATGTAACCGCTTCTGTTAATGAAAGAGCACCTTTAACCTATAAATTCCTCGAAAATTTGATCCAAACAATACTCATATTTAGAAGATGATGGCACTAGAAGACCGCGACCCTACGTCGTGTAATAGGCTAGCGCGGGCCACATTAATCTTAGGGGTCAATTGGAGGGTCAATGGGAGCTACGCGGAACATCACTAACTAGAATAGATGCTTCAGATGAACCAAACATCTTGATCATTGAGTAAGCTTATACTGGGTTTTATAGCAAGAAAGCCTGATCAAAACAGTGGGTTGATGATTCTGGACTTTAAGTGTCGTCAGACAAACCTAAGGGTCAAAGTATAAGAGATACCGCAATGATTGCTACCAGATATTTCCAGATATATTGATATTGCCACATACACCGACATATGACCTAAAGATTACATCAGCGCGCGATTTTCGCATTCGAGCCAAACATATTTGAACTTTTTGCACGTGATAAGCTAAAAAGAAGCATGCTGTATAAAACGATCGTTTGGTGCAGTGCGAGTATTGCTGTGATATCATAACTGTGCTCAAGAAATCACTTAGTTTCTTCCAGGACAGCCTCAAAGTTATCAAGTTCTATGGATAAAACATGACACGCGAAGACATATCAAGCTATAGCACATTTGTCGAAGGCGCCTTCGTGTTCCACGCGCGCCTCAATGAAATGTCAACAAAGCCAAAAGGCCTTGTCAGGAACACCGCCTGCCGGGGTTGTGGGTTAGTTCGAAAGCGATACCGCGGGCACGGAACATAAAGGGCAAACAACATGAGAGGGTTTTAGTCAGTAAAAGTCTGACACTCCTTATACTTTCCCCTCTCCGCCCAGAGCTGGGGAAAATATTTGATAAAATCCCATCCGCAAAAAAAAGAATAGCTACAACACATTTCTATTACAACGTGGCCTTTTTTATTCGGGTGGGAAATCATCAAATGGCATGTCAGACTTGTACTGACTAAAACCCACCCATTTTCCTGCTATTGCCCTTTACGTTCCGCGGCCGCGGTATCTCTTTCGAACAACCCGCAACCCCGTAAAGGTTATGATAACGTGGCCTTACTTTCTATAGATTTCCCATACAATGATCCATATAAATGGATTTGTACAGCTTGTGTGGTTGTTGTGCGTCCAGCTTTGCAACGAAAGCAGTACAGAACCGATCTATCAAATAAATTCCTTATGCATGATCATTCGGTCGCGCTCAAACCTTAACGTGCGTAAGCAAGTAGCGGGGGCACATTAATCTCGGGGGTCAATTGCGGTGAATGACGGCCGCGCGTCCCATCACTAACAGGAATAGAATTCACACTATCATCGCACAACTGTATGGCAATCCGGTTCGCATTAATATGATATTTGGTTATAACCAGTTTCGGTTTCGCTGCTTGATTTATGTTTTGGAACGTAGCGCTACTTAGTATATTAATTTGATTGTTTCGACATTTGACGAATGTATCATGACCATGAGATACGAGTGTCATAGTAAGATGTTACATTATCAGTATGTTACTGATTCACAAATCATCAATGATTGGATTAACAGTGCATTGAACTTGCGTATCTAGTTATCTCCATGCATTGACAAACCCGTGAAAATGTTGATGATTTGCCACAATTATAGTTTCATAGTAAAAGTATTCGATATTCATGTATATTCACATCGTTTACTCTTAACACTGGTCATTTTATTTGTTGAACTTTGAAGCTTAGCTTTTTCAACGTATTTGTTTTTACTTTACCCTTGATTATATCTTATTAATCAGCATCATTACCTGTAACAAATAAAATGTAAACATTAATCAGAGTATTCAATTAAAATTACTATGATGACTTTAATATTACAAATATTTGCCCGCAGCTTAAGCCGGGTAGGTAGGGTCTTACTCCATGCCCCCCTACGCAAGTGTACGAGGGAATACCGGTGTGGTTTTATTCAATATGAGTGTGACAGACCCTTCCGCTACACTCAGAGTGGAGAACATCCATTTAGAATTTCCACATCTAGAAACAAAAAGAACTAATTCTAGCGAAACGTATCCTTACTAATATTGTAAAAGCGAAAGTGAGTTTGTTTGTATGTTTGTTTGTTACGTCTTCACGCTTACATGGGCAAACCGATGTTGATGAATTTTGGTACAGAGATAGTTGAGACCCTGGAGACAGACATAGGCTAAAATGTTTTTTTTAAGTGATAAATAAGGGAGAAACAAGGGTAAACTTAGCTTTGCTATTACAATAAAAACAGGCGCTAGAGCAAAAACTACAAGTAGCAAGTACCTGCAAATCAGGAAAGAGGAACTGTGTTACCCAGATTTAAACGCGAGCGAAGCCGCGGTCAAAAGCTCGTTACTAGGATAAAAATGTCTCCTAAGTCAGACCCCTTCATCCAATAACTTCAGTCATTAAAAATGAACAGGGAACAGCCAGATCATGTTGTTTTTACGTGTAGGATTATAATATCGTAATGACATTACGCCATCCATTCATATCAGCTTTCTTCCTAGACGTCTTCATAATTCATTACTTATTCAAAATCGGTAGCGCTAAATTAACAGCGTAGCGAGAAGCGACGAAGTGACAGTGAAGCAACCCTAGCTTCCCGAGGGTTGTCATCGAAGCGGCGAGCAGCAATTAATTTAGTCTGAAGCGCTAATTTGAGTAGAGAAGTCAACCTCCCGGGGCCGCGCTACGTCTCCGGTCATAGATTAGATCGCATCTCGCAGATGAGCGACTTCGCTTGCGTTTCAAAAATGGTTATGTGTTTCATGCATATTTCTATAGAATTGCTGTTATTTGTATTTAAGCTGCGGCTGGAAGCAAAAGGCCGAGGAAAATTTGTTGTAACATTGCTTGGGAGAGGACTGTGTCCAAACTTGTTTAAAAAATTAAACGCATTTTAATCGATCATTCCAATTGAGCGAACAAATACAAATAACCGGAAATATATAAGGTTATTTCTAAAGAACGGTAGGTTTGATATTATATTTGCTACGCCTTTTTTTTTCGGGTGGGTAATCATCCAATGACTTCCCCCGCTCTGGGCGGAGCGGGGGGGGGGGGGTGTCAGACTTGTACTGACTAAAACCCACCCATGTTCCTTCTATTGCCCTTTACGTTTCGGGGCCGCGGTATCTCTTTTGAACAACCCGCAACCCCGGCAGGCGGAGGCTCTGGCAAGCCCCTCTGCTTTGCTGACTCTCTTTGAGGCGCGCGTGAAACACGAACGCGCCGTCGACACGGCCAATAGACGGACGGACGGTGAGCTATTTGCTATGCCTGGCATGCGCATATAGAAGACTAGCTTTTGCCCGCGGCTTCGCTCGCGTTAAATTCGGGGTAAAACAGTTCCCCTTGCGCCTTATTGATTTGTGATAGCAACGCTAAGTTTTCCCTTTTCTTCCCTCATTCTCCCTCATATCCCACTTTTTTAAAAATATTAGCCTATGTCCGTCTCCTGGTTCCCAACTATCTCTGTACCAAAATTCATCAAAATCGGTTTAGCCATTAAGGCGTGAAGAGGTAACAAACAAACAAACAAACAAACTCACTTTCGCTTTTATAATATTAGTAAGGATATGCAATAAAATAATGAAAAATCTTCTTAAACGTATCAAAACATATCTCTGTATTTGTAACTTAATCTAATAACGCGAGACAGAAACTGTACAAGATAGCTCCATCACGGACCCGCAATTTGTTTAACTCACTGTAGTACGAGCGATTCGGCACTTTTAAATTATTCATGACCCCACCTAATACCATCGGATACAGTTACCATTAAAAATTATTTATCAAAATATACATTGAAGCGTAGATCTCAGTTAACTGATATGCAAAGGAAAATCAATATTCTTCATCTTCGCATTTTTAGAAAACGTTTTGAATAATTTTCTTTTCATAATCTTCAGGGTTTATGTTACAAGTCAAAACATTCAAGATTGTATCGGTATTGACAGCCCTGGATCGGATTCGTCTCGCTAATTGGCTGGCGACGTCTATACGTGTGTGAGTGTTCATTAACACGTGAGTGCGTACGTGTCTGAGCTAGGGGTTGTGAGTAAAGTGACGATTTTCAAATTATTATCGTCGAAAGAAAAAACAACACTTAAACTTGTATTACTTATGTTTGGTCTAGAAACTAGAAGTCAAGTGAACCCAATCCATTCAGAACTCATTACCTAAGTTCTGATATTCATAATCCGGCTCGAAGGACCAATGTTTAGGTGTCTAATTATTTAAAACAGTTTCGTATTGATCGTGTTTTATTTACCGACCGTTGACCTATTACATTATGATTAACTGTTAATTGAAAAGTACAGAATCCCAAATAGCAGTTTCCGTAATTATATTTATAGAAAATACTCAAAATACCTAAAAAACAATTAATTTCTTTTAAAAACCTGCATTACGCTAACATTTCTTCATCACAATAAATTATTCAGCAGTCACCGTGCTTTTAGTCGCAACGCACTCATTTGGCTTGAAATCAAGGCGACATGTGGTTCTAGTCACACGTCAAGAAAAGCTTTAAACAAACATTTTTATACGTTTTTTAACGCGTTTTGTACCGGTTGTTTTTAGAAATAAAACGTCTTGGAGGGTGACGATGAACTAAATATACTTTTATTGTATCATTAGACGGCAGTTTAGGGTAAATGGTGGGGTAATAATTGTTTGAGGATGACGTAAAGAAGGGGGCCCTCGGAAATGTGAGGTTGCATTTGACGATTTAATAAGACACAAAAATAACAGCGTTTTAGACTGGGGTTAATGGTCGTTAATGACTTGGTTTCTTAAATGATTTTTGTAACAATTAACAGAATTCTGTAGACAGTGCATTTAAACCGTTGGAAAATGAGTATTAGGATTATTTACATACGACCAACATAACGAAAGGCTAACCCTATAAGGCTCCAGAAACTTTTCAAAATGTACAGTTGAGAAGCCAAAATTATCAAGTCAAATTTAGTGACTTACTATTTTGGAAGACACCATAATTACCAAACTAAATATACAAAGACAAGTTCATAACAAAAGGCCTTGTGAGTAAATAAACTCTGAATTGTAGCAGCCTCGAATAAGGAGATATCCCCGTATGTAAAATTTTAACGAAATACTTCAATATACAGTTAGTCGGCGGGACGCGGATCAATTAGTAGGTATTACTGTGTGCATCCTCTGCACAAACACGTCCGGCAGTTGACTCAAAATATACAACAGACTATAGTACTAACAGAACGTCAACCTCAATAACATTTGCTGAATGATTTACTGTGAGTGATTCATACCAAAGGCCCATTACAAATAGGACTACCAGTACTGATGGCCACATATGTTGCGCCCCACGTTGGCATATTGGAAATGATACAGCCATTGACACACACCCTTTTTAGAGAAGAAAAGTCTCGTTTATTTAGGGTTTTTGCATACTTTCGTCGAGACACTCCGAGGCTAGGTGCTCGTCTATCCTTGGTTTACCTTGCCTGCTCGTCTTGTGTCGGTTTTTAACTAGATCATGACGACAGAAACGAGCATTCTGTTGAGACTGTATAGCCAGTATGAGCACTGTCTTTTTTAACCAGCATCATCATAGCGATTTAGTTGATAAAAAGGTTTTTAGTTTCCAGCAGTCGATTTAGGGAATCCGGAACCTCATGTAGTGGTACTTACAATATTGCGACTACTAGTAGCTAGTAGCTGTATACGGCAGCGGTGGGGGCAAGTGATAGAGCGGAGTCGGCGCTCTCGACCAGCCGGGGTTGCGCCCGACTACCGACCAAGGTAGCAGCGTGAAGCGGGTTTAGTGTTATTTAGTACTTCGGAGTCAGTCAACCGTCTGGACTGTTTAATGTCTTCTATGCAGGCTCTGATTTGGATAAATTGCGCTGATGACGAGTTTTATGGAAGGGGATAACAAACACTTAAAAAAATGTTTGTTATCCCCGTCTTGAGTAGAATGCGCAATGCAAGTGCTCATGGTCGTTGACTACAGCGTTATGCTGAACTGAGACCATAACTGGTAGCAGCGCGGTACGGGTGGGATGTGGTGACGTGATACGAAGGTTCAGTTATTGGCATCACCGCGCAGCTACCTCAGACACGACCTGAATTAAGTAGTCGGCCTTTAGCAAAATTTTAACATATACCTTTCATAAAAGATATTTCTTCTTACAAGTACAAATTCTCTGTGTGAGGATGGCCATTAATCTTCAACTGAATTAACTCCCCCGCTCCACCCTTTCCCTTGCACCACGGGCTTGTGTATAACGTCTGCGGATTTCCATTACAGGCACGCCTCCCCGCGGCCCGCCCGTCCGACACATGTTACTGTTGCGTCACTGATATTGTGGATGCCTATGAATACAGTGCCTCAGGGAGGACTTGTATGTAGGGGGATAGAGTAGGGAAGTTGAATGATCAGTTGGTGATTGTCATCTTAGTTAATTGGTAATCTGATCGATTTGCGGATTCAATCTCGATAAATCTACATTTAAATAAGACCAGTGTGAAAAAAAAGCCAGCGATCAAGGGGGAAGGAGGTCATAGTTTCCCATTCATACGACGACTTGTGTAAATTCATATTTCCAGCTATGTAAATTTTGTGGTCAATGTATGGTCCTCTCTGGTAGTAACATACTCTAAGAGCAGAAGCTGTGGCAGTCTGTTACCAACTTCATTGGGATCAAGGCGATTACTGTTAGTAATCGTACTCCCTCGCCACTTCGCGAGTACCGAGCACCTCACTACCGCAGCGTCATACATAGCTTACAAACGCCGGGAATTACCACTTTAACCGGAACTACTGCGCTCCCTGCATACCTACTCTAACGCGCCACAGCGGGTGACCGATCCATCCAACGAGGGGTCAACCTAAATTGGATGGTACACAAGCCGCTTCCGACCTTACGTTTCGGGGCGAATCAATTTCCATTTGGGCGCCTCGCGTCTACTGCGTCACTTGAAAGTGAACTCAGTAGCGTCAACAATAAAGTATAATTTACACAGACACGGATTTCATCGAGATTTCTAAGGGTTGTTTGTTGAAGTAATACGTGATTTGCGGCGTCGACTTCAGAGTCGATTTTCGTTTTCGCGTGTTCCTATTTTCGGGTGGTAAGGAGTATTTTGGATGTATTTTATATGGATGGATGGTGGTAATCCTCGGTGGTTGTTCGTCAAACTTTAATTAAAAGTTCGGAGGGGTCTGAGTGGATAAATAAGCGTCACTGTATTATTAGATTGACGCGTCCGTTCAACTGTTTTGATTTGATGACACGGCTATTTCCATCGGCACTTTGATTTGATTGATAGAGGGAGGCGGACAGATTGAATTGAGATTCGCCTCGCTTACGGAGAGCGCTCTTTGTGTCTACAGGATCGATTGCATTAAGTAACGTTGTGCGCAGATAACTAGACTAACCTTTCTCATAATTTATTGGTTGCTGTTTATCTTTGGTTTTTCAAATTCCATACCTCTTAAATTCAAGTCCTTCGAGTCGGATTAAAAAACATGGAATATATTTAGAGGACTATTATAGATTGCAACGAGGTGGTACAATTTAGATGAATATGCTTAAATGCTTGGATGCTTTTAGAATTTCACAAAAGTACTCAAACCGTCACATCAATTTAAGCTAATTTACTTCCTATTACAGATGGACCAAAATCCCGGCATAAGCCGTAATAGGTTATAGGAGCAATCATCAACTCCCCGCTTACAGTACCCCTGCAAATCCCGACCCGGGCACTCAGGGGGATATTTTTATACAACGGCCCGCGATCTGGGATAAGGATATCCGCACCGGTTAGAAGGTTAACCGGACAGGGGTAGGGCAACTTTATTTTTAGGATACCGTCTCAAGTCGAGAAACAGAGAATTGGCTTTTATTATAGACTTATGGAGAATCATGGCTAGTTTTAGTTAGGTTTCCGACTGATTATCCTTCTTCTCTTCTACTACCTTTAGACACCCACTACTAAGTGTAGGGCCAAATCTCTCCAGTTTTGGCGGTGTGGTTTCATGTCCGATTAATTAATTATCATGAATTGCTTCCAATCGTTGACTTAAAATGCTGCTAGCTACTCAAAATCAAAATATTTTTACTTCACATAGGCCTACATGGGCACTAATAAAACGTAGAGAAAACATGCATGGTTCGAGTTGGTTGTTTCCTATGGAGAAGAACCGGCAAGAAACTCCATGGTTATTCTTTTAAAATCATTTGGTTTTACAATCTTGTTGTTACCAGTATTTTACATGGAACGACTGCCTATCTGACCTCCTCAACCCAGTTAGTACTGGGTAATACGATACCTCCTTGGAAAGACAGTCAGACTTTCGGGACAGTGACTACCTGTAACGACTGTCAAAGATCTACAAATGACAGCGGGGACCAACAGCTTAGCGTGCTTTACGAGGCACGGAGGATTTTCGTTAAGGTGGTCATCTCTGCACAGACCTACCTAGGCAAGTTCGCCTAAACCTAAAGATCAACCCAAACGGCTGCTATAATTTAGGCAAGAGCTCCTCATGGACAGATGTAATGACTTATGAATTTTCATTGCATTTATCATTATGTTAAATGCATTTGTACCAATTTTAATCCCTAAACAAAACGACTAATTTGTACCAATATACATTCGCACAATGTTATACCAACAGCAGATACTTATCGGAGACTCCATTGAGACGGGAATACCGCTACATGATCGGCTCTATGTAAGAGCGATTTATGAAGGTATGGAATTACCAATTACGTGCGATGGAATATAAGAAGTGTTTTTATATGTCCATATTAGTGAAGCTAATTTCTTTTTGTTGCAGTATTATTGGCTGTTTTTTTTTTCATTGGAAACTCAGTATCAGTAAGGAGCCTGAATATGTGCCCGGTTGATGGCAATAGGCTCGCCCCTGGTTACATGCGCCATAAGTTGGTGAGTACAACTTCGTTTCGAACTGCCCCCTTTAAATTTTAATTGTCATAAGATATCTTGTTCGTAGAATATAACGGACTAGCCGTTCCTCGCGGTTTCACCCACGCTGCTCAGCACCTGTTGGTCGTAGCGTGATGTTATATAGCCTTTAGCCTTCCTCAAGAAATGGACTATCCAACACTAAAAGAATTTTCCAATTCCAACCAGTAGTCCCTGAGATTAGCGCGTTCAAACAAACAAACTCTTCAGCTTTATAAATTAGTATAGATTTTTAGAGAACTCCTCAATAGAGACGACTAACCACCAGAAATTAAGCATAATGACATTCACTGAAGCCCCATTGAAGAAGAAACTTCAAACATTGATACATCAACACCTACTAACTCTTCAAGTACACTCATTTCAACCCCTTTAGGGACTGCCATACCTCCATTCTTCCTTCAAGGTTTAACAGTGGCAGAAACTCTCATTTCTCCACAACATAATGATTGCGGTAGGTAGTAAAGTTACATATAAATTATCGCGGGGCGGTAATTGGCGGGCCGGCGGGGCGCGACAAATCTGACGGCCATTTCCGACGGGTACCGTTACACCCCACCTCCTGGAGCGGGGGCCTGGGTTACCGTATGGGGTGTGTTATGGGAGCTAGCGGTATTAACAGGTTGTTAGGACGAGCGGGTGTAAGAGTATTACTGGCTGAGGTATGAGCTATACGATCATGGCTCGTTCATTTGAATATATGAATATCTTACAGTACGAGTGTCAATAATATGATTGCATTTGCTTTGTTCGCACTAGTAATAAGTTTGCAGTGACATTTTATACATTGTCGTCATCATTTCTTCTTGCTTACGTTCAGAGTAACGACCTAAACGTTCAAGACTCTGCTGTATGTACTTATTATCTTAAGATTGATGACTAAAATTACTACATACGTAGCAGACATGTAGAGCAAAAAATAAGCTTATTGACACATCGTAGGTTTAAGTACACAATGACAGTTGGTGAGCAAGCATCACCACCATAATTATCACACATTTCAAAGCTTTTCCTCGTCCGCTACCCGCTCATAACTTAGACACGCGCAACAAGGAGTCGGGACGGCGACGTGCGCGCGCAACTCGATAGGGTGACGATGGTATCGCAGGGTTGCGAGACAGTCCCGCTCCCGGCCGGGTCGCAACCCCCGCCGCAGATACTAACTATTTATTGCGCAACTCCACTTGTACCAAAACTGAACTGATGTTTGGGAGTTTTAAGCAGGAACTACCTTTATTTTGTTTTATTTCTTTTCTCGTGTTAGGATGAAAATGAGGATGGGTCATACTGTAGATCGTTAGTTAGCAAGATTTGCAAAGTGTGTAGAGTTTTAATTACACAGCAGTCTTCTGAAGTTAAACTTAACAAGAGGGACCTATAGTCAACAGACTGTCCGTGATGCTTTATTTTATAGCACAAACCTGTCACATCAACGACCAGTTGCTAACATTGGACACTGATAGATACCATTAAAGGGTACAAACCCACCGTTCAAGCGTCACTAACGAGCATTTCACATTTGACTCATCTGCTTCTGGAAAGAGGTGGGCTGGCTGGAGTAATCGTCACCAGGTACCACAATGGTCCACTGAAAGGATTAAGTGCGGAAAACGGACCCTCCACCCAGGAAGCGGGGTCCACATGAAGAACGATCTTCATAAACCAATGAACCCAATAATTTCAAGGAGTAAAACCACTTCCTTCTGTCAACAATGATCAGCAATGTCATAATCTCCTCCACATCCTCGCAGACCGTGAACAGTCTCTGACACGTCATCCATCACCGGGGTCCGGTTGACATTTTGCTCTCGAGTCGCTCAATTAACCCGTCTGTGGCGACCGGCGACCCCCGGGGAGTTCGCCCCGACCTTACGCGTATAATTATCTTTATAGCTACGGGTAACGGATTCTCGTGCTAAGAGCCGTTAGGGGTTTAATGATATGGTATTTATTTAAATTGGCATGTGACTTATCCTTCTAGTTAGAGCTGTGACAAGTTTTGTTAGAATTTATTCCGGTTATTTTTCACGGATAAATATCATTATCACATAGCCTAGTTGGGATCGGCTTCTAGTCTGAATACCCGTTATTTAACTTGGAGCGACTCTCTGATCTCGATAACTCAATCACAAGGGAATGCCTAAGATATTCCTTGGTAAGACTTGTTTTCTGACTTCCTGTAACAATTGTTGTTGACCTGTAGCAAATGGTAGCCGGGACTAATAACGACTTGCGTTCCGAAGCACTTAGGGAACTTAGCGTCCATCAAAGTAACTATGTATGTTTTGAAAATCAAAAGTGATGTCGAAAACGACAACAGTAAAAGTAGACGTTTACCTGGATGCGGGAAGTACGGCGGGCCGACGTTCATCATAGGAGGAGGGGCCCGGTAATCCATCACGACACACTAAACGCACATCACAGACACAACACTAGCGCCGTTCGCGCGAACACAACACTCAACATTTCCCCCTCACTTTTCGTTTCACCGTTCAATTTCCGAATGTTAAAAATGTTGAACTCTCCTGGAATACAAAGTAGTGATGGGACATACGCTTAGGGGATATCGATGTCGATGCGCGGACCATTGTGTCGGCGTCAGAGCATTTTATCGTGGGCTGATGTCAATTGGCGCGTGATTTAGCGCGACTGTCTGTGAACGCGCATTCTCCTTCAGTCTTGCTGGGAGCACTTTATAGTCTCAACTCATAAATAATGAAGAGGGCGCCAGGAGCCGGACGGATGAATCGAGCCGTGTTCGGTGCGCGCATTCAACTAATTGATGTAAGTATTCTGAGCCGGACTGGTTTACACGCACTTGTTGGACTATTTCTGTATTTATGACGCCATTAAAGTTAATAAATGCGAGATAACTTTCATGTAATAGTTGACATAATTTAGTTGGAGCGCCGTTTATTTATTTTGCTGTCGTTGCTGCCTTGTTTAGGATTGATTGCAGTTTATTGTATTCTACACGAAGTATAGTATTCTAAATGAGAATGTGTTCTATATTCTGATGGGTTATTTTGTACTACAATACCTACCATTTTACACTGCTTAAACCGTAATAATGAAAATCAGTTTGCCAAACGGGAAAGTGAGACACAAAAACAAGAATCATTCAATTCATTCCGCCAAATAAGGAATTAAATATCAAATGAATTATCGATGGAATTGTCACGCGGATCACGTTCGCAGAATCGGAATTTCAAATGTAACGTCAAAAAAGTGCGAAATACTTCGTTCGGTATAATTGAATGGGTGCCGTTGAAGCAGCTGCTCTTAGTCCTCTAACTGCTTGAAAAACTACCCATTAGCTACGTCCCTCGACCGAGTGTTTATTTTTTAAATTGAATCGATTAAAATTAATTGCAGAACAAACTATATGAATTAATGAACGACTTAACACCAATTAATAAACTTGATGTTTTGGGAAAACTTGTATGATAACTCAGCAAATTACATTGATATTTTAATTACACGACAAATCCTCTCCACACAACACTAATAAACGATTATAATTAACAAACACAGCACTATTTCATATTTGATCGAAATGCATTTAAGTACGATAGTTTAATATTCAAAGTTTCAAACAGTCCACTCGAATAAAATCCCCCGCCAATTGTGAAAACGACAGATCAAATGGAAAAAGTAATAAACGATATCCGTTTTCATAGACATACGTGGTAGGGAACAAAATAAAGGCTTAAATTGCAAATAAAACAGAAATGGTATTCATACGCTTGTATTTTTTCATTTGGTTTTTGTTCTGGTCACATAATTTATCGGGATCTTATGTATTTGGCCTGCTTTTATAAGTATTATTGTAGTCTGCAACTATGAGTTCGTTAATATTAATCTGGGGATCTAAAATCGTTTAAATTTTAATGAAATTATACGGAAATCTCTTTTATTTCGTTTGATTCTTTTTTTTTTCATACTTTTACACCACTTTAGGAATTTATCCTGTATAGTGGGTGCGTTTACAAACATTTAACTCACATACTGCTAGAGCCGAAACAACTATCTCTAGGCTATACAAACACGCGACACGCAGCGCAGTAGTCGATCGCTCAGCCACTGCGTCAACCGTGCCGTCAAAATTTATAAGATTACAAGATTTGTGAGGGTCTTAAGAATCGTCAAGTTGAAAGATTAGTCAGTCAAGATTGGCTGCGGGGCTGATTGACTAGGGGATGTGCCAGCACTATATATCTACCTCCACTGTTCAATTGGCTCTTTTATTAATGATGATATAAAAGGTTCTACTGCCGGAACTATGTTTGGCCCTACTTACTGTAATGGCTGAAAATAACTAGCGTAAAGTACATGAGGCCGTAAAAACGAAACTACAGGAAATTCAAGTCAAGATCGTGAGATAAACATTTTAAGGGGTAATTTAAAGTCACAAAAGCAAACACAACAATAGCGTGCAAACAGGCGCAGCAACCAACACGGGTCCTTACACCGAGCTGAGCACATTATAGGTGGTCAGGGGACGATTAAAACGCAACAGGCGCGACCGCAACCGCGTTCCGTATGTTCCGAGCCCGATGGAGTGTGAGGGGATCACGGGAGGGTCACGGAAGAGGGGAGGGAAGGTGGCAAATTAACAAACACGAAGCTCTTCGCGGCGGCACGCACAGAAAGCCATAAAACCACGTATTGGACGGACCGATGGAGTGTGGCGCTTTCAGCGGGAAGCTCACTGTATCAGACATTCTTAGCGCGGTGTTTGAGGATTTTAGAAGAGTAATAACTTTGTTTTATTTTTTGTTTAATCTCAATAAGCGTAATCTGATTTTAAGACTTATCTTACAATAAATGATTTTAAATTTGAATCTTTACTACAAATACAGTTTTAAATCGGTCGGGGTTTGTTGGAACAAAGCGGGGCTCAACGGTGATACTTGTTTACTGGCACGTTTTTGTGTCGTTGGGGCTCTAGAGGTTAAGCGAGGTCTTTTTAGAGTAGGAGACCACCAAAGAAATGATGGATGGACTTTATCAAAGATGATGACTAACAACGAAGTTAAAAACATGATAACGACAAGCTGAGCCGACCACAATTGAATTGAAAGCCAGGAGAATGATCCTATTAGAATGCTGAACATCTACCATTTATCAAGAAGTCAGTCAATGAAAAGAACAGAAACAAAATTGCAGGTGGATGTTATAAAAGTAACCTTCCACACGACTACTTCTGTATCAAATTCGCATGAAAGAATCTAGCCAGCGCGACGGCTTAGTGAAAACAAAGCAGCTTAAAAAAGCGCTGCACCGCTAAATGTCGCATGGTATATTTACCAACAGAGCTAACACAGCTCTCGGGGGAGGTAAGGCAGCCCGCCTTAATGGAGATGTACGCTACACTGGATTTTTAAGTGTAGTAATTAAAATAAATTATTTCCAACGCGCTTGAGTACTGTAAGTGCTTGTTGTGGTTATTGCACTGTTATTACTGACCCAGAGGTATGATGTGGTTACAATTTCGGAGTAGATTGGAAATTTAGGGTTTTTGTTTTTAATTTCATGGAAATTACTTCCCTTCCGAAAAATCAGAGGTGAGTGTCTGGGGTTCGAACTTGACACCTATACCAGCAGTCTGATGGTCACATCAGTAGGCTATCACTGCTTCCGTCTGCTCTCATCATTGTTTCATCGTGAGGAAACCAGCATGCCTGATAGATATTTCTAAACGGCATGTAAAGGCCACGGTGTTAACACTCTGACACCAGGTTAGGGACTTAACACACGAAACAAAAAGAACCGGCAAGTGCGAGTCGGACTCGCGCACCCAGAGTTTCGTACAAACTTGCGACATAAACGGCCATATCTTTAAACTGTGTTAGCTTAGAGGGTTGGTTTTCTTCCAGCCTCAATAGACCACATATTTGAATATATGGTTTTAATTTCAATTCGATACCTCCCCGAGTCCCCGAGATAAAGTATCTTGACAGACAAGCCGCCAAACAGACAGACGGATAACAAAGTGATCCTATAATGGTTCCGTTTTTTTTACCTTTTGAGGTACGGAATACGTGTCATCGAATAGAGCTTTTCTCGTTATCTTATTTTATGCAGTTTCAACAATTTGCACTTATCCCGCGTGATAGATGCTGCACTAATTTCTCTCACAGAGAGGAAGCCTGTGTCCCAGATGAGAGAACGTTAAAAGACTAATAATGCCGACAAAAAAAAACTTCTCTCAAAGATCTTAAACGTCATAATATGGCAAAAACATCTTCCAAAATAGAGGGGCAGACATCTGTTGCTACAACACCACACAATGCTCCAAAACTACCAACCAATAAATAAATAATCATTCCAAGTTTAACCAAACCAACAGGCGCTCCTGGAGGCATCAAATATGCATCTTTTAATCGTGCCGAGAAAATCAATAAGCATACTGTACTAACTATACAGTTTACAACAGAAGTCCATTTAGAAGTTCGTGACTACAAACCGCATCTGCAAAGCGTTTGGAGATGAGCTCCGAAATTTGTTAATACGTAAGTACAAAGTGAACTTTTGGAAGGAATTCGATAACGCAAATACTGAAGGGAGTGATGGCACTTTATACCAAAGCATTGGCTTGGGTCGATAAGAAAGATAAGAATTTATTATATTATACGTGAGTATTTGTTTTACAAATGTATGCTACTTATTTAATCATGGTTAACCACAGACTATGTACTGTATTATCACTAAGGGAGCAGGACCCTTAAATCCATCCAAAGTTTGTCTTGAAAAGATCGCTTTTACCCTATAAGTTCTATACTGTAATTCTTGAAATTAGTATGGTGTACATACTAAAGAATATTGCACATGTGACTAAAAGAGTGATGGATCTAAATGTGGATGGATGGAGAAGGAGAGGAAGGCCAAAGAAAAGATGGATAGATTGTGTAAAGAATGATATGAACTAGAAAAGAAAATGGAAAAAGAAAACGTGTTGGTCCGACCCCAAATAAAATGGGACAAGGTCAAGAAAATAATGATGAAATAATAAAGAATATTCTGTATATCTTAATGTACTACCTGCAATTGAAGCTACTAGCCGAAATCATGTCGACCAAAGAAACGACGATTGCTCTTTCGTTTCTATTGCCTTGACATAACGCTCTTTTTGAACGACAAGCCAATTCAGCGTCGATAAGTGTGATCACTCGTAATACCAAAGTTTTCCTTACGGTTGAAAGAAACGTACTTATCGTTACTTCGTTCGTCCCATATAAAGTATATCAGAGAGAATAAATCAACCGAAGAGTTTTGGCAAGCCGACTGTCTTTGGGAAAGTATGACACATAGTCATGCTAAGTAATGAAAGAATGTGGAAGTGGTCTTGTCATTGCCTGTTTGAACGTTGGTAGAATAGCTAATAGAAACGACGCCAAAGAGTGTATGTAACGCAAAGAATCAGCCTCATGCCAAGGATTTTTAGGAGTGCAAAGTCAATTGACATCGACGGAGGAAAATTCGTGAAAAACCTGGACTTATAAATTCTGAAAATTGCTATGTGTAATAAGCATGGTGCTAATACTCATGGCCTTTGTCAGATTGATTTGGTGTGAGTGGTTATTGGCTGGTATTATATTTTATTACTAATTTCAAATATTTTAGGCAAGTAATGAAACTCCCCAGATTAACAATGAAATTGTATTTGACATGAGAACTGGCGACCATCCATCTACAGGCATTTGTAACCGCAGCTCTAAAATACTTAATGCGCCGTCCCGCTAACATTTGCAGCAATGGGCGATAAAGCACTAATTTTAAACAATAGCAAAACACAGCGGTGTTTATGCGGCGGTTATATTTCCAGGGTAAGCGGTGGCTATGAAAGAGTTATTGGCTCGAACTAAAAACCGCGACAGTGTTAATAAAATGTAAGATTCAACAACCGCGAGATGTGGTTTTAATGCTGACATTTGGTTAGACTATTAGTTGTAACAATTCATGTTTTGTTTTTTCTACAATAGCCTTTTTTCTGTGTCGCTAATCACATTGATTTCAGACGGCAAACCTATCAGATTTTCTTTTAAAAACCTCTTTTACGAAAAACCTTTCAATAGTGCCCTTTTCTGCGGATGCTAAACCATTTTTTAACTTCCGTGTCAGCCTTTTACTGAGTAAATGCTCCTTTTTTTGCCCTTTGTGTTCCGGGCCGCGGTATATCTTTCGAACAACCCGTAACCTCGGTTCAATAGTACCTATAAACCTTGTTAGGACTACAGGACTACTGTTTTGAATCTCATATTTTACCTTATTACTGCTAATTAATAGAACAATTTAATTGTAACAGATCTAGGATTTCCTGGATACTATATATCCAGTATATTGAATATCAGCATTTTCCCTGCAGCTACATTTACGTGTATGTCAGATTTTGCTTGTTCAAACTCAGGCCATGGTCATGTCACCCAGCCTGTACGAATGAAATACAGTGTACAAAAAGATAATACAGCTAGATTGGTACGACCTACGGAGTGCAGAGCTAACGTTATTACTTTTGAATAGACTAGACAATGTACAGCGTAGAGCATTTCTTAAGATGTAACAGAGTTATAAAAAGTACGTTGTTACAAAAAACTACCATTTATTTTCATTTAAGGTAAGAAGGAAGACCAATGATAAGATGGATGGATTGTATAAGGACTGATATGAACATTTGTTTAATCTCTGAAGAAATTAGGCAAAGATGTAGTATAACAACTATCTATAGTCCCTACACCCAGTTTTATTCAGCCGTATGTCTTACGAGGCAAGACTTTTGTCATCAAACGGGCCCTAATCTAGACTCCAGAACTGCTAATGAGATGTTCCTCACGGAAAAGCCGAGTAATACTTGCTCAGCACTGGCGCTAGCAACCACTAGTGCAACCAGGCTTTAAAAGTAGGCAGCAGTAACACCGTTAGGAAGAGCGACAAAGGATACATAAATATATACCTGTACGACATTGGCTTCTAACGAAGACGAGTTATAGCATCTGGAGTCATTCAGTTACGATTGAGAATTAATCTAGTCTAGAGTTGGTAGAAGAACGACCGGTTTCCTGCTTGAGAGCCCTGTAGCCCTACTATGACCTCTTAAAGCAATTCTTATTCCGCTGAGGGAAAGGGACAGAGCTATACAGGGTTTCTAGCACCATCTCTTTCACTCAGTGGAATAAGAATTGCTATAAGATGTCATAGTAGCCCTTCTGGTCTCAAAATTAGTTTCTAGGTCCTAGTTTTGTAGGCTCTAATGACTTAAACGTTTGTTAGGTGTATATCTTGTGGAAACTTAAAACATTTTGTGGCACAGCGTCCGCAAAGGAAGCGCGATAGATCAAGAACCTTACAAGGTTTTATTTTCACTATAACAATATAGAGATGTGACAAATAAACCTTTTTGATATATGATTTGTTTTTACTTTTGTCTTTTTGCAGAGTGTAGTAAAGAGATAGTCTGATCTTAAGTCAACAATATGCTAGATATTTCTGCGCATTTTGAAATATTTACAAAAAAATTGTTTTAAGCCCAATTAAAATTATCCTTGCAATCTTACTGAGAAAATCCATGTGAATTAATTTATTATATTTTATATGACTACAGAACAATCCAGTCTGGCCAGAAAAATGATAATCAATCGAGAATTATCAATTAACCAAGTAGCAATTTCATTTCGGTAGCGAATAACAAGTTTTAAAGTGCGAATAGATTGTCCGTGGTTTGCGTAACTCGTGGAGACAGTAGCAGCGGCAAGAGTGCCGCCGCCGCCGCCGAGCTCGGGGGTGACAGCCGCGACGCTAATACCTCCATTATTAAAACATAAACTGTGGCACTCGGCGGGACTGTCGCGTGAACGGCGCGGTATGGCCACCCTACACTGTACTTATGCGTTACAATTTCATCATTCTAGTTGAGTACCTAATTTATTGCTTTTTATTAACTTTGTGTTCCATGAGAACTCATCACAACAACGTTATTATTCGCTGGTTCAGATCATCACTTTAAAAAAGAATTCACTAATAAAAAAATAATACACAAATTTATTTACATCGACACCGATGTTGCAACACGTCACATCACTATTGCACACAGAATCGCGCGGCACGTGCACTCATTAGTGCGCCCGACGCCCGACTGACGACTGACACAACACAAGCGTCCACCGTACAGCGCATGCGCTACAAATTGACTCTCAATCATACAAATATAGACTTTGTCACGTGTAGAATAAGGGTTATTATTATGAGGTGGTTCGGTACAGACACCTGTATAAGCGTGTAGGGGTCGGAAGTGCGCGGTGCAGTGTCATTTCCACTCTTTTCACGTTACTTCCCTAATAAAAATGAGATTTGCCCCGTGGTGGGCGCGCTTCGCTTCGGCAACGCGATTACGCTTGCATCGAACGGCTACTCAGCTTGGCTTAGAGCAGCGGCGGTGCTAAGTAGATATCGTATTACTTAATCATTTGTTAAAGTTAGATGGGAATTTTAAATGGATAAGATTATTGCTGTTTTTACTGTAGACTTATTGCAAACTTTTTTTTTTAATATTTGGTACCATCCTACACCAAATCAAGTTCTGACTAAAAACGGATAGGGCTAGACAGAAAGTATTTATTTACGAATGGGATATCATCAAATAACTTCCCCGCTCTGGGCGGAGCGGAGTAAAGTGTCAGACTTTTACTGACAAAAATCCACCCATGTTTCTTATTTTGCCCTTTATGTTTCAACCTCGGCAGGAATACAATGATCTTTACATCTACTCATTCACAAACGCTGCTTTAAGTAGGGATCCAATTAAAGGGTATGACAGTACTTTAAATCACGCTTAAAATAGAAGCGAAAGCTATGAAATCCGTCAACACACGAGTGATAATTATGAAACGTTGCCTATAAAAATATTATCCGTCTGTCAGTCTCACACATGATGTATATAAAAGTTCCCGAAATACCGCAACGTTGACAGAAACGCATGATTTATATCTGGCTGGAAATTACGTAAAACTTTTAACGAAGTACTTGATAGAATTTGTAATTGGATGGGGCTTCATTAATTTGAAATCTATTGAAAGGCAGAATGAGGACCGTAGAGAAATAAAAGAGTATGCTAATTCAGAACTTATGGAAAGTTGGTTAAGTTTTGAAACAGTACGTCTATTTGTGAATGAGTAATTCTTCTGAACCAAACCTCGCTCAATCATTCATTCAGGGTGTGAAATTGCTAATTGAGAAAATTACTAATACTACTCATTATTATAGCCCTTTCCTAACTGTGTTGATGACTTTCAGTCAAACCGGATGAACTCTAATAGTACAAATAAGCGGTCCTAAATTTAATCTAAAAAAAAAAACGGTTTATAAATTCTATCGATAAAACGCAACATTTCACATCACTAACGAGCTCACAGACCTGTTATTGAGTTATAATGTTTCAATTACACAGTCTAGATTTATAGATCGTGCATTCGCGACGGTAAACCATTTATTTGCGATTCATACGTCCGAATTCGCACTTCTTTTTGCGATCCGTAACGTTTTGATGCGAACCGAAAAGATTATATTTGATAAATCGATATATTGGTAAATCATCAAATAACTTCCCTTGCTGTGGGCATAGCGGGGGGGAGTTTAAGAGTTTTACTGACAATGTCCCTTCTTTAGCCGCGGTATCTCGTTCGAACAGCCCGCAACACCGACAAGCAGTAGCCGTGACAGGCCCTTCTTGTTTGCTTACATCTCTCTGAGGAGCGCGTGGCACACGAACTCGCTAGACGGACGGGCGGAAAGCTACCCTTTGCTCACCGTCCACAGACCGGCGAGTACGGTGGGCGAGAGTCGTCTTGCGGAGGAAGACACCTGTGTCCTGGCAATGGATACGTTAACGCCTTTTACTTTAAGATAGAGCGCGACGGCAGCAGGCGAATTCAAAAATGAAAAAGCGATTGGTAAGAGTTATTTGATGAAATCCCATCCGAGGAAAAGGTGTCCTCATAATTCTTGGATCAAACTTGAAGTCATGGGAGAGACTTCAATGCAGGAATGTGATGGTAAGTGACTAGAAAATCAGTGACGTCAACTCTTCTATTTCCAGGAAGAGCAATCAACACAATAATATATTCCGGGGCATATTTAACAACAAAAAAAAAACGCGTAGTTCGACGTCCAGCGCACGTTTCAACGAAATTGTTCACCGTCAAACGTAGATTTTTATGAATATTCATTGTGTCTGGTTCCGAGTAAAAACTGAAAGCTCTAGTGCGTAAAAGCTCTAGGCCGTATTTGAGTTTATGGGCTTCAATTGATGTAGGTATACATATGTTTTGTAGTCAATGAAAGCTTTTTTATAAATAACCGATTACCCAGCAATTAACTTGGAGAACGTCGTATGATGTGTGTCCTTAGCATTGAAGGAAGAAGAAAGTTTACATAAAAATATTTTACGTGCCGAAAGGTTTTTAGCTTAATAGACGAAGACTCATGAGTACTTCCAGTAATGTGTAAAACTATCGAAATTATTATACGTATACTAGCTGTGCCCAGCGTTTTCACCTGCTCCTCACTTAGGGGAATGAAAAATAGATGTTGGCCGATTCTCATACTTACTGAATATGCATTAAAAAAAAATCATAAGAATCGGTCGAGCCGTTTCGGAGGAGTACGGTAACTAAAACACTGGGACACGAGAATTTTATATATTAGATATATAAATTTAATTTCAAATAAAAATCAGTACTTTAAAACAAGTAGCTACTCTTCACCCCAATCTGTTTTACACTTACTCTCAAAACCATCGATACTGACACATACCACTGTCCCATCCCTACACAATCCGACTGGAACACAGCACTCGTATCATCGCGCGACTAGTGCTGCGACACGTACGTACGCTCTACCGCACCGTATAGCCGGTATAACGCGTATAACACACGGACGGGGCACAAAGCGCGGGGCGGATCGCGGACGGGGTACAAAGTGCGACGGATCGCGCCCGGCCTTGGGGCCCTGTGTAACTAGTGAGGATACGGCCGCAATAACCGCCGAGGTGAGCGCATGCGTACTGTAACCATCATGGAGATCGGAATGGTGTGGACGCGGTATTTATTTCGAAATTCGAGTAAGGGAGTTCCTAGACTTATTCGGCCAGAAGATACTATACCATAATAGTGGTATGGAGATGCGAATCCATCTCCATACAAAACTGGTATTTTTTTATGGACATAAGTTAAATTGAGTTGTAAGCGTTCCTAGTTAGTCCATAAGGTGGTTTTTGATCATTTGAGCGGGGTTTTCGATCATGTGAACTTAAGTGTTGCTTCGATACTTACGAAAATCTCGACATAGAAAACTTACCTGAAACAAAAATAAAGTTTATTAGGCTTTATAAAGAAAAACAAGTAATTATTTTGACACGCGTTATCCGTATTGTCTTCATGATAAAAAAAGAGATGGAAAGCAACTCAGTTCAACTCCATGACACGTAATATAAAACTTTGACAGTTCAGAAGGGCTACTATGATATCTTATAGCTATTCTTATTCCACTGAGTGAAAGAGATGGTGCTAGACACCCTGTATAGCTCTGTCTCTTTCCCTCAGCGGAATAAGAATTGCTTTAAGAGGTCATAGTAGGGTAGCAGTTTGGCGTTCTAAATTATTTAAGAGTGATCAAACTAAACTATAGCCAATTGAAACTCACTTAACAACCCCGTACCATTTCCAGGACGACCTCATCCACTGAGGTTACAAAGTCAATGTATCGCGACTACTCCGCCACAGTTATCATTGGCTTGCCACCCCCGACTGTGTGGTGTCTATACACTGCCTTATAGGTCGGGGTGTGGCGCGAAGGGAAGCGATGAGCGGTTGTTATCAAGCATACGTCTCAAAAGTATAAAATAAAACGCGCTTGATTAAATATACTCAATAGTTGTTTTTTGGGTAATCTTCAAATAACTTCTCCCGCTCTGGGCGGATCAGAAGAGAATGTCAGACTTTTACTGACTAAATTTAATCCAAGATCCTTCTTTTGCCGTTTCGTGTTACGGGGCCGCGCTCTCTCTTTCAAACAACCCGCAACCCATAGTTTTACAATATATTTTTATGAATTGTAGCCTATGTGTTATTCGAATATGTGAGCTTTATTATTGTGAAGTTTCATCATAATACATTCAGTTTCGCGTGAAAGAGCGACTAACATACTTATTTACATCCTCACAAACTTTCGCTTTTATAAATAACTAGCTTTTGCCCGCGGCTTCGCTCGCGTCAAATTCGGGGTAACACAGTTCCCCTTGCGCCTTATTGATTTGTAATAGCAACGCTAAGTTTTCCCTTTTCTTCCCTCTTTCTCCCTAACATCCCACTTTTTTCAAAAAAATATTAGCCTATGACCGTCTCCTGGTTCCCAACTATCTCTGTACCAAAATTCACCAAAATCGGTTTAGCCTTTAAAGCGTGAAGAGGTAAAAAACAAATAAAAAAATTAACTCACTTTCGCTTTTATAATATTAGTAAGGATTTAAATAGTTTTATGATGTCTGTCATTCAAAGAAATATCATAAATATCTAGAGACTAAACAAGTAGGTATATATTTGTCAAAACTATTCATTGCATATCATTCACCACGTTTTTTAACTACTTCGGGGCCAACTTCCAATCTAATCTGCTGGCTATTTAACCAAGAATTTACTTGACGCATGACTTCCACATTCCATTTACCTAGGAACACGATACCGCTCGGTAATTCTGATGGCCAGAATTTCGAGCTTCTGACTAGCGTACGTAACAACTGTCTAAGATCTGCCAACATAACGCACCAAGCACGCGTTTCAATTAATTGGATTGTAAAAGTAAATAAATGCCTTCTCTATCAGAATCACTTTTATGATAAGTAATTGGCAAAGGTTCCGAGAAGAAAATATTAATGTTTTACACGTGGCCGAAGCCACGTGGGCTGTCACTGGAATATTGCGTAACAGCTCGTTTCGATTAGACTCGACCCACTACAAAGTAAAAAGCTAGCATTATGAGCGTAATGCTCCCATAGTGGGACTCGGGCCTCCTTTCCTTTAGAAAAATGTGGATGTCATGTCTCCGAATTTTCTGTTCTAGACCTTGTCGGCTTCTTCACGATGTTTTCCTTCACCGTTTTGAGGAATGGCGATGGTATCATTTACATCACCGTACTTTTCGGGGGAGTTTATGTCGAGCTAGGGGGAAGAGCAGCCTCACTGCCGATGATAAATGAAATGACGATCTACCACTCATATTTTGCAGCCGTTTCTACCGGGCACCAACTGCTCGCTCACAATTAACAGCATTAACTAGAAATGTATTTAAATAAAGAAAGCTACCAGTAGTTGAACTATTCAAATAACCGCTCGGTCGTATCGCACTGACAGCACGTCAAATTACCAACCAATAGCCGAATGTTGTTCCACTTATCTGCATTGTGTAGTACATACGTGCTCGTGCTAGTGTTGTACCAAAAAACACACGATATCGATAATAATTGACAGCAATTCTTTTTAGGATCGCTTTTTCCGATTTCAACTGCAAAGCGTCGAGTGAATGAAGTTTGACGAGTCCTAGATAACGATTCAACGCCTGCACTAGTAATTGGTACTTGTTTAGTAACCCTTAACTCTCCAAAGCTGAGAGCTACTTAACAAGTAGCAAGATGCTTCGAGTGGAATAATCTGTAGACACAGATGTTACTCAAGGCGAATTTCAGAAATTTCTAGTCTTATGACTAGCGGGTTATCCGTTTTCATAATTTTGATTGAATATAGCTATCGATTGCGAAGACTTTATTCTACTAAGAGTATATAGTCCTCCTGGTCGTTTGCGGGAGGGAGATATTATAGTGCACAGGTGTGTGCGCAGGCACAGGTACACATTCTATTCCCTACTCTCATAGTCCGATGGGACGGCAATCCAATACGATCGGCGCAGAACCAACGGCTCATTGTACTTTCCGAGGATCATGTCCTGGCTTCAACGGAGCAGTAGTACTAATAGTATCTTTGTCTCCTAGTTATAAAAACACCAGTGACAAATTATGCAAGACCTCTTTCAAAGACGCATATTCCTACATGCATCGACGTAATATAATCTGGTTGAACTTCTCACTATATTTCCCAGGTCTAATAACAACGTGGGTGCTAGCAATACACACACGTATGTATGGTAACGCGACAGCGCTGCTCCGCTAATCACGACGAAACTTTGTCCCACCCTCCCCCCCGGTAGTGGTGCGAGCGATATCGATATCAAACTCCTTTTAGATGGCCCTGACTATAGGTAGGGAACAATTTGCAGTCACTAATGTGTTCGCAATTTCACGATCATATCGACATGGAAATGTTGGTGATTGATCAATAAATAAACGCTTGCATTAGCGTTGAATTGGATAGGGATTTTTGCTACATAGCATTGGTTTCAGTCAGTAATGTTGTCACTGCTAAAATACAGACTTGCTGAGAAGGAACGAGTCGTTAATCCAATACGACGCCTAGTTAGGTCAGAAAAAGTACATTTCATCTTAATACAATGGGCTTAAAGCTAAGGTACAAAATACGGAACCATCAAACTTGTTTAATGCTATTGATGACAAAAAAAACGGTAAACGCTATAACAGATAGTTACATCAGCATAACCTACACTCAAAATCGCAGAGAACACCAATAGAGGCGCAGTTAAAAAATGCGAATCGACAAAAACAAAAAGATCGAAATAAAAACCGACGATCGGAATCCCAGCAGTACAAAACTCCGACCGGGAAGTATGCACTCCGTCAGAAAGTCTACGTGAATAATTCGAAGCGGACGACAGCGTCGCGCCGAGCCGCGGCCGTTGTACCGCAGAACGAGGCACGGGACTACAGAAGGACTACTAACTATGTTTGATCTGCTCTTCACACACACATACATTCGGCAACTAATGTAGAAAATCTGGAATAGATTCGAGCAGACTAGCAGATTTAGTTTGCGGACACGTTTCTTTCCTTCGGTCCTATCCACTACAGATGTACAAATGTGTAATTGAATCATAAACACTCAAGAGATGCAAAGAACTAACTTTAGACCCATCGCTACAGGTTTGAAACTACGGAAGAGACAGCGTCAAATCTGGTGACATGAAACCGACTTCTAACAAAGAATTAGAGGCTTAGATAAATCTAAATCTAAACTAATATTATAAATCCGAAAGTAACTCTGTCTGTCTGTCTCTTCTTCACGCCTAAACCACTGAACCGATTTTAATGAAATTTGGTGCAGATATAGTCTGGGACCCGAGAAAGGACATAGGATAGTTTTCATCCCGGAAATCCCCCGGGAACGGCAACTATTAATCCACGCGTACGAAGTCGCGGGTAAAAGCTAGTACCACTATAAAGCTGGAACAGATAACACAACTGTGATACAATCAACGGCAAACCTAGCTTACTTACAAACTATACTGGCTATTGTTCACACTTTTTCTCATATAAACCAGTTACGCGCATCTTTCGCAATAGTCTTCTATTCCGCATGCTCACCATTTTACAGTGTGTAACATTGTAAGCGGTATATTGGCACAGGCTAGTTCCAAAAAAGGACCTTCTGTAACCCTCTTATTCTGCGGTTATAGCCAGCTCTGCAGCTGAATTAATAATTATAGCACGTCAAGGGGCGCGTTTTATACGTATTTACGATTCGAACCGCTGTAAAGGGATGCGGGTGGTCCAGCCATCTTTGGACCGGTCGACTCTCAAATGGACTCTGAACGATCTTATTTCGGGTCGGCGACAGGTCGAAGCCTTAAATCTACAACCGTCGTAAAAGACACCTTAACTGTTGCTTTTGTATTTACTCTTCACAATATAAAAAGTTTCGAAATGACATTGTTAACGTGGAGGAATTTGTCGGGCCACATCTGCAGTAGCGAAACGACTGGAACATTATAATATTTGCAAGAATATTTTCGTTGCGGGAGTTTGGATATTTGAATAGTTGTTGTTATGAAATAACTTTCTTTGGCTTTGAATTTAATCCCTTCAAAGATTTTACATGGCACTTTTCTTTGGGTTAATGTAAATGAAATTGCAAAGAGCCCAAGTACCTAATCTTATCAAAAAAAAGTCGAGAAGACCTTGCGAATAAAACCACAGCCAAAAACCGCTGCAGAAACGAATAGGTTCCACTTCATTCCGCCATTTAAAACCTTCCCTTTCGTCTTCCAACGGACCGTTTCACCGCTAACGTTCGCGCCGACTTCCCTTTTTGCCACTATTACTCGTCTACATTTCCTTAAAACCCCTCCGCACAAAATCCGGGCCACTTAACGTCTCAATCGCTACAATAACAGTCTGAAGCGGCCCAATTAAAATCTGCCCCGACGCGTTTTGCAACTGTATTGAAAACCTGCCCATTTTTTGTTAAGGTTCTGTAATGTTAATTTGTTTTTGGAGTTTTGACTTTCAGTCATTTTGATTTTAAAGGGGTTTTAGTAGGTGAAGACATTGAACGTAGCGTATGTAGCTAAATTGGTGTTAATATGGGAGAAATATTATCAAAAAGTTGGTGATAGTGCTCAATTGGTGACTCATATGCTATGAAATTAATTTGAGGGAACCTAGCAATTATCAAATCTCAATACCACTCAACAAGTTCAAGATAGGGATGAAAACAGGTCCCAAATATTTATATAATAGGGCTCTCTTGCACAATACAATCTTTCAAAAGCTCACAAGCCTAACAATATTCTCCAATAGCTTTATAATACCGATTCTCACACATTTACGGAATCTTAAAAAATCGACTGACGGTGTTCATTACTGGTCTAGCCGCTAAGGGTCGAGAAAAAAACGAATTTGGCCCGTAATCTGATGAACGCATAATTTCATTAGACCGGGCCGGATCGTAAACCGGGCCGCATTAAATAAACTCTAAGCAAGGTATCGTATTTTAAAGTAGAAGTACCAGTGGTTCAGATTTAGCTTGTATTATAGTGAACGGAGCTTTAGATCTCATTAAATAGACCAAAAAAGCTTTGATCTTTATTTTAAATAATTTTGCAGTATTTGAAATTTTAGGTGTAGCAGTAGGTTCTGAAACGACAACAATTTGGCTCTTTTCACTGTTGGGCAAGCTGTTAACTCTAAATAAAACGCATCATTTGAAAAGTGGGGTAGTTTAGGATTTTTGTTTGAATTGTAGGTAAGAAATGACGTAATTCAATAATGTTTCTTAATTATCTTTAGACACACATTTCAAAAATCATGAGCGAACAGATGCTTGAACTAAGAAGAAAGCAAATGGTATATTATGTAAGGATCTAGCACAAGGTTTTCTGTAGGTACTGCCTCCTTTGGAAATAGCAGTACAATATGTATGTTTGTATTTATAAGTATTTTTCTTACATTTTATACTTTAATAAGCATCTACAAGCTATAACAAGGAAAGCGATACATCAGGGAAAAGGGATATAAGCCGCACATAATTCGCTACGTCAAACAACAAACAAGTCAGTACGGAGTCACATAGCGAGGTCCGTGCAGGCGGACATCGCAACAGTCCGCGCCCCGCATCCGCACCGCCACGCGCATGCGTCGCAAAGACACGTGTCCATTGAACATACGGCTGACGATATTTAGAGTTAATTATTACTTACTACATAAATAAACTTACGATTTGCCTATGGGGTTAGGCAGATACCACAGAACACCACCTGCACCTGCCCCAGTTTTTTTTTTTTTCAGATAGGAATTCATCAAATCACTTCTACCAATAGTGGTAGAAGTGATTTCCGCTAGGTAGTGTAAGACTCCTTCTTTTGCCCTTCTATGTTCCAGGGCCGCGGTATCTCTTTCAAACAACCCGCAACCCCTGCTGGCGCCTGCAACGATTCTTACACTGTCTTGTCACTTCGTTCACGTAAATACACGAATATGGCTACTGGGTGTCAAATATGTGTCATGATTATGATGATTTGCAAGCATTTACATACGACGTCAGGTCAACCTATTCTTAACTATTACAACCTGTAGGCTTACCATGACATCTTAAAGCAGAACTTATTCCACTGAGGAAAAGAGACAGAGCTATACAAAATGTCTAGCACCATCTCTTTCCCTCAGTGGAATAAGTTCTGCTTTAAGATGTCATGGTAGGGTAGCTTATCTCTGTACTACGGTATGCGATCCCTAGTAGAGAGATCAGGTTAAAATGGTTTTGTGTAGGTTGCCGTCGTGTGTACATGAGGGTATCATTGACAAGTCACTGGAAATCCTGCTAAGAGCTCAGTAAGGCGGTTTATCTCGTTCAACATCGCTGTTCTGAACAAATGTGGCATCCATAACCTATGCATGCGGTGGATTATGACCTACTCCTCAAAGAGAGGCAACCGGTATCCTAGTACTGGCATCGTTACATGGGCACAGGTTTTAGGTTAATTATGAGAAATATGTGTAGGCTTCATCAAGAGCCGAATAGAGCTTTAAATGGTTGATAAGGCTATAATTTTGAAAATACTTCATTGTTCATATTGCTACACATGAATAATTATACCTGTATTCTAAACCGTTTGAGTGTACTATTATAATACCAACGACAGACAAAATAATCTCATTTATTACCTAATTTTGTCGGACTAATATCGCTTGCGACATTTGAGTTATCCTTTACACAAGATTAAAAAATATACACACAAATTACAATAATAAAGCTTTGACTTCGTACTTCCTACGAGTCGGCAGTAATCCCGTAACGTGTGCGTAATGGAAACACTTCCCCACTACACATAGCGACCTGGGGATTAAGCGCTCGTAAAAAGAGGGTAGCACGGCAATAACGTCTTGATGCACAAACTCGATTTAACCGCCAGCCCCACCCTAACTAAAAACGAGTCTTAATCCTTCGAAATAAGGTTCAAATCCGCGTGCATTTATACTTGGCAATGTCTCAACGATAGTATGACACATGTCCATTTAGTAAGACCTTCAGCAGTTCCGTTTGTTTGGCATCATTTCTTCTGTTATTGAGGGGAGAGTCCAAATTGTTCGTATAATTCAGCGCGTTAGTGTCCCACTGTTTACATTAAGGAGAGTGTTGGGGAAAGTGGACTATCTTGGAGTGCAGACGACCGTATCCGTTTGCTTGTCGAAGGGACGGCAAAGAGTGATGTATCGTTGTACTGTACGTGATTATTAAGAGCTTAACGCGGTAGATCAAAAATTCCTAAAATTACTAACAGTCAGTCTACTAGTAACAAATCTGCTTATGAATTAATTATCTGACATTCACACTACATTAACCAACATACACCGCATTATTCCTTCCTTCAAAGCTGTTGATATCAGTATTTCAACCGTATTGCTTTACCCACCCCTTGAATACGTCTCTAATGGTTTGCGTCACTAAGGATTTGAGAGATAAATAAATAAAATAAATAAATATCTTGGGACAACTCACACACGGCTATCTGATCCCAAGCTAAGCAGAGCTTGTGTTATGGTAACCAGACAACTGATATACATACTTATATAATTTATAAATACATACATATTATAGATAAATCACATCCAGACACAGAACAAACAATCATGCTCATCACACAAAGTTTGTCCTGGGTGGGAATCGAACCCACGACCTCCGGCTCAGCAGTCAGGGCCACTAACCACTAGACCAACAGGCCCGTCAAATATCTTGTTCAACTTCATACCTTTGATTATTTGAAGACTACTTCCAATTTTGAAAATAATTATATCGAAAAGGCAACATTCCAAGAAAAGACTGATATCGATACTTAAGGAAAGGCTTTCAATGATATTTCCCCGAAGCAGCCAACCAGTATACTAAAAACCTTGTCTTATTGATAAATAAGTACGTCTTCCAACTCCCGAGAATATTAAAAATAGACTTTCTTTCAGCATTCAGAAAATGGAAATATAACGAGATTCTCTCCAACAAGTTTCTTGAGCTAATAACAGTTTCCCCGACGCTGGTGGACGCACAAAGAAAGCTCTCGAGCTAGTGAGCTAGTGTAGCTACTCGCCTGTCGGTACACACAGCAGTAAATACTTGGCGGCGAGTCGACGCGCCAGCGGAATACTGAGTGGAGTGCCTTTGAGTGGGAGAGTTACTCGTACGAGTGAGCAGGCTAGTGAGGAATTTAAATGAGAGAGTTTGTGTTGCAAGTTGAACTAGTAAGTAGTAAGAAGATTGTAATTAACCTTCATGAGAATTGAAGAAAGTACCAGATATAGCTCGGATTGAAGAACCAGAGCCGAACTTGGTGGTATTGGAGTGGTTTATATTAAAAAAAACATACTGTGTCACAGATTGGTTCAGAAGTTCGCAGGTAAAACCTGGTTGAGACTCGTGGAAACCAGGGAAGCTTCAAAACGTAGAGTAGCAGTCACCACTGCGTGGAACAACTTGCCTGAATGAATGTGTCCTAGGCTTAATAATTAAAAATTCCCAGCAAATTAACAAACGTTAACAGGACAGTTGACATTTGTCCAAGTCAAATGTCAAATGTCTTTGATTACAAGTAGTTGCACAATTAGCTCATCATTACATACAGCGTACAAACGACGATGAAGTACATTCCTTCATGTCATGGACGAGGCGAGACAGGCGTTGGGCGCCAACGGCACGCTCGCTGAATACTGAGTGATGAAAAGTATACGTTTCGTAATAGTTACTTGTAGAGAGTAACAATCTAGTGAGCTGCGAATTATCTTTAAATCTTGAGTCATTTGTGAGTAAAGAATAATAAGGTAGGTCCTTACTGACAGTTGACGAACTTAGAGGTCTATGTTTACCGTGTTTTACCCGATACATTAAAGCAAAAAAGGGGATCTATGACGCAAATATTTTGCGATGTCAAAAAAGTTTGTATTAATACTTACAAAACATAATTTGTTGACCACCACTATCTTCATTAACAGCCAAAACACAATGACTAAACACCACAATAACAAAACCCGTCAACGGTTTCCAGTATTCAAAATTCGCACCGCGTTCAAACACGGCCGCTAAAGGTCCCCCCTCGTTAAAGGGTAGACTGTACAAACTCCGACTACCCTCATACGTCGAGGTTCTGTTGGCATACGTCGCGAGTTGAAGATAACCGGCGGTTTAATGTGCTGCGCTGGTAATCTTTACATTGTGCGAGCTGTAATAATAATTATGTTTGTATGTAATATCAATTTAGTTTTTAGTATCAATAGTGGGTAGTTTTTTGAGTTACCGTATACTTATAAGGCCTAATGAATCACCATAAAAACACAAAAATAAATGATTTGATTTTATGTAACTCGATGATTTATGCCCCGTTCCAATAAACAAAAACGACTCGTTTTGCTTACGGATAGTTGTATTTTGACATAAGTTCTATGAGACTTATGTCAAAAAACAACTATCCGTAAGCAAAACGAGTCGTTGGAACGGGGCATTAGCATTCTTGTTATATGAAATCTGTGTCCATGTGATTTTTTAATTTATATTTTGTTTAAGAACTATTCAAAGGTTAAATGTTGCTAAAAGCCAGTTTTTATTTGTTGTCTATTAGAGGTATGTTAATCACAACGAGACTGAACACAAGCATATTTCTAGGCACTGCAAAGCAAAGGCGTCTTATAGGAGAAGGCATGACACAAGTTCACGGTGGATAATTAAAACGAATTCCTTCTGTTTTATTAAGCCCATAAAACCACGCTGAAGTTCTAAATGCAGTTTATTCTTTACCAGGGTATACAAAAACACATAGCGTTGAAATTTGTGCTATGGCCAATAACGACACACGCAATTATCAAAGCATCAATCACATAACCTAACCAATCTGCAAATAGGAAACACGAGGGTCGTGAAACTCGCCATCGATCGTTGCATCAACTATGTGGTATTATATACGGCATAGTGACACAAAATAGAAAGCTCCAGAAGGACGGATTGAAACAATGCAATTGAAGAAACGTCTCACGTAGAGCGAGTGCAAGCACACTCGCGAGCAGCATTTGTTTGACGTTGTACATGAGCGTGCGTCTGTTTTCGTTTGATGTATGGAGTTGACCTTCTGTTACCAATTTTTAGTCCCATGTTGGGCGCCAGTACCCGGAGTATTAGACAAGCCAAGGCAGAGAATGCAATTCGACGAAATGTTGCCTCCGTTAGTGAGACTGAAAGATGTACCGTGAATCGAATTGGGATTTATCAATTTTGACTACTGATATAATTTCGATTGTTTGATGGAAATCAAAAGTTGTGCTAATTACGATTTCACTTTAATCAAGAACAGGTGTAATAATTAAATATTTAAATCTGGACGTTGAATGTTTTTTGTAGTTCTTTATAAACGTAATTTCATGCATGCGATACGATTGTTCTTGTCCGTCATTTTATCTTATTTTTACCAACGCTCATAAAAGACTTACATTTACACCAACACAATATCCCCATATGGATCTCTAACTGAACAGTGCGTCGAAACAATATAGTACGCAAAGGCGACGTAAGACATTACTATCCTATACCATCCGTATCTGTGGGTGTTTAGCACTAATGTGCGCTTGTGGTTAGCGCTTGGCTCGTGACAGCGCCGCTAATGGGCTCTAGAATGTACCTACAGGAGTGTGCGAAAGTGTACGATGCGTACAGTCAAACAAGCCGTTTGATATACAGGTGCAACCACTTTGAAAACGGCTGTTTCTTTTCCATTCTTCTGTTGGATAAATAGGTACCCAAAGTTATAAGCACACACAATTTCGCCTCGTTGATGACCTCAAGCTAAGCGACATGTAACGTAACATAAAAAAACATAATCAACTGCTCGACGATTAATTAATACAAGAAAAATAAGTGACGTAAGCTACTTGTTCTATTTGTATTAAGTAATTATTCGTCGAGTAGTTTTTACTATTTATTTTTTCCGTTTCGCAACAATCTGTCTTCAACGATAGTAAACTGCCGTTTTGTCCGAAATTTCTGGGTTTTATTGGTGAGAACTTTGTAGTTTAGTTTCTCATTCTTATTAGGTTACTCTGTACAGGAGAGTTGGGCCTATATTTCTTTCAATCGTCGCATAATGGCTGCATGCCGTTAAGGCTTGGCAGTTCTGTGGAAACGTGATTAATTTTACGTATATACCAAGCACTACGTTCGACTGTACCTACACGAGCAGACGAGAGGGTAGGTACGTGTTGAAGAGATCTTTATCTCTGTTTTCTAACTACCCCGACTGTTGTCATGTCGTGTATCTTACTATCAGGATAGTACTGAGATGTTTGTTTAAAGACATGAAGCTAATTATGATTGTTGGGTAAAAACAAAGATAAATAATTTATAAGTGGATACTTCCTACCTCAATTTTGAATATAGCTGTATCAAAATTTGTGTTCAAGGAAGAAAGAGCTGCTCAAAGGCGAAATGTAAATAATTTAATTAAAAGAATGTAGCTTGAGTCGGTTTGTGGGAGTGGTACGGTTTTGCAAGAGAAATATAATAAACGGCAAGAAAAACCTTTGTGTTAACTCAATTAACAAACAATAATAATATTGGTTGTGCTATTCAAGTACTAGTATAGCACTTGGAAGGAGGTTTTTTGTTGTAAATTAATATTTCAATAATTTATTAATTCTCATTACCTATAAATAACTCAATGGATAAATACAAACAGGATCATTAAACAAGAAGCCAATACGATAGGAATCAAAACAATTACGGCGCGAGGCTGCATGATGAATGAGGCAGCCGAGCGGGGGAGCTATAAAAATAAACATGTCGCCACCGCCACGACAAATAACCCTCAGACTTGTGCCGAGCATGCGCTTTGCGAAGCTAAGAGCTGGGCAACCATGCCGCTTAGCGTAGTCAAGATTTAAATTAAAAAAAAAACTAACCATTTCAAATTCCTAGAAAATTTAATTTATCGTAAACGAAAACTGTAAAACTTTTATCTCTTAAAGGTTTAGATGATTCTCAGAAGCTTTGTTTACAGAAAACATGAGTTCTGAGAAAACAACAGATTTAAAATTAAATCCAGCCCCGTGTTGGGCGCCAACAAAAGCAACTGGCGCCCAACAATGATTGAGTCAAAGGCTTTCCTGCAATATTCATTAAATTCTTCCGAGAATCACGGAAAAGCCTCAGCTGATACTTTTAATTACTTAAACGAAGCTTTCGCTTAAATCCAATTTCCGACAACAGGTATTATGAATTGTAGGTTGCTCTACTGTTACCGGGCAACATGAGATTTACCTAGATTCTGATTGGTTGAGTAGAATGAATGCATGCCAACAAAAGTGAGTGAATGGATGATTAAATCATTTAATTGAACTCTGGAAATAAATGTGATAATGGGCTTAAATAGCCGCTTTATGAATTGATGGAGTTTGGTGTTTAACATTTAACGATGGATTGTTGTAGAGTTAATTCTTATCCAATTATAATTTTCAATAGCATGTAGGTGTCTTGATTATTATATGGTAAGGTCGTATTAAACTTAATCCTAAATAAAAACACATTCATATTTTCTTTCATAACGATGTTCTTTTTAGAGATACTTTTTGCAGAGAATTTCTAGTTTTGGCGTCTAGACTTCAAAGCGCTGCACGCGACAAGTGGTTGCGACTTGCGACAAAGCGGTCTCTATCAAAAACATCGGTGGCCGAGTGAAACCGGTACAAAGGGACACTCCATTTGAAGCTCGCTCAACACTCTACAACAGTCTTGTGTGTGTACAAGACTGCTGTAGAGTTTATTTTTATAAAGAATCTTAGAACTTGATATGTATGGTTAGGTGTCAGCAATCTGTTGGTTGTGTGTCTATCTCTACTCAGTGACTTATTGAGTGTCAAAAACATGTTCACTTCATGTTCACTTCTGAAATTACAATGATATCTTAAAGCATTTACTCAAATAAGTAAGATTTATGAAACACGAAAGTTTTATGGGCAACCCAGGTTGGATTTTACCTAAATTGAACTAAGTTGAAAAGCTTGTTTAATGAAAACACAAACAAACATCGTACATGAGCTAGCAGACTACACGAGTAAGTCTTTCAAGTGAGTGGGGGTAGAAACAACATATGACAGCAGCCCCACGCTGGGCGCCAGTAAGGCTCCGAATGAGTTCGTGTATTGGAACAGACACTTTGTCAGAAGTTCAACAAGGCTATGCAGTTTGAATCGTTATTAATTTTCTGACTTTTTATTCAATTGTTTACCCAAATTAAAAAGCTGCATCGTTTTAAACAAGACACAACAGTGACGAATCATTTCCCTGCCCTTGTCCAATTCTATTTGAGGTCAGCGTAACACGTTTTCTTCTTCGAAAACTTTACTTTTGATGAATTAAAGCAGATGATGAATAAAATCTGCTTTATTGAAAAAAACCTTGCATGAAATAAAGCAACCGACGTTTCTTTACTAAACGCATACATCGAAAGTCAATATTAACATATAACTGTACAAAGACAGCCAAGTCGTACCGTTCTGTATTCAACTAATGGCCGTAACACTTGACACGATTGTTTTCCCCGCGCAGCATACAAGCCTTCGATGCGACGTGGCTTTTATATCGATGACTTTCTGCAGTAAACAACCACTTTTGTTTGCAGTATTTATTATAGTAAACTGTTGTTTATTGTGTTAGATTATCGAGCGAGGAACCAACTAAACTTTTGGATTCTAATCCAAAAGTTGAAATTGTTTTTTTTTAAATTGGTTTATTTAATTGAGAATTTGCGTGAATAAGTTTCCCTATGTCTTGCCTTTTAGGGACTGCACACGTGATTTGATGTACGTTTTTTTTTTTCTTGATTAAGTTCACGTCAATATCCTTGGTATGAAGTTCTAAACTATTCATGTTGCTCAAAAAGATGGATGGATTCTGTAAGGAATGATATGAAGGAGAAAAGAGTAAATGATACCTTGACGTCTGATAGGGGAGAATGGAAGAAGAAAACGTCTTGCGCCGACCCCAAATAGAATGGGACAAGGGCACGACAATGATGATGTGTAAATCAAGTAGTTTCTTCCATAAAATTGATGTTAACAGTACGTTTTATTATTACACTTTCCAGCAAGAACACGGTTATAACTGCGAAAAACGCAGCGGATCACATCACAGACAACCCGTAGTATGTTCCGACAGGGGCAAGTCCCGTCAACTATCCACCCGTTGTTGTTTAAACTCGCTGAATGCTACTCACAAGTGGGCGGCGCCACTAGCGTAACAAATGGACTGGGTTAGGGGTGTTACACGCGGTGGTCACGTGACTGTTAATGTTTCGTTTATTTAGAGAAAGTAAATGTTCTTTTAAAATCGTATCCTAAAATTATCATGCTGTAGATTCGGGTTCGTAACTCCCAAATTGTATCGTAATAACTTTAAATGTATTAAATCAACACTTATTGATACCAACCATATGAAACCTATAAACAATAAGTATTTCGTGGGGTTTTGAGTCGAGCTACACGATAATTGACAAATGCTTGCACTGACTGGACAGGTCCACTCCATCTGTGTGGTGCTTTCTTAAAAAGACCATTTCAGACACTAATCTGCAAGTCCTCATGTAAGTTGACCAAGATTTTTTGTTTGGACCTTAACATAGACTATAACAATAACTATGACTTATCTGTTTCTTCTTAGAGTAGTCGGATACGAAAAACCGGCCTCATCTAGTTAAAAAAAAAGTGTAAAAGTGTGTGTGAAAACCTACTTGCAAAATAAACATTATTTATCATTTAATCGATAACCTAAGGTTTATAAGCACTATCAAACGCTGAACACCCTTGACTCTTCGTACATCGCAACCCTAGCTTTGATTCAAACCTAATTCAAGAAGAAGGAGTTCTTAATTAGATGTTATTTGAATGACTATATCGAATTGAATGATCCCAGTAATACGAAAAGATTTTTTTCTCACACCCTTCTTTTTTTTTGTATGTCGTTCTCCGACCCATCTCCCGTATATGACTCGAAAGTCTCTCCAATTTCACTCATCAAAGACATAACCTTCCATGCTAATAACAAGTATTCAAAGTCCCCTCTTACTTGGAAGTGGTCAATAAACGGTTGCTCACTAAATAATGTAGGGTTACGAAGAAGTTGGAAGTTCCTCGGGCCGTGAGAAGCCACACATGGCGTCGTTTTAGAACGTAAGACGGTGATAAGTACGGGAAAACCCAGGAGCCCTCTTGTTATAGTTGCGGCAATGATAGGGCGGGTTATGGGTAAGTGGTTCACAAGTTCCTTTGCAAGTGAAATAGAAAAGAAAAAAAGGAGGTTACATCATTGAAAAAAGTCAGTTGACCAGCGCAGTAAGATATTCTGCAAAATTAAATCCGTTTTTGATGTTGCCGATCAAATAATTATTAGATATAAGTAGTTTGACTGCTACAGGGTTGATTTTTCCGCACCTTCGAAGGACCACAGATTTGAGTATATGATTTGAATGTCAATTCGATACCTTCATGCGCTCCCGAGATCCGAACGGACAACAAAATGATCCAATAAGGTTCCGCTTGTTCCTTTTAAGGTGCGGAACCCTAACAAAACTGTCTGTTGTTGAAAGTCCTGAGTAACTTCAACATCCTAACTACGATGTGTTTTATTTTTACCATTCTTTGCACGGGTTCGGGTACAACCCATATTTTCTGGGTCTTCTGGTCAATATTTAGACTTTTACTACGATAGGAATCTATAACAGTAGAACAAAAACACCAAACATAAGATACTTTTTACAATAAATTCTAGCATTTTGATCAATTCAAAACTATTAAACCTAACATGTATTACAACTAACGTCACCTACTAGTGCCAGTAACTGGCTTATTCTAAAATGATAAGGATCAATCTTTGAGTAAAGTAAAGTCTTCGTAAGTTGCAGAGCTTATTAAATTCTGCATTGTTAAGCACACTGTCACAACAGATGAAGTAGTTTTGGCTTCATGAATAACTTATATTTTAATTATACACTTCTGTGACAGTTTACTATTAAAATTTCATGAAAAGCGCCAATAACTAGCGCAAGGTGCTAGTGACTAGCGCAAGTGACACCGGAATCAGTTTAAAATAGCAGTAATGACTGACGCCAGTTACTCGCACTTTTTACAGTGCACTAGCAACTAGCGCTAGCGACTCGCATAAATAAACAGACAGTGACTTGTGCCAGGAACTCGCACAAGTATCTAGCGTAAATAACGGATGCCAATGACTAGAACCCGCAGTTAGTACCAGTGAGTCGCGCTACTGACTGACGACAGTGACTTGCGCCAGTAACTCGTACCAGTAACTCCCGGCAATAGCAATGCGCCGGTAGTGTAGAGCTATTTTCAGTGTGTATCGGTATGTTCGCGCCCCGAACGCTGCGGATACCGATACTGGTTTGTGGCTACGTGACTGAGGGGTGGAAAATCGTTTAAAAGTAATACATTTTCCGTTGGAAAATGATTTTGTGTTGGCGTTGATGATTTGGTAGAACAAAAACGTTGTTTGTGCGATGTGACAAGCGAGGGAAAACGGCCTCTGACTTAACAACTTAACTTGTAAGATCTACTCGGATATGTGAGAGAATTCAAATAACTAGGGAAATGAATAACACAACTACAGATATTGTAGTTTTCAGCCAAACCGGTACGGACAAATTGTGGACCGGTTACAAACAAGCTTGTAAGCTTCTAAATTCCAAAAAAGAATGTTGTTTTTTAGGAATCATTTCTGAGCCAAAACAGTAAAACAAACTGTATGTAAAGATAAAACAATATCCCAATCAAAGCTAAACAATCTATTGTCCCAACAATCCAAAGAAACTGCGTACCTAATTAACAATATCTCGTAATCCTGTCGCTGACAAATCACAGCTGTGTTGAGCGCAAAGAAAATACGACGACTTCCAATCGGCACGTCTTTTGTCTATAGCGCAGTAGGAAAATGTAGGGGACGACTAACAGCGGAGCGGGGAGCGGGAGAATTATAATGAACTAGCTTTTGCCAAAAGGGTAATACAGTTACTCTTTCCTGAATTGCAGGTACCTGCTACGTCTAGTTTTTGCCCTTGCACCTTATTTATTGTAATAGCAAATCTAAGTTTTCCCTTTTCTTCCCTTATTATCTATTTTTTTTAAGGTTTTGTCTTACAGTTCCGTATTACCCAGTACTAACTGGTAATCCATGTAAAATGCTGGTATACAGCTGCATCTGGTTAGACTGGAACCCGACCCCAACAAAGCTGAGAAAAGGCTAGGTAGATGTATTTCTGTTTCGTGAACAGCAGACAAGTTTTACAGTGCAATACAGAAACAACAAACTCAAGACCCGCTACAACTGGCACCCCACGCTACATCTCCGTTCGAAGCGCCACAAATGTTTTTCCAATAATCCGGGCTTTGACGCGTCTCCGTCCGGCCGACGGATACGACCCTCAAATTAGTACTCGACGCTATTGTCCTGTGTCCGACTGAGTGATGATGAGATGGTGCTAATCTTTGTGCCTTAATATTGGTGAGTACGATTATTCATTAAGATTTTACGTTGTAACGTAAGGTAATACTGTAAAGGGTTAATTGGACTAGGATTGTAAGGAAATATAGTTTGAAGATAAGCCGAAGAATTTAAATTCTAGTTTGGTACGCCTCACTTTGAAGGTCGATAGCCGAACATGTTATTATTTTTAAGTTATATTAAGAACATGCGACCCACTCCGTCTTTGCACCCGCAATGTAGATACTAATACATAAATAATAAATATAAACCTTCTCCGTTAATCACTCTATCTATTATAAAAAAAAAACGCATGAAAATCCGTTGCGTAGTTAAAAGATCCAAGCATACATACGGACAGACAGATAGCGGAAAGCGCCTTTGCTTTAAACTATGTAGTGGTTAAATACTAGTTTATTAAATTGAATCTCGTGGTCAACCTTGTAAAATTATTAATGTTCGGGCCGGGCCGAGCCGACGAACACGACGGAACTTAACTGTGTACCCCTTCCTTCAATACAGGCGAAACGTTACATGTGTATGTATGTATAGCCGCTTACACCTCAAAGCAGACATTGTCGTTGACGAGAATCAATTCCGTCCGCGCTGCGTCAATTCCGCCGCGTAATAATTTATAGGAGCAACGCGGATCGATGCGAACTCTACACATATACATCCTCATGTCGCAAAAGTTAATCTAGCTTATGTTTACGGATTATAATAAAGACTACTACTAGACTTTTGCCCGCGGCTTCGCTCGCGTTAAATTCGGGGTAACACGAACTGTCTTTCCTGATTTGCAGGTACCTGCTACTTGCAGTTTTTGCCCTTGCACCTTATTTTTTATTGTAAAAGCAATGCTAAGTTTTCCCTTTTCTTCTCTCTTTCTCCCTCATTTCTCAAATTTTAAAAAAGCCAATAAGGCGTTAAGACGTAACAAACAAACTCACTTTCGCTTTTATAATAATAGTAAGGATGATACGCTATTTCGCAAAATTTTAATTTTCTTTAACCGGTGAATTGGGAAAAGGATATCATCAATTTACTCCCCCAAATATATTTAAGTTTCATGTATTAGGGAGCGACCCTATTATCATAAAGACACAGATCCAGAATCCGTGCTACTAAGATAAACTTCGTATGAAAAACCCAACAACACTTTATCCGTATTCATCGAAATCAGGACCTCAAGGTCAGGAACTGCGCTTGGAAACAACGACACACTCTAATATCAAAGGTGTTGGAATATACGCATTATGTACGTATATACCTATACAAATATCCAAGTTCACACATAGCATGCTTCAATCATTCGTCAAACATTCAATCATTCAATGTTCACTTCAATCGCACATTCTGTAACTGACATTAATTCGAAATATAAAAGTCGTTGAGGACACACGTCTTTTATTGTCTCACCTGCGCCCAAATGCAATAAAAGGGATACAATTAACACATTCCAAATTCAAAATCGCTATAAGCTTATGTTCGACACCAACCCAAACACAATATACGCGAAATACCAATATGTAACGTTATCCGGACTTCCTCCCGTCATCACTTTACCACACAAGAAAGACATATGTCACAACGTTCACAACACAAAACAGACAGTATTACATTGTGTTAAAGTTGAAATTGAGACAGAATTGATAGGCTTATGTATTAAAACAGAGTTGGATAGGGAAAAGCTTTTTGTTTGTTGAATTTAAATTATAGTGTTGCGGTCAACGTGTTTGAACAAAAATATCATGTGATATGATTTAACATGTTCCATTGAACATCGGTAGATTTTCCAGTTTGATACATTTGTTGTGGCAACCAGATTACAAAAAAGCCTATTGGTAAAATCTGTCATAACGAACGATTTGATTGGTATTCGTTTTTTAAGGGAACCAATCACAACATTTCATTATTCTATCGATTAAGTCTTCCAGAAAGTTCGCGTTAAGACATCGATATGAAAGCCCTTAAAATATGCCCAAATTTATTCAAAACTGTAAAAATAAATACTTTAAAATCATACAACCGGAAAATTCCTGCAAAACCAGATAAATCAACTTTCCTCGTCCGACCTTCCGTAATTCGTAAAAGAAAATCTGAAAGAATTAAGTAATTTCCCTATTTCCATGAACAAAGGGTAATAAACTGCGGGCTCGGAACTCTTACAAAAAACCGTAGATGCGCGGAGGAAGGGGGCTGGGTGTGACGTCACGCGGTAAGAGGTGAGGGCGGGGGCACCGTCAGCGATACTCGCGCACTTAAGATGGTATATTGTTACCGGTGGGGTCGAAAAGGGGGACAGAGTAGGTTGATCTCAGAAGGGGTAAACCTTTGCGGGTTGGGAGGTTTGTGCCTACAGGATCGGGATGTCGTTGAAAAGTGTTGCTATAATTATCACTAACTACTTATTAAAATCGACAGTAACATAAATATTTAGTTTTAGTCGGCCAATAAAGATATGTATTGCATCTGAGACGCGATATCGCCATTCATTTAAAAAACAACCAGATATAACACAATCCATTAAATAACCACCAAGTATCTATTATCTTATGTATTAGCCTCTAGGAGGCAATTTAGATGTAGGTACAAACCCCTAGATTAAGTTGTTCCTAGTTTACTCTTTGACGAATCATGGCAAGGAGGGTTAGCACTTTATGGACATCCACAGGTGGTGAGCCATTTTAGCGCTATATTGTTATGCGCCATATTAGAGCCGCGCGCCTTCAGGAGTTTCGTGATGTAAAGACGGAGTTGAAACTAATGGCGGTTTTGTATTTAGAAGTTTTGTTTTGGTTCAGATATTATTTGTATTGTTGCGATTTTACTTCATCAATTAATGCAGTGATGAGGATTATTTTTAACAGGAAATCCGTGTATTTTGCTTTTAATCATGTTTTATTTTCTACAATGGGTGTGCAAATATCAATTTTCGCAAAAAAATAAAATACTGGTTCTCAGCTACATCTGGTAAGACTGGAAGACCTGATACAAATTGGATAAAAGCTAGATAGATATTGAAAAATAAGTTTACGTGTTTTATACTAGTCGGTTTTAGCCGATATAAGGGGTTCTCAACGCACTTCCGTACTTCCTTTCTTTTTCAATAGTAACCTTCGTATAGTATTGTTTTTTAACTTAATTCTTATCAGTAAGTGTAACATACCTTGGTCGGGCTTCTCGATTTTGTTCGGCGTTAGCCTCCGGTCCGCGAGTCCTGAACTTGGCTGCTTTGGACTATTTCGTTTCGAACTGCTGCGTGACATCACCAGGGATTGAGGTATCTGAGGAGAGAGGACACTTGTTAAGTTTGTACGTGAAGATTAGACGTGTTTGTTTTTCCTAGCATGTCTATGACGTTCTGAATTGAGTCAGCTCCAAAATATAAAGAGTTGAGTTTGACGTTTATAACAGTGTTTTATCGTTTTGAAAATTAAAATTTGGTTTTACATTTTTATTGTTGTATGGGGTTGGCGCAACGCTATTTTTTTTCTATTTTGCTCTGACAACCGCCACGTAATTATTCTTTTCATATTATCTTCTATGTTTGTTATCGTTTAATTAGAATGAATAGTGTAGAGTAGAGTAGTCCATAATGTGTGGTGCTCACAAGTTTGTCGGAGCGGTCCCCGGAGGGCAGTCGCGCGATGGTGACGTCGGCGGAGTCCTCGGGCGGCGGCGGCTGCTGCAGCCAGTTGTACTCGCGCTTGTCCACCGGCACGCCGCGCCGCGAGTAGTCCTGCGCCTGCGTCCTGCACACGCACCGAACTTACTGCACCATACTTACTGCACCACTACACTACTGCACCGGGGTATGTCGAGGGGGATTCATGGTTCACCCACATTACAGGAACAAAGAACTAATAACTTTTTTAGCTTGAGACTACATTTTGAAATCCTAGAAAAGTTCCAGATTAGAAGCGACATTTGCTGGAACCTATCATAAGCATTTGACTTCGTTAACCACAATACAATCTGTATTGTTATCAACAATATGTTCACCATTATGGAATTCTTGGACAATACTGGTGATATTATTCTTTCATGATTATCAAACGGACGAAAAATAAATATACGTCCTACAAATCTCTAGTTAGGATGGGTATACCCCAAGGTTCAATTCTTGGCCCTTTCCTATTTCTTGTTACTAATTTAATAATAATATTGCTAAGTCAATTTTTACATTTATTTATAGTTACATAAATACAATTTTACTAACCTTAAGCTTTCATAACAGTCTAAACATACTACGGCATAATCGCCATTTTCTAATAATAATGAATTTTCAGTCCGCCTTTGCACTAAGAATGGGAATTCCTGAAACAAAAAACAATACTGTATATAATTAATCTTAACAAAACTAATAAAAAATAGCAAAAAAAAAGAGTTTTGCTAGTTGTATAGCAACTTCATTTGACTAATGATTCTAATAGACAGTTAATATAACAAGAGGGTACACATAAGATAGGGATAGATAGGGATTTGTCTAGTGTTATTCTTGTAACTTGTATGGTGTACATAATAAAGAATATTATTCTACCTTATATCTATCTACAGAGCCACGATTCTCGATTTATTGCGGTGAAACTAAGTAATAAGTTTCTTGACACTCAGCTTTTCCGTATCTGACCGTGTGCGTATAGCTGTGTATGTCTAGTCATCTCGAATCAGTGCCTAAACATATTTTTCTTTGGTCATTTTTCCACCATTTGCTCAGGCTATTCGAAAGACCTTCATACTAGACAACTTTCTATATTCAAAAATGTGTATACATGACCTGTCATTCTTAGTGTAGAGTTCTTAGATAAATAAAGATTTGTTTGTGATTACTTACTTTAATAGGTAACGCCCTAACTCTTTTCCTGTAGGTTTTAATCCCGCATAAATGGCAGTGGTAGTCGTGAGTGTTGTACACGCGCCGCTCGGGAGGGTACCCGCCCAGCGCTTCGTATCTGCAACAACGGGCAACTTGTACAGAATTGGAAATAAACAAAAAGTTGGTTGTACAGATTAATTATTGGATTTCGTGACTTATTAAGAAGCTTATTTTTAGGAAATAAGCTTTGAATGTTAATGACTTGAGGACTATCAGCTTACTCAATGATTATAAGAATCAAAATCAATCAAATGTATTGATTGGCATTGATATATTTGGGATAAAGTAGCTTCCGGCCCGGATTTAACCAATGCAGAAAAGGAGAATGAAGAGAAAACCTGCGGGAATCGACTGTATTTGTTTGAAACCATATCACGTCGTATCTTGCACGTCTCTTCCCACCCTTTTTTGCGGATGGGAAATCCTCAAATAACTTCCTCCGCTCTAGGGAGGAGTGTCAAACTTTTAATGACTAAAACAAGCCCAATGTCCCTTTTTTTGACATTTATGTATTAGTGCTAAACAACTACAGTTCAATAAATCTAAAAGATCATTTAAATATATCACGAAAAGTAAAGGGCTTAGCTCAGAACCCTGTGGAACTATTACTGAACTACTAGATTCATATCCAGCCAAGGCAACCGATTGAGAACGACTAATTAAATAACACTCGAACCACTGCAACAGGGCCATAAATGCCAGCGCAATTCATTTTCATAAAAAGAATTGAGTGATCAACACGATCAAATGCTTTTGCAAAATCTGCTTTTGCTTTATCGATAAAAGTAGTGTAAATAAGTAAGTAAGACATAGTCGAACGATTAGACGCAAAAACTTTGTAATGTTCCGGGGCCGCGGTATCTCATTCGAACAACCCTTCTGCTGGGGAGCAGGCGGAGGCCCTGGCTGGCCCCTCTGCTTTTCTGACATCTGTTTGAGGCGCGTGTGTAACGCTAACGCCGTCGACGCGGCCTGTCGACAGTGGACGGAAAGCTACCCATTGCTCACTATCCACCTCTCTTCCTCCCTAAACTCAGCTTATTGAAGAGTTAATTTAACTTGGTAGGTACTCACCTTCTCCACTGACTGAGCAGCGAGTGGTAACAGAAGGTACAGACTAGAGCAGAGCCGTTCTCACGCAACTGCTCCGCGTTTGGATGACTCTGTTAACAACACATCACATTATTAATAATTATCTTCCTGACAGTTCTCGGTCACAACAGCCAATCTCAGAGAAGACTGTGTTTCTGACACATTTGAAAGCACAAATAGATGTGCAGACTGATGCTTTTATTCCAAATTAAGGAAGGCTCCATCTCATAATAAGACACTATCAAGAGGAGATTAGGAAATGGGTTAGCATGTCGGTCGTTGATCCAGCACCAATACATTTTTTTTTTCGGGTAGGAAATCATCCAATGACTTCCCCCGCTCTGGGCGGAGCGGGGGGCATGTCAGACTTGTACTGACTAAAACCCACCCATGTTTCTTCTTTTGCCCTTTACGTTCCGGGGCCACGGTATCTCTTTCGAACAACCCGCAACCCCGGCAGGCGGAGGCTCTGGCAAGCCCCTCTGAGCACTTATACCTTTAAGTGTTTTCCGTGGACGACTCGAGCCTCGTTCACTTTGCAAATTTTACGCTCCTGAGAAATGTTTTATGAAAAAACACTTGGGAATCGGACCCAGGATTCGCGTATCAGATCAGGAGACCAACGGTACGATTTACATCTACCGTTTTACACTTTTTTAGGGTTCCGTACCTTAAAAGGTACTCTTATAGGATCACTTTATCGTCTGTATGTCTGTCATAACCCCTTATTTTAAGAACGCATGAAGATGTCGAGTAGAAATTACTCAAGTCTGGTTCCCTTGGAGTAGGGAAAAAATCAACCCTCTAAGTCTACGTAGTCAAAAGATATAGCCGTTAATGTCGCAAATTTGTACGGAATCCTGGGTGCGCGACTCGCAATTTACCGGTTTTCTTAGTTAAATTAAGTAAGTGTAATAAATCACCTGGTGTGTGAGCAGACAGGGGAAGTAGGGCGCGTTGCCTTGCGGCTGGCCGTACAGGATGCGAGCCAACGTGAAATCCGAGTGCAGCCCGCACAGGAAGCAATATATTGATGTACATGCTGCAAAAACAACACTTATAAACAACAGTAGTTCTTGAGCACAAACACAGGTACAGAAAGCACAAGGTTTTATACCACGAGCAAAAAAAGGCACGGATACTACAAGCGAAAATCTTGGACGAATGCAGGACGAAACATTCGTCCGAAATTGTCGCACGTACGCGCACGTGTTTTTGCGTGTTCATGCGCTTGCACTCGCTATTTGGAAACAACCTTCTGTGTCTGTTTTGTAATTTGACATGCTCTTGTTTGTGTTAGTATACCGCTTAGATGAGTTGCATGTCGTGGCAAAACGAGTCAGTTGAGATTGCCATCAGTCTATCATTAGCTGTCTTCGTAAATTAGATGTGAGGGGTGCTCAATCTTAGAGTTGGAATGATGATGGAGTCGTGTCGGATGTACTGTAAGATTTCCGAACATTTTTATAAAAATATGGAGCGTGTATTCCATTTAACTGGCTGGATATATGCAGATTCTTTATTTTAGTTTTTTTCATTTACAATATGGTGTTTATAAACTGCATCAGTGATCAGCTGGTTTTTTACAGGGAATGTGACTTTTTCTTTATATTTTATTTTATATCGGAATATTCGTTCAACAAGTAAACAAAAAAACAATCGCTTACCATTATTACTAGCGACGGTCCGGTCGGACGTGGTTGAGGGTGGGGTGGGTATGACTCGCTCGCCGTTTATCGACGAGTTCGCCGGGAGGGGCGACGGGATATTGTATCTGGAACAAACGTGTTTCGGTTACTTTATTGTACAATAAGTCAGTGGCTACATGCTAGTACTCGTTCTTCTCACTTTTCATACTATGAAATCGGTTGTTCATTCATCAACGCGACTCAGTCATCTATTATACGAGCGACGACCTTCTTGAACATATACGAGCCTAGTACTTTTTAGCTGGCTGCAGTGAAGCAAAAGGAGGTTATGTTTGTCTATAAGGTCAGTATTCTCCAATTGTAAAGGGACATTTATCAGCCTATGGCTATGTACTAGTAGGTTAGGAAGTGCATCGCGTGCCAGTTCATGTACTAGTAGGCTACCTCCTATGCTCCAGCGGCACCCGCTCGGCGTCCATGAGCTCCCACTGGCGCGCCAGGTGTCGCACACAGCGGCTGCACGCCAGTTCATGTACTAGTAGGCTACCTCCTATGCTCCAGCGGCACCCGCTCGGCGTCCATGAGCTCCCACTGGCGCGCCAGGTGTCGCACACAGCGGCTGCACGCCAGTTCATGTACTAGTAGGCTACCTCCTATGCTCCAGCGGCACCCGCTCGGCGTCCATGAGCTCCCACTGGCGCGCCAGGTGTCGCACACAGCGGCTGCACGCCAGTTCATGTACTAGTAGGCTACCTCCTATGCTCCAGCGGCACCCGCTCGGCGTCCATGAGCTCCCACTGGCGCGCCAGGTGTCGCACACAGCGGCTGCACGCCAGTTCATGTACTAGTAGGCTACCTCCTATGCTCCAGCGGCACCCGCTCGGCGTCCATGAGCTCCCACTGGCGCGCCAGGTGTCGCACACAGCGGCTGCACGCCAGTTCATGTACTAGTAGGCTACCTCCTATGCTCCAGCGGCACCCGCTCGGCGTCCATGAGCTCCCACTGGCGCGCCAGGTGTCGCACACAGCGGCTGCACGCCAGTTCATGTACTAGTAGGCTACCTCCTATGCTCCAGCGGCACCCGCTCGGCGTCCATGAGCTCCCACTGGCGCGCCAGGTGTCGCACACAGCGGCTGCACGCCAGTTCATGTACTAGTAGGCTACCTCCTATGCTCCAGCGGCACCCGCTCGGCGTCCATGAGCTCCCACTGGCGCGCCAGGTGTCGCACACAGCGGCTGCACGCCAGTTCATGTACTAGTAGGCTACCTCCTATGCTCCAGCGGCACCCGCTCGGCGTCCATGAGCTCCCACTGGCGCGCCAGGTGTCGCACACAGCGGCTGCACGCCAGTTCATGTACTAGTAGGCTACCTCCTATGCTCCAGCGGCACCCGCTCGGCGTCCATGAGCTCCCACTGGCGCGCCAGGTGTCGCACACAGCGGCTGCACGCCAGTTCATGTACTAGTAGGCTACCTCCTATGCTCCAGCGGCACCCGCTCGGCGTCCATGAGCTCCCACTGGCGCGCCAGGTGTCGCACACAGCGGCTGCACGCCAGTTCATGTACTAGTAGGCTACCTCCTATGCTCCAGCGGCACCCGCTCGGCGTCCATGAGCTCCCACTGGCGCGCCAGGTGTCGCACACAGCGGCTGCACGCCAGTTCATGTACTAGTAGGCTACCTCCTATGCTCCAGCGGCACCCGCTCGGCGTCCATGAGCTCCCACTGGCGCGCCAGGTGTCGCACACAGCGGCTGCACGCCAGTTCATGTACTAGTAGGCTACCTCCTATGCTCCAGCGGCACCCGCTCGGCGTCCATGAGCTCCCACTGGCGCGCCAGGTGTCGCACACAGCGGCTGCACGCCAGTTCATGTACTAGTAGGCTACCTCCTATGCTCCAGCGGCACCCGCTCGGCGTCCATGAGCTCCCACTGGCGCGCCAGGTGTCGCACACAGCGGCTGCACGCCAGTTCATGTACTAGTAGGCTACCTCCTATGCTCCAGCGGCACCCGCTCGGCGTCCATGAGCTCCCACTGGCGCGCCAGGTGTCGCACACAGCGGCTGCACGCCAGTTCATGTACTAGTAGGCTACCTCCTATGCTCCAGCGGCACCCGCTCGGCGTCCATGAGCTCCCACTGGCGCGCCAGGTGTCGCACACAGCGGCTGCACGCCAGTTCATGTACTAGTAGGCTACCTCCTATGCTCCAGCGGCACCCGCTCGGCGTCCATGAGCTCCCACTGGCGCGCCAGGTGTCGCACACAGCGGCTGCACGCCAGTTCATGTACTAGTAGGCTACCTCCTATGCTCCAGCGGCACCCGCTCGGCGTCCATGAGCTCCCACTGGCGCGCCAGGTGTCGCACACAGCGGCTGCACGCCAGTTCATGTACTAGTAGGCTACCTCCTATGCTCCAGCGGCACCCGCTCGGCGTCCATGAGCTCCCACTGGCGCGCCAGGTGTCGCACACAGCGGCTGCACGCCAGTTCATGTACTAGTAGGCTACCTCCTATGCTCCAGCGGCACCCGCTCGGCGTCCATGAGCTCCCACTGGCGCGCCAGGTGTCGCACACAGCGGCTGCACGCCAGTTCATGTACTAGTAGGCTACCTCCTATGCTCCAGCGGCACCCGCTCGGCGTCCATGAGCTCCCACTGGCGCGCCAGGTGTCGCACACAGCGGCTGCACGCCAGTTCATGTACTAGTAGGCTACCTCCTATGCTCCAGCGGCACCCGCTCGGCGTCCATGAGCTCCCACTGGCGCGCCAGGTGTCGCACACAGCGGCTGCACGCCAGTTCATGTACTAGTAGGCTACCTCCTATGCTCCAGCGGCACCCGCTCGGCGTCCATGAGCTCCCACTGGCGCGCCAGGTGTCGCACACAGCGGCTGCACGCCAGTTCATGTACTAGTAGGCTACCTCCTATGCTCCAGCGGCACCCGCTCGGCGTCCATGAGCTCCCACTGGCGCGCCAGGTGTCGCACACAGCGGCTGCACGCCAGTTCATGTACTAGTAGGCTACCTCCTATGCTCCAGCGGCACCCGCTCGGCGTCCATGAGCTCCCACTGGCGCGCCAGGTGTCGCACACAGCGGCTGCACGCCAGTTCATGTACTAGTAGGCTACCTCCTATGCTCCAGCGGCACCCGCTCGGCGTCCATGAGCTCCCACTGGCGCGCCAGGTGTCGCACACAGCGGCTGCACGCCAGTTCATGTACTAGTAGGCTACCTCCTATGCTCCAGCGGCACCCGCTCGGCGTCCATGAGCTCCCACTGGCGCGCCAGGTGTCGCACACAGCGGCTGCACGCCAGTTCATGTACTAGTAGGCTACCTCCTATGCTCCAGCGGCACCCGCTCGGCGTCCATGAGCTCCCACTGGCGCGCCAGGTGTCGCACACAGCGGCTGCACGCCAGTTCATGTACTAGTAGGCTACCTCCTATGCTCCAGCGGCACCCGCTCGGCGTCCATGAGCTCCCACTGGCGCGCCAGGTGTCGCACACAGCGGCTGCACGCCAGTTCATGTACTAGTAGGCTACCTCCTATGCTCCAGCGGCACCCGCTCGGCGTCCATGAGCTCCCACTGGCGCGCCAGGTGTCGCACACAGCGGCTGCACGCCAGTTCATGTACTAGTAGGCTACCTCCTATGCTCCAGCGGCACCCGCTCGGCGTCCATGAGCTCCCACTGGCGCGCCAGGTGTCGCACACAGCGGCTGCACGCCAGTTCATGTACTAGTAGGCTACCTCCTATGCTCCAGCGGCACCCGCTCGGCGTCCATGAGCTCCCACTGGCGCGCCAGGTGTCGCACACAGCGGCTGCACGCCAGTTCATGTACTAGTAGGCTACCTCCTATGCTCCAGCGGCACCCGCTCGGCGTCCATGAGCTCCCACTGGCGCGCCAGGTGTCGCACACAGCGGCTGCACGCCAGTTCATGTACTAGTAGGCTACCTCCTATGCTCCAGCGGCACCCGCTCGGCGTCCATGAGCTCCCACTGGCGCGCCAGGTGTCGCACACAGCGGCTGCACGCCAGTTCATGTACTAGTAGGCTACCTCCTATGCTCCAGCGGCACCCGCTCGGCGTCCATGAGCTCCCACTGGCGCGCCAGGTGTCGCACACAGCGGCTGCACGCCAGTTCATGTACTAGTAGGCTACCTCCTATGCTCCAGCGGCACCCGCTCGGCGTCCATGAGCTCCCACTGGCGCGCCAGGTGTCGCACACAGCGGCTGCACGCCAGTTCATGTACTAGTAGGCTACCTCCTATGCTCCAGCGGCACCCGCTCGGCGTCCATGAGCTCCCACTGGCGCGCCAGGTGTCGCACACAGCGGCTGCACGCCAGTTCATGTACTAGTAGGCTACCTCCTATGCTCCAGCGGCACCCGCTCGGCGTCCATGAGCTCCCACTGGCGCGCCAGGTGTCGCACACAGCGGCTGCACGCCAGTTCATGTACTAGTAGGCTACCTCCTATGCTCCAGCGGCACCCGCTCGGCGTCCATGAGCTCCCACTGGCGCGCCAGGTGTCGCACACAGCGGCTGCACGCCAGTTCATGTACTAGTAGGCTACCTCCTATGCTCCAGCGGCACCCGCTCGGCGTCCATGAGCTCCCACTGGCGCGCCAGGTGTCGCACACAGCGGCTGCACGCCAGTTCATGTACTAGTAGGCTACCTCCTATGCTCCAGCGGCACCCGCTCGGCGTCCATGAGCTCCCACTGGCGCGCCAGGTGTCGCACACAGCGGCTGCACGCCAGTTCATGTACTAGTAGGCTACCTCCTATGCTCCAGCGGCACCCGCTCGGCGTCCATGAGCTCCCACTGGCGCGCCAGGTGTCGCACACAGCGGCTGCACGCCAGTTCATGTACTAGTAGGCTACCTCCTATGCTCCAGCGGCACCCGCTCGGCGTCCATGAGCTCCCACTGGCGCGCCAGGTGTCGCACACAGCGGCTGCACGCCAGTTCATGTACTAGTAGGCTACCTCCTATGCTCCAGCGGCACCCGCTCGGCGTCCATGAGCTCCCACTGGCGCGCCAGGTGTCGCACACAGCGGCTGCACGCCAGTTCATGTACTAGTAGGCTACCTCCTATGCTCCAGCGGCACCCGCTCGGCGTCCATGAGCTCCCACTGGCGCGCCAGGTGTCGCACACAGCGGCTGCACGCCAGTTCATGTACTAGTAGGCTACCTCCTATGCTCCAGCGGCACCCGCTCGGCGTCCATGAGCTCCCACTGGCGCGCCAGGTGTCGCACACAGCGGCTGCACGCCAGTTCATGTACTAGTAGGCTACCTCCTATGCTCCAGCGGCACCCGCTCGGCGTCCATGAGCTCCCACTGGCGCGCCAGGTGTCGCACACAGCGGCTGCACGCCAGCACGCGGCCGCCGCGCGCGCCCGCGAGGCAGGGGAAGTGCATCGCGTGCGAGTTCATGTACTCCGCCGACGTCGACAGCCACTCCATGGACTGCTGCGGGAACAGACCCGCGCACACGTAACATCTGGAAACAAACACGAATTTATTACATTTGCTGAAGGACCATAATCCATTTGTGTCGTTGTTTTCTAAATAATAGATTTGTTGCTCCGACCATGTCTGATTTTAAAAGACTCCATCGACATCTTCACCTGCCTTATTCCAATTCACAAGCAGACTTGTAAGCTACATAGAAAACAATAATCTTATTGCACCAGCACAATTTGGTTTTTGCTCTGGCAAATCCACCTCACGCGTCAGGTGTGTATTCCAGTCCATGAATAAACGGACTATGTTATCACAAACATGGATAGTGGGGATAAGGTTTTGGTCATATTATTGGATCTTGCCCAGGCTTTCGACACAGTTTTTGTCCCAATTCTTGTAAGTAAGATGGAAGCTTGAGAATCAGAGGAATCTCACTGGACCTCTTCCAAAACCACCTGAGTGGGCATACCCAGAGAGTCAAGATAGATAAATTTATCAGCGACGAACAAATAATTAGCTACGGCACGCCTCAAGGTAGTATTCTCGGACCTTTACTGTTCCAAATTTATATCAACGATATGGGTATGCTCACAATTCCGAATGATTATCAGCTTTGCTGATGACACTGCCCTCTTATTCAGCTTAAGCTCGTGGAGAGATGTCTATGAGTCTACACAGCTCGGCTTTAAACGGTATCTGACTGGTAACACGACAATCTGTTGACCCTTAATGCAACCAAAACCAACTATATAACTGTCTGCATGAAAAACAATGGATCCTTTCAAACAGCACCTAATACGATTGTAGGTATAGATAGTTGTAACTGCGAACCACTTACTAAAGTAGAGTGTTAAATACCTGGGCATAATAATCGACAAAAACCTAAGATTCCAAGAACACATAACCACTCTCAGTAACAGATTAAGGTATCTAATATACGTATTCAAAACGCTGACACATGGAGTCGATAAAAATATTATGAAAACAGTTTACTATCTATCTATTCATAAAAAAATGGTAACCAACTGACCTGTACAGTCCCATGCCATTCTCTCCCGACACGATCTGGCTCTGCGGACTGCTCGACAACGCGTTCGACGGTCGCTTACTCGACTGACTCGAACTGGATTTGATGTCGTATGGCTTAAATCTGAAACAGAAACAATGTATTAAATTTAAAACGTTAGCTAAAAGTTCTAACTCTGTTTGTTTAAAGGCAAAGGCTGGCATATTTAAATATATTGGGCGGTTCAATTTCAAGTTTTCTGTATAATACGCAAGTTGTTTTATTGAAGTTCGTTGCTACAATTAGCTTATTTTTTAGGGTTCCGTACCTCAAAAGGAAAAAACGAACGCTTATTGGATCACTTTGCTGTAGACGTCTCTCTGTATGACTGTCTGTCAAGACCTTTTTTATTTGGGGCACCCGTGGAAATTTCAAATTGAAATTAAAAGCATATACGTTGGCGGTCCCTTTGCGCTGTGTCCACGCAGTCAAAATATATGGCAGTTTATGTCGCAAGTTTGTACGGAACCCATGGTGCGAGAGTCTAGCTTGCTCTAGGCTGGTTTTTTGTACAAGGTTTGCTCCAAAGCGGCTAAGAGCGCAGGGGTGTGAATACTCGCAATCACAGGAGTGACGAGGTGTGGAATTCAAACATTGTGATTATTTTTTCAACTTTTCTCTCTAACATGCTGGTCTTTGCTTTGGTGTATCATCCGCAATTTAGTCATTAGTGTCCGATATGTCAAATCATTTATTTCAATTAGACCATTACAGGCACTTTTGAATGTCAAGAAACAAAATGAATATACAGTCCCGGTCACAAGGCATAATAACTTGTGAAACTTCGTGGACACTCTTTGAAATTATAATATCATTCATATAAAATATGTGAGACCGATGTAGAAAGACGTGCACAGTAAGAGCTTCCAGAGTAAATAAAAAGCAGAATTCAATAAATTAAAAATGAATCGTGGTATCTAAAAAGTTATGTCGTATAAATGTGTAGTCGGGGAGTTTACTAAACTTACCTAATATTGTTGGTGTGTGTGTTGTTGTGCGCAGCGTTCGGCTCGCCGTTCTCGCCGTACGCCGGGTACTTGTGAGGGATACTTTTGTAACACGACGCGCATATTTGTACCATGCCTGTAATCAAACGAAACATTGTATTAATAATGCCAAGAGTTCGTTCCACCTCATCTTCTACCAAGGGACGGGCGAAAAAGTTCAAAAGTTGGTTCTCAGTCCAACATCCGACATTGAATTTTGAGTTGGCTGTTGGTCCTGCGCCTGATTTTCTCCGGTCGTGTCGGATTGCCGACCGGACAACGAGAGCGAGGGAATAGAGAGTGCATCTGTGCTGACTTGTCTATAATATCTTCAGCACATATGATTAATCTGCGTTAAGATTGGCCGTATTGAGAAACTGGTAATGATACCAATATATCCTTGCGAATCAATGGCCTGTTTAAAGACAATTACGTCAGTTCAGCGAACTGGGACTTGCTGTAATCAGTTTCTGGTTTCCTAAACTACTTTGAACAGCTATATAACTCACCTTGTGGACTAATAGGACTGGCATCTGGATGAGGTTTGAGCGTCGTTATAAAAGGATAATAAGGTTCTCTTTCAGGGTTCGGACAGCAGTAGACCAGTCTTAGTTGCGAGCTGGGGGCGCTGACCCCGCAGACATAACAGACGAAACTAGCGGTGGTGGCGGGCGCCGACGGCTGACTCGCCGGCCGTTCTAACGACGGAGAATGCGTATTGTGGGCTACAAGGGACTTGTCACCAGAGCTGGCGAGGGATAGGGGGGAAGGAGGGAGGAGGGAGGGCGGCCGAGTTCGTAATGTATATACTCGTTCGTTCGCCGGGACGGCCCGCATCTGTAACAATAATGGTTTTGTTAGAAGCTGAAGACACGAAGTAGACGTGCAGCATCACGCCTGTACTTTGGCAGGGTTATGCAGAACCGTACCTAACAGTTATGTTTAAGTTTCATGTAATGGGGCAAGCTTAATGCCATCAACTTGACGTTCAATAGATATCACTTAACTTGAATCATGCTACAAGCATTACCTTAATCATGGAATACATTCCCAACCTTTGTATATAAAAAGGTCAGATAACAGTAATACGTATATAAAGTCAGAGGTTAAGTTCTAGAGTCATCGTAATCTACGCAGTAGTAAGCTCTGGTCCAAATGAGACTTATCCGCGCGGGATACGGAACGAAATAATTTCGCAGCAATTGTGACAACTTTTAATTTGTATGGAGGTGTTCAAAGTGGCACGAACAACCTTAAACACGACTCGGATCTCACGTCATGCACGCTAATCGCCTTATTTTTATGTGAGACAAACATATAAATTCGATTCTAGTAACAGGAATGTAGTCAATGAAGAAAATCCGGCCTAAAGCGAGTCAGACTAGCGCACCGAGGGTTCCGTACATACTTGCGACATAAATAAAACTATCTAATATATTTTCACTGCGTTGACTTAGGGGTAATTTGACAGCACAAAGGGACCACAGAGTTGAGTATATGGTTTTGATTTTAACTGGATACCTCCAGGCGTTCCCTTGACAGACAGACAGACAATAAAGTGATCCAATAAGGGTTTCGTTTTTTTCTTTGGATACCTAAAAAAGGAATCAAATCGGGACTTTAAAAACTATCAAAAAGTTCTTTCATACAGTTGGTAGATCCAGCTGCCTCGCAGAAGTCTATGTCCAAAATGTACATACACAAAGTTTGATTCTCGAACATTCCACGGCTACATTCCTAATACCACGTGCACATCGTCACGCAGTCATCGGGTTATCAGCGCCGGGTCACTATCACGATACGCTACACAGACTAGTAGGCAATTGAAGTGATCATGTTGGGTATGACGTGAGAGAGTGCTACTCAGATAAGTATACCACGTGCTTGGCGTGGCATAGTTACTTTGGGCTAACGCTAACTTAAACCGCGTGATGATTTTTTCTTTTCTTCCCTTTCTCTCCCCTTTTTTTCACTTTTTCTCAATAAATCTCTGTACTAAAATTCATCACAATCGGTTAGGCCATTTACGCGTCATGACGTAACAATTAAACTCACTTTCGCTTTTGTAATGGCAAAACTGTAATGTGACAGGACTTAAAGAAAATGCTTCCTTGATTGGCAACATGCCTGTACACAACCCATACATCTGTTTTTTGGCCAATCCCGTCTCTCTGATCATCTTTCAGCATAGTAAAAATAAATATATAATTTCTTTTCCTACTTGAACGAGAACACCTTGCTTTTCTCAGACACAAACTAGCACTATTCAGAATACTTCTGTTTGGTTAAGAACATGAGTCAATATTTAAATTTGCATTACAATAGCCTTGGATGATAGACAAGTATGTCTCGACATTTCTCATAAGAATTTATACTAACACCTTTCTTTTGATCAAATCGTGTCCTCAAGCTATTAGTGTGTTGTCAAATTAACTTTAGTTATTATGGGTATATTGTTAAACATGGTTTTATGCAAGTGATACTGAAAGTTCTTAGTAATGATGATGAAGCGATAAAAAAGCAAACCGGATAAGAATATATGAATCGTATTTTATCAAAATCAAATCTTTCACTAAATTGAATCACTGATAGCGTTGGCAAGTCAATTATAACACAATCAATTTTTATCGTCGGGCTTATCAGCAGATACTTATCTCCACATAATTTGAGGATAAATAATTTAAAGAGTATTATATTATTATCTATGTTTACTATTACACGTGTATAATTAGGTTTTAAGATAAACGGCGTTATTTTAATGCTGGCTGATAAGAAATGGCGACACTATGAAATAATGAAAGTCATAGTTTAGCCCCCTGTGGTACACCTCGTTTGCTATACGTAGTACAATAAAAAATACTTATAGTGTTGATCTTATCTAGACGTTTCTCCTCTACAACTAAATAAAGTTTATTAAACTGGTATTATTTATATGAGATTGTTCCAAAACAAGCTGAATTCTTGAAGCCTACTCTGTTAAAAGCCTTGACTAAGTTACTAAGTTATGGCTACATATTTGCAAAGGATTTGAGTACATATTTAAAGTCATAAATTTCCCACGTCATCTTATCTTCCCAGTTGTAACATCCGATACTGCACTAGTCCATATCTGACCATATTATAACAATAGGCACAATATTACAGAGGCTATCGCTCAACAGTCGATCTTACCTCCTGATCAGCGAGGTCGGGTTACAGGCCACATTAAAAACGTATAAACAAACGATATCGCTCGACCGAATTATCGGTTGTAATGAGTTAGGAATAATTCGAGTAAGCTTTGTCACTGATTAAACTAACATTTATATACTGAAAGTTATTTTTAAACGTTTAAGACTAACTCGACGTTCTATAAGAAGTATAAAGCATTATTAATCAGTTAGTTAATACACAAGTAAACACTGTATCATTTTAAATGCATTGCATACACTGTTGTATTTCGTCACGACTATTCTGATTACTGATACTGAAAACCTGCTTCATATACGAAGGCTCTCCAAACAAAACCTATTTCTATATATAGATAGACCCAGAGCATAAAGTAGATCATTTACAGTTTTGTTTTGTTGAGTTCGTTCATCTTCCTTTCCTTTTAACTTCTATGAGATCTGCTACGACCACTTCTAGCTGTTCCGAATGCTACGTTATTATACTCCAATTAAACTTTGTGAATATTTTGTTTTCACTAGTAAACAACTAACTTGTTAATTTTAGCAAATGACTCACGTGATATCTCTGAACGGGCATAACAGTTAGTGGCGATAATTTCTATAACAGTGGCACAATAAGTGTCAGTATTACGAGGGGTCAGCGCGTTATCTAGTGTCAACACTTTTTCAGAGTGCACTGCTCCTACGAGGTCGCCAGTTCATGTAGGTGCTGCAGATAACAAAAGCTTTTTATTATTACATATTGCATGTTTAATAGTTTTGTTTTCTTTATTAATTTATGCTGCAGTTATGATAGTGTCTATTGGATTTATTTGTTTTGTTATAATTTAATTGTAATTATTTCAGACGTTTTTACTTTAACTACATAATTATTATGTCTGTAGATAGTAAAATTAAATTTGAAATAAATGCTTGACATTTTAAATTAATTATTCAAAGATGGAAAAAAACATCAATTCATTGCTCCTAAATTTTCTATTTGTGGATAGATTAATGTTTTTAGGCACACAGAGACATATTATGCAACTAACATTAACATATTAAATACCCAAATGACTCCTCAACTACTTCATAATTAGCAAAATCATCATCATTGTCTTTTTTATTACCTATTTGATTAACATATCTATTCTTCTTTATCTTCAGGTGATATTAATAAAAGTCAAAGTGGAATATCCAGATATAAAAAATCGTTACTAGAAATAATCAGAAATAAAGTCCAACGTGTCACTACAGGTGAACACTAAGTCATAAGGAAGATAAGGCCCAGAATGATGGCCTGATAACAGCTGATAGTGATCATATGTCAGCTTATCTTAAGTGTCGATATAATATTTGGAGATATAGAGATAAAAATAACACAGCCAATAAATATGTGACGTATGTTTTAGGTATAAATATGCAGTGTATTATGTAAAGATTTTCAATCTTTTTTGCGAGATTTACCATCTATCTATTCAATTACTAACAGACAGAGTGTAGTCTCAACAAGGCTCAACCAATTATTGTCAAGTTATTTTATGTACCTACAATCTATGCAAATAAATTTTACTTTACTTTACTTTAGCCAATGAAATTACACAAATAAATATTATTCTATTCTAAATATGATCATGAGATTTCTCGTAAGTGAAAACTGAAATTGAGCACTAGCAGCGGTTTATCAGGGTTCTGTACCTCAAAAAGGATAAAGGAAACCCTTATAGGATCACTTTGTTATCCGTCTGTCTGTTTGTGAAGACTCTTTAA